>CM057456.1:416817500-417477500 GCA_016271365.2 Neoceratodus forsteri | reverse complement strand
CAGCTATTTCCAGATATTTCAGGAAATTTCTAAAGAGTTTCTCTGTGCTGCCCCTACTGTGGAAATGCAGAAAGCAGGAGATTTCTCTAGAAATATCACAGAAATTTGGGGAAATAGCGGGCAATGTCTGTGGCTACTACTGTAGTATTCCATTTATCGTGACCCTTTGTCTCCTTCCTCCTAACCAGGCCTCCACCCAGTTAGTTATGTTGACATCAATTCTGATATTATTTAGAGTAGTTACTAGTTCCTTGTGGGTAATTTGTCAAAGGCCTTGAAGCAGTCCAGAAAGGCCACATCCACCGTGTTACCCTCATCTAAGGCCTTGATAACTTTTCATAGAATGTTAACATATTTGTCTGACATGATTTAGATTTGGTAAACCTATGATGAGTTTCATCTATTAGATTATATTTTTCCAAGTGAGCTAAAATGTGTTCTTTCAGAATTTCTTCCAGAATTTTACCCATGGTGGATGTCAGACTTACAGGCCTAAAATGTCCAGTTTGTTTTTTGGGCCCTTTTTTAAAATCAGTACTATGACTGCCCTCCAACCCTGAACCACTACTCCGTGGTCCACAGATTTTTGAAATATGTGAGTTAGTGGTAGAGCCAAAATGTCTGCCAGTTCTCAAAGTACTCTAGGATGTGTGTCATCTGGTCCTGGTGATTTGTTTATGTTCTGAAGTCTGACTTTTACATCCTCAGGGTCTATTAATATTTTCATGGGATTAGAATTTGATTTATCCTCTCTAACACGTATTGCCCTTATTAAATACTGAACAGAAGTCATTGTTCTGTATATCTGCCATTTCTTTGTCATTAGCTGTGTTCCCTGATTATTTAAGTATGGTCCTATGCTGTTCTGTATTTTTTTAGTTTTATTGATGTAAGTGTAAGAGGCCTTATAGTTATCTTTAGTCCTGTGGGCCAGTTTTAACTCATAATCAGCTTTTGCTGTCTTCATTATTTTTTTTAGTTTTCTGACTTCCTCTCTATATACTCTTAACCCTAATGGATCATCCCTTTTGTATAACATTTTAAATATTTTGTTCTTTTCTTTAACCATTATTTTTATTTTGGAGTTAAACCATACAAGGGTGTGTGCTTTGTGTCCATATTTGGGTTTACTGGGTATGTTTGTTTTCACAGCTATATCAATCTGTTTGATTAGTGTTCACCACATCTCCTCTAAAGTTTTGTTTGCAAATTCAGTTCTCCAGTTCCAGTCATTCATGTCCTTTTAAGTGATAGAAGTCTGCTTTTCCAAAATTTAATTTATATGTTGTGCCCATTCTAATATCTGTATTATGTTCTTTCTTTATGTTGAAGAACACCTTGCAATGATCATTATTTCTCAAAGGTCTATCAAGCACAACATCATTCACTTTGTCGCCATATTGGTCAGTATGGGGTCCACAATGTTTTTCCTCTAGTTGGCTCATTTCTTTTTGTTCTACTCCTATCTGGTCAGTACATCCACATAGCATTTATCATTACTTGTTGTATCTTTAACTCCTGCCAGTTGATCCCAGGCAGATTAAAGTCACCTGCTAGATTATTTTTTTCTGCTGGATTAATATTTGAAAAATGTTAACATTGGGTTTCATCAGTCTGTGAAATTGAGTGGATCTATATATCAGTCCCAAATTTATTTTGGTCGTACCTTTAGATAATATTTTAACCATAGTGTCTCAATATTTGTTTTTCCATTTCCACCTGTTCGCATTTTATAGAGTTCTTAATGTATATAGCTATCCCCTCTTCTTTTTGTCTTGACCTAGATTTAGAATATAGCTTGTAACCATTTATAATCTTGTCCCATAGGTCTGTTTCTTCCCACCAAGTTTCGGTTAAAAGGGCAATGTGTATATCATGGGAAACTAACATATGTTGAAATTCATTAAACTTGTTTTTGAGGCTTCTGGCATTTAATAGCACCCCATTCCAGTTTATGTCCGGGTGGTTTACAATGTTTTTATACCTGTTGTCATTTCTGGTAGTTCCTGCCCCCTTCTCTCCAGTTTAAATGAAACTTGATGACATCATTTAATCTCTTTCTTTTGGAAATTACTATCAAGGATTTGCCTGGGAGTTTCTTGGGTCACTTCTTGCTGGTTAACTGCCCTATTTCCAGTTTTGTTTGATACTGTTAAATCATTCTGTTTCCCATGATCATTTATACTTTTAGTTTCTGATACAAGTTTGTTCTTTGGACCCTTTGGGATAATGTAAATTTCTGTTGTTATGTCATGTACTGAATTATTTAATGTGCGTGGTTTGTTTTAGTAGTGCTAAGGGTTCCTTTGATACTTTTGTGCTTTCTTACTTCGCTTGTTTGTTCGCATTCATAACCTCTATCTTCTTTTGTGTTTTACTTGTTTTTGTATATTATCCCTGTGCATACAATCTGTGCTTCTAATAACATCATTATTTTGCATTGTGATGTTATCAATCATGGTATCAATGACGTTTTCTAACTTCCCTATCCCTGTTTGAACCTCTACTCTCTTTAGAAGTTGTTTAATTTCCTCCTGTAGTGTTTCTATTAGTAAACATTTACCACAGCTAACTTGTTTGCTTTTGTCTCCCTCAGTAAACATTTTGCATTGCATACATTATTTCAGGTTTTTTACCTATTCTTTTCCCTGTGCCATTGTTATCTTGGTGCTGGCACTAGTTTCAGTTTCCTTAATGACCTTATGCAGGACGTGGTTCACTCTGTATTTGTGTGCTGTCTGAATAGTGATAGTTTTCCAGCCTGGTCCCTGGCATCCCCAGTGGACACCTGACACGCATGTCTCTGAGTGCATTTCTGTAACTGTCTCCATGCGCGGTGACCATGCACTTGCCCCACTCACTCAGAGCATCTGTTTAATAGGAAGAGGACCGGCGGTGTGCTGATGTCACTTCCAGTATCTTGCTGCAGTCAGCCACATACAAGACTGTAAAGTTAAAATATCAATGTTGCCACCTCATGCGGTGGACTTAGTGCTATTTAAAAGTAGTACCAGGTTTTTTAAAATACAGTACAAAGTCACACAGTATGTTAGCCCACTGCCCCAGCTAGTACTACTGCAGAGAATCTGCAGTTGACCTACAATCTCCACAATTCCTGGCTGTATGGGGTTCTAGTTGCTAGGCAATGGCCTGCTGCTAGACCTCTCACCAGAGGATGAATTCATTGTATTTGTTTGCTATTTAGTACTTGGTCCCACGAAGGACCCAGCAATTTCTGGTCTCACACCCTTCTCAGACCCAGAGCTCAATGCAACTAGCTCCCCAATTGCTCGGGGCATCTGTTTAGTAGGAAGAGGAACGGAGGTGTGCTGATCTCACTTCGTACCTCACTGCACACAGCTGCTTACAAGACTGTAAAGTCAAAATATCAACGCTACACCTCATGTGGACTTAGTGCTATTTAAAAGTAGTACCAGGTATTTTAAAATACAGTACACAGTTGCACAGTATGTTAGCCCACTGCCCCAGCTAGTAGCACTGCCAAGAATCTAAAGTTGGCCTACAATCTCCACAACTCCAGGCTGCATGAGGTTCTAGTTGTTAGGCAACAGCCTGCCCCTAGACTTCTCACCAGAGGATGCAATCCATAGTATTCGTTTGCTATTTAGTACTTGGTCCTACCAAGGACCCAGCAATTCTCTGGTCTCACATCCTTCTCAGACTCAGAGCTCAATCCAATGTTAAGATTCAAGTAAATAAACGCAACCTACAAGTGTGGATGGGGAGCAATTGTGATAACTTACTTACCCAACCGACCAGTTGGAACCTGCTGCTTGCCATTTGCCACCAGCCTAGTGAACCCACCAGTTAAGACCTCCTCCTTGAGTCCTCTCCTCCTCCTGGAACCAAACCATCCCGACTCCCAACAGTGAACAATGCTGTGCTTGCTTGCAGCCAGACCCACTGAACATTCAAGTGAGATGTAGAAAACTGAAATTCTTTTTGATGCCACCAAGCAAGAGCTCACCTCATCACCAACCAAGCGGTAGCCTGTCTGTGGCAGCTGGAAAGTGTGTGTTGTGCAACTATGTGCAACTTGCATGCTCTGCTCCTCAGCAGCACATGATGTCACTGATGACTCGGCCACAGCATGAGCTCACACAAAGGCAGGCAGGGCACTTACTGTGCAAAAAAAAATAATAATAATGCCACACCAAAGAACAATCCACAACTTTAACCAGGCAAGCGGGTGGCAGTTGCCCCTCAGTCAGTGTGCCCCTTCCAAGTGTGGGCCTGGCTCCATAGTGCCACTGGAGCAATTGCTAATCCAGTACTAGCTATAAGGATGCCCCAGATCTACCCTATCTAAAAGACAGTAGATAAGATGCAACTGTCCACTGTTTTTATCTGGTATACAACTTTGTATGGGTAGGTGGGAGGGTCATAAATCTATATTTGATCATTATGCAGGTTTCTGCATTTATAAATAGACATGAGGAATGCAGCAAATGATAAGCACTTGTGATGCCTTCACTTCAGTGCTCTTTTAGGAGCAAGACAGAAGGCTATGATCTCAGGCATGCACAAGAGAAAGGTACAATGCAGAAGAGTGGCAACAAGTGCAAACTGTGAAGGAGTATACCTGCACATCACAGCAGTCAGGCAGCATGAGGCTTTCTTGGAGAAAGTAACACCTGGTGGAATGGTGACTGAGTCAATTGAGTTCCCATAGCAGTGGTAATAGCAGCCCCTAGATAAATAAATGCATGACACAGATGATGACTGATGGTTTGCTTTGCAGTGAGACTGAGCAGTACATGCCTCTCCTGAATCACTGTGATCACTGTTCTATTCTACAACAGAGATCCCTAAAGTTCTGGGATTAAAGCAGCAGTGCCTGACAATGGAAATGCGTGTTTTATTCTATTGTAGATTGCCCCTTAACTCCTGTCTTCTACAATACCTGTTTTTTTACAATTTTGAGTCTGCTTTACCTCAATTTTTATGTTGGCGCACTTGCACAGCCAACATCGTGGGACAGTGCAGCTTTGGAGGAATGGTCGCTGTTGGGTGAATGCAGGGCATGCACCAGTAGGTGCATCCTGCATTCCCCAATCTGCCTGCATGCTGGTGCACACCATGCATACATAATGTGCTGAGCACATCTAAGAAAAGGTATGCTGCAATCGAGCAAAGCTCATCAAATGCAGCGGTCCTTTTCTTGCCGTGCTCACCATACATTATGTACATGCGTGGCACCCTGGCCATCGAACTGCCAACTTTGGGGTGCCCAATCCCCCTGTCGGCTGCCCCTGTCCCTGTGAATGTGCTGATGGGGAGCCCACTCCCTGTCGGCAAAGCATCCCGTATTTGTGCTATGCTGAGGGTGCCCAATCCCCCTAGGCTTTTACCTCACCCTCCCTTTCCTTGTGTGCCGATGGGTAGCCGATTCCCCATCAGCAGAAATAATCCCACCAATTGTTTAATGCCGAGGGGTGTGCCAAATCCCACTCAGCTCTGCACCCCCCCACCCTTCTTTGTGTGCTGACGGGGGTGCCTAATCCCTGTCAGCATAAATTCCCCCCCGGTGTTGTTTGCCAATGAGGGTGCCCAATCCCCCGTCGGCTACAGACACTCCTCCAAACAGTTAGGTGGCATGCTAGGAGCCCACCCCAGCATGCCAAATGCCCTGCAAAAAAAAACCTGTCCCACAATGTTTTTTTTGCTTTTTAACCTGTAAATTGAAAGCGGTCCCTCGTAGTCTCCGTGCCCCTCCCCTACCGCACCCACCCTCGCACCCTGCCTCCCCACCCCCTCACCCCATACTTACCTCTGGAGTCCAGGCGACTTTATTCGGTGGACGGGAACATGTCTGCACTCTTCAAACTGACCGCAAACTGAGTAAATGTCGGTAAGCTGTATAATGGAATAAATAGGGTTTTTCAACTTTGCTGCATATCTCAGGCATTTTTGCGAATTTTGGCCCCAAATTTTCAACATGGGGTTTTTGGGATCCCTTCTCATGAATTCTTGCACTGTCATGGCGTTATTCGGTCCTGAAAGGTGATTTTGCAGTCACTGCATGGAATCATCTTCAGGACTGCATAACAAAATGACACTACCACTGTTCATGGGGGGGGGGCTCTCAAAACCCTATTTCTAAATTTAGTGGAGCATCAAAACATGACTGTTTACTGTGTCTTGTGTATCATAATGCATGCTTCTCGTAAGTTAGCGAATTCACAACATTTCCACCAGATTCTCAACATTGGCATTTTACCACCCCTTCTTGTGAACCATACAGTTGTCATTTTCACATCCTGGCTGAAATGTGTTTTCGCACTTCGCACAGAATAAGCGGGGTTGTGGTACAAAATCAGTGTTTGGGACACATTACGAAATGACAGTGACACTGTTCATGAGCAGAGGTCCTAAAATGCCTGTGTTGAAAGTTTGGTGACAATATTCCATAAAATGACAGTGTTACGTGCGTGCGTAGCAACTGCGTAACGCACTCTTATAAGTTAGCACAGTCATACTATTTTTATGCCAGATTCTCAACATTGGCATTTTACCACACCTTCTTGTGAACTGTATAGATGTCATTTTTCACATCCTGGCTGATATGTGTTTTCGCACTTCTGGCGCAGAATAGCGCGGTCGCTGTGCAAAATCAGTGTTTGGGACACATTACAAAAATGACAGTGATGCTGTTCATGAGCAGAGTTCCTAAAATGCCTGTGTTGAAAATTTGGTGACAATACTCCATCAAATGACTGTTTTACGAGGTGCATAGCAACTGCACAACGCACGCTCATAAGTTAGCGCATTTGATTGGACGGATCAATTGGCATTGTCTTATACCGAATGGCTGACCGAGCTCTCCACTTACCTCAATGTGGAGAGGTTGGTAGCCAGCTTGCGTAACCGTATGGACCTGTTTCAGAAAAAGTGGTGTAAACTGCAAGCATTATATCTGCATCAGTGAGTTCCTGGCCTCCTACCTGATGCCTGCGACGTTCTCCTGTTGTCTCATACCCTGTTACCTGTGTCTCTCGATCTGAGGGGTGGGACTACTTCCTGAACTGTTAGCATGTTGAATATCCAGTTTAGGTATAGTGTTTGCCTGGCACACTCAGTTTGGGTGTGGGGGGTGTGGGAGGGTGGTGGTTTTGGGGTGGGATGTGGTTGGGGGGAGGGGTGGTTATTTTGTGTTTCTTTTTATGTTATACCATGTATATTATGGGATTGTTTATCTCTGTCATATGTTGTTGGTTGTCCTTTTTTTTGGAAAATCAATAAACTTAAATTTAAAAAAAAAAAAAAAAGTTAAGCGCATTTGCAATATTTTCACACCAGATTCTCAACATTGGCATTTTACTACACCTTCTTGTAAAATGTACAGCTGTCATTTTTCACATCCCTGCCGAAATGGGTTTTCGTGCTTTCAGCACAGAATAGCATGCTTGCTGTGCGAAATCAGTGTTCGGGACACATTACAAAAATGACAGTGAAACTGTTCATGAGCAGAGGTCCTAAAATGCCTGTGTTGAAAATTTGGTGACAATACTCCATAAAATGACTGTGTTATGGCGTGCATTACGCGGTTGCATACTGCGGCTTGTCGTTCGCAAACTTCTAATATTTTTCCTCCAGATTTTCTACAGTGCCATTGTTCTGCACTCCTAATGAACAGTACAGCTGTCATTTTCCACATCCTGACCAAAATCTGTTTTCGCAGTTCCGGCGCAGAATAGCGTGCTCGCTGTGGAAAGTCCATGTTTGAGACACATGATGAAAATGACAGTGACACTGTTCATTAGCAGATGCCCTAAAATGTCTATGTTGAAAATTTGGGAACAAAGGTCAATAAAATGAGTGTTTTATGAGCGTGTGTTGCACAGTTTGCACGCACGCTCATGACTTTGTGAATTTGTAATACTTTCACTCCAGCTGTTCATCATTGGCATTTTTCCATACCTCCTTATGAACACTGCAGCTGCCAGAAATGTGTTTTTGCACGTCCGGCACAGAATTGCACAGTCGCTGTGCAAAATCAGTTTTTGGGACATTTTGAGAAAATGACGATGACACTATTCATGAGCAGAGGTCCTAAAATGCCTATGTTGAAAATTTGAAGCTGAAACGCCATGCAATGACTGTGTTGCAAGTGTGCATTGCGCAGTTTCCACGCACCCTTGTAACTTCGTCAATCTGCAATATTTTCATGCCACATTTTCACTACTGGCATTTGTGCACATCTTCTTATCAACAGTCCAGCTGCCATTTTTCACAGCCTGCCCAAAATGTGTTTCCCCAGCTATGGCGCACAATGGCGTGCTCGCTGTGCAAAATCACCTTTTGAGACACATTCACAAAATCATGGCACTATGTGTCTCTAGCTCCACCCTCCCACTGCCAATGCCAGCGGGACAACATTCGGCATTGACAAATGCTTATATTTACTTGCATACATGTGCAAGAAACATAGATGCCACCATAGGAGTTTTCATAGGCGTGCCTCCCCCACTTCCAGTGCCCTACTCCATTATGCAGGCACGGCCGCATCACGCCAATGCATGTCTGAGCTGTCTATGACAGCCGTTCAGATGCAGTGGTGTACAGCTGAAAGTAAAAAACTGCTGCAATCAGTGGTTGTAACATGTAGGCAATTTGCATACTGCCATCGGCAATATGCAAAGTGCCTACATTCAGCGCTGTATCCTGAACACAGCTATCATAGACAGCTCCCTTGTTTACAAGTTTGCCCCTCCCCAAACACTCAAGTAGCATGCTGGGAGCCCACCCCAGCATGCTAATGCGCCCCCCCCTGCCACACACGTTTTGGCTGATGGTGGTGTCCAATCCCCCGTTGGCTCTGCTGCTCCCTCCAGACTTCTAGGTGCCATGCTGGGGCCCACCCCAGTGTGGAAAAAGTCAGAATGGTGATGAGGGTGCCCAATCCTCCATCGGCTCAGCTGAACCCCCAAAAAAGATTTCCAGTTGCCATGCTGGGGGCCCACCCCAAGCGTGGCAAACGTCTATGAGCCAATGGGGAGCCCAATCCCCGTCGGTTCCACTGACCCCTCCAAAAAAAACTTTCAGCTGCCACCCCGGGAGCCCACCCCAGCATGGCACAAGTCCTGCGTCATCTTCCTAAAAAGGAAAAAAACACCTGAAAACAAAAAACAGACACTCATTGATGGTCTTGCCCCCTCCCCCAACCCACGCCCAATCTCTGCACATCCACCTCCCCACACACACACACCCTGACCCCATACTTACCTCCAGAGTCTGGCATGACTATCTTCGGTGGACTGGGAACACATCTGCACTCTTCAAAGCTGACCGTGAAGTGAAGAAATGCCGGTAAGCTGTATAATGGCATAAATGTTTTTTTTTCACCTTTGGTGCATATCTCAGCCATTCTGTGGAATTTTTTCACCAAATTTTCAGCATGGAGTTCTTGGGACCCTACCTTATGAACTCAGTCACTGTCATTTTGTTATTCAGTCCCGAAAGGTGATTTTGTGGTCACTGCACGGAACCACCTTTTAGGGACAGAGTAACAAAATGACAGTATCTATTCATGGAATGGGCCCCCAAACCCTATGTTGAAAATTTGGTGAAAAAATTCCCAAAAATGAATGTTTTATGAGCGTGCATTGCACAGTTCCTATGCACGCTCATAACTTCACAAATTTTTAATATTTTCACTCCAGATTTTCAACATTGCCATTTTACCACACCTCCTTATGAGCAGTACAGCTGTCATTTTTCATATCTTGCCCAAAATGTGTTTTTGTGCATTTAGCGCCCAATGGGGTGGTCGGTGTTCAAAATCAATGTTAGGGACAGATTAAGAAAATCACAGCAACATTGTTCATGAGCAGAGGTCTTAAAATGGCTATGTTGAAAATTTGGTGACAGAAGTCCATAAAATGACTGTGTTACGAGCGTGAATTGCGCAGTTTCCACGCACCCTCGTAAGTTCACAATTTGTACTATTTTCAGTCCAGATTTTCAACACTGACATTTTTCCACACCTCCTTATGAACAGTACAGCTGTCATTTTTCACACCCTGGCTGAAATGTGTTTTCGCACTTCCAGTGCAGAAATGCGTGGTTGCTGTTGGAAATCAGTGTTCGGGACAGATTAAGAAACTCACAGTGACACTGTTCATGAGCAGAGGTCCCAAAATGCCTGCATTGACAATCAGCTGTAAAATATCCCCAAACTAATTACATTATAAGTGTGCATTATGCAGTTTCTACGCACGCTCTTGACTTCAGTTGTTTTATATTTTCACTCCACATTTTCAACATTGCCATTTTTTACACCTCCCCATGAACAGTGCAGCTGTCACTTTTCACAACCTGTTCGAAATGTGTTTTTGCACCTGTGGTGCTAAATGGCGTAGTCACTGTGCAAAATCAGCTTTTGGCTAATGAACTGATATTGCCACTGTTCATGACATGGGGGTCACAAAAAACCCATGTTGAAAATTTGGAGTGAAAATACCAATGAACGCCTGAGGCTTTAGGGTTTCCAACCATAACGTCCCACCCTGTAGAGACTGACAGGCATCAGGGGTGTGACTTGGGATTGCCGCCATTCCACCCCACCACACCCTGCAGCCAGACAGGCATCGAGGTGTGCCTTGGACTCTTACCCCTAAAGTTCACCCATTCTCTATACTGCACTCATCTCACCATATTTCTTTATTGAATGGGGTGAGCATAAGGCCCAAAGACCCCAAGGCACACCGTGACCCTTGTCGGAGTCTGCAGGGTTAGGTGTGGTGAAATTGCATGGCCGTTATGCCTGACAACCCAAAGGCACACCCCAATACCTGTCAGTCTCTGCAGGGTGGTGGTGGGGTTGGCTTCAGTTCAATAGCTCACTGCCATTCATATTGTGCATCTCTCTCTAACTCCTACACTACCAATGCCAATGCCAGCAAGCAAACATTCGGCATTGACAAATGCTTGTTTACAGTTGGAATAATAAAAGGAACATGTTAGTGGTGTGCAGCATTCTCATATTCCAGCAGAATGGAATTTGGCAGAATTTTCAAAATACTGCTGAAATTCTGACAAATTTCATGGGAAGCAGAACAGTGGAATTCTGCAGCAGAAAAACATGTGGAATGGGTTTTCCACTATATTTCCATGGAATTCTGTTCTGCAGATTTCAATATTTTCCACAGAAAAGGTTGTGGAATGATCTTCTACAGAAAAAAGGTGTTCCACGGAATATTATTCCATATTCCACAGGAGGCAGAATTCCACTGAAGAACCAGTGAAATTCTAGCAGAAATTGCATAGTTGGAATGGTCATTCCATGCTAATTCCTGCAGCCGAATTCCACATTCTGCACAGCACTAGAGCACTCCTTTTAATGTGGCATGGAGCAGGTTTTCAGCAGTATTCTCTGTTTTTGAACACCGATTGATTGAGATCACATTTCTTGTGACTATAATGAACAAGCATGCAGCAAACACTACTCCCTGATCTTCTGGGACAAAAGATGCACAAAAATAGCTGAGAATACGGATGACAACCTGGTTTGAGCCATATTGAAAGGAGTGCACCTTTTATTATTTTCTAGTGTGAAAAAACTGCTGAAGCAGACTCAGAACTGGAAAAGAAGTAATACCATACAAAACAGAAGATATGGGGTAGTCTAAAACGGAATAAAAAAGTATAGGTTAAAATGTTCACCTCTTCATGCACTGCTGCTAATTGATCATTGACTTTATATTTTCTCCCACATCCTTCTCCTGCCCCAACTGGTGCCACATCTACTATTGCTTCAGCTACTGGCTTACTGAAAATATGCTGGCCTGCAAATCAAGTAATTTTGATCCCACTCCAGGTTTAAATGTTGGATTTCTTCACTTTTCTCTTGCCTTCATTACCTTCACTAACAAGATGACTGTCCTCAGCAGCAGCCATTGCATTAGCATGTTGCTTTTCTACTCCTGCTTTTCTTGGACACCATTAAAAGTGGGAAGTCGCCTCACTCCTGCTTTCTTTTTGAAACAACGTCTTTCAGGCTTGCAAATAATGGTTGGCATTCTCAGTCTAAGGCATTTTTGGTGTGATTAAATGATGTTTGTGTCTGTCACAGTGTTTTTCATGTGCTTCTGTGTTAATACATAGAAACACAGAAATTGTTGGCCGATAAGGACCTCTTGGCCCATCCAGTCTGCCCATAGGCCCTATACATTATATGTGGCCACTGACCCTATGTGATCAATGGCTTTTCATCACTCCTTTCGCTCTTAAGCTTTCCTTGTGCCTGTCCCAGACATGCTTAAACCCCTCCACTGTGCTTGCCTCCACTACCTCCTGTGGCCGACTATTCCAAGTGTTGACTATCCTTTCTGTGTAGAAAAACTTCCTCACATTACTGCTTAATCTACCGCCTCCCAGTTTCATCTTGTGCCCCTTTGTTATAGTACTTTTTCTACATTGGAAAAGGTCCCCCACCTGCACCTTGTTTATACCCTTGAGGTACTCGAAAGTTTCAGTCATGTCCCCCCACTGTCTCCTCTCCTCTTCTCCAGTGAGTACATATTGAGGTCCCTTATTCTCTCCTCATATGTTTTGTGGTGCAAGCCATGCACCATCTTTATGGTCTTTCTCTGGATAGTATCCACCTTATCTATGTCCTTGCACAGGTGTGCCCTCCAGAACTGCATGCAGTACCCCAGGTGAGACTTTACCAATGTTTTATATGTATGCAATAAGACACACCAGGATGTGTAAATATGCTTTCATAATTGCACGGCTTGAGGGTGTTGTTCGGCATGAGACACTTGCGCCGAGTGCCATTAAACACCCGAGAGCCAAGTGCAATTATGAAAGCATATTTACACATCCCTGAAGTGTCTTATGGCGCTTATAACACAGTGAGGAAAAAAAACAAGTCATTCTGGTCAACAAACAAGTTGAAAACAACACATTTAGAGCTGAAAAGAAGCAGAAGCCATTTATGATTAAATAATCCCTGTAAACAGAGCTCAACGGAGCCACTACAAGTAGGTAGGGACTTACTGAAGAGTACAACGAGCCCTAACACTGTGCAACAGGAGCAATAGAAGTGGAAGACAAAATCACCAGTGAAGGTACAGTTCTGCACAGTTGTGCTGCTCTTGGATGCTGGATTTCGTTGTCAGGAGTGATCTTGGCTATTTCTGCAGTGGTGCTCATAGCGGGATGGTTTGCAAAGTTGCTGACTGGAGCTGCTAACTGTGAATAGATGAAGTATTCAGTCATTTCCTACATTTTCTTTCCAGAGTTGATGGCTACTGTCGGGTTCAGAAGTAGAGTTCGGTGTACCGATTTTCTGCTGTTGCTTGTGCTTAGGCTTTTGGCTATGAAAGAAGCACCGGAGTGTAATTATGCTTACATAATTATACTCCTGTACTTCTCTCACAGCCAATCAGATTGCTCAGTTTTTTTCACTGTGTTATAAAATGGCATCACCACCTTCCGCCTCCTGCTAGTGATACTCCTGCCTATGCACCCCAGCATGCCACTGGCCCTCCCTGCCACCCTTGTGCACTGCTTTGATACCTTAAGGTCATCATAGATGATAACCCCTAGGTCTCGGCCTCTTTGGTGACAGTCAGCTCCCCCCCACCAACCTGTAGCTCTCCCCAGGGTTCCCTCTACCCAGGTGCATTATTTTGTACTTCTTTGCATTGAACCTCAGATGCCACATCTCCGACCAACTTTCAAGCTTCTTCAGGTCCATCTTCATTTTCTGCACCCCTTCTGAAGTATCCACCCTGTTGCAGATCTTGGTGTCATCTGCAAACAGGCATACCTTTCCTTCCAGCCCTTATGCAATGTCACTAATGAAGACATTGAACAGGACTAGTCCTAGTACTGATCCCTGTGGTACCTTCTGGTCACCCCCCCCCCACAAGATTGTACCCCATTTACCATCACCCTCTGTCTCCTGTCTGTTAACCAGTTCCTAACCCAGTTCACCACCTTGTCTCCCATGCCTAGACTACCCATCTTGTTAATCAGCCTTCTATGTGGGATGGTGTTGAAGGCTTTGCTGAAATCTAGGTAGGTGATGTCTACCCCTCCCTGATTTATTTCCTAGTCACCCAATCAAAAATCTATTAGATTCATTTGACATGACCTTCCTTCATGGCCTTCCTGTCCATACTATATATGTACTGTGTATAGTAAATATGGATTTTTCTTTACCTTGTCATATGTTGTAAAATGGAACTTTGAATTTTCTGATAAGAAAGGTGTGAAGGCAGAATGAGATTTCTAACTATGCATGTTAATGAGTCCTCCCTGAAAGGCAAAGAACTCACTGCAAATAATGTGTCTACTTTCTGCGTAATGGTTATGGTGACATTTGGTCAGGACTATTGTGTGTCAAATTTTCCCTCCAAGGGGTAACTGCAGTCTTTATTCAGGTTTGGGAGTCTTAAGATGCTTTAAGGCATGGATCAAAGGTAGACTGAGTACTGTCTGGATCAAGTCTATTTTCAAGGCTGGAGGATGTGCTATATATCTTTCATTACTAGCCTCCCTGAAATGAAGCCACTCTTACATAAAGCCAGATAATAAAATAAATGTTGACATAAAAGTCATCTTCATATGTAAGTCTCATCTAGTAATGGAAGATATATGTAACTGCTAGTGTGCCATACTTATTGCTGTTGGTGTCCAAGATCTCTGTGTCCTGGACTCTTACAAAAAACCAGGAAGTTGTACTTTTTCAGCATGGGTATGAGGTAAGAAGGCAGTACAGGAGATTACAGGTACAACAGTACCATGCCATGCTGACTGTAGACATGTGGGTCTTAAGACATGAAGGAATCGCTGGTGGGCACTAGGAACTGAGGGATACAATGCTCACAAATATGGATCAAAAGTAGTTTGCAAATGAAGAGAAGTGGAGTGGGAGCACTGGGGATCCCTTTCTCTCTGAATAGTCAGCCCTCAGTTGGAAGGAAAGTAATGGAGGTCTCAGTTCATTGCCCCTCACTCCCTCTGCAGTTGGTGAAAACTGCATTCCCCTAGGTTGCAGTCACTGTTGAGGAAGAGCCAGTGCTAGAGAAAAGGTGGGCAAGTGGTTCTGAAGAAGTGCTGCTGCAGCAGAATAAAAAAAAAATAAATATAGTTTGTTTTGGTGGCCTTTAAATAAAAGTCACCCTTGATTTGAGCCATCCTCAGCGAGAAGCTGTGGTAAAGAAAATAAATGGTCTAATAGAAGTCACATCTTCTATTGAAAGACATATGGTAATGATTCAAAGATTGTCCCTTAGACTGTGGTAGAGGGTGCCAAACACCAGGAAGATGGGTTGGAGGTGGACACAACTCTAGGATGGTGTGTACATTTGAAGTTGCAAAGGCAGTCAGAAGAAAGAAGAGAGGTTGCAGAGAGATTCTTAGCTGGTAACGAAGTCATTGGACTCTAGCCTATATGTTTTTCTCTGTGTCTTAGTTTTTGTAACTAGCTGTACAGTAAAGAGCATGTCTTCAATGCCAGAGAGCACTAATATATATATATATATATATATATATATATACTATATATATATATATCAGCGAGCACAATATGCTTAAAGCACCAAACTCTGTTCTGGGTTTCCCATGTCTTTGATAAAGGAAAACAAAATCACTGTATCACTGTGAGCACTAAGTCCAGTGGGCAGGAGTAGTGGAAGCTATCAGTTCCAACATCAGTAGGTGATACATAACTTATTTCATGGTGAGTTGGGTAAATGTCTGAATGCACATGGAAGTAGTAGATAGATACATAGACTCATGGACAGTCTGCCCATTTCCCGACCTAGCTCCTTACTTAGCCTAAGGTTGGGCTGCATTTAAATATCTAATAGCCCTAGTGGCTGATCGTTTTCCCTTCTCTAGGTATCCCTTTTCCTTTTATGCCTATGGGTCCCAGTACTCCCTTACAGTATATTGGCACCATCTAAATTTAAAATCCAATCAGTCTTGGCTACAACCACCTCTCTGGGCAGTTTGTTCCATTTATCCTTCACCTGCTCTGTGAAAAAGAATGTTCTCACATCCCTCCTGAATCTTCCCCACCAGCGTCCTCCCATGTTCTCTAGTCACTGTAAACTCATTGCTTGTGAGACCACATCTGGAGTACTGTGTGAAGTTCTGGAAGGCGATACCTCACAAGGACATTGAAAGGGTTGAAGTGGTCCAGAAGAGGGCTACTAAAATGGTGCTGGAGTTGCAAGAGAAACTGTACAAGAAGGGACTGTGGGAGCTGAACATGTACTCCCGGAGGAGAGCAGAGTGAGAGGGAACATGACTGAGACTATAAATACCTCACATGTGTGAGCAATGTGCAGGAGGGAGTTTCTTCACAGGAGGAGGAGCACCAAAACATGGAAGTGTGCTATGAAATTTGGAGGGGAGGTAGGAAGGATGTAAGGGAATTTCTTCACAGAAAGGGTGGTGGACACCTGGAATAGCCTGTCAGAAAAGGTGGTAAGGGAGAAGACAGTGGGGAGCTTCAAATATGTGTAATGTATACCCAAGATAGAATGTTGTTTGTGACCTTTTTTTATTTCATAAGTTTTGTAAACTTGTTTTTCTGAAAAAAAAAAGTTATTTGCAAAAAAAAAATATGTGTAATGTAGGCACATGGGTATACTAAATAGATATAAGACAGGAGGGAAGGATACCTGTGACCAAACAAAGTGCAGGGTGTAGTGTAAGGCAGGGAAAGCACGGCAGACTAAGATGGGCCTACCAGTCCTTTTCTGCCAGCACATTCTATATTTCAATGGTCCTTGTGAACAAGTTCTTACTTATTTGATCACCTTCAGAGATTTAAGACCCCTTAACACCCTTTCCTCTGAGACTGGTACTGAGTGCAGTCCACTCACCGCTTCATTTGGCTGCACCTGTAGTCTGATAAAGGCCCCATCCTCCATGGTGAATACTGAACAAAATAATTTGTTCAGTGTATCAGCCTTTCCCATTATCTTCCACCCTAGTTTTCCTCCTTTGATCTGGTAATACCTACATAGTTTTAATTTTTCTCTAATGTACCTAAAGAAGGTTTTCTCTCTCCTTGACCTCCTCCACTGTTCATTATTCTGTCTCTGCTTTACTGTTTCCAACCATGATTCTGTCCTATTTCAGCTTTTCAGAGGGAGTCAGTGCATTGGGGCAGAAGTTTGATGTCTTTGCAGAATATTTAAACTAGCAAATGGGGAGAGGGGTGCAGCACCCGATATGTCAAATGGAAAGAACATCCATCCCCCCTGAGCTAGTGATCAAACAGGAGTTCAGCGTGTTTGTAGTTCATTTGCATCACCAGGTAAGAAAAAAGATCCAGCTCCCCATATAATGCACTGGGGAAATGCCAGACCTCGTCCAACAACTAGCACACCATAATCTAGCCAATGGAAAATCATGTACACAAATGCTCACAGTCTGGGAAACAAGATCCCTGACCTGCAGGCAATAATGACAGAGGCTAAACTGGACATAGTGCCCATTAGAGAGACATGGTTCACCAGTAACCACACTTGGGAGACTTCAGTACCCAGCTATGTACTGTTCAGAAGAGACCGAGGTGCATGGGGGGGAGGGGTGGAGTGGCCCTTTATGTCAATGAAAATAGCAAAGTTACAGAAATTCAGAATACACATAAAGGAGCCAGAAGAACTTTGGGCCACCCTGGAAACAGGAAATGGGACAGCCATATGAACTGGGGTTGTCTACAGGCCTCCAGACAAGGGGGAGAACATAGACACATTACTGTTAGAAGATATACAAAACATGACAGCTAAAGGGGAGGTTCTGATAATGGGAGACTTCAACATGCCAGATACAGATTGGTCAATACCAGCAGGAACATCTGCCAGAACTAGACACATGGTGGATTCCCTGCAGGGGGAGGGCCTCAAACAACTGGTTCAACAACCCACAAGAGACAGGGCTATCCTAGATCTAGTACTGACAGGGAAGGGATCACAGATCTCCAGGTAGAAGGTCACCTGGAGACCAGTGACCATCACATGGTACAGTATGGTTCAATTTGGCCACTAGAACTAAATCATCCCATTCCAAGGTAAAAATATGGAACTTCAGAGGAGCTGACTTTGATAAGATGGCCAACAGGGTTAAGCTAGTCCTGGCAAGAAGAAATACAGATGAGGGGGTACAGGCAAAGTGGGCAAACATTAAGGATGCAATACTTGAAACAACATCCCATTGTGTTAGAGATAAAAGGAAGTGCAAAAGGTGGAAGGAAACCACTTTGGTTCTCAAAAACAGTAATAGAAAAGGTCAGAGTCAATAGGCTGGCCTTCAGGAAATATAAGGGAACTCAGCGGGATGAAGATAGGGAGGCATGCCAAACTTCCATAAGGGAAGCAGGGAAGGCAGTAAGGCAGGCAAAGGCCCAAACCGAGGTAACACTAGCACGAACAGTAAAAGAAGGTGACAAGACTTTCTATAGATACATCAGTAAAAGGAGAAAGTCCAGAGAGGGTATTGCTAAGATCAAAGGGGATAAGGGGCATGTGAGGAGGAGGACCATGTAAAAGCATCTATCCTAAATAGATACTTCTGCTCAGTATTTACTGAAGAGAAGGTAGGGCAGGGCCCAAGGCTCAGCACCATGGACACAGGGGGAGGAAGATGTGCACTAGTCCCTTCAAAAAAGAAAGGGTCCTACAAGAGCTCAATAAGCTCAGGGTGGACAAGGCAATGGGATCTGATGGCATACATCCCAGAGTACTAAAGGAGCTAAGGTGGAACTAGCAAGCCATTTGCATAACTGTTTAGTGAGTCTCTGAGCAAAGGAGAGGTTCAGAAGACTGGAGAAAGGGCTCATGTGATCCCGCTCCACAAAAGTGGTAGCAGGGAGGAGGCAGAACTACAGACCAGTCAGTCTTACCTCAGTAGTGGGCAAGATTATGGAGGACTCCTTATGGAAAGGATAATTGCAACACCTGGAATCCATAGGAGTACAGGATCCAAGACAGCATGGGTTTACAACAGGAAGGTCCTGTCAAACTAATCTCATAGATTTCTTTAACTGGGTAACCAGAGTGGTGGACCAAGGGGGAGCATTTGATGATGCCTACCTTAACTTCAGCAAAGCTTTCAATACTGTTCCACATAGAAGATTGATTAATAAGCTGGGTAGGCTCAGGGTGGGTCAGAAGTTGGTCAACTGGGTGGCAAACTGGTTGACAGGCAGAAAACAGAGAGTGGTGGTAAACGGTATACAGTCAGAAGAGATGCAAGTCACAAGTGGGGTACCTCAGGGATCAGCCCTGGGGCCAGTCCTCTTCAATATCTTCATCAGTGACATTGCAGATGGACTGGAGGGTAAGGTTTGTCTGTTTGCAGATGACATGAAGATCTGCAACAGAGAAGATGATCCAGATGGGGTGGGCAGAAAGAGAAGAGATCTGGATAAAGTGGCAAAATGGTCGGAAGGGTGGCAACTGGGGTTTAACGCAAAGAAGTGCAAGATCATGCACATAGGGAAAAGAAACCCTGAAGCCACCTATAGGTTGGGAGGGGAGTTGCTGGCAGTCACAAGGCAAGAAAGAGACTTGGGCATCATCATCACAGATGACCTGAAATCATCCAAGCAGACCACTAAAGCAGTAGGTAAGGCTAGGGGGATGTTGGGTGTATTAGTAGGGGTATCACAAGTCATAAGAGGGAGGTAATAATCCCTCTTTACATGACACTAGTTAGGCCCCATCTGGAGTACTGCATGCAGTACTGGAGGCAACACCTTCACAAGGACATTAACTAAACTGAGGCAGTCCAGAGAAGAGCAACCAGAATCGTGCAAGGACTGCATCAGGAAAACATATGAAGACAGATTAACAAAGCTCAACATGTATACCCTAGAGCAAAGGAGGGAGAGAGGTGCCTATTGACTTCTGCCCCTTCCATGCTCTGTACTCCTACTGACTTTTTCTTCTTCATCAATTTCCCCCATCTTGCTGATGTCTGCCTTTCTAAAGTCCAGGACCAAAGTTTTTGAACTGCAGTGATGAACAGATTTTTGTTGTCAGGGAATCTATTTGATTTATACTTTAACAGTCAGTGTACTTATTTTGGGCTTACTTTTAAAACAAAAAATGAATTCTGATATGCCTTTAACCACTCTTTATATTAATAATGCGAACTTTAAGACATTGTGTCTCTATAATGTACTGAACTATTCACCCAGTGTCATTGGTCAGGGTCTACGTACACCAAACCAATCCTGTAAATTTCCTTCATGGTTTTAAAGAACCCTTCAAGCTGCTCCTTTTGAGGCTGCATTATGTAACAAAAAACAGCCTACTGTTTGAGAGAGTGATGGGTGTGACCAAAACCTGCTGAGGCAAATTACCTGGATTGTTCATTCTCAGAGGCAGCACCCAAAGACTGCCTATAAGTGCTGTAGATCACTTAGAGCTCTATAGTTAAGCAATAATGCATGACAGGGTGCGCATTGTGCTGGGATAACATCATGCCTAGAGATAGAGATGCAATGAAGTTTCAATTCTCCAGCAAGTTCCAATGAAGTCACCAAATCCACTTCCACTGATCATTTTACAGAGTTTTCTTGTTTAATAGGAAATTCACTATTTGAAACTTCACCATGCTTTCTTTTTTTTTAAGCGTGAACTGCACTTAAAGAAAAAAAAAAAAGCAAGGCAAAGTCATAAATGGCAAACCCCCCCTGCCAATCACCAGCCAGATCTTTCCCTGGTGTCTAGCTGTCCCCCACCCAGTAATCACTGGCCTAATGTAAAATACAATTTCCTGGTGTATAATGCCCCCCCACTGATCACTGGCCCAATGTAACATAAAATTCTCTGGTGTCTAGTGGACCCCTCTCCTATCCCCAATCCCCTGTAGTAAAAAAAAAAGATAATCCATTCACTCCCTGATGCCTAGTGGGCCACACTTCTATCTCTGATCCCCTGTAATAAAAAATATGTGTCACCATTCCCTGGTGTCTAGCAGACCCCCACACCAGCAAGCAGTGCCCCACCACTGCGCTCCCCCAACCCGATCCTGAGCCAGTGACTGACTGGCCACCAACTGAGCTGTCAATGAATGAGCACATTATTGTATAAGAATGCACTCATTTGTTGCCAGCTCATGCTCATTCATTCAGCTATGTTGGTGGAACAGACAAAAGCAGAGGGCTGTTCCGGATGCTGGCGGTCCACCTCGCCACTCCCCCCCATCAAGAATCCCTGCTAGTGACCAGAATAGCCCTCCACTCCTGTCTGTGCTGCCAACAGAACTGTTACTGATTGGCAGGGGGGCCACTAGACACCAGGAAATTCTATTTTATATTGTGCTGGCGATCGATGGGCAATGGGGGGGGGGCAACTAGACACCAGGGAGTTTATTCTACATCAGGCCAACAATCGGTGGGGAGGGGGACCACTAGACATCAGGAATTGTATTTTATGTTAGCCCGGTGATCTGTGTTGGGGGGACCACTAGACACCAGGGAGAGTTTTAGTTGATTGAACAACTTCTATGTCAAACTCCGCTGGTAGAGTTGCCAAACTATGCATTTCACTGTTTTTGGGAGCAAATTTTGGTTTCACACCATAGATTAACTCCGCAAATGAGGAAAATCCACAAATGAATCCATGCAGCAGAGTTTCCCAGCTTTGTCCATCTCTAATCATGCCTCGGGTGGTTGGGAAGGAGGCCACAGGCTGAGTGCACCCAACACTCAAGAAGTGATGTTATTCCAGCATGACACACATCCTTGAAGAGTATTATTGTGATTATACAATGGATCATATGTAAAAATGAAAAAAAGTGAAAAAATACAATTTTTATAGATTTATACATGATTTCCGTAGGGGCAGACATACAGTGGAGCCATCCTGATGCAACAGAGTAACTTGCAGTAAATGTCATGTTGCAAAACACTGCAGTTAAAAAGGGCTTGCCATTGAATTATACTGTGCCCTGAGGCATACTGCAGCACTGTGTGATATACTGTAGTATAACTGCCTTGTACCCTGGCTGGTGCTGCTGTATGTATTAAAAAATTCACAACTGGTAGTATAGCCTAGGTAACGAGCTGTGAGTGAGCATGGTACATCCAGCAAACCTGGGTTTGATTCCCATAACCTCTATTTGCATACTGTGTGATGCTGAGCAAGTCACTGAACCACACCAGTGCTCCTGGTTCACCCACGTAAACAGACCTTGTGGTGCAGTGGGCCTTACAGAGTTACCATAAAGAATTAAAAAAAAAAGTCCACAGTTTCTGCATTATCCAGTAGGAGGTGCTGCTATGTGTTTTTTCCCCTCTTATGACCACTGCCTGCTCTTTTTCTGGGTATACCCCACCCCTCACCCCGTGTTTCAGTCTATTTTATCATGGCCTGCTCTCCTGTGGTGCTTTATTTTAATTTTAATATTGCTTAAGCTTCTTTGAGGAGTATTTTCCAAGCACCACTGATGCTCTTTCGCAAGGGAGCTTTCAGTAAGTGTAGCATGTGTATGTTGCAGTTTTCAACAGTGCACACACTTTCACTTAAAACCGTATTGTGGCAGATCAGGGAGAGAGAACTGCAATATAATGGTAGATTTGGGGGTTAGATTTGTGTGTGTGTAGCTGTTGCAGCTGCCCATGACCATTCTGTGGATTTTTGTGCCTTGGGGGAGAGGGTCTGCAGGTGAGGAGTCTATTGCACCACTGCTGAGTGGGGAGATGTGCAGCTAGCTGATTGCATTGATGGCTTCACTTTCAATTTTATGTTGATTGCGCGCATGCGCAAGAAACATATTGCAGCAACTTTCTCCACAAGCAGGTTGCGGAGGTGCGGCACTGCTGTGGCCAATGCCCCCAAAGCCTTTAAAGGCTTGTCCAGCATCCCCCAATGCCATGGCATGCTGCTGCTGACACAAGTTCAGCCAGCGTGCCACTGACTTGTAAACATTTAGCCGCTGCAATCAGGGGCCTCCTCGTCATTGCAGCGTAAGCCATTCGCTGCAATGAGGGAGCGACCCATCATTGCAGGGCGGGATCTTCACACACTGATATTGTTTGTGAACATGGCGGCGGTTTGCTGCTGTGTTCACAAACAGTATTAGCCCCCCCACCATGTTTATTTGGCGACGGGAGCCCCAATCTCTCCAGTTCAGAGCCCCAATGTTTCTGTTGCCGGCCAGAGGCCCACTCCGTTGGCATTATGTAAACCCCCCCTTCCCGTTTATACTGTCTGTCAATGGGGTGCCCAATCCCTGTTGGCATAATGTCACCCCCCCTTTTGTTGTGTTCCAATGAGGGTGCCCAATCCCCCATCAGCTACAGCTTGCCCCCCAAAAGAAAGACTCTGTTGGCACACTGGGAGCCCACCCAGGCATGCCACATGTCCCTGTAAAATAAAAAATGGTCCCGAGATGTCTTTTATTTTTTTTTAACCTGTAAAAAAGGGAACTGTCCCTCGGTGGTCTCACTGTCCCCCTTCCGCAACCTGCGCCCACCCACTCCGACAGATTAAGATTGAGCGAGTGAGAGAGGGGAGTGACCAAGCTCAACTGAGCTCTGTCAACACTGCTGTGGATTTGTTTGTGGGCAGAAAAAGGCCCCAACGCAAGAGCCTAGTACAAAAGAGCAGCCTGCAGCATTGGGAGAAACAGAACGAGAGAGCGAGTGAGGGAGGGGGAGTGAGCGAACTCGCCGGGGCGCTGTCAGGACTGCTGTGGATTTCTTTGTGGGCAGAAAAAGGCATCAATGCAGGCAGGGGCCCAGTACAAAAGGCCAGTCTGCAGCGGTGGGAGAAACAGTACGAGCGAGTGAGACAGGGGGACTGAGTAAGCTCAACAGAGCTCTATCAGGACTGCTGCAGATTTCTTTGTGGGCAGAAAAAGGTGCCAATGAAGGCAGGAGCCCTGTACAAAAGGGCAGCTTGCAGCGCCAGGACAAACAGAATGAGCGTGTGAGAGAGAGAGATTGAGCGACCTCAATGGAGCTCTGTTGGAACAGCTGTGGATTTCTTTGTAGACAGACAAAGGTGCCAACACAGCCAGGAGCCCCGTACAAAAGCGCAGCCTGCAGCGCCAAGAGAAACAGAACGAGCGAGTGACAGAGCGGTAGTGAGCAAGCTCAACGGAGCTCTATTATGACTGCTGTGGATTTCTTTGTGGGCAGAAAAAGGTGGCAGTGCAGGCAGGAACCAGTACAAAAGGCCAGCTTGCAGTGCCGGCAGAAATGGAATAAGTAAGTGAGAGAGGGGGTGAGCGAGCTCAGTGGAGCTGTGTCGGGACTGCTTCAGATTTCTTTCTGGTCAGAAAAAGCCACCAATGCAGGCAGGAGCCCAGTACAAAAGGGCAGCCTGCAGCTGCAGGAGACACAGAACAAGCGAGTGAGGGAGGGGGAGTCAGTGAGCTCAATGGAGCTCTGTTGGGACTGCTGCAGATTTGTTTGTGGGCAGAAAAGGGCAGCAATGCATGCAGGGCCCTAGTACAAAAGGGCAGCCTGCAGTGGCGTGAAAACTAGAATGAGTGAGTGAGAGAGGGGGAGTGAGCAAGCTCAACAGAGCTCTATTATAACTGCTGCAAATTTCTTTGTGGGTAGAACAAGGCAACAATGCAGGCAGGAGTCCAGTAGAAAAGGGCAGCCTGCAGCGCCGGCAGAAACGGAATGAGCGAGTGAGAGAAGGGGAGTGAGCGAGCTCAATGGAAATTTGTCGGGACTGCTACAGATTTCGTTGTGGGCAGAAAAAGGCATCGACAGAGGCAGGAGCCCAGTACAAAAGGGCAGCCTGCAGTGCCAGGAGAAACAGAATGAGTGAGTGAGACAGGGGCAGTGAGCAACCTCAATGGAGCTCTGGTGGGACAGCTGCGGATTTCTTTGTGGGCAGAAAAAGGTGTCAATGCAGGCAGGAGCCCAGTACAAAAGGGAAGCCTGCAGCGCCTGGAGAAACACAATGAGTGAGTAAGACAGGGGGAGTGAGCAGGCTCAACAGACCTGTGTCTGGACTGCTGCAGATTTCTTTGTGGGCAGAAAAAGCTACCAACAGAGGCAGGAGCCCAGTACAAAAGGGCAGCCTGCAGCACCAGGAGAAACAGAATGAGTGAGTGAGAGAAGGGGACAGAGCCACCTCAATGGAGCTCTGTCGGGACAGCTACGGATTTCTTAGTGGTCAGAAAAAGCTGCCAATGCAGGCAGGAGCCCAGTACAAAGAGCAGCCTGCAGCACCGAGAGAAACAGACTGAGCCACTGACAGGGGGCAGTGAGCGAGCTCAACAGACCAACGCAATCAACATTCGGCATTGACAAATGCTTGTTTAATGTGGGGACAAATCAGCAGTATGTTGAGATAAATTGGTGGATTTCAGTTTAGGGAATGCCAAGTGGGTATTTTGTTATTTTGACACTGTCGGAGGGAAGGATGTATTTATTTATTTTTTTTTTT
This sequence comes from Neoceratodus forsteri, assembly GCA_016271365.2. Taxonomy (NCBI): domain Eukaryota; kingdom Metazoa; phylum Chordata; order Ceratodontiformes; family Ceratodontidae; genus Neoceratodus; species Neoceratodus forsteri. The sequence goes on along the minus strand of CM057456.1, from coordinate 417,452,091 downwards.
TTTTGTGGCAGGGCTCTCCGCCAGATTTCTGCCCTGGTCACAGCCTCCAGACTTCCACCTTCTGTCACTGCCGTGATCCCCCTGTCACCCCTGGCTTCCCCCTGGAGGCGGGGCTGAGGAACTGGTCTCCTATCTAGCCCAGCGGAACCAGTAACTGGTTGGGGGTTCTGGTGACGAAATAGTGAAGAGTCAGGGAGGGCTTCATAGAGTGAAGACCCCACCTGGATTTTTCTGGTTGGTTTCCCTGTGGAACCCGGGTGCATGCAATGGCGCAAGCTGAGGGGCCCGCATGCATCCGTCACGCACTCCTTGAAGAATCCGCACTTGGCTCCCCATGCTCTCTGGCCGGTGCCATGCACCCCAGCTTCCACCAGGGGTGATGTGATGCCGGTGCTGTGCTGCCCCAGTCCCTGGAGAAGAAGAGCAGTCCTTCAGACGCTTAATCCTTCCCCTCCCCTGCCGACCCCCAGCAGCCTGTGCCCATTCCCGAACACGGGTTGCCAGCATGGTGCAAGGTGTAGAGTCAAGCGCCTCCACCCTCAGTTCCACAGGGCTGGCTATTTATTTATTTTTTTAATTGTGAGCTACTGGCAAAGTTAATGGCAGACATTTCAAGTGTAGGCAACATGGGCATGAAAGTGTAATGATTCTTTGTACATGCCATGCTTTTATGTAATCCTAAATCTCTCATTCTCTACTGCCTCAGTCCCCTCTTCATGGAAACATGCAGTGGTCCTCCCTCTGCCCAAATGAGGTGATCCTTCATACCCTGGTAACTATCACCCCATTTCTCTCCTCCCTACCCTTGCCGAGCTTCAAGAACACATTGTCCTCTCCCAACTCAACTCTTTTCTATCTGACACCTCCTTTTTCACCCTTTTCCAGTCTAGTTTCAGGGAAAAAACACTCAACCACCACCTCTCTCCTATGGCTCACAGACTTCATCCTAACTGGGGTGGACAATGGCCAAATTACCTCTGCCATTTTCGTTGACCTGGCCAAGACCTTCGACACTGTCTCTCACTCCTTTCTCCATGGCTCACTCCCAGCAGCTGGCCTATCTCCCTCCACCAAAAATTGGTTCAAGGCCTGCATTATTGGCAGAACCCAATCAGTTAAGATCTTGGATGCCACTTCCCCTTCCCTCCTGATTAGTACTGGCATCCCTCAGGACTCTGTATTAGGGCACCTCCTATTCTCCATATTCTAAAAGGGAGGTGTGAAAAACATCACTTACCCTGGTTCATGAGATGGGGTGCAAAAGAAACATGTTGAAAATCTGGGACAAAAACATTAAAAATGACAAAGCTATGAGTAAACATTTTAAATGCATTGAAAAGCCATTAACTGAACTTACCTTGTGTCACTCAGTTTTGTGGTTCACACTAGAAGCAAGCAAGCCACTCAAGAAGTAGTGCTAGACCCTCCAGATAGGTGAGTGAGAAATGGGGTGTGTGGGGTGGTGGCTGCTGAGAGGGTAGTTGGGATGCGGGGCTGGGATGGTGGGAAGGGGGGTACAGACTTCATTGAGGGATCATTGTTATTTTACAGGTTTAAAATAAAACAAAGACTGCAAGGGATGATTTCCTTTATTTCAGGTACTTGACACTGTGGATTGGGCACCCCAGTGTAGGTTAGTAGTTTGGGAGCACTGAGGGTGGGCACCTATGTGCTGCACCCTGTTTGGATGGAGGGGCAGTGATGTGATCTGTGAATCAGAAGGGACATGGACTCTGTTGTTTGGCAGCATGGGGGTGGGTACCCTGGTGTCACATCCTGTTTGAAAGGGGGGGGTGGCACTGATGATCCATGGATCAGACTAGAGGGGGATGCGTTTATTACGTGGTACTGGGGGTGGTCACCTGGTGTTGTATCTTGCTTGGAAAGGAGGCAGCACTGGTTATCCATGAATTGGGCAGGAGGGGGACACTATTGTTTGGTGGCACAGGGGGTGAGCACCCTGGTGTCGCATCCTGTTTGGAGGGAGGGCAGTGCCAGGGATCTGTGTATTGGGTGAGAGGGGGACACTGTTGTTTTGGCACCCCTGTGTCCCATCCTGTTTGGAGGAGGAGGAAGATGCTGGTGATCTATGGATCAAGTGGGAGGGGAGACACTGTCATTTCTCAGCAGAGAGTGAGAGAGACAGAGTGAGAGAGAGAGAGAGAGAAAGAGACAGAATGAGAGACAGAGAGAGAGACAGAGAGAGAGAGAGCTGGGAGGAGTTTCAATGATTTCACAGTACAGTAAGCTGCACGGTTCTGAAATGGATGCTACTTGCTGTTTTCCAGTTCTCATGCACTGTCTTCCTTGTAGCCAGTATGAAGTTAGCATTGGTTACAGATAGCTGCAAGGAGCAATAGAAAGGCACACGATTTATTTATTGACAGCCGTACAAAGTGCATCCAAATACAAAGGCTTATAAATTATATATAAACTTCTCCCTGGACAAATCAATATCCTCAGTCTTAAGAAAAAAATATATACTTTTTGGGCTTCTTCTAATCTCCAAACTGCTAAAGGCATAATTTAATCATAAACAAGGCCACTGTTTTTCAGTTTTTACCAGCAAATCTGGTAAAATCAAAGATTTCATGGAATCTGGCATTTTATATCAGATCAGTAAATCTACAAAACTTGTGTTTTTCTTTTAATTCCTTCCCATACTATTTTCAATTTGCTATATGTAATGGTCTGTATATTAAGCTTTCCTTAATTCTGGTTATTTATGCACATACTAAAAGAATGATAGCAGAATCCCAGTAAAATATGAAAATTAGAGTAACAATTGCCAGTGCAATTCCTGAATCTGAAGTCTTGAAAATGGAATTTCATTGTTTTAATAACCGTAAATCAGTGGCCTTGATCATAAACTCTATAAGTTAATTGAACCTCATGTTAGTTTTCGCCCTGTCCTCAGACTGAGGGGGTGTGACCTGGAGTTGAACTGGCACCCTTTCAAGTTATCTCCTAAATACCCATTCAAGAGACATTCTATTCCCAACATAAAGAAAAAGGCTTATTATAGAATAACACAATCTATCCCTTCAGTAGATAGGGGCTATAAGCATACAATCAATCAATCAATCAATCAATCAAATCTTTATTTATCCAGGCGAACATCGTTGAGCACAGCTCATTTGCAAGATGGACCTGGTAAGGTCAAGGTTCAGTTTACATAGATACATAAAAAAATATTCAATATACACACACTCTAGGAAACTACATAGAATATTCAGTATACACACAGTCTAAGGATACATTCTAATCAGACTATACATTAAATTCAGGTGTAGTGTTAATAAGGGGTGAGGGGAAGGGGAGTGGGAAGTGGTGTGCCTGGCTGGTGGGGGAGGAGGAAGATGGTGGGGGCCTATACTGTGGAATGGATAAACTGTGGGCCTTATGAAGAGGACAGGAGGGCGGCACTGGGGGTTTGTATAACAGGGGTATAGGGCTGTGATATATGACAAGGGATTAAGGGGAGGTGGATGGAAAGGAGGGGTGCATGGAGTGTGAGGGGTGGTGACTCTTAGTAAAGGTGGATACCTTCCGTGAGTTGGCTATCTGGGGAGGGAGATGGATAAGATTAGGAATACTCTACTGTTTGTGGAAACAATTACATTTTTCTTTGATAAGCCTCGAATACAGATATTTAAAGGATGCAAATGAGATGTATCTGTTCACTTTCAGGGTCTTCTGCATCGTATTCCATAAGGCAGATAAGGCTGATAGCAGATCTACCATATCAAGAATTGAATTTGGGCACTTTAAGCATGATGAAGTTTAGACTTCTTGGGCATATTTACTTGATGTGATTTGTGTGAAGCAGTCTGAGACAGAAAGACAAGACATTAATACTACCTTGTCCTCTGGGAAGTCAAGCAGTGTGGTGATATTCTGGATTCTGGATCTCTCGACTCTCACAGAGCTCACAACCCTAAAGACTATATACAATTCTTGTCATTCTGTTCATGACTTGTCTTGCATGATCTTCCCACTGATACCAGTTTTAACATTTCACTTCGTCTTTGCTGCAGGCAAATCTATCTGCTTCCACTACCTGTCTTCAGTTTTCTTGTTTTAGTCATGTAAACCCACCACTCACCATGAACATAGCTCGTGAAGGAAAAGTACTAGCCCTTTCAGCCCACCAATGTTCTTATTAACCCTTCATTTTCTTACAGTCCCAAGAGGGGATTCCTGACTCTCCTTTTTATTTCAACAGGGGCTAAAGCTGTATTGACAGTACCCATAGCACGAGCAAGCATTAATTGTTATTGATACATGCACAGAGTACATTTTAACCAGCAAATGAGAATAAATAAAATAAAAATAAAAACACACTGTGATACTACAAAACACTTAAATCTTAATTCCATCCAGGAGTGAGAGTATATTAGTTCCACGTCCCCGTCGTTCATTAGGATAGTGGGCACCTGAGCTACTTCCTTATCTCTATTTGCTATGTGTATTAGATGCATGTCTTTTCTTTCTAAAAGTTTCCTCAGGTCCAATGAAAGCTTAGTGATAGGGACATTAAAGATGGGGCATGTAGGTCAATCAGATTTGCTTGTTGTGGGGTAGTGAGATGTATTTTGGAAGCAGAGGCATACTGGGGGATGGGATGAGTGGTTTTAGGTCCTAAAATAGTCACTCCCCTAGGGGTGAAACAGAAATTGGGGAACAGAATATTACAGGTCAACCCTTGGTGAGTCATGGCCTGTCAGATAGTTACTACACAAAATTATTAGAGCTGTTATAAGCTACTACAGTTTTCTTCATGGCCCACTTGGTCAGCCCCACTGGACAAGATACTGTACCATTATGGTGCCATTGTCAATACCACAGACCAGGTTGGTGACTGTTAAAGCGTCACACGGCACATATAAATGTTTTGGATTTGATTGCAGCAGTGCAAATCTAAGGGCCACCAGGTGTGATTATACAAAATCAATATTCTCGGGACCTCTAATCTATGCTTGTAGTAGGCGTCTTCTAGATGCCCTACTGAATGAACCTTAATCAAATTATTAAATATCTGTTTCCTTACTTCCATGACTGGAATACCGGCTGTAAAGGAAACCAACATACAGTGGTTTGTGCTAGAGAACAGTTTGGTTTGCATGGGAAAGCGGTTACATGTACCTGGGCCTTGGATAGCTGTCTCACTATTGTCAGAGGTTTAGAGACCTCAGCCTCACTACAATTCTGCAGACACTCGGAGTCATTGACTTCACAATTTGTTCAATACCATTGGATGATCTGGTTGTCTGGGACCAGGTTGGGCAGCTGCCCTCTCTCAACTTAGTCTAATAAATGAGATACGGTGGTAAGCAAGTAGGATCCGTAAGCAGTATAGAAGATAGTTTTACCAACAGTTTTATTTTGGCATGTTCATTGTTAACTTGGATTAATTAATTAATCGTAGCTTGTGCCTCATTAAACAATTTGGCAATGTTGTGCTATTATACACAGTGAGCGCTCTTCTGCCAATCCAAATTGTCCCTGGCCACAGTAACAGGCCTCCGCCTGCTATAATTTCCTGGGACCATGCTTCATGCTCAGATAATGCATCTATATCCATTCATAGAAACACAGAAACGTAGAAGTTGATGGCAGATAAGGACCGAAGGCCCATCAAGTCTGCCCATTTTTCTACCTTATGAATGTGTCATAGGCCTTTACTCTGTCAATGTCCTATTTATTCATGCTCATCTGTATTGCTCCCTTATGCCTATCCATGCCTGTTTGAAGCCCTGCACTGTATTCATATCCACCACTTCCTGAGGTAGGTTGTTCCATGCATCCACCACCCTTTCTGTGAAAATGAACTTCCTCATTACCCCTTAATTGGCTTCCTCTAATCTCATGCAGTGTCCTCTTGTCCTGCTATTTTTCTTATACTGAAACATGTTAAACTCTTTCACCATGTTAATGCCCTTAAGATGTTTGAATGTTTAGATCATATCACCTCTCTCCCTCATTTGCTCTAGGGTACACATATTGAGCTCTCTTAATCTGTCCTCATATGTTTTCTGATGCAGTCCCTGCACCATTTAGGTTGCCCTTCTCTGGACTGCCTCCACTTTGTTAATGTCCTTCTGCAGGCATGGCCTCCAGGGCGCCGACCTCCATTTTGTCCCAGATACCCATATCTGATCCAAATAAGCCTGAAACATCTCCCACTATACTTCTTTTCTTTCTTGTCCCACTATTATTCTGTGGATTCTCTGGAGGGGAACCGGAAAACAATACATCTGACTGCCTGACATGGAAGGCACTTATCATATCCAATAACATAGTAGCATAACATTTAGATTCATTCTTTTTAGCACGTTCACCCACAGAAGACATATCCCAATTGGAAAAATTCAAGATTCCTGGTATGTGCATAAATTGTACATTATTTACAAGAGTTTTACTAAGAGGTGAGGAATCTGGATACCTAGGAGGTTAGTATATGTGCATATAAATACTATATGTAAATATTGTCCACTTATATGCTGACTCATTAAGCGGACACAAGAAAGGGTGACTGGTGTTGTAGACTGAGGCTAAAGGATTGCAACCAGGCCCATTAGGTGACAAAGATACATTATACTTGAAATCCCTTCTTGTAGCTCTAATAGCAAGATTAAACAGTCCCCCTTCAGTTGTCTTCACCGTGGTCCATGTTTGAGTGTAATTAAAAGCAAGTCTTCTTATCCGGGTGAGATTCATACTTCAGCTATCTATATCGGAGAGATTGGCATGGTAAACGACCCTGTTAATTCTGTGTCATTTTGTTTGAATTTTGCCACATTCTTCCATGCCAAGTATTGCCATTCAAACCTCACAGTCTGATTTTTTTGTTCAGTTAGCACGATAATAGGTTGGGTCAAATTGTCCAACAAGTTCACTGAGGTGCTATTTGGGGCAATTACTGTCAAATTTCCTGCCCTATGCAGTCCTCTTAGATGACATGCAGCTGAATTTAGCAAAGCATGGCTTACAGTTGCAATAATAATAAAAACTATCCCCAGGAACACAAATAATTGCATTCTGTCATGAGAAAGGAAAAGATCATGTTAGTGTCTGCTCTTATTTGACACTTTTTAACTGATTAATGTGAAACCGATTGAATACAGGCTTATTTTTCTTCCCAGGCATTTTGAGAAGATATACCGCTGGACTGACCTTTTCCACTATGTGGTAGGGGCCCTTCCAGTTAGGTATAAAGCAATGTTCTTTACACAAAACATTTTTCATCATGACTATATTCCCCACCTTGTATGCAAAAGGATTCGCCGTAGTATCGAAATATTTCATCATTTGTTTCTTTGATTTGCCTATATTAGTGACAACAAATTTGTTAACCTCCATGATATAATCATGTGTTGGCATATCCAATTATCTTATGTGGCTAAAGATGCAGCGAGTTTAAATTCCGCCGGCGAAGTGTCCTGAAGTGGGCACTGGCGTTAACTCTCCGCTCGCGTGGAGTGGGCAAAGCAAGTAGCTCACTACTTTGTCATTACCACTTCATGTTAAGGCGGAATGACAATGCAAAGTGAAGGCTAAGTTGTTGTTTTCAATGGACTTCACCATGCTTGTTAGCCATAGCCAGGCAGGAAAAGGAAGGAAGTGACAAGTGAGTCATACAAGCAGACACTTTCACTTTCTCCTGTGACGGAGACAGAAAGAGAGGAGTGTGTTGTTTTGTCACTGTTGAGACTTGGAGATCAGAGTGAGGGAGGAGATTTAAACTTGATTTAAACCCAACAGCTTTTTAAAGCTACATTTTTGTCTTTTCTGTACTCTTTTTACTTAATTTGTTCTTTCTGTAAATTTATTTTTCTTACCTTTATAAGTAGTTAGTTGTTTGTCTATGTCTGTGTGACTGTGTGCGTGCTGTGTGACAGTGTGAGTAGTCATTGCTCAGACTGAGGGAGCACAGTAGGAGATGGACCAGGGTGAGGGAATGTCTGGGGTGGGGGCAGTTCTGGGACAGTATGGTACTGGTAAGCATCGTACCGTGCATATGAGTGGTGAGCATGGCTGCCGGTTCCTGTTGGACTGATAGAAATTCTGAGTGTCTCCCCTCCAGAAGCAGGACTGGACCAGCACCGCCTCCTAACTCTGAGGCAGTTGAACCACCACCACCACATCCATCACCAGCTCCAGCACCAGGTCCTCTGGAGCAGGATGTGCTTGTGTCCCCGGGCCCAGGTGTGGATCCCAACCCTGTTGAGCACCGTGACCAGTTGGCTGCCAGTTCATCTGGTCCTCCCCACCTCCATTCTTTGGCAGTTTTTGACTGTGTGGGGCAGCAGCATGGTTAGGTGCCGCCTATGTGAGTGAGGTGGAGGTGCGCCATGGCCCCCGGGGGACTCACCTGGGGACTGGGGGCCAGCACACCCATATGCTCAATCACCACCAGTTGGAGTGGCAGGCTGCCACAGAACAGGCCATGCCTGCACCTGCTGGCCCTTCTGTGGCAGAGGGTGCAGCTGTGCATGGTGGTGGTCCTAAGAAGAGGAGGAGGCCAGAGCAGCACCTGCTGCTACACCAACACTCAAACCACCACCACCACCAGCAGGTCAGCCTGTAGAACGTCTGGACCCCAGAGAACTGCATGTAACACAGGCCGACTTGGCAGTTCCCTGGAGTGCTATCAAGGAGAACAATGAGAGGGTGAGTGCCATCGAGTAGCGGCTGGATCGCATAGAGGGACATGTCACATCAGTTGCAAATTATGTCCATGCTGGAACTGCTGCTGGTGGATCACCATAGGATCCCACATTAGGTTTACTTTCCTCACACCATGTACCCCCCCACACCTTCCTTACTGTGTTATAAAATGTATTCCTTCACCATCCCCGACCCTTGTATGTAATTATGCCCTTTTTTGTTGTCTTCGGTATGTGTGACACTTTGTATTCTGGCCCCCTTCCTTTTGTTAAGTGTGTGTGTGTGTGTGTGTGTGTGTGTGTGTGTGTGTGTGTGTGTGTGTGTGTGCTGTGTTGGTGCATCATTAATGTTTACTTTCTGTCGTGGAGTGTTTGTGGAAAAGCAGACTGAGCAGTGCAAGTATACTTTGCTAAACTGCATGTGTGCAGTCAGTCTTCTTCCCTGTCGGTGTATGTACTGCAGACACTGTCCAACTCCCCAACTTAAAACACTTATTAATGAGTACAATGGTGGGGTGGTGAAGCATGGAAGATATTACAAAACAGGCTTACAATACATTCAAGTAACTAGTAAAAATTTATGTTGTAATTCATGAGTATCGTGATCGTGGATCGTGATTTGAAATTGTGACTGCCTTTGTGACCGTGATGATGAAGAATGTGATTCGTTGTCGACAGTGTGAGATAAATATGGAACTGCATTGGAAACGTGAATGCCTATGGCTGTACTTCTCTGATGAGCTGTAGCACAAAACTCCCTAACTTAAAAACACTCAATAATGAGTACAATGGTGGGCTGGTGAAGCATGGAGAGATACTACAAAACAGGAATGTTGTGATTCATAAGTGACATGATCGTGAATTGTGATTTGTGACTGCATTTGTGACCCCGATGATGAAGAATGTGATTTGTATCATGAGTGACTCATGAATGTGATGATAGTCCTGACTTAAAAATGCATATTAATGAGTACAATGTACATGCAGAATTATGCACCACACCAGTCCAGTACTCCGAAGTGAAGCCAAAGAAACAACTGTGACTTAAATTACAGATGGAGATTGGGCCCTAAAGAGATGCAAATGCACAGACAGATTAAGATTGTGCTGTGCACTGAAGAGATGCAGACGCAAAGGCACAACACCTAACCAGTGCTCTCCATCAGAAATTCTAATCTGAAAAAGAATACCTTTGCTGGTTGGGGCAGGCCACGGGGGGCAGTGTACTGCACTGCTGCAGTAACAGTCACTAGTACTAGTACCAGTACCAGTAAAGATACCACAAAAAAGTACAAAAATTACACAGCTGCAGTGGATAGCAGGTTCACATTGCTGAAATTACTATGTGGCACAATAAAAGGTATCTGATTTGATGACACACGTCACACACATTTATTTATTTATTTGCTTTTGTTAACCGGGTAAGCACACTAGACAGCCAAGTGCCTATTTTCAGGTGTGACCTGGGAGATTACAAGGTACATACATGAACATCAGGCAAATTCAAGTGAAGGCTTACATTGCATAGATTTAGCACACAGGGACTTTACAAGCATCAGTACCAACAGGCAAATACAAGTGAAGAATTACTATAAAGTGACTTACCACACAGGGACATTGCAAACATCAGTAACAACAGGGATTTACATTACAGTATTTGCATTGCAGGCAGTAGGAAGAAGTACAGTGTGAATTTATCGCTCCAGGCAGCAAAGTTGTAAGGCTTGCAGGTAGGCAAGGAGGAGTCACAATTGGGATAGAGTGGGCCCAGTGCAAGATAAGGGAGTGCACAGTTATAGTGCTCACCCTGTTGTGCCGGTGGGCCTAAGTGGTCTATTTTTCTAGTAGCTGTGAGTACTGGAGGTGCATAAGCACAGATGTACTCTACCCTAGTCGTAATGTTTAGGTAGCATCTCAGTTTGTTGGAGGATCACAGGCTGAGAGGGTTTGTCTAGTGCAGAAACAGGTGTAGGCCATTTTGAGAAAGCCCCAGAGGGAGGCTTTAAAGCTCTGGTGGGAGGGAGAGGAGCGAGTGCTAGGTGGAAGAGAGTTCCAAACCCTGGGCGCATATGCAGCGAAGGCTCGGTCTCCCATTTGTGTGCGCGTTTTTGGTACCAGGAGGGCATGGGAGTCGCTGGATCACAGGTTGTAGGAGGAAGTAGCCAGAACGAGGAACTCTGCAAGTTTAAGAGGGGTGGCAGTTCTGACAATACTGTCTATGAAGTTGCCCACGACATAGGAGCAGTGAGTTTCCAGTGGGAGCCATTCAAGCCGGGTGTAAAGCTCACAGCGGTGAGTGAGGCAGGGGCTGAGAGCACAAAACGGCATATGTTGTTGTGCACTGAGTCCCACTTTACTAGACTAGTTTTAGCAACGTGAGCAAAGGTGACTAGTCCATAGCAAAGCATAGGTAGGAGGACTCCCCTGGCTAAGGCGAGACGGGCAGCTGGAGTGAGACAACTTTTTGCTCTGTAAGCGTGACCCAACTTGCAGTTTGAGGCCTTACATGAATTGCGTATGTGCAAGTTCATATCCAGTTGTGGGTCAAGAGTCACCCCCAGGTACTTGACCAAGTCTGCAACTATCAGTGGTGACCCATCGACCCCAGAGATCTGTAGTGAATCTGGGGCAGCTTTTAACTTGGCTACTGAGCCAAATAGCATGGCCTGTGTCTTCTGCAGGTTAATCATAAGTTTATGGTCCTGCAACCAAGATTGGATATTGTCGAAGTCCGAGTTTAGTTTGGTGTTAATGGTGGCGATGTCTTGGGAGCTGGACATGATGACTAGGTCATCTGCGTACAGCACTGAAGTCTCTAGAGCCAGAGCTGAGGGTAGCTCATTTACAAAGATAGAGAAGAGGAGAGGCCACAGGACAGAGCCCACAGGACAGAGCCCTGGGGGACTCCGCAGTTTACCTGGGCAGGCTCAGACAGGACCTTGTTGAACTTGGTGTACTGCTGCCTGCCCGTGAGATAATTACTGATCCAGGCAAGGGCTGGGGAGGAGAAGCCAAGTGGTAGGAGAGAGGAGCACAGTAATGTGTGGTCTACCCAATCAAAGGCTTTTGAGAGATCAACAAAGATGGCCCCAGCCAGTTCACCTCGGTCAGCAGCGGACCTGATCTCAGAGGTAACAACTGCTAGGGCTGTGGAGGTACTGTGCCCCTTTCTAAACCCGTGCTGAGCAGGGGAGAGAAGGCTGTGGGTCTGTAGGTGATGGGTGACCTGAGAGGCGACTACCTTTTCCAGAAGTTTGCTGATCGCTGATAGGATTGCTATGGGACGGTAGTTCTTAAGGTCTTTCATGTCCCCTTGCTTTGGCACAGTTATAACCTTAGCCATCTTCCAGATGCCCGGGACTATACCTGAGGTAAGCGATGCATTGAAGACATGGGCTATGGGATGGGCTAGTACTGAAGCCCCTAGCCTCAGCAGCTTGGGCTCAAAGCAGTCATGCCCAGCTCCAGTGTATGGGGAGAGGCCAGCAAGGAGCTTCTGGGCCTCCATGTCTGTTACCACCGTGAGGTAAAAGGGCAGGAGGGGGATTGTCCCTCTGGGTGAAGAGGCCCGATCAACAGGGTAGTGCGGCAGTTTGTGTAAAGCTGGCAAGTTAGTGCACTGAGAGTTGAAGGCATTGGCAATAGTGAGGGGGTTGTTGCAGTTAACCCCGTCAATGAGCATGTCAGTGACCTGTGCTCTAGTAGCCCCACCAACCACATTCTTAATGCTCTGCCAGAAAGTCCTCAGATTATTGGCTGAGGAGAGCAGGATGGACTGGCAAAACTCACTTTTTGAGGAGCGAATGGCTCTCATGCACGAGTTCCTCAGCTGCCTGTAATCCTGGAGGTCTGTGCTGGACAATGAGCACTTATACCCCCCCCAGCATTTATCCCTTTGTCTCATGAGAGAATACAGGCCTCCATGGAGCCATTTAGTTGCAGTGCCCCTGACTCTCCTTCTTCTGAAGGGGGCATGCTTGTTTTGAAGTGGGGTGAAAGCTTTTAGGAAGTTGTCAAGGGCCTTTGAGGGGTCATTAGTGGCCATGACCTGAGACCAGTTAGTATAACGCAGATCTGCAAGTAAGTCTCCAACGTTGAGTTTGGAGTAATCCCTCATTTGAATCACCTTGTGTGGGATTTTGGGAGGGGCATTGCCCCATACGCAGTAGGTGGGGGAGTGATTTGATATGGCATCAGGTAGAATGCCACAGGAGATAATTTTCTCCGTTCTGTTGCTTAGTACCCAGTCAATGACGGAACCCTTGTCACCTCTAGGAGAGGGCCTGGTGGGTTCCGAGATGAGCTGACTTAGTGCCAGTCCATCCAACAGTGGTTTGTATTGCTGAACCCTATGACCTGCCCAGTTAAGGTTGAAGTCCCCTAGGACTAGTAACTCGTTCAAGCCAACCTTTGTGCTAAGACTGTCTAGGAGGTAGGAGAGTCCGGACACACCTCCCTTAGGAGGGTTGTAGGCACAGATCACATGCACCTTTCTGATGTTTCCTAACAGGAGGAGGACGTGCAGGAACTCACAGAGCTGCGATGTAGATGGCGTGTGTCCTATGACTGAGACGCTTAAGTGTGTCTTGTAGTATATGAGTACTCCGCCCCCCCCCCTCTTGTTCTGGGCCCTGTCCAACCTAATGAAGTTGTACCCTGGAAGGGTGCAAACTGAGTCAGGAATGTGTGGCTTAAGCCAGGTCTCAGTGATCCCCATAATGTCCGGATTATAATGAGCCACCCAAGCTGTTAGCTTAGTAAGGTTTGGTAAAAGGCTGCTTATGTTTAAGTGCACAAGCCTCAAGCCTTTGGCTGATAGCCAGGAAGAGGGTGGTTTCGGGGAAGGACTAGCATTCAGTGGACCTATAATTTGGACAGGGGCCCCAGCCAGGCCATGTAGCACAGGACAGCCTCTCAGGGGAGGCATCCTATCGAGCCGCCATGGGGGGGATTAGTCCTGTGGGCAGCCAAGACGGTGTTGTCCCGTGAGATCCACAAGTCCCAGGGGGGTTGCAATGAGACTCCCTTTGGGAAGATTGTTTCTGGGATATGGTGCAGGCGCTGGCTCCCCCTGAGGAAAATTAGGCAGGTGGGTTCCCGTCTGCAATGGCAGATAACACTAGCAGGGTAGACCCAGTACCCAGTGAAACAATAAGTAGGCTTTTTATTGCTACAGGCTTCAGGGATTGCCACTCCAGACCATGCAAGTTAATTGCTGCTAAGTTATGGTACCTCAGTATAGGAAATTTTACCTATTTCAAGAAAATTGTCAAGCATGCAGTGACTCTAACTGTCTCACCTACAGTTAATACTAACTATTGGTATAGCAGGATAGCTATCAGTCTCTAGCTGATACTAATTCGAGATAGTTGCCAAGTCATGCACTGTATTTTACAGTTGAATCTAAGTGTCTCTAAGTATCATAACATCAGGATGGCTAGCTATTTCTGGTACACGAACCTTATAGTCCTTCACTGTACTTTACTGTCGTGGCCAAGTAACAATATGTATCGAGTAGGCTGACATAGGAATGCTCAGTGATTTGCTACTGCCAGACTTAGTGATGACAGGGTAAGGGCCACATCATATTTGACAGTGAGGGAGTTATTGTAGTACCAGCTGTCTGGGTGTTGCAACAATGTAGGAGGAGACCTAGGCAGTAGATTGGATGTTTCTCAAATGTGGGAGGACTACCAGGTCATGTGGGAGGAGCTAGGAAGCATTTAATGGGAGGAGGGAATGGGGTGGATGGGTGGGCCAAAAACCCCCTCGCTTCTTCCCCGCAGCAGTTAACTTTGTGACCCATGAGGCTCAGTGGCCAGTAATTTAAGCTTTCTGGCGAACGTCGCTGGTGGCCAATCAAGAGCGGTGCAGAAATTTAAAAGTTTCTTTCTTTGGCGCCCAAAAGCTCCTCCGCTGTTTCTCCTGGCCGAAAAATGCCCCAGCCGAAAGTCCCATAACAGAACAAAGTACAGCCCCAGTCCAAAGTGCACATACTCACACACACACTAAGTAATGCGTAGCAAATTGAAAACTTCAGTAATATAACCACGTATTTTAAACAGACTAAAATTATGCACTGCTGAACCACAACAATCAGCAAAAAAATGGCAAGAATTATTAAAAATATTACTGTGTGTACATTAACACAGTTATACAAGAAAAATATCACCAAAACAGAAAGAACTGTCTTTTTCTCCAAGTTAATCTACCTACACCACAGATACGCCCCTCCCCCAAAACACACTTTCACTGTCTCTTACTACACAAACTCAATGTTGTGCATTAACATTCAAAATCCACACACAAACAATAAACGCTCGATGATATGAACACAGAAGGGTTTCCTACAATTGATGAACTAAAGTTTGAGCAAACAAATTACTAAAAAAGGCTTTTTGAACATCTTTTAGAAGGTCTGAATCACACAGAGCTCTCAGAGCAGACCGTCTCCTATATACTACAGCTTCCTACACACACACACTACCCTGAACTGAGGCTGTGCAGAACAATCTAGAGCCCATGTGACCTGAAATTCCATGAATCACTGCAAAATTCACCTTCAGAGCTTAAAAACAAGGAGAAGTGAAGTGAAGTACATTGTTCTCATTGTACTGCACCTTAAGAGTTGGTGGAGTAGTGGTTTGGGAAGGCAGAGTAATGTGAAGTCATCATTTTCAGTGGACTTCGTGTTACCCATTATAACATGAAGTACTCCGCTTTGTGTTGCAGAGCACTCCACGAACCTGCTTTTGCTTCTTGATTCATTTTGTGAAGTGGATTGGGGCCACTTTGCCAATCTGTAGATGCAGCTCCATGCAATAAGGGGGATGCATTGGGCAGCAGGAGGTGCCTGGGTGTTCTCATCAATTGCCTGGTCATTGTCTGGTAGGGGCTAATCTGTGAAGTAGCATGAGGTGTAACTCTTATGGCCATAGAAACATAGAACATAGAAGTTGACTGCAGATAAGGACCGCAAGGCCCATCCAGTCTGCCCATTTCTTTTTCTGCCTTATAAATGTGCCATCGGCCTTTGCTCTGTCAGTGGCCTATCTATTCATAGTCATTTGTATTGCTCCCTTATGCCTATCCCATGCCTGTTTGAAGTCCTGCACTGTATTCATAGCCACCACTTCTTGTGGTAAGCCATTCAGTGCATCCACCACCCTTTCTGTGAAAAAGAATTTCCTCACATTCCCCCTTAATCGGCCTCTCTCTAATCTCATGCTGTGTCCTCTTGTCCTGCTATTTTCTTATATTTAAACATGTTAGACTCTTTCACCTTGTTTATGCCCTAAGGTGTTTGAATGCCTCGATCATATCACCTCTCTCCTCCTTTGCTCAAGGGTATACATATTGAGTTCCGTTAATCTGTCCTCATATGTCTTCTGATGCAGTCCCTGCACCATTTTGGTTGCCCTTCTCTGGACTGCCTCAATTTGGTTAATGTCCTTGTAAAGGTGTGGCCTCAATACTGCACGAGTACTCCAGATGGGGCCTAACCAGTGTCTTGTACAGAGGATTATTACCTCCCTCTTACGACTTGTGATACCCCTACTAATACACGTAACACCCCCTAGCCTTACCTACTGCTTTAGAGGTCTGCTTGGATGATTTTAGGTCATCAGTGATGATGATGCCCAAGTCTCTTTCTTCCTTTGTGACTGCAAGCAACTCCCTCAGCAGCCTATAGGTGGCTTCAGGTTTCTCTTCCCTATGTGCATGATTTTGCACTTCTTTGCATTAAATCCCAGTTGCCACTCTTCTGACCATTCTGCTAGTTTATCCAGATCTCTTCTCATTCTGCCCATCCCATCTGGATCATCTACTCTGTTGCAGATCTTCGTGTCATCTGCAAACAGACAAGCCTTACCCTCTAGTCCATCTGCAAGGTCACTAATGAAGATGTTGAAGAGGACTGGCCCCAGGACTGATCCCTGAGGTACCCCACTTGTGACTTGCATCTCTTCTGACTGTATACCATTTACCACCACTCTCTGTTTTCTGTCCATCAACCAGTTTGCCACCCAGTTGACCAACTTCTGACCCACCCCGAGCCTACCCAGCTTATTTATCAATCTTCTATGTGGAACAGTGTCGAAAGCTTTGCTGAAGTCAAGGTAGGCAACATCAACTGCTCCCCCTTGGTCCACCACTCTGGTTACCCAGTCAAAGAAATCTATGAGATTAGTTTGACAGGACCTTCCTTTGTAAACCCATGCTGTCTTGGATCCTGTGCCCTATGGATTCCAGGTGTTGCACTATCCTTTCCTTAAGGAGTGCCTCCATAATCTTGCCCACTACTGAGGTAAGACTGACCGGTCTGTAGTTCCCGCCTCCTCCCTGCTACCACTCTTGTGGAGCGGGATCACATGAGCCCTTCTCCAGTCTTCTGGGACCTCTCCTGTGCTCAGAGACTCACTAAACAATTCTGCTAATGGCTCTGCTAGTTCCTCCTTTAGCTCCTTAAGTACCCTGGGATGTATGCCATCAGGTCCCATTGCCTTATCCACCCTGAGCTTAGCAAGCTCTTGTAGGACCCTTTCTTTTGCGAAGGGAGTAGTGCTCACCTCCCTCCCCCCTGTGTCCATGATGCTGAGCTGTGGGCCCTGCCCTACCTTCTCTTCAGTAAATACTGAGCAAAAGTATCTATTTAGGATGAGATGCCTTTACAGGTCCTCCTCCTCACATGCTCCCTTTTCTCCATTAGCTTAGCAATACCCCTCTGGACTTTCTCCTTTCACTAATGTATCTATAGAAAGTCTTGTCACCTTCTTTACTGTTCGTGCTAGTGTTTCCTCAGTTTGGGACTTTGCCTGCCTTACTGCCTTACCTGCTTCCCTTAGGGCAGTTTGGTATGCCTCCTATCTTCATCCTGCTGTGTTCCCTTATATTTCCTGAAGGCCAGCCTTTTGGCTCTGACCTTTTCTGCTACTGTATTTGAGAACCAAAGTGGTTTCCTTCTTCTTTTGCACTTCCTTTTCTGTCTAACACAATGGGATGTTGCTTCAAGTATTGCATCCTTAATGCTTGCCCACTTTGCCTGTACCCCCTCACCTGTGTTTCTTTTTGCCAGGGCTAGCTTAACTCTGTTGGCCATCTTATCAAAGTCAGCTCCTCTGAAGTCCCATATTTTTGCCTTGGAATGGGATGATTTAGATGTAGTAGCCAAATTGAACCATACCATGTGATGGTCACTGGCCCCAGGTGACCTTCTACCTGGAGATCTGTGATTCCTTCTTTGTTAGTCAGTACTAGATCTAGGATAGCCCTGTCTCTTGTGGGTTGCTGTACCAGTTGTTTGAGGCCCTCCCTGCAGGGAATCCACTATGAGTCTAGTTCTGGCAGATGTTCCTGCTGGTATTGACCAATCTGTATCCGCATGTTGAAGTCTCCATTATCAGAACCTCCCTTTAGCTGTCATGTTTTGTATATCTTCTAACAGTAATGTGTCTATGTCCTCCCTCTGGTCTGGGGGCCTGTAGACAACCCCAGTTCTTATGGCTGTCCCATTTCCTGTTTCCAGGGTGACCCACAGTTCTTCTGGCTCCTTATGTGTATTCTGAATTTCTGTAGCTTTGATATTTTCATTAACATAAAGGGCCTCCTCCCCTTTGCACCTCGGTCTCTTCTGAACAATACATAGCCAGGTACTGAAGTCTCCCAAGTGTGGTTACTGGTAAACACGTCTCACTAATTGCTACTATGTCCAGTTTAGCCTCTGACATTATTGCCTGCAGGTCTGGGATCTTATTTCCCAGGCTGTGAGCATTTGTACATGATTTTCCATTGGCCAGATTTTGGTGTGTTAGTTGTTGGGTGAAGTTTGGCATTACCCCTGTGCGTCGTATGGGGAGACAAACCTTTTTTCTTACCTGGTGATGCAAATGAACGGCAAACATGCTGAATTCTTGTTTGACCACTAGCTGAGGGGGGAAGGGTGTTCTTCCCATTCGACGTATGGGGTGCTGCACCCCTCTCCCCATTTGCTAGTTTAAATATTCTGCAAAGACGTCAAACTTCTGCCCCAATGCACTGACTCCCTCTTTAGTCAGATGCAGTCCATCAAATTTAAAGAACTTTCGCTCCCAGAACTGTTGCCAGTTCCCTACAAATCTGTGTCCTTTTTCCTGGCACCAGTCCTTGAGCCACGTGTTTAGCTCCCTATCTCCCCTTCTCTGACCTTCCGTCCATCTGCTCCCCTCTCCCAGACTGGCAGGATCTCAAAGAAGGAGATGCCGGACGAAATAGATGATAGTTTGTCACCCAGCCTAGTCAGGTGTTCCTTGGTCTCCACAACTGACCGGCTGGCGAGATCATTAGTCCCTATGTGTACTAGGACATCAATGTTTTCTCCTGCTTTGAGAACAATTTTAGAATGCGGTCAGTGTCTCTCCATGCTGATGTACCTGGGAGACATCTGACCATCACCCCTGGCTGGAGATGGGTATCAACTCCCGAATCATGGAGTCTCCTATGATCAGAAGTTTTTTGGATTTCCTTTGTGCTTGTTTTGTTTTGGTTCCTGATTAGGGTGAGTTTTGTTGTGCTAGCTCCTGTGCCGTAGTGTCCTCCTCTGCAGTGTCTTCTGCCTCTTTATTTGATTTCAGAGATAGAGGCAGATACCTATTTGTAGTGTTTATATGGTTTTTGGAGGTAATGTGTTGGAGAGCAGAGAGTGATGGGGCACCTGATTTGCTCCTCCTAACCACCTGCCAACCTCCTGGACCAACTACCCTCTGCGGTCGAGGTTTTTCTGTTGGATGCTGGGGAAATGGCAGGTGGTTCTTATAATGTATTTCCTCTTCAATATGAAATTTGAGGTGTGCAATCTCTGCCCATGCTGCCTGGAGCTGAGCCCTAAGATCTCCAAAGGTAACATCTGTGCCCATTCATTGGGCTTAAAGGAACAAAATTTAGTGAGCATTGTTTACAAAGTGCAGCTTCCCCTACTCCACCTGTCCTGAGGACTGAGGGTGGTAGGCCCCATGCAATTCCTGTTTGATATCTAGCATTTGTTGCAATTATTTGAATATAGATCATGTGAAGGAGGTACCTTGGTCAGAAAAGACCACTTTCCAGGCATTCCCCACCTAGAAAGCAATTCACTGAGTAAAATACAAGCCGTGGTCCTGGCTTTCATGTTCTTGGTGGGGAAAGCTTCTATCTACTTGGTAAATAAATCTACAACTATGAGGCAGTGTCAGTAATTGCCAGGCAATTTGGGTAACCCAGTGATGTAATCTACCTGTATATGTTGCCATGAGCCCTCTGGGGAAGGGGTGGTGCACAAATAAGCCCTATTGGTAGTAGCAGGGGAGTTACTCTGAAGACAAGGCAAACATTGGCAGTATAGACTGGAAAGTCTTTTCTTCACATTGGGGGCCAACATAGAGGCCCTAATCTTTTCCATTGTCTTATTCTTAGCGTATTGACCACCTTTGGGATGAGCATGAAATAGATGCCATGCTTCAGAGATAACCTCTGAAGGTATGCAAACCACTGGAAATTGATCAGGAATCTCTTGATACATTAAGATGGCTGGGGCATCCTCCCCACCATTGAGGGAAGTGTGCTGTGCCCAGCCAGAGGGGCTTGGCAATAGCCACCCCTGCAGATGCTAGTGTATGTCTGTGACATACGGTTTATAAGAAGCCTGAAGGCTACGTAGGTCTGCTGGAGTAGTCAGTGAGACTGCGTCCATTGGGGGGGACATGTTAGTGGTCAGGGTCCATCAAGGGCCCTGCTTTGCCCTTGTCTGTGCAGCATCATAGGCCTTAGAGTTTCTCTCAGTTTGAGGGCTCCCGGAAGAGTGTCCTTTTACTTTAAGTATGGCCACAGGAGGGGTCCTTTCTTGTAGTAACTTAACCAAAAATTGGATCATTTCTGTATGTTTCAAAACCCTGCCACCAGAGGCTACAGAATTATTTTTAATGTACATTGGTAACATAACACAAGTATTCACCACATATGCACTATCAGTATATATATTCACAGGCATTGAATTACTAAGTTGTAGAGCACAGGTAATTGCCACTAACTCGGCATATTGAGAGGGGTGTGGTGTAAAAGAATGTGTGTATGTGAATGCGGGGGTCACAATGGAGAAGCCCGTGTAGGGTCTCCCTTCCTCATAATATGAGGAGCCGTCGGTATACAAGTCAGGAGCAGCTAAAGTGGCATGGAGTGTATCAGAGGCGGGCCATTGATGGAGTGTATACTGCACTGTTGTCGGGGCAATCATGTGGTTCTCCCATGTACAACAGTAAAGCAGGCAGCATGGTTGTTCACTTCAAGGTAATATCCAAGTCTCGCTGCTTGAGCATCGGTGTCCATCTTGATAGCCTTTGGGAGGAAATAGCAGCATCTCCTGGTTTCAACAAATAGTTCACAAGCATATGAGGGGTATATAGCACAGTTCTTTGCAGCCCGGTAATATAGGTAAAATGTTGCACAGCCCAGAAGGTAGCCAGTAAATGTTTTTCACATGGTGAAAATATTTTTTCAACTTCGGTTAAAGTTTGTGAGACATAAGCTACTGGGCCCAATTTATTATGATGTTCTTGGCACAACACAGCAGAGACTGCATCAGCATCAGCAGCTGCCTCTAGATGGAAGGGAAGGGTGGGGTTCGGCTGTACCAGCAAGGTGGCATTGGCCACTGCTTTCTTTAAATTCTGCATGGTCGTTGTGTGCTACTTAGCCCACCCTTCCATGATGTCATCAGCTGAGGAATTCTTCAACAAGTCATACAATGGCAAGGCTAGGTCTGCGATGTGTGGAATAAAGTCTCTCTGGTAGTTCACCAAGACAAGACATGATCGGCGAAAAGCAGTTTTTGTGATGGGCAATGGTAACCTCTGGATAATCGCTACTTTATGCCAGTCTGGGAGCTTTTCATCAGTGGTTATTTGCAGCCCCAGAAATGTGACAGCACTCTGCATCAGCTGACATTTCTTTGGATTAACCTTCAAGCCAGCTTTGCACAACAAGTCCAAAAGTTCCTTTAACAGGGATAGATGTTCTTCTTCAGTTTCAGTAGCAAGCAGCAAATCATTGACATATCACAAAACACTGTCTGGTTGAGAAAAGTGGGTTAAGATAGCTGCCATGCATTTGTGAAAAATGGTAGAGGAGTTTTGGAACCCCTGGGGGAGTGAGGTCCATGTAAATTGTTTATCCCTCCAGGTGAAAGCAAACTTATATTGGGATTCTCATTTTAGGGGCACACTCCAGTTACTGTGAGCTAGGTCCAGGGTGCTGGACACCCTGACATTCTGGGGAATCTGAGACAGGAGAGGTGGGGCCTCTCAAACCACCAGAGCACATGCTGGCATGACAGCATTGAGCCCTTGGTAATCTACCGTGAGGAGCCAACTACTGTCTGGTTTGTGCACTGGCCCAATGGGAGAATTGGTGATAGACTCACACTCCCTAAGCATGCCTTGTTTAGTTAAAGAAAGGATAATCTTATCAACATCAGCTTCACACTCTTTAGGAATTTTGTACTGTTTCTGGGTGGCATGAGGCTGTCCCCTAATTTCTTCTTTAGTGTCCAGCTCACCGCAATCATGCTTGTGTTTTGCAAAGGCATCTGAGCACTGAAGAACAATTTGATTTACCTTGTCATTTTCTAATATCAGGAGTGTAGGCTCCTCAGGCTTTTTGATAGCAAAGACAGCATGCACATCAGAGATAGCTGGCACATTTCCTTATTCAACATTGTCCCCATCAAAACCATACACAATTATTAGTAAAATCAACAATTGCAGAATGAGACTTTAGAATATCTGAGCCTAATATGCCTTGTCTATCAGGCAATGACATTAGGTACCCATCGAATGAGAAGCTATTCCCTTCAACATTAAGGGTGGTTGGCTTGGCTACAATGGCATTTGTTTTGGATCCTTCAAAGGCTGCCAATCTAATACTTTTAGTAATCGCTAGTGGATGAGTACATAGTTGTGAGGCATGAAGAATGGACATGTATGCCCCCATATCTATCAGCATAGTCTGTTGTGGGCCTCCATTCACAGCACCTGATAATAACGTCCAGTTCCATGCATCCCGCCAGAACCTCATGACTGGCTGTGGGGAGGCCAAGATTTCCTATGTGAGGGAATGTTGGACTTGTGGCTGAGTTTCCTTAGTCACCTGGAGTTCTTCATTTTCTAATTTTACCTGCTCGAGCTCCTGCTGCAACTTGGCATAGGTTAGTCTGGGCCGGGGCACCCCCATTACAGGACTAGCTCTGTGAATTTTGGACACTTGGGCTTAATATGCCCCAGCTGGTTGCAATAGTGACAGATGACCTGTCCATTAGCCATTTTCTTGCCTCCCTTAGGCTTCTGTTGGGTTTTGGCTGGGCCTTCTATGGTCGATATTGCTCCTGTAGTGGAGGACTGAGTGTTGGTACTCTGAATAGCCTCAGCCTTATGCGCCTGTTGTACAATCACCAAAAATGTCTGGCTTTCATCTACAGTAACTTCTAACAAGGCTTTTTATTTCTTTTCAACAACCCATGTAGCAACCTCTTTTTGTATGTGGTGTCCTCATAGGTGGGGTTCCACATGGGAGGGTTCCCGATCAGTCCCGCCACCACTGAGGGAAAAGCTTGGGCATAATAACAGAACAACCATTCTGACCATGCCCCAAATAACTCCTTTGGTTTCTAACTAGTGGTTGCGAAGGTATATTGATAGTCCTGTCCTCCCCTATTAGCCTTAAGAGGCATCAGACAAAGAAATCCAAGGTTCACCCATCCCCTCTAACGGCATCACTATGAAGCCCGTTGTGGAGAGACTGATGGAGGCGTGTAAGGATGACATCCCTGGTATCCTCTGGGGCAAGGTCTCCATGCAATCTTCAGAAATTTTGGATCCAGTAAAAGATGTCTGCTGCAGGGTCTTCCGGATTTATGGGACCTATTTTGTGTGCATATGCAACAATGTCCGTTGAGGTCAGGGGGTGGTGGTGGTGCTTGTAACTTCAGTCAATCCTGGAGGATCTCCATTGGCCACACCTAATGTCTAGGTCTCAGTCTTCAGGACTCGAACCAGAGCCATGGGGTACGGAGTGGTTGGAGGGGACCTGTAGTACTGGAGAAAGGGGTTCCCACAATTATCAGGATATTTCTGATAGTGCTCCTGCCATTCGGCTACACCTAAATTCTCCTAGTTAATGTCAGTATCAGCATCCAACTCCTCCTCCACTACCCCCGGGCAATTGAAAGTGGCCACTAGCACCTGGTGTTGTCCTAACTTTTGTTTTAAATTCACTAATTGCCTTATTACATTCCCTGAGATAAAGCGTCAAGGGCGACATGAAACGTAGATGTTTGTGTGAGGGCTGCTGCTTTTTATAATAGACTCATTGTTTTTTATTGGAGATACAGCATTTCCATCTGTTCTTTTGGATCAGGGTGAGCTGAGGGTTTTGTTTTACTTGTCATGCTGCATTTCCTGTGGTCCTCCTGTCCTTTGGCTGGCATCTTAGCCATATGGCGGATTGCCCATTCAGCGTCAATTAGGCTCTTCTTTAATGTATCTAGTTTGTTTTCTAATTCAACATTATGAGTCTGCAACTGTGCGGCTTTGTAAGTGCCAGTGGCACTGGTCTGTGTCATCATCTGGCAGTATCTCAACTAGTCAGTTAAACTGGCAATTTGTTTCTGCTGGTCCATTTCTCTATGGAGTTGCTTCCGAGCCCATATATCAAACTTGTTGGCAATCCAATAATATGCAAACTGTAGTTGTTTGCAGGCTTCCTTACATTTTACCCTCCATTAACTTTCTCACATGCTCCTCGGCATTAGCCAGAGGAGTGCATGAATCCTGCATGCCCTGCAACAACTCTTCACAAGGTTTTTATTTATTTATTTTTTTAATTTTTATTTAATATACTTTTTCTGGGCCAAGGTCCATCAATACTCCGCCCTAGTCACGGCCCCCCTGTGCCTCCACCCCTGATCATTGCCAGCACTCCCTGGTCACCACTAGCTTACCCCCCAGAGGGCGGGGTTGCTGTGACTTCCCCAAGGTCGCCGCAAGACTAGTATTTAGTTGGGGAGCTGGCATCGGAGGCTAGTGGAGACCCCAGGGGGAGGGCATCATGGAGATGGACTGAGTCTGATATTTTCTTCCCCCTTGTGAGCAAGGGGAAGGGACGTGCAATGATGACCCGCATCTGCCCCGCCCCCCTGAAGATCCAGACATCAGTGTTGCTAGTGGCTGCCCCAGCCTCCGCTGGGTGTCGCTAGACACCGAACATTTGCCCCTTCCTTCCCCCTGGAGAAGGAGAGCCATCTAGAGATGCTCTAGCCTTCTCCCCCCCGGCTGGCCCTTCGGTGACCCGAGTCTGTTCCCGAACCCAAGTCACTGGTGTCGCATGCGGAAATCCAACCGCTGTGCCAGCGGGCCATCCCAACCCTTCACAAGGTTTGACCTTAGCAACTTTTTTCTTTACTTGCTCCATTATCTACTGCACTTTCACTTATAGGAGTGTCACCCCAGGCACCCATTCAGACACATGAAATGTCTTTGTCCCCATGTGGCAGTTAGGTAATGATGCTTGTCTGCCACCATTTTGTGTTATCTCCTCTGGCACCTAGTTTGGACTTCCAGGTCCTGCCATGGTTGCCAGAAACTGTTACTTTTTACCCTGTCCTCAGACTGAGGGGGTCCGACCTGGAGTTAAACCAGCAATCTTCCAAGTTATCTCCTAAATAACCATTTAATAGGCATTCTATTCCCAATATATATAAAAAGATATATTACAGGATAACACAACCAATCCCTTCAGGGAATAGGGACTATAAGCATACAGAAAGACAAGACAATAATACTACCCTGTCCTCTGGGAGGTCAAGCAGCATGGTGATGTTCTGGATTCTGGATCTCTTGACTCTCATAGAGGCTGACAGCCCTAATGCTTATATACAATTCTTGTCATGCTATTCATGACTTAGCTTATGTGATCTTCCCCCCGATACCAGTTTTAACATTCCACTATGCCTTTGCTGCAGGCAAATCTACCTGCTTCCACTACCTGTTTTCAGTTTTTCTTGTTTTAGTCACGTACACCCACCACCCATCATGAACATACTGTAGCTTGTGAAGGAAAAGTACTAGCCTGTTTAATCCACCCAATGTTTTTATTAACCCTTCATTTTCCCACACTCAGATCAATAGTCTCAGGCATAAAATCATTGACTTAGTTCAAAACTGCATAGGTTTAGTACAGGGTGTGAAAGTCCTTTTAATGATTTTGTTTTGTAAGAAGATCTGTGTATGGCTCTATCACAGTAGATACGTAGTAGATATGAATTGCTCAACTAATGCTTAAGTTTTACTATAAATGAACTGCATTAAGTGTAAAAATGTGCTGGGACATTTTATGATGTTAGGAATTTTGCATATTTGCACATCTGTATATAAGTATTACTGAATGTTTGTGTACTTGTTTTACATGTTTTATTTATTTTTGATGTTTCATATCCAGGCTGTCTGAGAATATTTAATATGTATTTTATGTACGTATCACTTCAAGTGCAGTGTAAAAAATGACGTAATTTGTGTGTGACTGTTACTCCCTGAAGATGCCTTTTGGCAAAACCAGTTGGAGGTTGTGGTGTCTTGCTGGTTTCCCCATGGTAAGAGGCTCACTGCGTACTTTAGGAATAAAGTTTGCTACTTTTGACACTTTTCTTGGTCAGAATTGTGATTTAGCGGTGGCGGTGCAGGAGTGTTTGTACTTTGCTGCTACGTTTTCTCCTTAGCACACCTGGGTATGGGGCGGGTTTGAGCGCTCTTTTAAGTAGGCACTTTGCCAGACAAAGAACAATGCGAAGCAACACTTCCCATTTGGTAAAATCAGAAAACTTCAAACAGAATTTCACTAAGCAAAGTATGCTGACTTTGCACACCTGTAGTCACAAGTACACAACCACTTCTTCTGTTAGCTATGACCAGTTAAAATAATTGCTGGACATTTCTGAAAGACTTTTCTTAAAGCCCATTTTTAGAACTGCACCAGCCAGTAGCAACTAGCATTAGTTTAAAAATGTTTTGTTTGTGATCCTCAACCACCAGCCTTCAGTTGGTATTGTGCTATTGTCCAATATCAAGCCTGCAACCTCCCACTGTGTGCACACATCTATATACTATTTTGGGACCTATCAAGGGAATTTGGGATAGTAGTGTACCAGTAGAGTAAATGGTAAAGACTATGGGGTACCTACTACAGAGTGATGGAATTTTTGAGAGGAATATCTGAGATTATTGTTCTGCTACATTTAAGCTGTTCTTTTCCGAAGGGCCCTGCAGAAGCAAGTTAGGACTCATCTCATGATTCATGTAGAACCTGAGGGGTGCTGCATGTCCTGCTTTGTGCAGGGTATAAAAGGACATTTCCAACACAAGATAGGACTCATCTCCTGATTTGCATAGACTCCAAAGGGCCCTGCGCAAAGCGAGTTATGACTATTTCCTCAATAAGTAAAGAAATGTATTGCAAAAATCTCCATTTACAAAAATCCAGAGAAGTAAAAGTGAGTCTTAGTATATTTCAGGCTCCCCATAGAAGTTTAGCTCAGATGATTGTAGAGAGACTAGCCTAGAAAAAGAGGAAGAAGCAGAGAGAGGTCAGCAGCTTCTACCCCCCCCCAAGGGAAGAGGTACTTCCTGGCCAGAGGCAGTATGAAAGAGAAAGAAATAGGGAGAGAGAGAGCAAGAGAGATAGAGTGAAATAGACAACAGAGAATTGGAGCTATAGATCAGACAAACAGAAGAGAGTACAAATACATAAAAACATAGAAACATAGAAATTTTCAGTAGATAAGGACCACTAGGCCCTTCCAGTCTGTCGGTAAGCCCTACACTTGTTTGCGGCCTCTGACCCTACCTGGTCAATGGCTTATTACCACTCCTTTCCACCTCTAAGGTTTCCTTATGACTGTCCCAGGCATGTTTAAATCCCTCGACTGTGCTCATGCCCACCACTTCCTGTGGCAGACTTTTCCATGTGTCCACCAGCCTCTCTGTGAAGAAAAACTTCCTCACATTTCCCCTCAACCTGCCATCTTCCAATTTCATATCATGCCCCCTCATTCTTGTACTCCTCCTATATTGGAAGATGTCTCTACCCTGCATCTTGTTTATGCCATTAAGGCACTTGAATGTTTCTATCATGTCACCCTGATCCCTCTTCTCCTCCAACGAGTACATATTGAGGTGCTTTAATCTCTCCTTATATGTTTTGTGGTGCAAGCCCTGTGCCATCTTAATCTTCTTTCTCTGGACCTCCTCCACCCTGTCAATGTCCTTACGAAGGTGTGGTCTCCAGAACTGCACACAGTACTCTACGTGAGGCCTTACTAGTGTTTTATACAATGGCATCTCTACCTCCTACCTTCTACTAGTGATATCTCTGCCTATGCACTCCAGCATGCCACTGGACCTCCCTGCAGCCTTGTACTCTGCTTAGACACCTTTAGGTTGCCAGAAATAATAACCACCAGATCCTTTTCTTCCTTGGTGACTGTCAACAGCTCCCCTACTATCCTGTAGCTCTCCCTCTCCCCCAGGTCCCTGTGTCCCCGGTGCATTATTTTGCACTCTTAGAACTGAATCTCATTATCCATAACTCAGACCATTTTTTCCAGCTCCCTTAGGTCCCTCCTCATTTTCTCCACCCTATTCGAAGTATCCACTCTGTTGCAGATCTTGGTGTCATCTGCAAACAGGCAGACCTTTCCTTCCAGATCTACTGCTATGTGACTAATGAAGACATTAAACAGGACTGGACCAGAGACTAATCCCTGAGGTACCCACCTGGTTACCCCACTCTCTTCAGATTTGATCCCATTTATCACCACCCTCTGTCTCTTGTCCATTAACCAGTTTCTAACCCAGTTTACCACCTTGTGGCCCATGCCCAGACTGCCCATCTTGTTAACCAGCCTTTTATGTAGTACCATGTCAAAGGCCTTGCTGAAATTGAGCTAGGTGACGTCCACCATTCCACCATGATTCACCTCCTTTGTAACCCAGTCAAAAAAATCAATCAGATTCATTTGACATGACCTACCTGTTGTAAATCCATGCTCCCTCTGATCTTGGGCTACCATTTTTGTGAAGAGGGACTACATGCGCCCTGCTCCAGTCCTCTGGAACACTTCTGTGTTGAGTGACTCTGTGGACATGGTTGCCAGAGGCTCTGCCAGCTCCCTTCTTAATTCCTTTAGTACTCTTGGGTATATGCCATCTGGCCCCATTGCCTTGTTCACCTTTAGTTTTGCGAGCTCCTCCAGGACTCTTTCCTCTGTAAATTAACTGGTGTTGACCCCCCCTTTGTATCTGTTGCACAGCTGTGGCCCCTGACCCTCCCTTTCTTTAGTGAATACTGAGCAGAAGTATTTATCCAATATTTCTGCCTTTTCCTGGTCACCACCCTTACACTCCCCTTCATCCCCTCTGAGCCTTCAATCCCCCCTCCCCATTTTTCCTTCCTTCACTGATGTACCTGTAAAATGTCTTGTCCCCTTTTTTCACTGTCTGTTCTAATCTTTCCTTAGTCTGAGCTTTTGCACTCCTGACAGCCTTCCCCGCTTCCCTTAGACACTTTAGGTACACTTCCTGTCCTCTTCCTTTTGAGTCTCCTTATACTGTATTTCATGAAACCAACACTTTTGGCCCTTACATTCTCTGCCACATCTTTTGGGAACCATAGTGGTTTCCTCCATTTCTTGCCTTTGTTAATCAACCTAATGCATTGGTTTGTCACTTCTCCTATGGCTCCTTTTTATGTGTTCCCACTGGGTCACAACCCCCCCGCCTTCCTTCCCACTAGTGCTTTTTGATACACCTCCCCATCTTTTCAAAGTCTGCCTCCTGAAATCTAAGACCCTTGCCTTTGTGTGACTTGACTGTGTCCCTGTCCCCATGCTATACCACACTATGTCATGGTTGCTGGACCCCAGTTAGTCTTCTACCTGGACATCTGTGATCACGTCACCATTTGTCAGTAGTAGCTCCAGAAGTGCCCCATTCCTGGTGGGATC
The DNA here is from genome assembly GCA_016271365.2 of Neoceratodus forsteri. NCBI lineage: Eukaryota > Metazoa > Chordata > Ceratodontiformes > Ceratodontidae > Neoceratodus > Neoceratodus forsteri. The sequence continues at coordinate 417,422,364 of CM057456.1, read as the reverse complement.
AAGCACCAGCTAACTGACACCTTACCCCTGTAGGGAATCCAAGATGTCTCTCCTCCTGGCTGTTGCAGCTGCAGGGATGGTCCAAACCACATCTGGTATATTGAAATCACCCAGCAGCAGTAGTTCCCCTTTTGCTGCCATCTCATGTATTTCATCTACTAGCTCCCTATCCGCCTCATCCCCTGTGCCTGGGCCTGTAGATCACCCGTATGGATTGCTGTGCCATTGCCTGGCTCAAGGGTGACCCCCAGTGCCTGGGCCTCTCCCTGTCTACCAAGTACCTCCATTGCCTTTATACTCTCCCTGATGTACATGGCAACCCCCCCCCTTTTTTACTCCCCTATACCTCCTAAATAGAGCATTCCCCGGTACATTAACATCTCAGTCATGATTTTCAGTATACCAAGTCTCTGTTATTGCTGCTGTGTCCCGGTCTACCTCTACTAACAATGCCTCCTGATCTGTGATCTTATTCCTCAGGTTGCAAGCATTTGTAACTACAGCCTTCCATGCCTTGCTGCCTATCCGTGCTCTACTCATTCCTTTGCTCCACTGCTTCTTTCCTCCCCAAATTTTCTTTTCATGCTGCCTTCCCTCTTCTGCCTTTCCCTCTATGTCTGATGTAGATGATACTGTCTGGATCTCACATTTCTGCTCCTCATTTCTGGCTTCTCTATCTTGTGGGGTGGGCTGCTAGAGTCTTCCTGCTCTGTTGCCCCCCACCATTGGCTAGTTTAAATGCTTGGCAAGGAAGCAATAAAACCATTCATTTAGGACTGCTTTTCCTCACTGGACAGATGTAGCCCATCACTAGATTACAGGGCCACATTGTTCCAGGTGGGTCCCCAGTCCCCAATGAAGCCATACCCTTCTCAATGCACCAGCCCTTCAACCATGTGTCGATGCTTCTGATATGGAGATTCCATCTTCTCCCCTGCTGTGGACTGGCTGTACCTCCAAAATGTCACAGATCTTGCTACCTTCCTCAGGTGGCCTCCTAACTCTGAAATCCTCCTGCACCTGCTGCAAGCTTGCCCTATTCTTGGATAGGTCATTCATTCTCAGGTGGACAGTGACCTCCTGCCCCCATTCACCTCTGCCTTATCATCAATCCTGTGGATTCACTCCCACTTCCTCTGAGCTGTGCCTCCTGGAGGCACTTAACCTCCTTTCCTCCTTGCTGTCTGTGCCCAGATCCATTCCCTGGACAATCGAGTCCCCATCAGGAGTAACTTCTTCTTCCCATGGGGTCTTCTTCCTCCCCCACTGGCTCTCCCTCCTGAAGGACCCTCACATCCTCCCTGGTCTTGGCCTCAGGTTCCTTTGCAGGCATTCCCCCGCTCATCTAAGACAGTGTAGGAGGTCTTAAGCGGGACCAGATGGAGGATGTGTCTCTGCCCCCCCTTCCTTAACCTACCTGGGCCCACCGTAGTCCATCCTGCCATCTGCCTGGGCAGTCATTGTGGCACTGGCCAGTGACATGATGGCCTCTGGGTGGGATCCTGCCAGCTCTACCCTGAGACTGGCCACTTCTGCCCTCAGCCCAGAGAGGTGCCTGCATATGGGGCAGCACCGCAGTACCCAGAATGTCCTCCTGAAGACTGCTGCTCTGCACCTAGTGCACTGCACCACTCCTTGCATCTTCACTTTTGATCTGTCTGTATCCCCTCTTTTAATGCTATCAGACCACTCCTGCTGCTATATTTAGACTCCCAGTTTTATTTGTGATAGCCCTGTGTGTTGTTATTTTTTTTGTTTGTTTCCTTCCCTGTCTCTCTCTCTCTCTCTCTCTCTCTTTCTATTCTTCTCACTCACACTCAGAGGCTGTCTTATCTGTCTGTACTAGTCCTGTTCCTGTGTGATGGCAGGAAGTGTCAATCTATGGGGTGCCTATAAAGGTGGATGTACCCTGGGTGGGATGGGGGAGGGATGGTTGGGCCTAGCCCCCTGCTCTGTAAGCAATCAACAGAACCAAGCACCCCTCTGCTGCTTCTGGTGTCCCCTGCTCCTGAGACACAAACAGTGGCTGCAACAGTAAAAAAAAACAAAAAACAATTACAAATCTGATTCCAAATGAATACAATACCCAACCCCATATTCAAGGCTACACGTGAGCCCAGAGGTCCTACAGGCTGCTAGCAAGAGGATGGTATACAGGGGAGAAAACTGGAGGTCCATTTGTACCCAATTCAGGTGGTGAAGGATGGCAGCTTACAGAAGACCATCCATATGGAGCTATTTGGGAGTCAAAGAGAAATTCTCCACAATCAGCCATCAAGATTGCTCCATCTGAGAGGTCCACACATGTGTGCTGAACATGGTTCATGAAGGTATGTGTCTGTGCCCCACAAAACTCAAGAAAGTTTGCCCCGCAGCAAGTTGGAGATGGATATAGGTTGAAGAGAAGCCTGGGGAGAGATACCAGTCAGAATCAGACCTCCTAAAGGAAAGAGTATTAGTAAATCCACTGTGTGCTTGAATGTGGGTCACTGTGAGAGTATAGCACAATGGCTCCCTCTGGGTATAGTAGTCATGAGATCCACACTTTGTATAGATAGGGCCCACAGCTAAAGGGTGTCTGGTGGACAGTTAAATGCTGCAGTTTAATGGTTATTTCAACAAAGTTCATTCAGAAATGGCCACATTATGGTCAATAGAATTAAAGTTGTTTTGGAGTTTATTTTGCAGTCATGAGAATTAAAGTTGTTTAAGAGTTCATTTTGCAGTCTTGAGACCAGACCAACATGTGATGAGCTGCTTAGGCATGGGGTCATAATGTTGCAAGATATTATGCCACATGGCTAAATCTCACTGCCAATACAGTGCGATTTATGCCATCGTCATAACTCTTTTCTATGGGGGATCTGCCTCCCATCCCCTATTGCAGGGGCTTTGCCCCGGATCCACCACTAAATATTCTTAACTCCGGGGGTCCAACTCGGGAGCGCACAAGGACTTTAAAAATATTTCGGGACCGAATCAAACCCGGTCCCAGACTCAGTGCCTGGGTTCCTGCTGCTGTGGTTCTGTCCAGTGAGCCAAGGCAGCTGCTCGGCAGAGCTCACTCCCAGCAGAGGTCTTATCCTCTGCCTGGGAGTGTGTGAACGGTGCAATACCACGTAAGCCTTCCTTCCCACTAGTGCTTTTTGATACACCTCCCCATCTTTTCAAAGTCTGCCTCCTGAAATCTAAGACCCTTGCCTTTGTGTGACTTGACTGTGTCCCTGTCCCCATGCTATACCACACTATGTCATGGTTGCTGGACCCCAGTTAGTCTTCTACCTGGACATCTGTGATCACGTCACCATTTGTCAGTAGTAGCTCCAGAAGTGCCCCATTCCTGGTGGGATCAAGCACCAGCTACCTGACACCTTACCCCTGTAGGGAATCCAAGATGTCTCTCCTCCTGGCTGTTGCAGCTGCAGGGATGGTCCAAACCACATCTGGTATATTGAAATCACCCAGCAGCAGTAGTTCCCCTTTTGCTGCCATCTCATGTATTTCATCTACTAGCTCCCTATCCGCCTCATCCCCCTGTGCCTGGAGGCCTGTAGATCACCCCGTATGGATTGCTGTGCCATTGCCTGGCTCAAGGGTGACCCCCAGTGCCTGGGCCTCTCCCTGTCTACCAAGTACCTCCATTGCCTTTATACTCTCCCTGATGTACATGGCAACCCCCCCCCCTTTTTTACTCCCCTATACCTCCTAAATAGAGCATTCTCGGTACATTAACATCTCAGTCATGATTTTCAGTATACCAAGTCTCTGTTATTGCTGCTGTCCCGGTCTACCTCTACTAACAATGCCTCCTGATCTGTGATCTTATTCCTCAGGTTGCAAGCATTTGTAACTACAGCCTTCCATGCCTTGCTGCCTATCTGTGCTCTACTCATTCCTTTGCTCCACTGCTTCTTTCCCTCCCCCCAAATTTTCTTTTCATGCTGCCTTCCCTCTTCTGCCTTTCCCTCTATGTCTGATGTAGATGATACTGTCTGGATCTCACATTTCTGCTCCTTATTTCTGGCTTCTCTATCTTGTGGGGTGGGCTGCTAGAGTCTTCCTGCTCCTGTTGCCCCCCCCCCACCATTGGCTAGTTTAAATGCTTGGCAAGGAAGCAATAAAACCATTCATTTAGGACTGCTTTTCCCTCACTGGACAGATGTAGCCCATCACTAGATTACAGGGCCACATTGTTCCAGGTGGGTCCCCAGTCCCCAATGAAGCCATACCCCTTCTCAATGCACCAGCCCTTCAACCATGTGTCGATGCTTCTGATATGGAGATTCCCATCTTCTCCCCTGCTGTGGACTGGCTGTACCTCCAAAAATGTCACAGATCTTGCTACCTTCCTCAGGTGGCCTCCTAACTCTCTGAAATCCTCCTGCACCTGCTGCAAGCTTGCCCTATTCTTGGATAGGTCATTCATTCTCAGGTGGACAGTGACCTCCTGCCCCCCATTCACCTCTGCCTTATCATCAATCCTGTGGATTCACTCCCACTTCCTCTGAGCTGTGCCTCCTCGGAGGCACTTAACCTCCCTTTCCTCCTTGCTGTCTGTGCCCAGATCCATTCCCTGGACAATCGAGTCCCCATCAGGAGTAACTTCTTCTTCCCATGGGGTCTTCTTCCTCCCCCACTGGCTCTCCCTCCTGAAGGACCCTCACATCCTCCCTGGTCTTGGCCTCAGGTTCCTTTGCAGGCATTCCCCCGCTCATTTAAGACAGTGTAGGAGGTCTTAAGCGGGACCAGATGGAGGATGTGTCTCTGCCCCCCCTTCCTTAACCTACCTGGGCCCACCGTAGTCCATCCTGCCATCTGCCTGGGCAGTCATTGTGGCACTGGCCAGTGACATGATGGCCTCTGGGTGGGATCCTGCCAGCTCTACCCTGAGACTGGCCACTTCTGCCCTCAGCCCAGAGAGGTGCCTGCATATGGGGCAGCACCGCAGTACCCAGAATGTCCTCCTGAAGACTGCTGCTCTGCACCTAGTGCACTGCACCACTCCTTGCATCTTCACTTTTGATCTGTCTGTATCCCCTCTTTTAATGCTATCAGACCACTCCTGCTGCTATATTTAGACTCCCAGTTTTATTTGTGATAGCCCTGTGTGTTGTTATTTTTTTTGTTTGTTTTCCTTCCCTCTCTCTCTCTCTCTCTCTCTCTCTCTTTCTATTCTTCTCCTCACTCACACTCAGAGGCTGTCTTATCTGTCTGTACTAGTCCTGTACCTGTGTGATGGCAGGAAGTGTCAATCTATGGGGTGCCTATAAAGGTGGATGTACCCTGGGTGGGATGGGGGAAGGATGGTTGGGCCTAGCCCCCTGCTCTGTAAGCAATCAACAGAACCAAGCACCCCTCTGCTGCTTCTGGTGTCCCCTGCTCCTGAGACACAAACAGTGGCTGCAACAGTAAAAAAAAACAAAAAACAATTACAAATCTGATTCCAAATGAATACAATACCCAACCCCATATTCAAGGCTACACGTGAGCCCAGAGGTCCTACAGGCTGCTAGCAAGAGGATGGTATGCAGGGAGAAAACTGGAGGTCCATTTGTACCCAATTCAGGTGGTGAAGGATGGCAGCTACAGAAGACCATCCATATGGAGCTATTTGGGAGTCAAAAGAAATTCTCCACAATCAGCCATCAAGATTGCTCCATCTGAGAGGTCCACACATGTGTGCTGAACATGGTTCATGAAGGTATGTGTCTGTGCCACAAAACTCAAGAAAGTTTGCCCCAGCAAGTTGGAGATGGATATAGGTTGAAGAGAAGCCTGGGAGAGATACCAGTCAGAATCAGACCTCCTAAAGGAAAGAGTATTAGTAAATCCACTGTGTGCTTGAATGTGGGTCACTGTGAGAGTATAGCACAATGGCTCCTCTGGGTATAGTAGTCATGAGATCCACACTTTGTATAGATAGGGCCCACAGCTAAAGGGTGTCTGGTGGACAGTTAAATGCTGCAGTTTAATGGTTATTTCAACAAAGTTCATTCAGAAATGGCCACATTATGGTCAATAGAATTAAAGTTGTTTTGGAGTTTATTTTGCAGTCATGAGAATTAAAGTTGTTTAAGAGTTCATTTTGCAGTCTTGAGACCAGACCAACATGTGATGAGCTGCTTAGGCATGGGGTCATAATGTCGCAAGATATTATGCCACATGGCTAAATCGCTTACTGCCAATACAGTGCGATTTATGTCCATCGTATAACTCTTTTCTATGGGGGATCTGCCTCCATCCCCTATTGCGGGGCTTTGCCCCGGATCCACCACTAAATATTCTTAACTCCGGGGTCCAACTCGGGAGCGCATAGGACTTTAAAAATATTTCCGGACCGGGAATCAAACCCGGTCCCAGACTCAGTGCCTGGGTTCCTGCTGCTGTGGTTCTGTCCAGTGAGCCAAGGCAGCTGCTCAGCAGCGCTCACTCCCAGCAGAGGTCTTATCCTCTGCCTGGGAGTGTGTGAACGGTGCAATACCACGTACAGCAGTATATGTGGTATTGTACCATTCGCTGTCCTAGACAGCACTATTGTGGGTTAGCTATAATGTCGTACTCTATTAAAAGTACAACATTATGACCCAGTACGGCTGCTTGAAGTGTGTCCAGTCCCCCAGTTCATTTGAATGGTGTTGAGTGGTCGGAAGAAGAATCCCACTGAGACCACTCCTCCATGTGAGTTGCAGAGGCACGAACAGGGCCCATATGCTGTTCCTGTGCTGACAGTGTGCCTGTGAAGAAGAATCTGCACCACTGAAGATTACCCCAAGATGATTACTAACAACAAAGAAGTCAGTGCAATCAACAAGAGTCCAGCCATCAACATCAAGGGAGCAGCACCGAGCCAGCTGGTTCCTCTCCCACCCCAGCTGCTGCCATGGGAATCACCTCCATCACCCGATGGATTTCTCATCACTTGAAAGTGCTTTGTCACTCACTGAATGGGGTATTATACTGTTCACTTACTTTTTTGATATTGGTATTTTGGCACTTTAAGCACTTCAATAAACCTCAACCACTTTACATTTGAGGTGTAGTGTTTTTTCATTGCTTGATGCTAGCAGGCTGGGGGAATAACATTTTCTTCCTGGAAACTTTGTTTTTAGGGCTAGTCTGCATAGGAGACTGATTCCTACTGCTGTCGAAGTCAGGAAGTGTTTCTAAGCTGTCCCATAGAAATGAATTGGGGGGCTGGGACATTTTTACGTTTGATGTGCCTGCACACCAAACATTTTGTCAGGAGTGAAATGGGATGTGGGGGATGTGTCACTGCTGAGCCCATTGCAGCTCACAATAGCAAGGGCTCAGCAGTCTACACCAATGCCCATACACTGTGGTCCTGACACAACTCTCGGCTTGGTGGGTGTAAACTTCATGTACTTCAAAGGACTGAACCCACTCCAATCAGAGAGGGCTTCTGTCCTTTGATCTGCATCAAGATGGGTCAGCAAGCAGCTGATCTGCTTTCACAACAAGTTGCCAGCCACACACTGGAAGTTTGCTACAGACGTCACCGGTGTGCAGCTGCTGTATGAAGCCTTGTAACAATAAAAAGTGTCCATCAATGTCTGTTTCTGGTGCCCCTGTAACTCTTCTTCCACCTGATCATCCCTCTCTGCACCCACCACCCCCCCCCAAAAACATAATACTGACACTGGGGTGCCCAATCTGCTGTGCACCTCATAGAGTTTTTTCTTTCCATATCTAGTTTGTGCTTTTTTCCCCCGTTTTCTCCCCACCTGAGACCCCAGTAGACATGCACATGTGTGCGCGTGGAGGTACACACACACGCTGAGTACTGGCTCTGCCCCTTCCACCCCACCCCTGGCAATACCCTGCCATCCCCTCCACCTATGCTTCCCATCAGACCTCCACCAGATGAGAGCAGAACTATGGGAGGGGGAAGCACACATCCCTTCCTGGAAGAGGAGAGCTACCTTATGGCAACTCAATCCCACTCCTCCCCCTCCCTTCCTGCCGATCCCTGACATCCCGGGCTTGTTCCCAAACTCGGGTTGCTGGCGTGATGTGAGGTGTGGCATCCAGTGCCTCAACCCTCAGCACCTGGGCCAGCACCTAGAGATTATTTTTAATATTATATATCACCGGCAACAAAGAAAATCATCCATGAATGTCTCCTGCTGGCTCCACTGTAATTGTTCCATACCCGACCCTCACTCTCAGCCCCCCCAACATAACACTGACACCGGGGTTGCCAAATCCTCCACTGTCACCACCTTCCTTCTTTTCTGAATTTAATTTTATTTATGTAACTGTTCCCCATCTGACCCTCCCTCTCAGCACCCCCCACCACCCCCCAACAACATAACACTGACACTGGGGGTGCACTCCCAGTGTCATTTCTATTTTATTTATGTAAATATATGGCCTGTAAGAAAGAATATCACCCATCAATGTATGTTTGCTGGCCCCCTGAACTGTTTCTCCCCACCTTACCCTCCCTCACAGCATCCCCCATAATTGTAACACTGATACTGGGAGTGCCAATCACCCAGTATCATCAACTGAAATATAGAAATTATCCCTCATCATTTTTTAACCCTGTAAAATAGAAAAAAGACCATTGGTGTCTGTTGCGCAGTTACTCCCCCCACCTGACCCTCCCACTCAACACTAACCATCCCACACCCAACCCAGCCCTTACTTACCCACTAGGGATCCAGTGCTGCAATCTTCTCTGAACCACAGACATGTTTTCACTCTTCAAAGCCAGACTGCAAACTGAGGAAATCAGTTTTGTGGTTCAGTGTATTTCAAAGGGGTTTTGAACTTCATGGTATAACTTGGGCATTTTTTTATATTTTTGCTCCAGATTTTCAACATGCCTTGTTTGGGACCCCTCCTCATGAACAGTTACAATGAATTTTAGCAAATCTGTTCTGAAAGTTGTTGTTTTTTTGTGGTCACGGTGCAAAATCCCCTTTCAGCCAAGAGCTGACAATTTTTCCTGCACCTGTTGATGAGGCGGGGTCATACGGAGTCTTTGTTGAAAATTTTGGGCAAAAATATTTAAAAAAAAATAACGAAGTTATGAGCCTACATTGAAATTTGTAAATGCAAACTCGTAACTTTGGTAATTTTAAATAGTTTGACCGCAGATTTTCAACATAGCCATTTCTTTACAATACCTCATGAATGTGATACCTGTCATTTTTCAAATCCTGGCCAAAATGTGTTTTCATACCTATGGCATGGAATGACGATTCAGTGGTGCGGAATGACGTTTTGACGGGGATTCGAAAATTTCCACCTAGGTGGGGTAATAAGCAGGTTATGCTGAAAATTTGGAGTACAAATACAGTAAAATGCCCAGGTTATGACTGAACATTATACAATTTCAACATTCACTCATAACTTTGCTAATTTTCAGTATTTTGACTCCAACCATTCAACATAGCCATTTTTCCACACCACCTCATAAACATGACATGTGTAATTTTAAAGATCCTGGATGAGATGTGTTTTCACACCACTGGCACAAAATGACATTTAAGCCAATATACTATAAATGGTACATGTCATGTCTATAAGGTGAATCCTAAAACAAGCATCTTCACAATTTGTTATCAAAATTGCAAGAAACAAATTGTTTACCAAGCATTAAACATTCAGCATTGACAAATGCTTGTTTTATTGCTGTCACAGAGTTAGTAGTGTGCCTTTCTATTGCTCCTAGCAGCTGTCCATAACCATTTGTTAACTTTCTATTGGCTGCAAGGAGGACAGTGTATGAAAGCTGGGTAAGCAAGTGCTGGCTCTGTCAGGAAGTTGTAGATTACTGCAGTCTCAAATATATGATAGATGCTGAAAAGCCTTACCTTTTGTTCCCTTACCTATGCCACCACACAAGACAAAAAAAAACACCCACCCACTTCTGTAGATCCCTCCACTGCCCTACCATTCTCTGGTCATTGCAGAGAGCAGAAACCATGCCTCGAAGTGAAACAGGCCCCCGGTCACTGCTACAACACCCACCCACTACTGCAAATCCTTCCTTCCTACCACCCTTCTGAGAGACATACCATCCCCTTGGGAGCACTATATGCTCTGTTCCTGAGAGAAACTATAAAGCTACTCTGTCTCTGACCACCATTTAAAGCCACTCATGGCTAAAGACTTAAAGTCCAGGTGTCAGGAGCTCATCTTGGCCACCAGTGAAGACTGATGAACTGAGTGCAGTGGTGCAGAATAAAGCCCCCCACACCATCTGCCATGACTGCCCATAAAGTGCTCCTGAGGAAGAGAGAGGCCAGATATTACCCTGAGTGCTCTTATTAAAACATAACAGTCCTTCCACATGAAATCAAAAACTAATGCGTACATATATAAGAAATGGAGAAACTGAGTTGTCATGTTTGAAACCTTTGGACTGAAATTAGTATTTTGAGGGACGATACAATCATTTCTTTCATCACAAGATTAACAAGAAAAAAAAACAAATGTTTTTGATTTCACATTGAAGGGCTGTTATTTTTTAACAAGTGTCTATTATACTGCACCACTGGGACTTTATTTCAGGGCACTATATAAACTGTTTTTCCCACTTATAATTCTAAGTTTACAAGTATAATAGCAACCATAGTATTAAGAGATCAGTGTGAAAAAGAAAACATTATGATTATTCTTACTTAAATGTCAGTTCTCATCTCGTTTGGAGTAAATCTCAGTAATAAAAAAGATGGGATTAATCTGAAGCAAACGTGCAGAAAACATAATACTCTATTTAGACTCACATGTAAGTGAAATGCTTTATTTTGTAAAAACTATATACTCCCAGACCAATAGAGCCATTCAGCCTTTATGTAGACTTGTAGCTCTTCACGTCAAAGTTTCTAGACTTTACGAATGTTATAACACTTAAAATATAACCATATACTGTAGCATCTCTCATAAAAAGGATGATTTGTTAACCATCTAGCATCACGTATCTTTACTGTTTTTACATTTTAGCTTCTTATATTGCAGTATAAAAGTGCAGGTGTATACAAAAGCTGCGCCTCATGTTCTCAAAATATCCCAGCAAAAGGGTGAACCATGTTCTAAAAACAAGAGGCGACACAGAACAATCATGATGGCAAGAAGAGACAAAAAGCACAGATTTGATCTTGCTATGTAACTCTTGATATATACATTACAGTACATGAAGTGCAATTAATTTGAGGCATATCAGTAGAAAACAAGCTTCAGTATTTTTCTACGTCACATAGTGACACGAAACTGGAAAGAATGCATCATATACAGTAAATGATAGCAACACACTGATTGTGATATTCAGTTAGTTATGCACAGTGAAGAAGTATCCTTTTGCTCTGAAGATATGTAAGATATAGAATATTTTACAGTTTAACGGCGCGGTACTCCCTATAGTTAGGATTGAGTAGGCTGTTTAATGTTAAACCCCAATTTTTGCACCTTAATAACTTTGGCATTGTTTGATGAAATAGCACAAGATGTGGCATGCTTAGTTAGACTGTCAGAGTGTCAAGACTTGAAAAATTTCATGATGGCATCTTGTTTGGTTTTCAAGATATGGAGCGCTAAATAATAGAAAAAAAAATCACATTTTCCCTATTCTTAACATGTTTTTTTTTCCTCTCATATACAGGGTACACAGCACTTAATTTCTGCACAGAACTTTCAGGGTACATGCTTTCTGTGCTGCCATAGTGCCTTTTGAAGGCTTGATGTAAAACTATTAAATGCTTCCTGAGTTAAAAGGATTTAAAAGTTAGCCGACGCATGTGATCCCAGAAAATTCTTGTTTGCGAGAGTGTTTTGTGGTTAGCAAGTCTGATGTATTACGAACCAAAATTAGGTCTCACAAACCACTTTTTTTTTGGGGGGGGGAGTTCATGACAGCCACTATCTTGTCTCATTACTTCTGTACTACTGAAGTTGGAAAACACTTGTAAATGGATAGTTTTAGCAAAACTAAAACATTCCTGATGTGCAATGTTTTCCCTAACCAATATTTAAATGTCTGTTTATGGGGAAATTTGCCAAAATATTATATTTCACACATTCACAATCTCTCCCAAGCCATTTCTGCTTCAAACCATTTTTTTGGGGTTGATCTACAGATTTTCTGGTTTGTATCCATTACTGAACTGAAATATAAATTTACTGAAAAGAAAAAAGGTTGAAAAAAATGAAAAAAACTTTGCCGGCCCAGTGGCGCTAAGGGTTGAGGCACTGGATGCCACACCTCACGCTACGCCAGCAACCCAGGTTTGGGAATGAGCCTGGGTCATCTAGGTTAGCCAGGGGGAGGGAAGGAGCAGGATTGAGCAACCGCCTGGTAGCTCTTCTCTCCAGGGAAGGGATCTTATTGCCCCCCTATAGTCCCACTGCTCCTAGGTGGATGCCTGAGTGTAGTGCAGGTGGGAGGGTGTAGCAGCATAACCACAGCATGCATGTGCCTCCACACATGCACCTCCAGCCATAACATGGGTGAGAGAAAATCGGGGATCAATGGAGCTGGCAGGCTTTGTAAAGCCCTGACCACAGTACCGTTGATGGGGCCGTGGGTTGGGATGGATGCAAGCCGTCTGAGGGAGGGTTGGAGCCCACCTGCCACCTCCTAGGGGCATAAACACATAATAGGAAAAACAAAAGAAAAAAATGAGAAAACAATAGCCCCTTTGGTGGTGACTGCTTAATGTGATCCATTTGTCTAAGATAGTCTGCACTGACAGAATAATAGCATTAACAAGATATGTAATACTCCAAGTTATGCGAGGAGGGTGTTAACACTTGTACCTGACTTGTGTGCCCTCAGCCAAGTTGTAGCATAAAGATGAGGGCCACAAGTGCAGAAGAAATGGGTAGCTTCAGCCTCAGGTGCAATGGTGCTCTGAGGCGTAAAAGAAGGACTTTGACTCCCTGGCCCTTACTGTAGTACAATGATGAGGACCAGTGGAGTTGAGGAAATGGTTGGCTTCAGCTGTGGTGGCAAAGATGCTCTGAGGTGCTGAAGAAGAACTTTGACTGCTGTGCTGTGCTTTCTCCCTGCCTTGGTTGCTACGGTGTGAGGAGGGCCAGGAGCAGCAGGACTATGAGTGGAATCGAACCATAATTAAGGAAATCGGGGTTGGGAAAGCTGCCGATTTAGGTTTCAGGCCACATTGTACATGATGTGATGAGGTGCCAGGCCAAGTTCCTGGCTTGTGTGCTCCCAGGCCTTGGTTGCATTGTAAAGACTAGGGTAGGGAGAGCAGAGAAAACAAGCAGCTTCAGCCACAGCTGCGGTGGTGCTCTGCGGTGTTGAACAGGGATTTTAATCATGGTGATCTATCTCTTGCTGTCATGTGAAAAGAGTGGGGGAAGCATGAATATGGGCAACATACAGTGTCATTATTGGAGCTAAGGCAAAGGCTGCTGTGCTGGGCTCCCAAAATGAGCACATGTGAGCTCCCAATATTGGCGTGAGTGCCAGACTGGTTACAAAAAAATTACATTATTTTATTAGTTCAGTTGATGAGGAGTAATGCTGCTATCAGTGTTAGGTTGTGGTGTGTGGGACTGATTTTTGATAGTGGTACTAAGGTAGTTGCTGACATAATTACAGATCAACACTGGAGCTGTTGAGGCCTTGTGCAAGTTGATTAAAATAAGATGATGTTTGAGTACAGTTTTATTTTATTTGGAAAGATGTGTGAGGTTGTAGTTCATGGCAGGATGTTTGTAGAAAGTAGGCATTTTATAATTTGTACAACAAAGGCTGCACAGTATGGGAAAGTGATTATACATCACCGAGGTGGGTGCCAGAAGTTTCCTAAAGCCAGTTTCTGAGAGGCATTGATACTTGAACATGCTATGTCCTGGTTGCTGGAAGATGTCTAATGCCATGTTTTCTTTTCTAAACTACATGGCTTCGGAATCTTGTCAACCAAACAGGATGCAGCAAATTCCCTTTCCTAGCCATTTTATAAATGTGCTTCACTCTATTTCCCTGAGTAAACAATGGCATTTTTAATGTGAGAATAGTTAATGCAGGTAGTAGCACCTTTAAGGGACCCCCACTAGCCCCAGTACCTGGACATATAAAGAACCCTGGCCAGATCACCACCTTGTGTTGGTGGGCCATAACCAATGTCTGGGGGATTGCCTACACCGACAATGGGGTTACCAAGTTAATGGAGATGTTGTAGCCTTGGTATCTGGTACCTAGTCCATTTGTCTCCCATAGAACCACCCCAGAGTTGTACTGCGCCATGCACAAGCAAGTGCAGAGCACTCTTCCAGTGTCTGTAACCGAATATGTGTATACTATGTAACAACATCCATTTGGACAAACTATCAAACAGTTGACTAGATAAGCCTCATTGCTCACTGGGACACCATTACAACCCCAGGAGGTCAGGCACCAGTACCACTGCACGATAGTATGTGGGTTACACAGGGACGGAAGACACCTCACTTGTGCAGTCAGGGGATAGACGTATTGCATTTTATTTTGTATGTTAATGCTGCATTTTAACATTGCAAAAGTGGTCTTATATGCATTCTCACGTATGAAAACCATGAAGAAATGGTAAGCAGTTCTGAAACCCTAAGAATGTGAATAATACTCTTACAATTATAAGAGTGATCATTGCTGCAGAATTATAGTGGCATGGTAGTTGAGTTGGCACTTTAATGTTAAAGCATGATTTTCAGATGCTTATATCTCATCTGGTCTTTGCTGGATGTTTATGAACTTTTAAATGCATGTATTCTGGCACAGGATCTCTTGATCTGACACTTTGGGTGAAATTTGGTCAAGTGGTTTTTGGTTAAAGATAGGCAGAAAATGTAAGAAAGACACATTTTACTTGCAAGGCTGGTGGTCACGATCCCATCCCCACTACCAGTACTGTCACCAGTGTTGGTATCTCTCATTATCAACTCCCCCACAAAAGGTGCTTGTCTGCATTTTTATGTAAAATTATTGGCAGCTGGGAGCTCATCCCTACCAGTGGTTCTGTCATCCCACCACATGTCTATCTCTCTCCCTCACCCCCATTAAAAACATCCCCCCCACTCAACCACCCTCTGGCACCCCTACTTTCCTCCCCCATTCACTCTGCTAAAAGATCCCTTAGTGGGTTACTGGCACAGCCTTCCCTCACCGCCTCCTGGCCACCATCTAAAGAATGAACTCATGAAAGAGGCAAAAAAAAAACCTGAGTGTGAAATAATGTTAACTTTGTGTGCACACAGATTGTGTTTTTACCTGTTTTCATTTACTCATACCTTGACCATGTTTTTATATTTTGTTAACAAGTTGAAATGATCTGCAAGTTTCCAGCCTCCCTCATAACCACATAAGTGGTAACTTTTAAAAACCATCCAGGATGCGTTTTCTGGGCTGCACCCTGAAAAAAAAAATTATACTGGGACTTATAAAGTGCCTGTTATGTGGTAATAAGCAGTGACAGTAACTTGCAGCTTATGAAATTTGATGAAAAAACATTTTAGAGTTATGAGTAAAAGAAAATTAAGGTAAAAAAACTATGGTCATGTGCATGCATGGTTTGTGTTTCTCAGACTTACTTTTTAAAATTTCTTTTTGAGAAAAAATGAAGACCCATGAAGCATCTGAAAACAAATGTGTACTGCACACATGTATGGACTAGTTTTTTCTTTACCTCAATGTTTTTTTACTCAAAAGTTTACCATTTAAAAATATTTTTCACCATGATTTCAGTAATCTGCACATTCTCACCCTCCCTCATGACCATGTAAGTGGTAACTTTGAAATCCCACATAATAATATGGTTTTAGGATTGTGCCCAAAAGCACATTTTGTGCTGAATTTACAAGTTGCCCCTTACTGTTTCTGTTCATGAGGGATGGTGGTACATTAACTTGGTAATTAGTTTAAAAGTTTTAAATGAAAATCAGGCCTATAAGAGGCAGCAGTGACTTAATGAGGAGTGCTGGATTCTGATTTGTATTGACTAGCCACTTTGTGAGCACCCTTGGAAAAATGCAAATTAAATTTTATTTATTTATTTAGTTATTCAGAAATTTGTAACTGGGAAAGGCACACTGAGCCGAAGTTCATCTCCAGGTGTGACCCGGGGGAAGGGGATGGGGAAATAAAAAACAGTAATTGCAAACAACTGAAGTGCAAGAACAACAGCATAAAGTGCAATACAGTGGCAATGAAGAGTGGTATGAATACAGTGAGGATAATAAGACAGCAGCACAGTACATTGGTGTCATTTATTGATTTACAAATGTATGAAGGGGGGTCAGACTGGTTTGCATTCAAGTAGGGCAAGGCCTCAGGGGAGGGAGGAGGG
Source organism: Neoceratodus forsteri (assembly GCA_016271365.2). Classification (NCBI taxonomy): domain Eukaryota; kingdom Metazoa; phylum Chordata; order Ceratodontiformes; family Ceratodontidae; genus Neoceratodus; species Neoceratodus forsteri. The sequence continues at coordinate 417,406,051 of CM057456.1, read as the reverse complement.
AGGGAGGCTGAGGAAAGAGTGAGAGAACATTAGGAGAGAGGAAGGGCAGCATGGGGAAGAAAGGTGGAGGAGAGGGAGAGGGAGTTAGAGGGGAGAGATTCAGGAACAAGTAGTTGAGGGGAGGCTTGGTTTTAGCAACTACTTTAGGGACAGTAGGGATGTGGCATATTGAAGAATAGGAGAGAGTTGGTTCCTTAGGAAGGGAAGATGGTAGGAGAAGGCAGTCATACCAGCACTAGAGTGAGGGTGTGGAATTGAGAAAGAATGGGTGTCTCTAGAATGAAGGGGGTTGGAGGAGGGAGCAGAGGGGCAGAGGAAAGAGGATAGATAGCAGGGAAGGGAGGCGAACCAGTATTGACCAATAAGGGAGGGGCAATGGGAAAGGTGTCACTAGGGTAGCGAGAAGATAGAAACAGTAGAGTACAGGGAACAGTGATGTGTGTGTTGGGGGGAGAGTAAGCAGCAAAGTGACAGAAGGCATTGCAAAAGGTTTGCATTCTAGCGAGGGCTGGAGAAGATGCTGCTCTGTAGACCATATCCGCAAAGCCAGAAATAGAGAGTTTTACTTTGACAAGCAGGGCTTTCTGGACATTAGAGGGGAGGCAGTCCTTTTTGCAGTAAAGGATGCTTAAGTTGGGGCAAAGCTTTGAGTGAATAGCATCGATGTGAGCAGAGAAGTCCAGGTTACTATCGAGCCATACACTAAGGTATTTATAAGTGTGGACTACCTCATGCTGGGTTCCATCACGGCTGGAAAAGACAGGGAGAGGTGAGAGCCTAGCTAGATTTTGGCTGGAGCCAAGGGTCATGGACACCATTTTCTTGGTATTTACTTTATGATGGTTGACTTGAAACCAGCATAGAATGCTATGAAAGTTGCGTTGGAGTGAGAATACTACTGCTGATGTGATGGGGGCAGAAGCATAGATGACCACATCGTCAGTGTGCATATGAATATGAAAGGAGACACAAATGTGAGGGAGGGAGGTCATTTAAAAAGATAGAGAAGAAAATGGAGCCAAGAATAGAGCCTTGGGGCATTCCTGCGAGAATGGGGGGGGATAGTGCACCATCCACCTGCACAGACCGCTGGCAGTTAGACAGGTAAGAGTAGAACCACTTAACTACAGGAGTGGAGAGACCAGCTGCAGCTAGCTTATTTAAAAGGAGGTGGTGTGGTACTGAATTGAATGCCTTTGCAAAATCTAAAAAAAATAGCAGTCTTGAAGAGATCCTATTTCATCCCTGTAAGGACTGAGTCTGTTGCATACAGAAAGGAGATGATAGTTGGGTGGTTTTTCCTAAAACTGGATTGGAAAGGGGATAGGAAGGAAAAGGAGTAAAGGAAATTGATTAATCTAGAGTAGACTAGTGATTTGTGTAATTTTGCAAGGGAAGGAAGGAAGGAAGGAAGGAAGGAAGGAAGGAAGGAAGATTGGTCTGTAGTTTCCAGGAGATGACGGTTCGACCCCTTTGTGGGGGAGTAACTTGGTGGTTTTCCAGGTGAGGGGGACTACACAGAGAGAAACAGAGAGGTTCAGAAGGTGGGTGAGGAGGAGGAGGAGTAGAATAACAGGGGCCAATTTGTGAAGAGGTTTGGAGTCTAAACCATCCGGGCTGTATTTAAAGGGGTTGAGCGATATGAAGGCATGTAAAACTTCCTGAGGGGTGATGGGAGGGAAGTGAAAACCAGCAGAGGCTGTGGGCTGGGTCTGGAAGGGGGACTGCTTGGGGTGAGAGAGAGAGTAGCACAGGATGTGAAGAATTTGTTGAACACAAAGGCAACAGCAACGTGGTTAGAGACCAATGAGCCATCTACTAGGAGAGGAGGGACAGACTGGGGTGGTGGGTTGAAAAGGGAGTGGATTACTTTCCAAAAACTGGAGGAGGCATTTTAGGTTTGCCTGCAGGTTTGAGTTGAAATAGTGGGCCTTGGCAAGATGGTTAGCCTTTGTGTAGGAGTTTTGTGAGGGATTTGTAATGCTGGTGATCAAAGTCAGAGTGGGAGGCCTTGAAATGGGCCCAAGCAAGGTCCCTTGATTTGCACTGTTCAAGGAGGTCTAATGTAATCCAAGAGTGGAGGAAGTGCTTTACTCTGGTCCTTTTGATGGGGGAGTGGGAGTCCCAGTGAGTGAGGATGGTGGTGAAGTGAGATAGGGCTGAGTCTCTGTCCTAGGCAGAGTAGATCTGGGACCAGTCAGTGGAGGCCAAGTCACTCAAGAGAGTGTCAGTGTTGAATGACCAAAAGGATCTGTGCCAGATATATTTTGGGGAGGATTTCAGGGGGCAGTTTTCCTAATACAATAAGTGAGGCAATGATCACTGAAAACATTAGAAAGCACTCTGGCAGACAAGATTCAATGGGGGTGAGAGCATAGTACCCAGTCCAGGAGGGAGTGGTTTGAGGAGTGGGGGTTTAGCCTGGTGGGCTTGGAGATTAGTTGGGAGAGGCTCAATGATTCAATGGAGTGATGCATAGGTTTTGAGTCTAGGGACAGCCAATTTAGATTAAAATCACCAAGTAGGATAAGTTCTCCAGGGACAGTGAGGGAAACAACAGTTAAGAGGGAGGAAGGAGGGATATTTGAGGAGGGATAAAGGACACCAACAAAAATGGGGAGGGCTGAGAGAAGACAGAGCTTGAGCAACAAGAATTTGTGGGAGGAGGGAAGACTCTTCGAGGGTGATAGAGCAGGAAATGTTGTGGTGGGGTACATAAAGTGAAACCGCCACCACATTTATCTCTGTCCTGGTGGAAGAGGAGATATTTAGGGAGGCCAAGAAGTGAATCCAGGACTCTAGAAGAGATCCAGGAATTCAGATATACAAAGGATGTCAAGGAAGTGTTGTGAGACCCATACCTTGAGGGTGTGTAGCTTTGTGAGGAGGCTACGTGCGCTGAAGTGGAAAAAATAAAGCCTTTGTGTAGAGAGAAGGGTGGGGGTGGTGGTGGTAGGATTTGGTTCCACATTGTGACAGGGAGCTCCTGCCAGTCTTGAGGACTAACCTTTCCTTAAATCTGTTGCAACAGTTCTTCTATTTCTTAGCCTAATCTATCCTTTACAATTTCTAGTCCATGAGGCTGGCCATCTTTGGGGGCCCCCTCTCCTTTCATGACTGTGCTACGGTGTCCTCTTTAATTTTCCTTTTCCCACTTAGGTCATCGTATAGCGAAGTTATTGTGGTAACCTCTGCGTTGATGTAAAACAACAGGCTGCCTTCTTCATTGTTGGATTTGGCATGCAATATCACTGTGTCATTAAATACCTTGATGTATATGCCTCGTGTATGAAACCTGTAAATGTTGAAAATACCATGGTACTAGGTGTTTTTGATAAAGACAAAAAGTTACTAGGGGACTGTATTATAAAAAATTGAGTTACCAGTGTAGAGATATCAGAAGACCCCCTATGTGTTATGTAAATGCATGTGAATTACAGACTGTTTGAAAGGCCCTTTGGCACCATGCATTCCTGCTTTAAGCCGAACCAGCCTAAAATGTCATGATGATTTGCATATACATCCCATGATGCCTTGCATTATGAGGGAATATGTGATGTTGTGTTTCTTTGAAACTTGGCTTTATTGCCAGTGCCCTTTGGGTAAACCCTTGCTTCAGTGCTTCTGCACTGAGATTCTTTGTCTTAAGCTTGTTTTTGAGTTTTTCCTTTTTTGAGCTCCCCATCACCAAACACACAAGACCAACATAGGGAATTAAATAATTTTCACTAAAGAGATAGATCTGTAGATCTGTGGGTCAGCAGGTGCTGACTAAGTGCAGAGGAAGGACGTGCATAGTCTGTTGCTGCAATGTGATATATTGAAGAAGGGATATGCCATTGCTTGAAGGATACCTAAACAACATTTTGACAACAAACTATTCAAAAATCTGACTCCATAGGTGACTAAAGGAAAGGCTGCTGTATTCACTAATGCTAAAACTACATTTACATAATTTATCTAAATGTGGTTCCAGAGCATTTGAAAATTGTAAAATTGGCCTTCTAATTTCAAAAAAACTGTCTTACCTGCTTCTTATAATGGCCACCAAATGTGTTATGTGATGACATCATTGGAGCCAATGTCAGAGAGATATATGGCTCTCTATAGTGCTAACTAGTTCTTTTTTCCCTTTGTATAGAATTGTTTCACCCAAATGGTCAAAACCATGTGCATTATTTTGTATAATGCGCATGTTAGGCTATGGTTCTGTTCATTTTGTTTACTTTAACATGCTGAAATTGTGTTTTAACCAAACCAACTTTCTCTGTGGCAAACCACAGTGCAGTACAAATCTTGAATGACCTGGGGGTCTAGTGGTTATGGTGGATCCAGGATGCTACAATGTGGGTGATGGGGTGGTGTGCATGCTTAATATGCACTTTTTAACATTTTTATTAAATCTTTATATTTTCTGCTATTATTCTTTTCTAGTACGTTTTTGACAGAACCTACAAATGTAATCCATAGTTTGAATGTAAACATTTGTACAATCAATAAGTCAGACTTCTTCAACAAAGTGAAATGCTGCAGCAGCAGCAGCAAGCCAGTACATTACTATGTGGGGGGGGGGGGGTTGCAGCCACACCCTTTATCACCCCCTACAGCCACCACTTTTTTGTAGCAAAGTTCTTGTGCAGTCCAATGTTAGAGTTCATACTTTCTCAAAACTCAAATATATGCTTGTCTTGTCTTCTTTTTCCATGGGAAATAATAATAAGAAGAAGACAAATCAGCATTTATATAGTGGTGTTCATGCACATTGTATCTCAAAGTGCTTTACAAGCAATACTAGACTGGTAGTGAAGTGACTAAAAGTGTAGTGGCAGCCATTTCATAAATTAATATAGTGTATGGTGGAGCGTCGTTCTCCACCGAAATCCATCACTGTCGAAATGTTGTTCTCCTACACTAGTGACGTTCGTAGTACAGCAGAACGATTGCTTGTTCTACTGCACTGTGCACGTCACACACTGTGTCCTCGAGCAGCATTTGACAGTTAGGGCTCACTCCGTAGACAGGACACATAGCAAAAGCAGCAATGTCGGTGGCAGTACTATCAAAGCCACTGTCGTAATGGGATAGATTCATCCTCGATCAGATAAACAAAAAAACAGAAAAAAAAACCAGCGTTAAAAATGTAAAGTTCTTAAACAGTTAAAATGTCAAGCGTGAAAACATTCAAAATGTAAAGTTCTTTCTTCCTTTTAGTAACCCAGTAAAAATGTTTTGAAGCAGAAACATGCTGTAGTGATTCCCCCCCCCAAAAAAAAAATGACATTCCACCATACATTATAAAGAAAAGTGCATGGGAACAGTTGACAACAGGCGTTATTTTTGCTACATCTGAGGATCTACCGATTACCTTCAGCCGCACCTCGAGGTAATCCATCATCATAGTGCCAACCTCGTGAAAGAACAGCCCTGTTGTCAACTGTTTCCCATGCACTATCCTATATATCCACACATCCTTGGACAACTGCATGAACTGGTTTTATGGGAAGGGGAATGTTGGCCAGGACAATGGGGGTCAGGTAGTGATCAAGGTGCTGGCAGCTCCACATCTTATTTCTCAGATGTAATCTGCTCATATTTTCTCCTCTGTCTTCCCCTTCCTGGAGTATAGGCAGTACCTTGCAAGAGTGGCTTCTCAGTCCCCCTCAGGTCATTCTTTCGCTATTCCTCAACCTAAAGCTGGTGAGCCTATTACCCTTCTGCATCTTGAATGCAAGTAGTACAGTCCCTATTTTATTTTGACATATCAAATATAAACATATCTTTCCAGTAAGTCAGCCTGATAGCAGCAGGGAATAAGGGGAATGATGGGCTTTCCTATCCTTAAAAGATCTAGGCTACCTTTGATTAGGCACTATTAAATGATGGGTGTGCACATCATTATGCACATCATCTAATAGTGCCTAATCATAGGTGGCTTAGATCTTATATGCATAGGAAAGCCTATTTTTCCACTTGTGCCATGCAGCTATCAGACTGGCTTACCAGAAGATCATGTTTATTATTAATATGTAAATATAACACAGGAGACTATACTAACCATGTTCATGATGCAGAAGGGTAGTGAACTCACCAGTTTTTGGTGTGGGGAGGAGGTGAGAAGAATGAATCCCGGAGAGGGACTGAAGATGCATTCCAGCAGGGTACAGCTACATTCAGGTTAATTGAAGACATGAAGGAGGATGCTGAACAGATCACTATGCGATCTGAAATGTGGGGTTGCCAGCATCGTAATCATTACATGACTGTGGATTACAGTAGCCAGCGATGACAAATACTCAGAGTGGCAGGGCTGCACCTATACTGTTACTTGAAATTAGTGTAGGGAGATTACCCTCGGGTGGTGGGGGGATGTTGACATTTGTTAGGATAGTATTGAGGGAGTTGTGTATAGCTCATTCAAGATTTGAAAGGGTGGTAGCCAGCCAGCTCACATTGTGGAGTAGAGCACAGAAAAGTACTGGAGAAGAATTGCTGGGAACTGTCCTGCAGGGTTCTGCAGATCACAGGTAAAGGAGTAGACTGACACTGGAAGTCAGGTGGATTCGCTCAAGGTACAGTATTAGTATGCCTCTCCTGCTAATAATATTGTTATCCATTGTAAATGCAGCCCTTATGAGGGCATGAACAGCAGTTTTTCTGGTGTGTCATGATTCTTATTGCTTGGGCCTCCAGGAAGACCTAGTTGTTGGTTAATGAGGTGGGAAAAAAACACAATAGGGAACTGTACATACTACCTTCACTGTGCAGAAGGGTGGTGATCCACTCAATGTTTACTGTGGGAGCAGAAGTCAAACATTTAGAATGTGGACTGGAGAGTGATTTGGGAGTCATTGTTTAACAGTGCCAGCTGATGATGCATATCAGTATAGGTGTGCATAACTCTCTGAGGTTCAAGATTACAATCTGAGGTGTGATAATTCTCTTCATGAGACCGCAAGCTCATATGTGGCCCCAGGCAGTACTAAGGACAGGGTATGGATGGTGGGGTGTTCAACAGAAGGCAGGCTAGGTGCAGGGGGGTTCACATGGAAAAAGGAAGCCTTATTTAAGGATTAACAAGAGAGCATGAGCTTTGGAACTGAACAAGACTGGTACTTTGCTGTGTGACCCTGAGCAAGTCACTAAAGCTCCTTGTGATTCCAGGCCACACCTGTAAACAAGCTTTCAGATTAGTGTGTCTCTCCTGGTTAACAAAAAACAAAATTCAGTGCATCATATAACCACTAGATCATCAGGTATTTGAAGTGTTGTGCTGTAATGCAGTTTGCCAAAGAAAAAGTCAGCTGGATTGCAAAACATTTTCCACAAGTTAATGTAAACAAAATGAACAAAATCATAGCCTAACGTCTACTTATCAAAATCATCCACAAGGTAATACATGGTGTTGCTCATTCTGGTACAACAATTCAAAATAAAGAGGGAAAGAAGAACTAGTAAGCACTATAGAAATATATGTGGATTTCTGTCTCTGGCTCCGATGATGTCATCATGACTCATCACTTAACACACTTGGCAGGCATCTTAGGAAGAAACCAAGGCTGTTTCTTGAAAGTGAAAAGCTGATGTTTACATTTTTCAAAAGCTATGAAGCTGCATTTATGTTATTTACATAAATGCAGTTTTAGCATAAATGTAAACAGCAGCCTTTACTTTACCTCACTATGAAGCCAGGTTTTGGAGTTTGCAGTTTTAAAAAAACTGCTTGTTTAGGTACCCTTTAAGGTTATTCCCTGTGTTTTAAATAAACATCACACAAAGATTGTGTGTTGAACCTGAAGTTCTGTGTCTGGTCCAATAGTTATCCCACATCCCCTCCACACACATCACCAGCCAGAAACAGTAGGAGAAGGAGGAGGGCTAGAAAGGATGGTGTCTTGCACTTTTGGGGGCCGAAGGGAGCTGGGGGCAGGAGAGAGATGGTAATGTGAGAGATGGGAATGGTGGAGGAATTCCAGGTGTGAGGAGGGGGTAGGAAGGAGACCAGGGTAGCAGGTAAGTGGAGGGGGGAGAAAGAAGGGTTGGAAAGGAGAGGGGGAGGATATATAAACAAAGGAGAGAACACGGGGGATGTGAGAGAGGGAGCGGGTTGGGGAGATTAGGGGAGATCAATGAGGAAAGTAGGTAGCCAGAGGAGAATAGGTACAGAAGAGACTGAGGGGGAAGGGGGAAGAAAAAAGAGCAGAGGTGAAGTTGGACAGAGTTGGAGAGACTGGAGATCAGGTAGGACACACAGAAGGGAATGATGGGGGGAAGGAAGGAAGAAACTGGTGAGTGGGGTTGGGAGCTATTCAGACACAAGAGATACAATAGCAATATGGTAAACTGAGAATACAGGCAGTAATTTGGACATGCAGATTATGTGGCAGTCATGGTAAAATAATATAAACATAAAACAATTAATTGAACTAGAAACAAACAAGCAAGCATAGTTGATAAACAGCTGATGTACAGTAGGTTGCAGAAAAGCTAAGAACTGAGTTAAGTGATAACAGGTCTGGCTGGAACCGATAAAATACAGGTTGCACCTGGAGCTGCAAAATGAGGGCATGAACAAATGAGCCTAGGTGTAAGAACAGCAAAGAACTGATCAGCAGCAAATGCAGTGACACTGGAGCACAGAGTGTAGACAACAGCAAAACAACTGGTAGGACCTAGCACAAAGTTGGCAGGCAAAATGTGAACCAGGTGGGTAACAGGGAGTAAGCAGTAATAGCAGCTCACACAAATGCCTCTTGGAGGAAATCAAATTTGGGCAATCTGACCAGCTGACTGGCTGACTTCAGGCAGACTCCTTGATGTCCTTAGTGCAACCATCCTTTGTGCAAATGGACCATTTGAACCAGGCACCCTGAAAAATTCAGGGGCAGGCCAATGATTGGTTAGGAAGTGAGCTGGTGGCTGGATGATTGTCCTGGCTTCAAATGGAGCAAGTTCTGAAGATCCTGTGGTGATCGGGGGGGGGGGGCAGTACAATGAAGCTCATGACCCCATAGCAGTGTCCTCGACTGGCTGTGTGGTGAGTCTGTGGCATCCTGGCAGTGTCCTGGAGTTGAAGCACAGAGTGGAGTCCCACTTTCCCCACTCACTGATTGACTGGGAAGTGAGCTGGAGCTGGGTGCTTGTCCTGGTTCCAAATGGATCAAATCCCAGAGATCCTGCAGTGATCGATTGGGAGTTGGGGGAAGCAGTACAATGAAGCTCTCTCATGGCCCTGTAGTGGCGTCCTCGGCTGGCCACATAGTGAGTCTGTGGCACCGTGGCAGAGTTCTGGAGTTTAAGCACAGAGTGGCGTCTCTCCTTCTCTGCTCACTGATTGGCTGGTAAGTGATCTGAGGGTGGGTGCTTGTCCTGGCTCCAAACAGCATGTGTCCTGAAGATTCTGTGGTGATTGGAGGGGGGAAGGGGAGGAAGCAATACAATGAAGCCCCCTCAAGACCCCACGGTGGCGTTCTTGGTTGGTCGTGTGGCCAGTCTGTGGTGTCCTGGCAGAGTCGCCGAGTTTAAGCACAGAGTGAAGTCACATCTTCCCTACTCACTGTTTGTCTGGGAAGTGAGCTGGGGGGGGTGGATGATTGTCCTACCTCAAAATGAAGCAAGTCCCAGAAATCCTGCGGTGATTGGGGGGGAGGGGAAGAGGGAGGAAGCAGTACAATAGTGTCCCCTCATGACCCTGCAGTGACATCGTCAGCTGGTCATGTGGCAAATTAAATACTAATAATTGAAGGGCCCTGATTTGATCATGCTACAATGTGAATTGTTTGCTGCCTAGAGAGAAATGTGGCCTTCTCCACCCAGCATGCTCCAACACTAGCTATCCGAGGTGCCTTATTAACTGAACTGTGTAAATTTAAGGTTAAATGTGGCTTTGAGAGTTGTGTGACATTAGAAACACCAGGAGTACTGCCTCATTTCAGCACGTTAGAGGAGATTAAAATGAAAAGCAGCATAGGACGTCTCTCATTTGCAGGTACCTTGTCATTACTGGCCATACTTAGTCACACTTCAGTCTGAGATCTAGAAACTAATGTCTAGTCAAAGTGTGCTAAGAACAAACAGAAAAACAGTTGCAAATGAAAAGCAGGCCCATCTTGAGCAGTAGTGACTTGACGAGGAATATTGAATTCTGATTAACTTGCCAATTAATGAAACTGTGGTAAAAAAATTCAGTATTTTAAAATGTTACAACCATAATTAAAAGAAACTTGACATGGAAAATGTAAGTCCATGTGCATCCACAGTTTGCATATTTCAGACATCGAATCTGTTGTTGTTTTATAACAACAAAAGAAGAGAGCGAGACGAAAAATGCAAAATGCAAACTAAGCCTTCACACAGAGGGAGTTTTTTTTCCAAACTCATTTTGAAGCAAGCAACATATCTGGGGCAATGCTTAGTGGGTCAGCTGCTTTGCATATGTCCCACAGGGTCCTGCATGAAGCAAGCTAGAGGTCCATGGGTTAGCTGCTTCTGCAGGTCATATGTAGAACAATATAAAGGCAAGGGGTGCTATGTCTCGCAAAAAGACAGAACATTTTCTGTATATAAAAAAAAACCTTGTTCATGCACAAGTTTGGGTTTTAGCACAAAATGTAAAAAGGGAAAAGTAATGCAATGGTAAAACTAGGGATGGACAAACCTCAAAAGGTTCTGAGGTTCTGAAAGGTTCTGATAAGCAACAAAAGGTTCAGATGGTTATACAAACCTTATCCAATCCTTTTAGAACCTTTACATATTAAGGTAACTGTTTAAAAAAAAAAAAAAAAAAAAAACATTTCTAGCTCCCTTTACGTGTTTAGCGGACCCCCTCCCTATCTCTGACTGCACCCCTATATTCATTTCCCTGGCATCTAGTGGACCCCCTATCCCCAAGAGCACCCACATAATTAATTTCTGTTGTGTCTAGTGCCCTCTCCGTAACCCCGAGAATGCCGGTATTGTATATTAAATTTCTCTGGTGTCTAGCAGTCCCTCGCTTCCTATCCCTGAGTCTGTATATTAAGTTACCTGTTGTCTAGTGGATGTCCCCATCCCAGAGCACCCCCATTGAAATCAAATAGGTTTTCTCTAGTGTCTAGTGGACTCTCCTAACCCCCACTACAGCAGGTAGCATCCCACCACCCCTCTTCTCACCATCTCCGAGCCGGCAACCGGCACAGCCCTCCACCATGGCTGACCACTGGACTGAGCTCTGTCAATGAATGAGCACATACTTGTACAAGTATGCTCTCATTCATTGACAGAGCTCGGTCTGGCATCCAGCTGTAGTGGAGGGCTTTGCCGTTTGCCAGGATGGTGAGGGGGGAGCAAGGTGGTGGGGCGCTACCTGCTGGTGTGGAGGCATGGGGTCACTAGACACCGGGGAAACCTGTTTAATTTTAAGGGGGGTATACTGGGATGGTCCACTAGATACCAAGGAAATTAATATATGGATATCTGAACTGATCCAAACTGAAGAAAAAGTTTGGAGGTGGCTCAATTCCCTTTAATATTGTTGGTTTAGCGGATTTGGGTTTTTCCGGAACTGGTTCACCCATCCCTAGTAAAAAGTTCACTGAGACTTGTTGAATCTTGTTCCTTGAGATTTGAACTATCATTTGATACAACATTAGGGTGTCCATAACTTCACACTGTCTGTCCAGGCGGAGAAACAGCAGTCACACTCCAATGCTTGGAGATATGTTGCCAAAGTTAGAGTAACACCAATACTGCATCATGTGATTATTCAGATTCAGAAGAACTACAAACCACATATTCATTAAGGTTCTGAGGACTTTCACCTTAATGTGGCATTTCCCTACTTTTTACATGTTGTACTGTAACTCTGATCTATGCATTAATGGGGAAAAGTCAGCATTAAGTACTCCACACTTATTTGCACTTTGTGTGTGATAACATTTTTTTAACTTACTGTTTACTGCAGTATAGTAGACTGCATAATACTAATTCTGTTGACTTGCAAGTTGGCATTTTCTGTAACTACAAATCCTAGAATCCCTTGCAGCCGATATCAGAGGAGGGCTGCAGTAGTGGGAGATTCAATAGCCTGCAGTGCATGTTAGAGTTTTTATAATCTCTGATTGTTTGTTCATTGTATCTGTTGTCCTCCCTGGGTTAAGCACAGTTAAAGAAGACTCAACATACTACATGTTTCAAAATACTAATTATACAATGGGCCACAAAACAGAAAGTAAATTCTCTATCCTGATTGGCTGACTCGCACCCCTCTCCCGTTGTAAAATCTACAATCAACCCACGGGAAGAGGTGCCAGCCACTGATCAACCGCATCAGGATGTCCCTCGCAATCACTCCAACAGTCACCAACACAGCACTCGGAAAGACGGCGAAAATCCCTGCTTGATAGCGACCAGCAAATCGAGTTACCGAATAGTTACTACAACACGAAACCACATACCTCAGATGAAATTGAAACAGCGGCTTTCTGCCATGTTCATTGCTATTTCTTTCATACTCTTCTGTGCCACAAGCACAATTTTCAACATTTCCCAGCCCCTCAAAAACACACTGCAACCAGCAATGCTAACTCAGTACTGTGCATGCACAGTAGCAGCGCAGCTCCAGCAACCAGGGAGTATTTTTTCCCAGCGGAACAATAAACACAGTAAAATATAGCTTAAAATGAGTAAAAAAACTTTCATTTACTATTTTTTCTATGTGCCAAAAATAGGAGGACATTGTATAATTGCAATATGCCACTCAAGGGTGTTGGTGATGCCAGGATTTACTATGCCTGGTGTGTTGTTGGTCAATCGGCTGCACCTCGTGACCGAACAACACCCCAGGACGTGGGTAAATCCTGGCATCACCAACACCCTCTCATGGTATGTTGCTCAACTGATGAGAGAAAAACTTTCAATGAGCATGTAATATCCCAAGAATTTTTTGAAAGGGCCAGTGTAGCCCTCGGTGAGTCTTGATGGGCTCTTACTTAGTTTTGTGGTTCTGTGTCTGCCCTATGAATAGGCAACAAGAGAAGTGATTGGTGACAGTGCTTGATTTGACTAAATTTCCCCACTGATTTGGTGCAAGCAGTTGTTCCTTTAGGACAAAAAATAACAGCGGGCAGAGAATCCTGACAATGTAGCAGTGACTGTAGTTCTTGCTGGGGATTTAACAATGAGGTTAGACTGTGATAGCAGGAACATTCTGCATAGTGCTGGTCTCAATATTGGATCCATGCTTCAAGACAAACATACAGTAGGTGGCATTCTTTCATTGGGTGCACCAGACGTGAACAGTAGTCAGACATGACAGCTGACAAACTGGTAGATCAGCAGAACAAAGAATACATACGATAGCAATTCTCTAGAGATGGCATGACAAAGGAAACAGTAAGTTATCCATGTTGGCTAAGCTGCAATCAAAAGAAACTTGACACTGACCTGTCTAAATGAGAGAGCAGATGCTCCACTTGGTGGTATTTTTTTCAGCAGCTCATCTTTTTGTATAGGAGTACCTGGCCAATACCATCAAGGTAGGAAAAGGAATTTCGTTTTAAGTAACATCTTTCATATAAACTGTATCCTGAAGCACTTCATAATGCAGGAGCTGGAGGGTGACATAATGTAAATTAGAGGTACATTAGAGACAGGTTAGGCACAGAGGCTAAAAGACTTGGTCAGAGAGACACACACTGTGCAAGTGGTGGTTTCAGAATTCCATGTCAGTTCTCTGCGATCACAGCTCTAAACAATAAGCCAAACAGCCTATCTCACATCACAAAAGGCATACTGCACTATTCCACTGTGGCAAGGACTGGAAAAGTTAACCAGACAGTATCTTCTCTGAGAATATGTTAAGCTCAGCAGGCAGTGTGGTTTCAGAACACAGCTCTCTTCTTAGTTCAAGAAATGTAGAGAGCCTAGCATTCCAAGAATGCCCATCTTGCAAACTAAGTTGTGACTGCAGCACCCTGAATAATAGTTGTAAAACTTCTGTTAGTTAACCAGCACTGTGCAGAATGTTTTAAGAATAATAAAAACACACATGTAGTCACTGGCAGCAGCACAAGCAGAGCATAAGTAAAGCTAACTAAAGTTGTAGAAGAGATTTCTTGTTTATAGTTAACTGTAGGGGCCTCAGATAGGTGATACATATTTAAGTGCCCACTGCACATACAAAAATGCATGTATTGTGGTTAATTAAAATCCATCGATATGATCACATTTTTAGTTTATAAATAATATTTTTTTTTACCTTTTTAAGGGTACTTGGCATAGCCAAGAATTCATTTTGGGGTCTCAGAAACATAGAATTTGATGGCAGATAAGGACTGCTTGGCCCACCTAATCTGCCCTTTTGCCCTACCTACTTCAACACCGCAGACCATCTTGATCTCCAGCTTTACTCCCCCCTTTCCTTTCCACTAAAGTTCCCTTATGCCTATCCCATCCCTTCTTGAATCCTGTTACCATTTTTGTCTCAATATGTATGGGTCTGACCAGAAGTGCAAATGAAGTTTTACCTACTGTAGTTGTTTCTTTTTGATGTTCACCAAGTGAATGAACAATTGTAAATCATCAGGTAGTTCTATGGTGTAGGGATCTATGAGGTGGGACTAAACTACTGACAAGTCCTTTGGCCACACTCATGTTATTACCCCAGCCATCCCCCTTCCCCAATCCTCCCACACAGTGCTTAAAAAAAAGCTCCTGGCATTATACGAGGATTCAACACCGTGTTTCAACTCAATCCCCACCCCTCTCTATCTAATCTCCCCAATACAATGCACAGAAGAATGATGTAACCTGATTTATTAGCAAAGGACTTTACCCAGGAGTAAATCCTGCAATAATCCACAGCAAAAGAAGAGAATTTACAAAAAAACAAACCATGACTAAACATTTTTTTTTACATGGGTATGTTGTATAGTTGCAATGAGACACTCCATGACATTGGAAATTGGGGGATTATCCACTTGTCATGTAGTTAAGTCACTCAACTGTACCTCGCAATTCATCAAGTTAGGAATGGGCAAATACCACAATTACTCACACCCTGTCATGCATTTTTTGCAAAAACAAATTTTATGTGGTCAGGATTAACTGTTAGATAGTAAACTGGATAAGTGACTGGCTATGTAACAAAAACAATAGGTGCAAATCAATTATTTTGTATTCAAGGAAGTGAATGTGATTAGTGGAGTGCCACAGGGTCAGTGCTAGGTCTGATAATGTTTAACATACATAAACAAGTACTTAATGAAGACACAGCAAAGTGGGCAATGACATTTGCAAATGACACACAATTAGGCGTGGTAGCAGGAGCAGAAGAAAGGAGAAATAATATACAAAGGGATTTACAAAGGATAACTGAGTTGGCAGATAGGTGAAGGAAGATGTTTAATGAAGAGACATGCACAGGGTTACATTTAGGAATGAAAAATAGAAGGACAAATTTAAATGGGACAGCATTAAGAATGTGGTGGAAGAATGAGACTGAGGGTGTATAATAACAAAACGCTTAAAATTGGAATGGCAATGGGAATCGTAATTGAAGATAGTAGATCCAATATTGGTGGGGGTAAGGTTCAGGAGGGGGATGAGTGACTTTTTCACCGACATGGTGGTGGCTATACAGAATGAGTTGCCAGAGGAGATGGTATCCCTAGAAGCAGTGGACAGCTTCAAGAGAGGTTGGAACAGGGTGAGGGGGAATTTGCAGGTAGTGGGAGAGAGATGGGGTAAGGAGGGGTAAGGAGGTGTTTGACAGGTGGTCAAGAGAGATATGGGGAGGAGGAATTTCCCTCTGTAAGTGCAGTGGGAACTGTACACTCAAAAAGACTAGATAGACCATAATGCCTTTATCTGCTGGCACATTTGTATGTATTTGCTTTACATAGTTTCCTAAAAGATCCAGAATTATGTCAGGAGTTGGGGCTATTTCAGAAAGTAAACAAAACTACAACTAGGGGTCATAACAAGCGTTTATGTGTGGTAATAGTCAGGGGAGATAAGAGGAAAAACCGTTTCTTGCTAGAGCTGGGCAAAACTAGCATATTCCAATTTTGCAGAGTTTTCACAAAATTCTGAGAAATTTTGCAGAATTTTTGAAAGTTTCAATAATTGTTCAGATTGTTTTAATTGGTCAAAACACAGTCAGTTTTATAGCTAGAGTCATAAAATTCTGCCTGCTTATTTTTTGGAAGGGGCCCTAAAAGAATACCAGGTTTCATGATATTTGGATGAGAGGGATGTTATAGTGGCTAAATGTCTTTCAGTTTAGTTGCCCCCTAGCACTTGTATTCACTGTTTGCACTTAAAATCACTCAGAACTTGTGTGCCAATATTTTCTTCTGCTTAACTAATTAGCCTGTCAAGCCTTGATGCACCACAGTAGCTGTATCAGATGTCTGTACAAATCCGATTTACTGTTTATGATTGCTTGTACTACTTGACTGCTCTTTGTCTTGTGTTTGATTCTCCCTCTTCCCAGAATACACCAGGAGATGAGCAACTTGTTGTTCAGTGTGCCTTTCTGGTGAAACTTTTCAATAAATAAATAAAAAAATAAATTCATGTCAACATTTCTGAAAATATTTCAATGCTTACAACTTAGTTACCTTTGGAGCTAGATAATTGAAAATGTGTATGCATACTTTCTTGAAAGAGTCATAGAAACTTCTAAATTCAAAAGTAATTGAGTATGTTGCAGGAGTTCAAAATTTCACAGTTTCGTCGTTTGTTAAATTGTGTGAACATTTTCAAAATATTTGGATGTTTATAGCTGTACTGCTATTGCAGATATACACTCTAGATTTGGTCTGCATACCAAAGTAAATCCTGGAATCGAATTAAGCTGAATAAATGTGGTTTAGTAGGTTAAAATTTAGTTTTGATACTTTAGAAATTACTAATTGGAAACATTTGCTCACAAATTCATTGATGTATAATATTTTAATGCCACTAGAATTCCACTTCTGGAATTCAGCTTTCATAAAGCACTTATCACCACTAAATCATCTTACCAGCACTAGCATCATGGCCCTGCAATACCCCTCCTACAGTCCTATGGCAGTGATGCCCAGCATCAAGCCTCACTATGACTAAAGATATCCAGACACGTCTGTCATAATGGTTTAAGTTGCTACTAGTTGTAATGCTTGAGGCTTGGCATCACTGGATGCCACTCTTTTTAAGCAGTAAAAATATACATTGCTATCTACAAGATTGTTAAAGAGTCATCAGGTGGCACTGTACAGAAACAATGCTGCAGGTGCATGTGCTTCCACAGCTCATTAAGTCAATGATCTCTAGTGGTTATCTTGCAAGAATTCAGACTAGTGCACTGTGATTTCAATGACTATTCTTCATGGTTCGTCACTCAAGATAGTGACCTGACACTTGACATGACTATAGTTTTACTATGGAGCCTCCTATGAATGTTACTTTGTTGCCACTTTACCCAGCCTTTACCTTCCTCTACAATGACAATTCAAGTGTATGACTGGACACAATTTATGGACATGGCTTCAACAAAAGTATCACAGCATTCCACAATTACACAAAAGCTCATGAAATTCAACTTTACTGATGTTATTTTGGAATCTTTGGCTCTTCATATCTTGGACAGTCTCTGAGTAAGAGATCAGAGAGTTGACACACACAGCTTTTTTTTCCCATGTTGCGTTTTCACCTGGCTGACAGCTTGTCTCTCAGGAATATACCCTGTTCAGAGGGATACACCCTAATACGGCTGAACCCAACCATCATTTAGTTGGCTGCTGGGTTTTTCTCCACCATTTTTCCCTTCCTATCCCCCTGGTGGGGGTGGTGTCTCTGTCAGCCTTGCATAGCCACAGCTTCCCCTGTGGCAACAACATGCTCCCTTACCCAGCCACAGGGGTCACTGTGTTGGTTGATCCCACTTCCAACCCTCTCCAACCGAGATGAACTGCCCAGTGGGGCCTGCTTCGCATGACTTCCTGCTCAGTTCTGAACCTGGGTCATCAGCATGGCAGAGTGATGCTCTTCTGCTGGGCCATAGGGTGGCATCAAAACCTAATACTTAGGGTTAGCGAACCTTGCAAAACTAGTGATATTCTGCCCTCTAGTTTTAAAGTTATAGGGGCCTAAAATTCTGTAGTTTAGATAATTGGGAAATGTAATTTTAAAATGTCTGAAGATTTGGAGGCTTCTAACTCAGTCACCTTTAATCACAGAGATTTGAAACATGGTATACTTTTGTATGGAACAATTGGTAAAGTCATCGTATGAAATGAGGTGCAATTTGGACAAACACTTTGTCTCCATAATAGTGAAATTAAATTTTAAAATTTCATAACATTTGGAGACTTGTAGCTCTGTCACCTTTAATGCCAGCAATCTGACACCTGAACCATTTCAGTATGGACATTGTCAAAGTCATCATACCACATTAGCTGCAGTTTGGACAAATGGGGCCAGATTTTCAAAGCCCTACATCAGACACAAGGTGCTTGCACCAAACAGTTGTGCCACAGCTGGCACCTTGCATCAAAAGATGTGGCCAGGAGCTATTCAGGAAAGCAGCCTGTGTCAAACACAGGCTGCTTATGGCAAAGGGGGACTGCGCCAGCCTTGCGCCACAAAAAAGACTGCGGCATGCTGCTAGGGGCCTTGCGGCAGACGTTGGCTGCCATATCACCTTAAATGGTATTCAGAGAACCCTCCCAGAAGACAATGTTCTACATACCGTTAGACCAGTCTAAAGCAAGCATAACGGTACTTAGACACCCTCTGGGAGAGTTGACAACTGTGCACCACTGTGTCATACCCCCCCCAGCCAATCCACCCATAAGATGTAATATGAAAATAACTGACATCCCTGGTGATCTAGTGCCCCCCTACCCTGATCTGCTTGTAAATTGCAGTATTAATAAACATTCAGTCTCTGGTGATTTAGTGCCCCCATCCCCACCTGGATTCACCAGTAAATGGTGGTAATAAATGAAATTAAATCCCAAATTATCTAGTGTCCCCCACACCCCACCCAATCCACCAGTAAAATGTAGTATGAAATGACATTAAATCCCTGAGTATCCAGTGTCCCCCTCACCTACACCCCACCCCGATTCACTGGTACATTGTATTATTAAAGGACAGTAAATCCCTGGTGATCCAGTGACCCTCACCTTAGCAGGTAGTGCCCACCACCCCACTCCAAAACCCCATCCCAACCCCAGATCTGACAACCGGCACAGCCCTCATCATACCACCACAGCCAGCCACTGAATGAACTGTCAAAGCACGTACTGTACATAGTACTTGTGTCCAAACACCACCATGGCCAGCTGCTGACTGAACTGTCAAAGCACAAGTACTGCATACAGTACGTGTGCTCTGACAGTTCAGTTGGTGGCCGGCTGTGGTGGTATGAGGAGGGCTGTGCTGGTTGCTGGATCAGGGATCAGGATGGGGGGTGGTGGACTGGTGGGCACTACCTGCTGGGGTGGGGGCAACTGGATCACCAGGAATTTATTGTCTTTTAATAATACATTGTACCATTGGATCAGGGCAGGGTGGTTTGAGGGACACTGGATACTCAGGGATTTAATGTCATTTCATACTACATTTTACCCATGGATTGGGGTGGGGATGGGGGCACTAGATCACCAAGGATTAAATGTTTTTTAATAATACAATGTATAGGCAGATCAGGGATTGAGGGGCACGACCCACTACCATGCTCCCTTCTGAAAGTGCAGCTGCCACCTGACCACCCTGCAGCTTGTGGCATACATGGTGGATGCACCATCTGTTAGGTGCACCATCACTGATGCCACAAGCTGCAGGATACAGACTCTGGGACCCTGTCCAATACCAAATTGGGCACAGGGTCTCTGACGCAGGGCCAGTTGGTGCAAACTCACATTGTCGCAGCTTGCTGCCAACCTTTGGAAATCTGGACCATACTTTTTAAATTAGGCAGAAATACAGTAACTGAAATCACAGTTTTGGCAAAGTTATGAGAAATTTTTGTGGAAGCAAAACTGGAATATTGGCAGAATTTTACTAGTAGAAGATAAACTTCCATATGCCCTATTTCTTCCATAGAATGGTGATAACTTGGAACACATTTTCAGCTGGTAATGCAGTAAACTCAGAAAGTATAGCATAACTTAAGAAAGGGCTAGATATGTATTTGTGGAAAGTATATTTAACAAGGTACTGTATTACCAATGAAGAGTGGAGGGCAGTCCCGATGGGTGATAAACCTTTTTCCACCCTTTTTTGGTATGCTGGTATAATATCTCCTTGCCCACTACCAGTAACTGGCATAGTTTTCTGTCTGAGCAGTGAGAATGGCAATGGGATGACTAAGTTAGCCTATTTTGTTACTATTATTTCGTCCCATCACAAATCATGGATTTGGGTTAGTGTGAGGCCAATAAGTTAATAATGCTGTTTTGGTGGGGTCGGGCTAGGAGGGGGGTGCTTTAAAAGACAGTGTTGACTCCTTAATGTACATAGGGGTGGGAGGAAGTGGAATGACTGGGGTTGGGGAGGGGTGATGAAGGGACTAATCATAGCTCCCTGAGGATGAAAAGGAGAGTTTTTAAGTTTATCTCACTATCTGGACATGCGAACTGTGACTCTGTTTGGACCACAGCAAACTTAACATAGACTGTAGTTTAAAATATCCATGATTGCACTTTGGAAGGTTCATGTAGCACTATTGGGAACTGTAGTCTGTGGACTAGGAAGAGTGGACATGAGGAGGGGCAGCAGCAGCAAACCAGAAGGGAAATGTCGACTGGAAGACTAGTGGTGGCAGGTGGGAAAATTGGAACATTTATGTTTCAGCTGTTAGAAGAAAAGGGTAGGAGGAGGAATTTCCATGGAACATTATGAGTCACAGTTGTCTAGTTTTGTGTGCCTGTGACAGGGTGTGCAATTATATGCTATCTAGATGTTACAGTAGATGTATTATAGCTTGCAATCACTTGGACTTTGCCACCAGGGATCTCCTGGTCCCTAGTGATGGAATGTGCTTTTCATAGGCTAATTAGGATTCAGCTGGAATGTTGCCAGGCAGAGGCATGTGCAGCTTGGAATAAAGGACTAAAAGAACATAGGAATATACAGTGGGAGCACACAGGTTGACGGCAGAAAAGGACTGCCTGACCCATCCACTCTACCTATTTTCACTGCCTAATATAAAGCTGCAGCTCCTGCAAGGTCTCCAGCCTCTGCCAACACCTCCTTCCCTTACTAATGGTATCTCCAGCTCCTGTTTGCACTCTGAGTTACCTTCCCTACCAGTTTTTGTGGTACCCATGTGTCTTACCCATGCTTTCTTAAATCCTGTAACCATTGTAGCCCCTACCACTTCCACTGGGAGGTTGTTCCAGGGGTCTACTACCCTTTCTGTGAAAAAATATGTTCTCCCATTCCTTCTGATCCTTCCCACCTCCAGCTTTATATTGTGACCTCTTGTCTTTGGACATCTTTTTCTTTGAAAGAGGCTCCCTTTCTGTACCTTGTTTATTCCCTTTAGGTATTTGAATGTCCCAATCATGTCTCCCCTCTCTCTCCTGATCTCCAGGGAGTACAGATCTAGATCCCTTAGCTTTTTCTCATAGGGCTTCTGATGCAGGCCCTGCACCATTCTGGTCACCCTGCTTTGTATCCTCTCCATCCTGTCTATATTCTTGCATAGATAAAGCCTCCAGATCTGTACACCATACTCGAGATGGGGTCTCACCAGTGATTTATACAGGGGTAGTATCACCTCCCTCCGCCTACTGTTTATATCCCTCCCTATACAGCCCAACATACAATTTGCCTTTCCCATTGCCTCATCGCATTATTCTGCCACCTTTTGGTCATCTGATATGATAATCCCCAGGTCCCTTTCCTGCCCTGTTAATGTAACTAGAAAAGAAATCAATCTTTTTCTTATTCTCTCTGCCATAGCCAGCCATAAGCACCCCCAGTTCCAGTAACTGTAGATTAGAGGTGTGCGAAGTTTGAAAACTTTTGATTTGCAATAACACTACCAAGTCCCGTAACTTTGTGAAGTCATTTGCCCTTTGAGAAGTCCAACTTTGAGGTATTGGCAACTTCGTGAAGTGATGTTGAAAAATATCCAGAAGAGTCCCTAGTGGTTATTGGTACTGGACCTGAGTCTGAGGATGATGCAGTGTCAGAGTTGTGTGTGCCTCTACCATCTGAGGAAAATGAGGAAGAGAAGGATCTGTGAAACGAGGAGGAAGAAATGGAGGATGAAGATGAGGATGACACTGTTATCGGTCTTTCATGAAAGCCTGAAAAGGAAAATAAAAATGGTGATAGTAAAATCTAGGAAGTTTTCAAATTGAAGGGCAGGCAACCTTTGCCACAAAGATAAGATTTAGCAACACATATCCCAGAACAGAAACAAGCGTGGGGGTGGTAGCCACCACAACTGGTGCTCCAAATAAACTTGTGCATTCTTCAAAATCCTTTGTGTGGGACTTTTTTATTACTGATCAAAAAGATGACACAGAGGCAATATGCCAGCTTTGTCAGGCCTGAGTAAGCTGTGGCAAGAAAGGGTTTCATTTTTGCACAGGTGACAGCATACCCATCATAAAGTCAAACATATGGCTAGGTGGCAAGCACATCAGCAGAAAATGTCTGTAGGTGGTTTAAGAGGTAGAGATGAGGCAGAGGATATTGTGGAGGAAAAGACTGTTCATCAGGAGGAGGAGGTCAGTAAGTACTCCTGAAAGTGTGAAATCACTGATGACCAATGGCAAGCAGCAGCAGCATCACCATGACGAAACCTCTCAGCCAAGTCACAAGTTTCTTGTCACCGTCTCCATCTGTGACATCCTGTAAGCAACATGGTGCCCACACAAAACTGTTCCCAAAAAGCATATACCCAAAAAGATTCAGCCATCTATTACTAGCATTCTATCCAAGAGATGTAAATTCTTCCCTAATCTTTCTCTGGCCAGGTAATTGAAAGTTGCCATGGCAGTGATGATCACTATTGATCTCCCATTTTCTTTTGTGGAAAATGCTGGTTTCCTTTGCTTTACGTCCAAAGCATGCCTCAACTGGAAAGTGCCATCCAGGACCTACCTGTCCCAGTAGGCATTTCCTGAACTGAGGAATGTTGTTGAAAAAGAAGTTTCACATGCCCTGCAGCATTCCTCCAGTTTATACATCCATCTTACCACAGATATGTGGAGCGGTGGGCCAACCCAACAGCTGCTAATTTGTTTATGTGCATCACAGCACACTGGGCAGAACTGAATGGGGGTGGTCATGACCTTGGCAGCAAATACAAGCAATCTACTTGTAATGGAAGCTACATGCCTGGAATTCACAAGCATGTAACACTGGTTATGAAGATCATGTTTGATTCTCACACTGGGGAAATTTTGGCATCAATATTGTAGGAGATTGACACTTGGTTGAACCCGCTATCCTTAAAGGAAGGGTTCATATCCAGTGACAATGGTGCAATTGTTATCAAGCCTATTAGTGATGGGAGGTTTGTTAGGTTGCCCTGCTTTGCACATTATCAGAAGCTAGTTCTGCAAGAGTTCTTGACACAATTTAACATTAAAGAAATGCTCACCCTGTGCCATTGAATTGTGTGGCAATTTTGTATAGTCCTGAAAGGTCAGGGACTAATGTGCACAGCAAGGAAAAAACAGTCTGCCTCAGCACTAATTAAAGCAGGTGGTTGTCATGAAGTGGAATTAAATTGTACAGTATATATGCTGTATGAGGTTTTATCAAAGTATATGCTGCATCATACAAGTGGTGACAGTTCTGGGACATCTATGTCACTGACAACAAAACAGTGGAAGTTTATGGATGGGTTGATTCCTGTCTTGAGGCATTTTGATCATCTCACAAAGGCAGTGAGTGGGAAAATTGCCTCTTTTAGCTAGGCCATCCCACTGCTCCAGGTGCTAAGGCAGACCATCTATAATGTGCAGCAGCAGATTGAGGCAACAGGTGACTGTAATCTCTGAATTATCTGAACACATGCTTAGTATATTGGATCATAACAGATGCCCAATGTTGTTGTGACATATGGTGATTTCAGTACTGCAACAATGATGGATCCATGGCATAAAAGGGGGCTTTTAGCTATAATTGATGGTGGTCATCAGAAATTTCAGCATCTGTGAAGACTGCTGATCAGTAGTGTACATAGTTTGCAAATAGAAACATAGAAACATAGAAATTGTCAGCAGATAAGAACTGCTAGGACCATCCAGTCTGCCTGTAGGCCCTATACATGTACAAATGTTAAATAAACATCATACTGAGAAGAGACACACTGTGTCACCCTGACCAACAATCAGCAAGGGAAGTGAGAGATGTGGAGATGCAGCTTCGACATCTACCAATAAGACAACCAGAAAATCACCTCCAAAATCAAATCCTCTATGGGCAGTTCTTGCATAGGTTAGCACTGCAGATTGTGAGGAGAAGGAGAAGGAGAAGAAACCATCGGAGGATGCTGATCTAAAGACTTCAGCCAGATCTGTTGAGGCATATATGTCAGACCACAAACACCTTGGAGCTGATGATGAACCCCTGCTATATAGGGAAAAAAAAGTTAGAGTGGCCTTTACTATCACATGTTGATTTTAAATATTTTAGCTGCGCTCCATCTAGTGCTAGTTATGAATGTGTGTTCAGTGCAGAAGGGACAGTCATCACAGAACGACCTACAAACCTGTCCCTCAAAATATTGCTATGTTATATTATATGCTATATTAGAATGAATAGTGCACATATACCTCCAAATAGAAGTGCATCGCTGTGGCACCACTGACACACCAGGAAGAAGCAGGGGAAGGAGAATCACCCACCTCAAAGGTACATAGATCCATAGATACATAGACAGTGTCAGCAGAAAAGGGCCTATGGCCCACCCAGTCTGCCCATTTGAGCTTGTAAGTTCAGCTTGTTTTCCTAGAAGTCTGTTGCCCCTTACCCCTGACCTCCAGAATTCCTTTATGTCTATCCCATGCATTCTTAAATCCCGTGATTGTTTCAGTCCCCACCACTTCCTCTGGCAGGGTGTTCCACTTGTCCACCATCCGTTCTGTGAAGAAATTCTTCCTCACGTTTTCTCTGAATCATCCTCCCTCCAACTTCATCCCATGCCCTCTAGTCCTGGAACATCTTTTTCGCTTAAAAATAGTGTATTCCTGCACCCTGTTCCTCCCTATAAGATTCTTGTATGTCTCTATCATATCCCCTCTCTCTCTCTCTCCTCTCCTCCAGGGAGTACATGTTCAGTTCCTTCAACCTGTCCTCATAGGACTTGTGATGCAATCCATGTACCATCTTTGTTGCCCTCCTCTGAACCTTCTCTACCCTGTCTATGTCCTTACATAGGTAAGTTCTCCAGAACTGTACACTGTACTCCAGGTGGGGCCTCACTAGTGTCTTGTATAGTGGAAGTATGACCTCCCTTTTCCTGCTGGTGATGCCCCTGCCTATGTATCCCAGCATCCTATTTGCTTTACCTGCTGCCTTGTCACACTGTTTCCCTACCTTGAGGTCATCAGAGATGATAATCCCAAGATCCCTTTCCTGCTTGGTGCATGCTATATCCTCACCCCCAACTGATATATTGTGCCAGGGTTTTGTGCCCCATATGCATTATCTTGCACTTCTTTGCATTGAATTTCAACTGCCAAACCCTGACCATTCTTCAAGTTTCTGCAGGTCCCTTCTCATTCTGTCTACACCTCTGGTGTGTCTACTCTGTTATAGACCTTGTGTCATCAGCGAACAGTGAAATTCTGCCTCTAGGTCCCAAGCAATGTCACTGAAGATGTTGAATAGGACTGGTCCCAGCACTGATCCCTGTTGTACCCCACTGGTCACTCTTCCTCTGTGGAGTGACAGCCATTTACCACCACCCTCTGTGTCCTGCTGCCCAGCCAGTTACCTACCCATCACACTACTGTCCTTCCCACACCCATATTCCCCAGTTTGTGTAATAGTCTTCTATGTGGCACAGTATCAAAGGCCTCACTGAAGTCCAGATAGGCCATGTCCACTGCCCTCCCCGATCCACCTCCCTAGTCACCCAGTCAAAAAATTCAACCAGGTTGGTCTGACATGACCTCCCCCAGTGAAACCATGCTGCCTTGGGTCCTGTAGTCCATTGACAACCAGATGTTCCACCAATCTCTCCTTCAGTAGTGCTTCCATGATCTTCCCCACTACCGAGGTGAGGCTGACTGGTCTGTAGTTCCCCGCTTCCTCCTTGTTCCTACTTTTGTATAAGGGGACTACACCTGCTGTCCTCCAGTCTTTGGGTACCTCCCCTGTTTCCAGTGATCAGCTAAACAGGATAGCCAGAGGTTCAGCCATCACCTCTCTTAGTTCTTTAAGGACCCTGGGGTGCACCCCATCTGGCCCCATTGCTTTATCAACTCTTATTACTTCCAGTTCCTTCAGGACCCTTTCTGGTGTAAAGGGACTTGTGTCCATTTCTGCACCATTCTCACCCCTTGTACTCCCTTCAGACCCATTACCCATCTCTTCCTCAGTAAAGACTGAGCAGAAATACCTGTTCAATATGTCAGCTTTACTGTTGTCATCCTCCACGTGGCCCCATCCTCCCCCTTCAGTCTCACTATCCCTTCCTTTGCCTTTCTTTTTTCACTTATGTACGTAAAAGGTTTTGTCCCCTCTACCCACTGATTTTGCAATGTGTTCTTCTGTCTGAGCTTTGGCTTCCCTTACTGACCTCCCTGCCTCCCTTTGCTTCTCCTGGTACTTCTCCCTATCCCCTTCTGTCTGTGTATTTTTGTATTGCCTGAATGAAATCTTTTTGGCTTTCACTTTCTTTGCTACCTCTTTGGAAAACCATAATGGTCTCCTCTTCCTTTTCCTCTTGCTAACCTGCTTAATGCATAATTCTGTTTCTCTTGTAATCCCCATTTTAAATACTGCCCACTTTTCCTCAGCCCCTGATTCCTGCCCCATTCCCCTTAATGCCTCTTTCAAGTATCTCCCCATTTTCACAAAGTCTGCCCCCCTAAAATCCATGATACGTGTTTTTGTGTGGTTTGGTTCTGCTCTTTCTGTGGTTTCAAACCACAATGACTGGTGGTCACTGTTCCCCAGATACATGTGAACTTAATGAATGATGAATTCAGATACTGAGGAAGCAGAGGAAGTATTCATTTTGGGAAATAAGGAGCAATGGGTTGATTAATTTGGAGGACACAGAAAGAAGGACAATCTAACTCCACATTTTGTCCTACACTCCTCCTCCTGTCCTCATCACCAAGGAACAACATGGACCATCTCCATCTCATGCATGCCTCCAGCAAAACCTGGACTCTTAACTCTGTGGCAATGACAGACACCAGCCTAATGTGAATCTTCTGCCATTCCTGCCCCCACTGATGATAATCTGCACTCTATCCTTTTCCAGTCATCCTCACCCGGGAACAACTTGGGCTTCCTCCTCCTCCATCTCATGCATGCCTCCAGAAAAACCCAGACTCTTAACCCAGCAGAAATGCCAGACACAAGTCTAATGTGAACCTGCTGCCCTGCCTGCCCCCATTGATGATGCTCTGCACTCTGTCCTCTTCAGTCTTCCTCACACAGAACAACATGGGCTTCCTCCTCCTCCATCTCATGCATGCCTCCAGAAAAACCCAGACTCCTAACCTAGTGGAAATGCCAGACACATTGACTACTGTGTGAACCTGCTTCTGTTGTCATGCTGTGTCCTCCAGCCACCTAGATGCATACTCCTTCCCCACCTCTGGGGAGCCATTGTGTCATTACACATCATGGCCATCATTAATTTGATGGTAAGTATTATATATTTATTTTTTTTCACTTTTCTATTTTCATTCTCCTTTTATAGGTACAAATGACTGTGAGTGGGCTTTTTTCTAAATAATTTCACTCTTGTGTTCACAGGTCTCCTCTCCTGCTGCCTTATTCTCAGTAGCCAGCAAACCACCTCCTTCTCCTTCCCCTCTGGGACACCATTGTGTATTACATGGCATGGCCATCACCAGTGTGAAGGTAAGTATAATTTCCAAAATCTTTTTTTATATATATACTTTTTATTTTAGTTTAGCTTTCACTGGTGCAATATAACATGACAGGGAGTGGACAAGAGACTAAATAATTTCACTCTTGTCTTCATGGGTCTCTTCTTATCCCATCATGAATTTCTGTCTGCAGTACTACAGTGCTTTAAGATAACTGCTGTAGCTGGAGACTGACACAGTGCAGCAGCATATAGCAGATACAATTTCTGGGACTTGAGAATATTTGGAAAATTAGAATTTCATATAGTGTGCATAATTGCTATAGCCTAGGTGTGAAAGAGGATGCACCCCACCATGGAGTTCTGCCTTTCCCTCAAGGACAGTCTGCTGGTTTGAGAGCAGCATCTGGTGTGTGGCCTCCCTGGACACACCTCCGCATCTGAGGACCCCCATCTCAACATGTAGCTGTGCTATTTCATCTCTTTACTGAGAAGGAGGATCTGCAGCTTGATCTCAGGTTATTTCCATGGTTGCAGGCCCCCAGTCCAGCTACAAGTCCCAATTCCATCATCTGTGCCTCCTAACAGCAACTGTGCACATCAACATTACTTGCTATGCTGCCCCACGGTGGCACAGAAGATCCGCTAGCAGTGTCGCTACCTGCACTCCTTTCCACTAACTTCTTGTATTCCTCCCACTCACAGTGGTGCCTTATGCTAAGGTGGGTATGTTGCCCACCAATGTCCAAGTGTCTGTCCCATCTACCATGCCAAACAACTGTCTGACATAGGTTGCATTTCACAACTCTGTTGCTGGGGGCATATAGGAGCCTCATATATTATTTCTGTGATTTGAAAAAAATGCTTTGCTGAGAGACTGATTAACACAATGCAGCAGCACATAGCATGGTAAATGAGATTTTCATATAGTGCAATTCTGGGCACTAAAGTGAATTACATGTTAGCGGTGCAGTTGCTGTGGTGGGAGACTGACACAGTGCAGCATCACGTAGCAATAATTTCTTGGACATGAGAAAACACAGAAATTATATTTTCATTTAGTGCACTTCTGGACACCAACATGAATTACAAGTTAGATGTTCTGTTGCTGTGGTGGGAGACTGGCACAGTACAGAAGCATGTAGCAAGTATATATAATTTCTGGGACATGAGAAACAATGGGAAATTAGATTTTCACATAGTACATTTCAGGGCACTAAAGTGAGTTACAACAATTAAATGGGAAAAATAGGGGAAATAAGAATTTAAGGCATATGGGGCCCAATTTTCAAAGGTTGGTGCAAGCTGCACCAATCACCAGTGTGCCAGGGACCTTACACCTGATTCATTATCAGGTAGGGTCCTCGCGGCAAAGTCCCATGGCTTGTGGCAACCATGGCCCTGCACCAGACAGTGCATCTGGAAGATGTGCTTCAAGCACAGTGCATCTGGGTGGCTGTGCAGCAATAGAACCATGGACAGCAGTCACTGGTGGCTAGCACTCCTGAGCCCTGACCCCTTGTTATGAAACAAAACCACATCCCTGGTGGCTAGTGGACCCATCCCAGCCCTGATCCCCATCATAATAAAACAAAATACATCCATGGTAGTCCAGTGGACCCCCCAAGTCCTGATAAGCTCATATAATAAAATACATCCCTGATGGTCTAGCTTCCTCAGCCCGATCCCCTTATCACAAAATATAGCCTCAGGTCTAGCAGGCCCTCAATCCTGATCTGCCTGTATAATCAAAGATTACCAGGAAAATATATCTTTATATGATATGGGCACATCGGGATAGGGAAGGGGTCTGCTAGACCACCAGGAAGGATATTTTTATATGGGCAGATCAGGCTGGGGGTTCTGCTAGACCACCAGGGATGTGATTTTTGTGATAAACAGGGATCGGGGCTGGGGGGCACTACTAGACCACCAGAGAAGTATTTTATTATACTGGCATATCAGGATGGGGGGGATCTACTAGACCATCAGGGAATGATATTTTTTTATACAGGCAGATCAGGGCGAGGGGGCCTTTAGACCACCAGGGATGTGGTTTTTGTAATAAATGGGGATCAGGGCTGGGGGGGACTGCTAGACCACCAGGGAAGCATTATACTATTCAGGCATATCAAGATGGGGGGCCCCTAGGCCACCAGGAAATTATTTTCTTTTATACGGGCAGATCAGGACAGTGGGTATGCTGGACCACCAGGCCCTATCATATTTTATTATGATGAGAATCAGGGGTGGGGGATGGGTTCTGCTAGACCACCAGGGACTTATCTAATTTTATTAAGATGGGTATTGGGACTGGGGGGTCCTCTAGACCACCAGCGACATTGTTGATGTCAGGGGGCTGGGTAGGAGGGACCAGGGCACACTGGATTAATGTTCAACACCCTCCCAGAGGACATACTTCTAAGTACCCTTAGACCAGCCCTGGCTGGTCTAAAATGGTATTTAGAATTTTCAACCTCTGGGAGAGTTTTGTGAATCTCGATGTAGGGGATATGGCAGCTCGCATCTGCCACAAGCCCTCTAGTGCTATTTTGCAGCCCATTATGTGGTGCAAGCCACCTTTGGTGCACGCAGGCTGTGTCTGTGACTCACTCCCAATGCATCTTGTGTCACAAGCTACACCTTGTGCCATTCCTTATGGTGCATGCTCCTTGCACCATTCAGGGGAGCTTTGTGAATGGTGCAAGGTGTTTATTCATTACTATGGCCAGGGTGTGACAGATGGCTTACCCCCACCACAGAGTTCTGCCATTTCCTCAAGCACTGTCTGCTGGTTTGACAGCAGTGTCTGGAGTGTGACCTCCAAGGACATAACTCTATGTCTGAGGTCCCCCATCCTGACATGAACTTCATCTCTTACCAAGATATTAAAGAAGGAGAATCTGCAACTCAGGCCTCACATGCTGTTCCTGGCCACAGCCCTAAAGTCCAGATGCAGGCCACACTTCCCTGATCAGTACCCCTCTCCTGCAACAGTGCACTTCGCCGTGGCTTACTGCACCACCCATCCCCACAGCACAGAAGGACCACTAGGAGTGGCACCACCTCCACCGCCTCCATCCCCTCAGCCACCTTCTTGTATTCCTCCAACCACAGTGGTGTCTAACTCGCCTAACTCTAAGGTGGGTGTGCTGTCCATCAGTGCCCATGTGGCTGCCCTGTTTACCATGCTGAACAACAGTCTGGCACAGTTTTCACATCACAACACTGTTCCAAATCAAGAAATTCCCAAACTAGGGACTTGTGCTGCTGCTTGGGGAAGGAGCCAGAAGTGGAACGTCTTGGGGGCTCCCCCTCATGCGGATCAGCCAGTGGTGGCTGCAATACAACAGGGAGGGGGGGCATCGGGGGTTTATCCCTTGCAGGTTCTTCCAGCAGCAGAACAGCGGTGATAATGGGAGGTGCTGATACTTGCTGCTGCTCTGTGGGTGGTAGGGTTCCTGCAGACAAAAAAGCCATTTCTGTTACAGTCTTCTTTGTGGCCCTTCTTCCAACAACTGGTGCTGCTGGTGCCACCTGTAAAGTTGTCCTCTTCAGATAAGTGGGACAGCATTTACCATCTGTCGACTGTATGATCGTGTCTCTCTCCTCCCACTCCTCACTCTGACTGCCACTCCTCCCATTCTCCTTTCCATCTCCACTCATTTTTATTAAAATTAAAAGGTATGAAAAGTAAAAATAACACAAAGAAAGTGAATTTGGAAAAGCCAAGAAAAATGGAAAAAAAGCAAATTATAAATAATAAGTAAACAAGGATTCACTGAACCAGAGCTTCTGAACATAGAAGTAAAAAGAAAATAGAAAGCTGTAGAAAGAAGTACAGAAATATAAAGAAAATCGTATCTAACCCACAGAAAAAACTTTGCTAAAAACTAAAAAGAGATGTGTAAGAACAAGGGGGCACAATTTAAAGATAATGGGGGGACGGCTCAGGGGTAATGTGAGGAATTTTTTTTTTTTCACGGAGAGAGTGGTGGATACATGGAACCGCCTTCCTGAGGAGGTCGTTCAACTAAAACAGTGGGGAATTCAAACATGCATGGGACAGACACAAGGCATTTATAGTGGGGGGTTGCAGGAAGTAGGCTGTTGGTTAACTAGAATCTGCAGCTTATCCAGTAGGTAGGGAAATTGGCAGACTGGGTGGGCCAAGTGGTCCTTATTTGCTGTCAAAATCTATGTCTCTATGTTTCTAAGCAAAGAGAAGATGGAGAAAATGTGAAACGAAAGCTGAAAAAGGTTGTGTTTAGAGTTCTTTTCCAATGCTCAAAAATGCAGCAGATCTTCACGCTTCCATTCTCTCACACAGACTGCAAAGCGAAACTGAAGGATGCTCTGTAGACACTGAACAGCTGTATCCTGTGACCTGCAGAAACTGTTGTAAGTGACCTACAGCTTCTTTCTGAGGAAACTTCACCTGAAATCACTATAAAGCAACCTCTAAGGTAAAGTTACATGCAAACTGTCAGTGACATTTTTCAAAGTCAAGGTTGCCACAGAACTGCCAATTTAGCGTAGTGCTTCAAGAAGTCAAAGTTGGTGACTTCTCCAGATCTTTGTGATCGAAGTCAAAGTTTGCTGCACCTGTACTGTCGATAAGGGATAATCAGTGTATTAACTCCTATATCTGAAAGACATTCGACTCGGTGCCACATAGAAGGTTGCTGGAGAAGTTAGAGGCTCTGGATGAAGTAAAGCACCAAGTTAGATGGGTAGGTGGGTGGTCAGCAGAGGGGGAGCCATCAGAGGAGGGTGGAAAATGGGGTCAAGCCATGGGAGAGGTTTGTCAAAAGAGGGGTGCCACAAGGGTCAGCCCTGGCACTAGTCATTTTCAGTATGTTCATCACTGACATAGCAGAAAGAATACAGGGCAATTTGCATCTCCCTCTATCTTTGTAGGTGACATTAAGCTCTGTGGTAGGGTAGTCAGTGAAGAGGAGGTGAGGCAGATGCAGAGAGAACTGCAGAGATCAGAAAGGTGGACCAAAATCTGGCATTTGAAACTCAGTGCCAAAAAGTTCAAGGTGATGTACATAGGGAACAAGAACCCTGGGATAGATTACTGAATGGGAGGGCCTAAGCTGGGAACTACTGAGTATGGGATCTGGCAGTTACCAAAAGCTACTGTCCAAAACAATCTGGTCAATGCAACAAGGCCTACTGCTAGGTGATGAGGATGTTGGAATGCTCTGGGAGGGGGTTCAATAGCAGGAAGAAGGAGGTAATACTTCCTCTCTATAGTATGTAAGTCAGTAAAGCTTTATTTCTGTAGCGTCCAATCCAGGAGTCTCAGGATGCTGTAGAATAGAATACATCAATAGATTAAAATAGTAAGCTGTACAGTAAAATACATCACTAAATAAAAATAATAAGCAAAACAATATGACGTCTCTAGACAACTTCAAAATAAAATACTAAATAATAAATAGGCTAATAATGACAGTAAGATCTGTATAAGACAATGTTGCAAGTAAACAGCCAATAAATTAAAGTTGGTTGAAGGCTTTGCTGAAAAGGTTGAACTTCTAACTCCTCTAAAATTCTTCCAGTAAGGGTGCCTCCTTCAAGAACCTTGGAAGCAAGTTCCAGATGGTTGAGCTAGCTACATTGAAGACCCTGTTACCAGATGACTGTAGCCAGGCCCTGGGAACTGCTAGGAGGCCCACCTCTGAGGAATGGAAAGGGCGGGAGGTATGGTGAGGTCACATAGGTAGCTAGGACCCAGCCTGTGTAGGGCCTTATTGGTCAACAGGCTGATCTTAAAGGAGATTTCCCACCTCACTGCCGGCCAGTGCAGATCACGCAGGATGGGTGTTGCATGACAGGACCTTGGAAAGCCCATCAGTAACCTAACCACAGTGTTCTGCATTAGCTGCAGGTGATGCTGGACCTATCCATTGAGACCAAGGTATAGGGCATTGCAGTAATTCAGTCTGGATGTTACAAAAATGTGAAACAGTGAGGGCAAATCATCAGGTGGGATAAAAGGTTTGCTCAAGGTGATATTCCTAAGATGGTAAAAACCACTCTGGACAATGAACGACAAGTGAGCCTCTAATGTCAATCTGCTATCCAGGATAATGTTCAGATTCTTTACCTTAACAGAGGTTCATAGGTTCATAGTGTGTGTCAAGTTCAATGGACCCAAGTCCTTTATAGAACTTGCCACCAGTTAGCTTATATTTCTTGTCACCCCTATATTTGCCAAGACTATTTTTAAGAGTTCATATTATTACTTTCCACAAATTGTTGGGCAAAGTACTCCATATGTTTATGATTCTTGGACTAAACCATTGACTCCTCTGAAGTGTATTATTGGCTTCCCTCTTCAGTTTATAGTTGTGTGATCTAGTCTTATTGTTGGTAGGGGTATGCCTAACCAGTCCCAAGGTTTCCAGCAATGCATCATCATGATGGGCTTTAAAGGTCAGACATAGATCTCCTCTAATTTTCTGGTATTCCGTTCAGTATAGGTTGAGATCCTTTAGTATTTCGGTATAATTCAGATTATTCATATTTGTTATATGTTTAGTTGCTCTGCATTGTACATTTTCAATTTTCTTCTTACTGTTTATTGAATAAGGTGCACAGAGTGGAGAGCAGTACTCTAAGTGTGGCCTAATCAAACATGAGTAAATAGGTGTAATAACTGCCCGGTCCCTACTTTTGATGTTTCTCAGGATACATCTTAGTATTCCATAAAATTTTTTTAATGTTAGACTAGCATGTCTATCACATGTTAAATCATTAGTGATGAATACCCCCAGGTCTTTTTCACAAGTTGTTTCCTGTAACTTTACTGTATTTAGTGTATACTGACATCTGATGTTGTTCTTACCTAGGTGCATTACTTTAAACTTTGCTTCATTAAATTTAAGCTTCTTTTCTTGTGCCCATGCTGCTAACTGATCTAAGTTTGTTGGATTTGTAATCCTACTTCATGATTATTAAGTATGCTGCCTACCTTGCAATTGTCGGTGTATTTACACAGCCGTGCGATTGCATGGATGCTACTACTATATTGAAAAGTATCGGTCCAATGACTGAATCTTGAGGGACTCCACTGGTAACTTCACCCCATTCTAATTTTTGTCCACTGATTGTAACACATTGTTTTCTTTATGTCAGCCAAGAGATGATCCATCTGATGATGTTAGGGTGGAATTGTAATCTGATTAGTTCCTCGATTAATATTTGGTGTGAGATCGTATCAAATGCTTTTGAGAAGTCTAAAAAGACTACATCTACTGGCAATCCCTTGTCTAGTGCAGCCCTCACTGATTCAAAAAAGTGTATCAGATTAGTTAAAGAGATCCACCAAGCTATATAGATAAGCCCCTGCACCTGCTAAATAAGTGTCTTACTGCCACAGCATTCTGAAATTGTTGAGATGTCCCAAAAGTATGGTGCAGAGTAAAAATTATATCCATCGTAAAATGAATCAAACCGGGTCCCAAGGACTTCTGTTTTTTTTTTTGCAGCCACTTATGCTCCAACCCTGTGCTCACCAACATTATGACAAGATGCTAGGGAGAGTGCGGGGGAGTACTCCGTTATATCCAATGGACGGGGGAGTTATGACCTATTTTTATCATTATATTGACCAGTTGGTAATGAAATGTGGGCACCGGTCAACTAACAAGGCCCTTGTTAGTCGACCGAAGCACTTGTTTCATTACCAAGTGGCCAATATAATGTTAAAAATAGATTGTAAAGCCACCGCCCATTGATTATAATGGAGCATGCCCCCATGCTGTCCCTAGCATCTCATTATAATGCTGGTGAGCGTGGGGGTGGAGTGTAGATGGCACTTACAACCGGGAAGTCCTTGGGACCCAGTTTGATTCATTTTACGAAGGATATAATTTTTACTCTACACCATACTTTTGGGATATCTCAACAATTTTAGAATGCTGTGGTGGTAAGGCACCTATTTATCAGGTGCAGAGGCTTATCTTGGTAGATCTCTTTAAGCAGGATCTTTGGGAGGAAAACCCGTGTTGCGTGAAATCAATTTATTTATTATTATGTAGATGCTCTATGATGCGTTTATGTAATAGTCTTTCAAGCTGTTTTCCCACAACAGACTTTAGGCTGATCGGCCTATAGTTATTAACAGATTGTTTATTACCACTTTTAAATATGGGGTGACTATTGCTTCATAGGAGGTGGTGAGAGAGGAAGAACCAATCATTAGTCCAGTCCCTTCTCCCACCATCTCAGCTCCCCTCTAATGGCCAGCCTCAGTCGCCAGTACCTATGTCTTGTCTGGGTTAACACTTAGCCAGCTGGAGGACTTCCAGTCCTGCACTTCAGCCAGGCAGAAATTGAGAACAGAGACCTCACCCTGTGTCCCAGGTGCAAATGACATATAGAGTTGGGTTTCATCTGCATAGCAATGATGTCACCCATGGGTAGCAGGTGCACTGCAAACAACATGGGTAAAAGAATCAAGCCTTGGGGAAATCCACAGGACAGGGGCTTTGCGTGGGAGGAATTACTCCCTATAACCAACCTCTGCATCTTGCCAGTAGAAATACTCAAACCATCTGATGGCAGTACCGGTGAGTCCACAAAGTTCTTCAAGGCAATCCAACAGTACCCCATGGTTCATGGTGTGAAATGCTGAAGAGAGGTCGAGTAGAATGAGAACTGATTGTTCCCCTCTATCTCTTGCCCTGAAGAGATCATTATGCAGCCTGACTAGTGCAGTCTCCATCCTGTGCCTGGTCCTGAATTCAGACTGGAGGGGCTAATAGATGTCAGAGACTAGGTTTGCTGGCCAAGGCATCTAGCTTCACCTGAGCTCTTTCCTTCTAGGTTGCTTGAAAGGACAGAGCAAAGAATCTTACCAGAGCAAGGAAAAGGATTAAGACTTCTTTTGGCTAGGCAGATTTACTGTGTGTTGTTATTTTTATTTTGTACTCAGAGGGATTGCTACTGTTTGTTGCTAACATTGTATTGCTTTATTTTTCTCTGATTCAAAGTGTTGTTGATGGGTATACCTTCTGCTGCATTATTACAAGGTGTGCCTACAGGTGTGTGCTAACAGATTACTGCTGTAATCTTTGGATTCAAATTGTCTTTTGCAAGGTATATTTTCTGTTACTGCTTTATTTTTCTCTGTAGCAAAGTCTTTCTTACAAGGTATGTCTTCTGTGAAATTATTACAGGTGGTGCTTTATAGGTTTTGCAGTTTTATCTATCATTAGGATAAGCTTTCAGGGTTACTGCATTTGTTGCTGACTGATTGTTTCTGCTCTTACCTCCTTGTTTCTTTCATCCGTGGTTCTTCTTTTTTGGCAGGGGAAGGGCCCAGCCACCCACCCCATCCCCAACCACCCCACACTATACTCCTTTTATAGGTAGCATAGTTGTGACATTTCCTGTGGCAAAGCAGGAAGGGGCAGATCAGTGGGGTATCCACACGGTGACCTCATTTACAGGGGCACTAGTAATTTAACTTGTTATCACAAGTTATACAAAAACAAACAAACAAAACACAAAATCAAACTTTTGCTTTCATTTTCTCCCTTCCAATTACTCTGACCAGGTTATAAACCCAGCAAATTATCTGGAATGGATATCATTAACTGCAGGCACTGTGGAACACTTTTCAGAAGGGCAGTTCTACAGGATTTAGGACACTGTCCTACATGCTGGGCCATTGGAGATCTTAGGGCTCAGCTCCAGGCAGCATGGGCAGAAATTGCATGACTCAAATTTCATATTCAAGATGAAATATATTATAAGAACCAACCGCCATTTTCCCAACATCCAACAGCAGTAACTCGACCGCAGATGGTAGTTGGTTCAGGAGGTTGGTAGGTGGTTAGGAAGGGCAAATCAGGTGTCCCATCACTCGGTGCTCTTCAACATATTACCTCCACAAACCATATAAAAACTACAAACAGGTATCTGCCTCTATCTCCGAAATCAAACAAAGGGGCAGAGGACACTGCAGAGCAGGACACTGCAGCACAGGAGCTAGCACAACAAAACTCACCCAAAACAGGAACCAAAACAAAAAAAGCAAAAACAAAATCCAAAAAACTTCTGATCACAGGAGACTCCATGATTTGGGGAGTTGATACCTATCTCCAGCTAGGGGTAATGGTCAGATGTCTCCAGGTACATCAGCGTGAGAGACACTGACCACATTGCTAAAATTGTTCAGAAAAAGTAGGGAAAACATTGACATCCTGGTACACATAGGGACTATGATCTTGCCAGCCAGTCAGTTGTGGAGACCAAGGAACACCTGACCAGGCTGGGTGACAAACTATCATCCATTTCGTCTGGCATCTCCTTCTCTGAGATCCTGCCAGTCTGGGAGAGGGGGGCAGATGCACAGAAGGTCAGAGAAGGGGAGATAGGGGAGCTAAACATGTGACTCAAGGGCTGGTGCCAGGAAAAAGGACACACAATTTTAAGGAACTGGCAACAGTTTTGGGAGTGAAAGTTCTTTAAATTTTATGGACTGCATCTGACTAAAGAGGAAGTCAGTGCATTGGGGCAGAAGTTTGACATCTTTGCAGAATATTTAAACTAGCAAATGGGGAGAAGGGTGCAGCACCCCATATGTCGAATGGGAAGAACACCCCTCCTCCCTCAGCTAGTGGTCAAACAGGAGTTCAGCATGTTTGCAGTTCATTTGCATCACCTGGTAAGGAAAAAGGTCTGGCTCCCCATACAATGCACAGGGGAAATGCCAGACTTCACCCAACAACTAACACACTGAAATCTGGCCAATGGAAAATCATGTGCACAAATGCTCGCAGTCTGGGAAACAAGATCTCAGACCTGCAGGCAATAATGACAGAGGCTAAACTAGACATTATAGCAATTAACGAGACGTGGTATACCAGTAACCACACTTGGGAGACTTCAGTACCTGGCTATGTACTGTTCAGAAGAGACCGAGGTGCAAAA
This sequence comes from Neoceratodus forsteri, assembly GCA_016271365.2. Taxonomy (NCBI): domain Eukaryota; kingdom Metazoa; phylum Chordata; order Ceratodontiformes; family Ceratodontidae; genus Neoceratodus; species Neoceratodus forsteri. The sequence goes on along the minus strand of CM057456.1, from coordinate 417,367,092 downwards.
GGCGGGGGGGTGGAGTGGCCCTGTATGTCAATGAAAATATCAAAGCTCCAGAAATTCAGAATACATATAAGGAGCCAGAAGAACTGTGGGTCACCCTGGAAACAGGAAATGGGACAGCCATAAGAACTGGGATTGTCTACAAGACCCCAGACCAGGGGGAGGACATAGACACACTACTGTTAGAAGATATACAAAACATGACAGCTAAAGGGGAGGTTCTGATAATGGGAGACTTGAACATGCCAGATACAGATTGATCAATACCAGCAGGAACATCTGCCAGAACAAGGCACATGGTGGATTCCCTGCAGGGGGAGGGCCTCAAACAACTGGTACAACAACCCACAAGAGACAGGGCTATCCTAGATCTAGTACTGACTAACAGGGAAAGGATCACAGATCTCCAGGTAGACGGTCACCTGGGGGCCAGTGACCATCACATGGTATGGTTCAGTTTGGCCACTACAACTAAATCATCCCATTCCAAAGCAAAAATATGGGACTTTAGAGGAGCTGACTTTGATAAGATGGCTAACAGAGTTAAGCTAGTCCTGACAAAAAGAAATACAGGTGAGGGGGGACAGGCAAAGTGGGCAAGCATTAAGGATGCAATACTTGAAGCAACATCCCATTGTGTTAGAAAGAAAAGGAAGTGCAAAAAAAGAAGGAAACCACTTTGGTTCTCAAATACAGTAGCAGAAAAGGTCAAAGCCAAAAGGCTGGCCTTCAGGAAATATAAGGAACGTAGGGATGAAGATAGGGAGGCATACCAAACTTCCTAAGGGAAGCAGGGAAGGCAGTAAGGCAGGCAAAGGCCCAAACTGAGGAAACACTAGCACAAACAGTAAAAGAAGGTGACAAGACTTTCTATAGATACATTAGTGAAAGGAGAAAGTCCAGAGGGGGTATTGCTAAGATCAAAGGAGGTAAAGGGGCGTGTGAGGAGAGGACCATGTAAAAGCATCTATCCTAAATAGATACTTCTGCTCAGTATATACTGAAGAGAAGGTAGGGCAGCGCCCACAGCTCAGCACCATGGACACAGGGGGGAGGGAGGTGAGCACTAGTCCCTTCACAAAAGAAAGGTTCCTACAAGAGCTTGATAAGCTCAGGGTGGACAAGGCAATGGGACCTGATGGCATACAGCCCAGGGTACTAAAGGAGCTAAGGGTTGAACTAGCAGAGCCATTATCAGAACTGTTTAGTGAGTCTCAGAGCACAGGAGAGGTCCCAGAAGACTGGAGAAGGGCTCATGTGATCCCGCTCCACAAGAGTGGTAGCAGGGAGGAGGCAGAGAACTACAGACCAGTCAGTCTTACCTCAGTAATGGGCAAGATTATGGAGGCACTCCTTAAGGAAAGGATAGTGCAACACCTGGAATCCATCAGCGCACAGGATCCAAGACAGCATGGGTTTACAAAAGGAACGTCCTGTCAAACTAATCTCATAGATTTCTTTGACTGGGTAACCAGAGTGGTGGACCAAGGGGGAGCAGTTGATGTCACCTGCCTTGACTTCAGCAAAGCTATCAATACTGTTGCACATAGAAGACTGATTAATAAGCTGGATAGGCTCATGGTGGGTCAGAAGTTGGTCAACTGGGTGGCAAACTGGTTGACGAGCAGAAAACAGAAAGTGGTGGTAAACAGTATACAGTCAGAAGAGATGCAAGTGACAAGTGGGGTACCTCAGGGATCAGTCCTGGGGCCAGTACTCTTCAATATCTTCATCAGTGACATTGCAGATGGACTGGAGGGTAAGGTTTGTCTGTTTGCAGATGACACCAAGATCTACAACAGAGTAGATGATCCAGATGGGGTGGACAGAATGAGAAGAGATCTGGATAAACAAGCAAAATGGTGAGAAGAGTGGCAACTGGGGTATAATGCAAAGAAGTGCAAGATCATGCACATATGGAAGAGAAACCCTGAAGCCACCTATAGGCTGGGAAGGGAGTTGCTGGCAGTCACAAAGGAAGAAAGAGACTTTGGCATCCTCATCACCGATGACCTGAAATTATCCAAGCAGACCACTAAAGCAGTAGGTAAGGCTAGGGGATGTTAGGGTGTATTAGTAGGGGTATCACAAGTCAGAAGAGGGAGGTAATAATCCCTCTTTACAAGGCACTTGTTAGGCCTCATCTGGAGTACTGCATGCAGTACTGGAGGCCACACCTTCACAAGGACATTAACCGAACTGAGGCAGTCCAGAGAAGGACAACCAAAATGGTGCAGGGACTACATCAGAAAACATATGAGGACAGATTAATGGAGCTCAATGTGTATGCCCTAGAGCAAAGGAGGGAGGGAGAGAGGTGATATGATCGAAACATTCAAACACCTTAACTCATTCACACCACAAGAGCGCATTGAGAATTCCACCAGTTGTGTCCTGTATACTCTTGGTACTGCATTCTGGGCCTTTCTAAACAAAATCAAGCCATAATCAGCATGCCACAAACAAATGTGAATACCTCTCGAACCATAAGTGCTACACACAAACTAAGAGTGGCAAAGTTGTTCAGCAAAACATTACCTTTCCAATGGTGCTATGCAATCAAATGCAATCAATTTGGTTTTTATTTTATACTGGCTGAAATACCAAAGAACTGTGTTTTTTGTTTTTTTTTAGATTTTTTCAAGGTGCTTAGGTGAGGCTTGAGAGAAATGTCAGCCATGCACACCATACCTTAAACAAATGTGAATAACTCCTAAAGTATACATGATAGACAAAAGTATCAGCAGCAAAATCATTCAGCACTAAATTACCTTTCCAACGGTGCTATGCAATCAGTTGCAATCCATTTAGTTTTTATTTTATGCTAGCTAAAATATCAAGCAACTGTGTTTTTTTTTTTCGGATTTTTTTCAAGGTGCTTAGAAGAGGGTTGAGAGACAAATGTCAGCCATGCACACCATACCTTAAACAAATGCAAATAACTCCTGAAGTATACATGATAGACGTAAAGTATCATCAGCAAAATTGTTCATCACATTACCTTTCTAACGGTGCTATGCAATCAAGTCTACACAATTTGGTTTGTTTTATATTTAGGTAAAAACTGCTGACTTCCTTAGACATTTCCAGGCCTGAGTGAAAGTCAGCTGAGTACGTCTACAGGCGTTATTGGCCTGAGTGGCTATGCTTTCTGCTGCCACCTACAGGCGTATCTAGGCCTGAATGAGTTAAGGGCATTAACAAGGTGAAAGAGTCTAACATGTTTCAGTATAAGAAAAATAGCAGGACAAGAGGACACAGCATGAGATTAGAGGGAGGCCGATTAAGGTAATGTGAGAAGTTCTTTTTCACAGAAAGGGTGGTGGATGCATGGAATGGCTTACCACAAGAAGTGGTGGCTATGAATACAGTGCAGGGCTTCAAACAGGCATGGGATAGGCATAAGGGAGCAATACAAATGAGTATGAATAGATAGGCCATTGACAGAGCAAAGGCCGATGGCACATTTACAAGGTAGAAAAAGAAATGGGTAGACTGGATGGGCCTTGCGGTCCTTATCTGCTGTCAACGTCTATGTTTCTATGTTTCTATGAGATGAGCCTCAATCTGCAGGGCCACTACTTTCTCAATAACTTTACCCAAAAAAGGGAAGGTTTGAGACTGGTCTGCAGTTCCCTAAGCAGTCCAGGTCCAGAGATGGCTTCTTCAAAAGAGGCTTCAAAAGTGCCTCTTTCAGGGCACCAGAGAATATTCCTTTTGAGAGGGAGCACTGGACTATCTCAGTGAACACTGGACCTACAGGCTCCACACAGCCCACCAAGAGATGTGTTGGGCCTGGGTCCAGTTCACAGCATGTGGGTCACAGCTTCAGAATGATCTCACTGACCTCTTCCATCTCAATGGCCTAAACTCACTCCAGACATGAGGGTTACTTCTGTTAACTCCCAACCCAGGACCACACAGCTGCTGTAGGCTCACTGGACGAATACTCAACCTGATGGAGGGCACGTTGTCAGTGAAGAACAGAGTGAACTCTTCACACCTATCAATGACAGAGCTCTAAACAGCTGGAGACAGATAGGATGGAGTAACCTATCTACAGTCTGTAAGAGCTTGGACAGTCTGGCCTTCCTGCAGCAGTCTCCTGGACAGGAACTCTGCCTTTTATGTAGCTTTCATTGACACTCACTATAATGAGTTCTCAAAGCCAATTTGTCCTCCACAGTTCCAGATCTCTGCCGGCATTGCTTGAACATCCAACTCATAGTCTTCAGCTCCCTGAGCTCCCCATCCAACCATGGTGATCTCTCAAGTGAGAAGACGGGTCGACACATGTAACCCATGCACCGAGAAGGCGCAGACTGGGACCCTCCTAACTCATGCAACAGACAAGGCAACAGGCCACCAGTTGGCAAAACAAAGGCATCATCCCTAGCTCTGAGGTGAATACCCGGCTTAGTCTAAAGGAGTCAGGGGTTTAGATCACAAAATAATATTTATATTTATTCCAGGTACTGGGAGAGGTGCCAGGCATATGCTAGGTCTAAAACTATCAGTACGGGCCCCAATAACATTTCACTCGGAAGCAGAGATTTAATATCCAAACAGAAAATGGCATTGTGAAGTATGGTTTTATTCTGACAAGTTGTTAAAAAATACAGAACAGGGTTGTGCAGTACTGATCCATAAAGAAACATAATGGTCGTATAAGTCCTGTATATGAGAATATTTAAAACAAATATTACAAGCGGTGCGTAACTGTAAATATTTCCAAAAATCTTGTTTTGGAAGATCCCATTGAGCACAAAGCTTGTTAAAGGATTTTAAGGTGAAAGTGTTCTTTCCTAAAATATCCCCCAGAAAAGTTATGCCATTATTTTGCCACAAGTGACAGAAAATAGGGTATTTTTCAAGGGATATGTTTTGATTGCCCCAAATAGGGGTATAAATTAAAGAAGTTGGATTCTATTTTAGTTTTTTGTGTAATTGTTTCCAGTAATATACAGAGGAGGGGATAGTAGGGTGCCATCTTAAATTTGAAAGAAGAGGGTCGTAAATAAAGATGGTAGGGCATTTCCCTATACTGAGCGATGATTCCATTTCTATTCAGAGGGGTGTTTGAGGTGATGATTTGCAAAATCATTTAGTAGTTTGTGAAGCACTGAAGGCCCATAAGTAAGCTGTAAACCAGGGCAACCCGAAACCCCCTTTAGATCAATAAGATTGAAGTTTGGTGAGACTGAACCTTGGAATTTTCCCTTGCCATATAAAATTGCCAATAAGTTTATCTAGTTTATTCAAGAAACTGGTGGAAAGAATTAAAGGGATATTAGCAAATAAGTAAAATATTTTAGGTGCAATAGACATTTTGCTGGCTGCTATCTTCCCAAGAAAAGACAGGCTATGCAACTTCCACCAGTCTAGAGTGGTTTTGATATTAGATAATAGAGGAATAAAATTGGTTTCCCATATTTTCTCTAGATTTGGGATTATGTTAACACCAAGATATGATATACCTTGAGGGGCCCATTGAAAACCCAAGGAACACCCCAGCCTTTTAACATTCATTATATGGCTTCTTCAGGGAACTGCTTAAGTAGATTTATTGCCTTTAAATAAGATAAAAATATTCATTACTTAATTTCTTATGAAGATTCATAAACACAGATAACATATTAAAATATATTCACAACCACAATGGCTTGTATAGTATTGTACATGGCACACTATTGTATATTCAGTATTGCATTACTTATTTTTTTCTATTTTTTAGTTTTGCCTAAAATAAAATGTAGCAGTTTGAATGCTCTGAAATCTTTAAATGCTTACAGGCCTATAGCCTACTTGGAACCAACAACATCACCCTGTGACTTATGTAACATTGCCAACTTCTGATGCTTGTTCTACCCTTTGAACCAGATTCATCTCTCACTGTACCTATCAGCACTTTTCCTTTCAGACTTCCTATTTATGTGATTATTCCTGGATGGTCATTTCACCAGAATTGTAGTGGTTGCAAAACTCCCATTACAGAAAATCATAGGGGTTGCAAAGCTCTCCACTCAGTATATTTTATATAAATAAATACTAGAGAAATGTAGTTTTAAGGGGTTCCTAGGGGTTGCAGTGGACTTCATAGAGGCTGCAAAGAAATCATAGGGGTATCAACCAAAACCCCTGGCTACCCCTAAATGATGTCCCTGGGGTATTCACATTCTAAATTCTGCTTTGCCTTTTTTCTGTTTCTACAACAAGATCTAAAAGTTTAAAAACCATTGTTTTATTTAATGTATTCATGTCTGTTCTACATTGTATGGTTTTATTTAGTTCGTATGGAGTCGTACTGTTCTGTGTATTTTTGGTTTTTATTCATAATGTAATTTTTGCTATACTGTAACAACTACTGAGTGTCTATGACCCTCAGTCGGTCAAGCCTGTAAAAGGGCCATGTGGCTCAGTGCTTTTTTACTCAGTTATCAAAAGTTATAAAATAAAATAAAAAAAAAATTAAGTAAAAATGTAGTTTCTCTTTTTTGTTACACTTCTAAATTGCCAGAGTAGGTAAATTTTCTGCACACCATTTCCATTTTGCTCCTTCCTCTTATGCAGACAAGGAGTGAGTGGCTGCTTCTGTTCCCCTCTTGAGACCAAGAGTGGCCTGATGTTGGGCATCATGATGCACTTGCTTGAGGTGCACGATGAGTTGTTCTGCAACTCAGTGCAAGCATTCTACACTTGCTGGCCTTCCTCCTGGACTCATTAATTGCAGTGGCACTGTTACACAATTCTAAAGTGTTGGCTTTATTCTACATTTGACTCAAGTTCCTGCAGTGTCTCAATATTTAAACTTTTTTCATTGCAAATTAATTTTCATCATTTTCTTTCAAAATAGTTGATACATGCTGTCAGTGACAACTCTTCAATGTATTATACATTTTTTCTGATATTTGAAACACTCTTTTGCTACCCAATGTATGTTTCAATTTCTACTTATTTTTAACACTTTCACTTTTGGTTATAATAGTGCTAACATGTTTGCCCTCTGTCCATTACATCTGCTGTGATGCTAACTTAATTCTGGCATTTCATCTGTATAAGTTCCCTTGAACTACAGGCTTTGATTATGTGATGTAATCTTATTACATAACCCACCATGGACAACATTCTGACAGAAACCCAGGCTATCAGTTTACTATGCTGGAAATGTACAATCAGCACACCATCCCACACAGCAGTGTGCAACTGAACTTTCCTGCCTTAATAACATACATTCCAGTCTGTGTCACAGTTCATATCAACTTCTGGATTAAAGAACCATAACATAGCTCCATCCCAAAACAAAAGATAGGGTTTACAGGAACTACAAGCAGTTAAAACATTGTAATGAAATAGTTGAATAAAGGAGGAGGAATAGTTCTGATGGCATATGATTTCTATGAAGAAATGTGTTTGAAATTGGTTAAGGACACCAGAAACTATGTACAGCTAGTGGGAGACCAATGGAAAGTGAAACTCCTGATAAAAAAAAAAAAATCAAGAGTGTCGTTTTTTTTTAATTCAAAATCCAAGCTTCTTAAGAAGAGCAGAAATCCCCCCTTCCCTGGTAGACCCATAGTATCAGTAACTGAATCAATGTTTGAGCCTACAGTATGTCACCATATATAAATATGCATTTGTAGCAACTGATCAAAGAAAGGAATCAAATGTGAGGACTCTCCCATATGATAACTATTACTAAAATGATAAACTCAGACTTTACTGAAAACTTGGAAAGATACCTGATAGCTACAATGGACACCTTATACACTGGGAGCATTGCAGTGGCCAGAATTGAATGATACATTGGAAATCAAACCATACCTCAAGTGATAAATTCCATTGAGAATAACAATTGTACCAGTGATCTTCTGCCATTACGTTTTACTGACTCTCCTCTATGCATTTCCCCTATTACCTTTCACTTTTCTTTTTTCCCCTCATGTTTTTCCACCTTGAATTCTGTATCCTGTATGTCTCTTAATGCCTACCTATTTACTCTTCCCATCCCCCCATTATTTTTTGTTAATACCTGCACATTACTATATTTTAATACCTTGATGCATCTGTACTTGCATTTGATACTGGTTTTAATTTGTATATGTACAACCTATGGATTATGGTTGAATAATGTGTGCTTTTAAGTTGTTATATGGCAATCTTATAACTATACTTCATTTTGTCAATTTTTGCAGATGGGAGTACCTAATTAAAATGGAGTAATAGCATTGGATGGAATAGTAATACTGCAGTGCCCTCCTATACTGCTGTTTTAACTCTCTTCTCTATCACACTGTCAGCACCTGCACCCTCATATATGGTTCCGCACAGCTAAAGGGACTATTACTAAATTAAGAATCCAGTGTATTATTGCTATGCTAACAAGCGATGTCATTGTCTGATGACATATAAGAAGGAACCAGAACTTGGCTTGCATAGCTCTGATGATGCAATAGAGGTGTAAAATGTTACCTGCAGGATGTCAGCAACTATCTTTTGGACTTAAAATGGACTGCCTTTAGTCTTCTGCTGTGTTTTGCACATTGTATGTGAGCTCCTAATAAAGTCTAATTTACACAAAGTTCTACTTCGGATACCATGTGCTATTAATGCCTTCAATCAAGGGTGTAGACAGGCATACTCACTGTACACATTTGTGTACAGTTTTGTTGAGTGCCTGTCACAAATCATAAGCCACTTTGTTAATATTATCATTCTAATCTGTAGTATTTAGGTTAGTGTAGGCCACTGAGGAGTGTCCAATACATGTATAACCTCTATAGAGAGTAGAGGAGTCACCTGACAACAATCTGACTTGTTTGGAAGGGGGGTGCCATTTGGAAAGGATGTGTACATTTTTTAATTGGGGGGGTGTAACTGTTGGAGATTGTGTACAAAATGGAAATTTCTGGCTACACTCCTGCCTTCAATAAGGGGAGGTGAGTGCCAATTTCCTTTCTTTACTACATAGCTCTGATGGTCTTGACCTGACTTTCATATTCCTGGCCACCCCTGCATTTGCAGGACCTGTCTCCAGCCTCTTGAACCGTTCTTTGTCCACCTCCAATCTACCCCAGGCCTGAAGATAGTGTATGCTATCACTCTGCACAAAAGTAATGATTCTTTTGTCTCAGGTTAGCTATGGATCTATCTCCCTTCTCCCTGCTTTTGCCAAGATTTAGGAGCAATTTATTTACTCCCAGCTAAAAACATTTGTAATTGACACCTTTTTCTTTATCTCATTCCATTCTGGTTTCCCCGATCACTCCACTGTCACCTCCTTACTAACGTTTACTGATGTCAGACAATAAGGATGGATCACTGTGTCCTTACATCGATTGTGTTCACTGATCTTTCCATCACTTTTGACATGGTCTTCCACCCATTCCCACAACACAACTTGGCCTATGCAAGGCTGCTAAAGTGATCTTTTAAAGTTGCAGCAAATACACAGTCAGATATTTCCTGAAAGTTTTGTTCTATCTCTAGAGAAATTCCATATCTGCCTGCAATACTGCTGGATGGCCACAAGAGAGAATCTCTTTAGAAATAGCACAAAATAGCTGAAAATATCTGACCAATTCAATTGCTGCATTTTACCTAGTTTAGTTCCTATATGTCTGAATGTGCTCAATCAGTTCATGAAGGTGGGGTTCCTTCTTCACCCTCATGGTAGACACAGACATTTCTCAAGATTCTGTCCTTTATCCATTTTATTTTCCAGTTTCAATAATGACCTGCCCACTGCCTGCTGTATCTCCTCTCAGATTCACATGTATCCTGGAAAAGACTGTCTCAGTGTATTTGTTTCTGAATTAAACATGTCAAACACATTAAAGAAATCTCTATTGTGGCCAATCTGATAGGTTGGTTCCTCAGCTGAAGTTGTGCAGAAAGCAGCATATCAGTTATTGAGGCAAGTTCTTGCTTTGTGCATATTATTTCAATGCTATTCAGTCTTTATTGGCAGTTTGTCAGGTCCTACATTACATTAAGGGCATGAAACCAAACCTACCGAGTCAAAAAGGTTGATCTCAAAAACACCTATGATCTTCTTTTATCCTATATTACAGTTTATCCTCACTTATTCTCACTTACCAACCTTACCATCACTTAACCTGTACCCCCTTATTTATGCCAACTAATTCTACTTTCCTCCTACTACTCACCAGTTGTCATTCCTTGACTACCTCTTGAATCTCTCGATATACTGTTTTATCATGTATTGCTGCAGTTTGATGATGTTGAAGAGTTGCTGACTCTTAAACCATCTCTTTATGTAATGTATTGTTATGTATAAATACTCATCTGAAGTTGCATCTGTACAAATCTTAGGCTTTCTCTGTATGTATTGTATTGTTGAACTTGACGTGGAACCTATGTAAAAGAGACTCTGACTCATGGGCAATTGTAATCTGAGAACTCAATAAACAAATACATAAATAAATCCTCTCTATATTGCAGCTGATAAAATATTGCTGGTAGTTCCAGTAATAAGGCTGAATCCAGTCTGGGACTAGGCATTTCTGTTATTTGCAGCCTATGCTAGGAATTATGTCTTTGTTGTATGAGAAGCATCAAAAGATTTTAACAGCTGAAAACCTGGATTTTAATGATATTTTCAGATGAATTTTTGTCAGTTGTTACTTTGATTGTATGCATTTCTGTAAGGTGCCCTTGGTGGTTCACGGATGGTGTGTGATATTTTAATAATGACAAAATAAAACAGTACTCACCATAATGAACTGAAATTGGGTTCTTATTATGAGATTTGTTATAGTAACCTATTCATTATTGTGAGGGACACTATTAAAACAGCAGAAACAGAAACCAGTTTAGATCTTAATTTACTTTTTTATACTGTAATAACTGGAGAGTGTTTTCTCCCATAGGAAGACTCAGTTATAGTTTGTCATTATAACCACTGGTTGTAATGGGGAACACACTGGGTTTCCTTCACTCCACACATGCGCTCACTATTGAACTAGTGCTACCAAACAACTTCTATGATTACTTGATAGTGTTTTCAAGGCACGAACATACTGCCCAGCATTATATAAAACAAAACAAAGGGAGGTGTGTATAATGACATGAAAACACTGCCCATCAGTTATATAAAACAAAACAAGGTGAGGTGTGTATACAAGAATTTTAAATACACCCCTGGTGTGGGATGCTTTGATAAATTTCTCGAGCTCTGCTCTTGGGGTTTATGAGCATTCCACACCTCAGGTGTGTGTACAGTTCTCATTATACACACATTCCCATGTATTATTCTATATTTAATGCTTGAGTTAATCAAAAATCTGATTTCAATTTAAGTTTGAAATTAAAAAAGCCATTTTCAGTTTTTTTTTAGTGTCTGGTTCTTTTGAAGGGAGACGGCTCAAGTGGTAAGTCATTTTATTTTGTAGCCATTTTTTGTTTGCAAGAATGCCCTTAGTGTACAAGAGGATTTGTTGAAGCTGAAATACCTTAAGCAGATCACAGCCCTCACACTCAAGCCATAACAGAGCAGTCTCCAGTTCTGAGAAGCATTATGCTGGTTCAGATTTTCCTGGCAACCTTTGCTTTCCTCTTAATCCTCTGAGTCCTATTCCTCTGCAGCTGTGTCTGATTGCTGCCACCATCTCAATGTCAGTCAGCTTTGTATGAGTGGGCTGAGTGTCATCTCCAGTCAGCCATGTGCCAATTATGCAATCAGCCTCATTGTTGTTCACAAGCAGGTTCATATACCTACGCATGATTTAGTGACTTAAGGAAATTAGCTGGGGTCCATGGCATGCATTTGAAATAGCCAATATAATAAAGACTGATATACATTTCTGACTGAAGCATCTTCATTTGCAGATCCCGTGTAACAACAAGAAATATTGGTTCCATTCATTATGAAGCTCTGCTGCCTGACTGCATTTGTTTACCTTTTTCTAACCTCTTTTGAGTTGCTCTCTTCTATAGTTTATCAGTTTAGGACATCTAGCCACTATGGAAGCATCTAAATGATAATTCTTCATGTGGACTCCATGATAACATATTACATACTAACATAGGGCCCTATGCACTATGCCTATGTGCCATGGAAACCAAGCGCATATCCATGAATGCGTGTGAATGCCACGCGGTGGAGTCCCACGGACCCCTCACAGCATTCACAATAGACACCACAAGGAAGATATGTGGTGTATCCCACAGCCGTATGGACAGCAATGTGCCGGGGTAGGCAGAGATAGGGGGGTATGCCAGGGGCATGACAACACTACATGCCGTTCACTAAGGAGCGTAGTGCTGTGCACTGGAGGAGTGTAGGAGTGTGCTGGTTATGCCAGGGGGGACCCTGCTGTAACCTCTGTATGTGCCCAGCCCCACAAAAATGGCTGCCCTGTCCCCATTACAGTAAATCACCTCCCACCCTGGCATATTGCAGCCCCACTATATGTAGATATCATCATGTTTATCGATATTTAGCTTATGCATCAGAGTCTGGTGCACAAGCTCAGTATCAATACATATGATGATATTTACATATAGTGGCAATATCCAACATTTTAAAACAGTGCTCATAGGTTTCAATGGAAGAAGCGGAGCAGAGTCGCTTCGATAATATCATCACGTACACACATCCTCGCCATTTTGTGATCTGAACTGTGGCTCGGAATTGGAGATAATCGGAGGTTTTGTTAACATTTTGGGGAACTTTTCATCAGTGACATAAAATGCATAAATCACAGGATTACTGGTAAATAATGGCATAAGGAAAATCAGCATCCCTTATTGTACAAATAGACAGGTGCGTTTGCAATTTGATTCACCACCCAAATTAATTGATTATTTGTCCTTCAATGAATCTGATTGGCTGAAGCAGAAAAAATGCCACCCTAGAGTTTTACAATTCAGGATATTTTAATCCTATACCTGACTCATCTTTGGGTGCAAAAGGCTTTAGGCTGATTGCAAGTTCAGGTTTCAGTATTTATACAATTATGCCACTCCCAGATTTGATTCATGCAGTTCTTTTGATTTGTTGTACTGTACTTAAACATCACCAAACTAATCAAGGATGACAAAGAATGACAAGTGCAGAGGAATTCTGACTGACAACAGAACATTTAAATAATGAGTAACCTATTCTTCAGCAAGAGTGAAATCTGATACCAGGAAACAAATCACAATCATGTATAACAATTTCCTTAGTCTGATAATGTCACATATTCTTATTCAATCAATTTTTGTTTCACTTCTTTATATATTAAAGCTTTGCCTCTAGTTGTGATCCACCAAGTTGAACCTGTTCTACAAGGTGTGGCTAGAAATGTGATATTAAAATGTTAACAGAATGTAAATAATCCTCATACAGAATCAAAATCCTTTACTCTGTTTTATAATTTGTACTGGAGACAAGAGGAACAAACTACAGTAACCCCCCCCCCCCCACACACACACACACACTGGAAAGGAAATATAAGGAGTAAATTGGTTACAGTAACCCATTTAAAAATAATCCCAGTTTTGCATATACTGTATGAAGACAAATGACAAATCCATAACTGCAGTACCAGCCCTACAATGAAGCCACACTATGGACAACACTTTTTTTAATATATCGTTTATCGCTCATCAGTGGTGTAACCCTCCTTTGCTCAGCTGCTCCACAGCCCCATCCTTCCATTCTCTGGCTCTTAACTTTTACCTCCAGTGGGACCATGGAGCAGATTCTGCATTTATAGTGTGCTATGTCAAAAGTAGGACTGTGACCGTCATCTGACTCATCTGATCCAGTAACCAGCAGTATGTTGCAGGGCTCACTACTGCGACTGGCCCCCTTCAATGTGTTCATAAATGACATTACAGATGAATTGGAAGGGAAGGTATGCCTTTTTGCAGATGATACCAAAATCTAAAATAGGGTAAATAATAAGATAGGAGTAGAAAGCATCATTTCTGGGATCTTGGGAAACTTCAGGAGTGGCCAAGAGTATGGCAGTTGGGGTTCAATGCAAAAAAGTGAAAAATGATGCACCTAGGGAATAGGAACACAATATCTGACTATAGGATGAGGGGAGGTAATGTCAGTCACTAAGCAGAAAAGGGACCTTGGGCTTCTCATATCTGATCACTTAAAAGTGGTAGGGCCACTAGGATGCTGAGATACATAGGGAGAGGTAATATCCAGCATGTCTAGGGAGGTGGTGTTGCCACTACTTTGCTTGCTGGTGAGACCTCACCTGAAGTATTGTGTCCAGTTCTGGAGTCCACACCTCAGAATGGACATAGACAGGGTGGAGGCAGTCCAGAGGGGAAAACTAAAATGGTGCAAGGATTGCACCAAATGCCCTCACAGAGGCTGATGGATCTCAACATGTACACCCTGGAAGACAGAAGAGAGAGGGGACATGATAGAGAACTACAAGTACTTCGCAGACAGGAACAGTGTATAAGAAAGTAGTCTCTTTCTAATGAGGAAGAGACCCAGATCCAGAGGTTGTGATGAAGCTGGGGGGAGGGTAGGAGGTATGTGAGTATGGCTGGGTGAAATTTATCTTCTGATGACAAAATTCTGATTATACTTCTGTGAAATTTGTGACATTTCCACATAAATGTCAAAATATTGCCCAAACTATTTCAATTATTTCCATCTAATTTTAACAGTATGCATCCACATTGCACCAAATATGGCATTTTGACTGTACCATGGCCCATACAGAAGTGCAACAAATTACAAATTTCCGTCTTCAAAGGTGACTGAGTTATAAGCCTCCAAACTTTCAAACATTTTAAAATTTAATTTTGCAATGATGTAAACTGCAGAATGTTAAGCTCCTATAACTTTAAAACTAGAAAACTGATTATTACCAATTTTGTTAGATTCATAGATTTATAGAAGTGTGACAGCAGAAAATGACCGACAAGGCCCACTGAGTCTGCCCATTTGTCCAGCTATCTGCTAGGACCTGTGTTAGGTTATTTGACTCTAAATATTAGGCTTTAAGATCACCCTCATGGCCCAGCAGCAGAGTGTCAAGCTGCCATGTTGATGACCAGGATCAGAAGCATATCTAGAAAGTCACATCAGGAGGCAGGCTGTGGACAAGACAGCTGTCTCTCAGCAGTGCATCTCAGTTGAGGAGGGCTGACAGTGATATCCATCAACACAATGACCCCAGCAGCTGGGCCTGGAACCTTGCTCCTGCTGCAGGGGAAGCTGTGGCTGTGTGAGGTTGACAGAGGCACTGACCCCACCAGGGGAGGTGGGAGGGAAAAATGTGGGAGAAAAACCCAGTAGCCAACTGAACAAAAACATAGAAACATAGAACAGGATGGCAGAAAAAGACCAAAGGTCCATACAGTGTGCCCATGAGTAGAGATTCGAGAAGTTTTACTTCATCAGCGAATTTTTGGCGTAGTCGCCAAATTCGCCTCTGCGGATTGCTTCACAAAGTTGACCTGCTTAATGAAAAAGTCACCATGTGTAACTTCACCTTGCTTTTGGTGTTTTTTAAGTGCAAAATGCACTTAAAAAAAAAAACTAAAGCAAGGAGAAGTTAGAAAACGGAGAATCCCCCAGATCCCTGGGGCAGGATTCACAAACATTGTGGAATTCCTGTAGCTGCGGCAAAACATTGGCGCCAAAGGCAGACCACTTGCAGAGCCACAGGAGTCCCGCAGTGGTGGGTATTCACAAAGGTGGAGCCAGATTAGGACCGGCTCCATGATTTACAGCTGCTTGCGGGTGGTGTCACCAGGGAGACCACTGCAGCTGCGGAAAGGTGCTACGGCTGGTGGGAGTAGCCGTAGCACCCTTTGCAACTGCTGCAGCTGTGAATCGCAACCAGCACAGCTGCAGGTGATTTCAGTCCGCAACTGCAGTTGTGGAGTGGGACTTGGGTCCCAATAGCTTTGTGAATCCTGCCCATGGTTTCTAGTGCCCCCACAGCCAATCGCTGGCCCAATATATATAAATATGTATATATCTCCCTGATGTCTAGTGCCCCCCACTGATCACCAACCCCAATGTAAAAAGAAAATTGTATATCACTTAAATCCCTGGTGTCTAGTGCCCCCGCCCTGCCAATCACTGACCCCAATGTAAAAAAGAATTATATTATTTAAATTCATAGTTTCATAGTTTGTTTACAAGTTCATCAGGCTTTCACCTTTTAAGAACTTGCCACCTTCTGATCCTCAAAGGTGGCACTCAATTTTTTTGGCACCCATATAACTATCAAAACTATTTTTAAATGTAATAAAACTGGTACTATCTATTATCTGCTGAGGTAAAGCATTCCATATTGTTATAATTATTTGTGTATACCATCTACCTCTTCTAGTTGTGCTATTATTTTCTCCCAATAACTTACTATTATGTGATCTTGTTTCCCTACCTACATGATTTACTAAACCTATTGTTTCCCTCAGAGTTGGATCCCTATTGGCCTTATATGCTAAACACAGGTCCCCTTACCTTTCTGTATTCCACTGAGTAAAGGCCCAGCTTTTTCAGTCTTTCTTGGTAACTGAGATTGTGCATATGTTTGATTTTTTTGGCGGTCTTTCTCTGTTCCTTCTCAATTATTTTCTTACCTCTTACTGTTTGAGGAGAACAGAACTGCGCACAATACTCCAAGTGCAGCTTTACCAAAGAGGAGAACAGAGGGATAATGACCTCTGGTTCCCTGCATTTTATATTACCCAGAATACATCCTAATATTTTTTTGACTTTTTTTAATGTTGAATATTGCATTTGTTTGAAATGATAAATCATTTGTTACTTGCACACCCAGATCTTTTTCATTAGTAGTAGTCTGTAGAGGGATCCCTGGTGTCTAGTAGTTCCCACCACCCGCTGACCCCAATGTAAAAAAAATAAATATCACTCAAATCCTGATGTGTAATGCCCCCCGCTAATTGCTGGAATCAATTTAAAAAATACATACATCAATTAAATCTCTGGTGTCTAGTGCCGCCCCCAGATTGCAGACCTCAACGTAAAATAAATTTATATCACTTAAATCCTAGGTGTCTAGTGCTCCCCCCACTGATTGCCAGCTCAAGTTAAAAAAATATGTATATCAATAAAATCTTTAGTGTCTAGTGGACTCCCACCCCCCCACCTTGTCAGGTAGTGCTCCCCCAACCTGCTCCCCCACCCAGACCACAAGCGGGCAGCCAGCACAGCCCTCCACTCTCCCACCATGGATGGCCACCGATTGACCTGAAATGAATGAACATGTACTAGTACAAGTAGGTGCTTATTCATTCCAGGTCAGTTCAAACAACCAGCCATGGGGGAAATGAAACTAATCGCCCAGCTCAAACTGGGTGAGGGGAAGTCATGGTTGGGCACTACCTGATGGGAGAGGTGGGTAGGTGTCCACTAGACACTAAGGTAATTGATATATATATATATATATAGATATATATATATATATATATTTTTTTTTTAAATTGGGGCCATCAATGAGCGGAGGGCCACTGACACCAGGGATTAAGTGATCATTTTACTTTAGAACCGCAATCGGCGGTGGGGAGCCATTAGACACCAAGTTTAATTGATATATATATATTATTTTTTAATTGGGACACAGCAGCGGGGGCACTAGGCACCAAGGGGCATGATTTTCAAAGGACTTTGAGGGACACAAAGCATCTTTGTCCAAGGAACGTGATGCAAGGAGTGACTTGCATCCCATCCTGTGACAAATGAATTTTTTCAAGGCAGTCTGTATTCATTCCTGATGCAGCTGCGGTCAAGCCCCTGCACCACGGGTTGCAGCAAACAACCAGGTGTGGCAGGATGCAAAGAAGTTGCACCATGGCATGGCTGCAACATCCCCTTTTTTGGGATTTTCAAAGCCCTGCCATGGATGCAGGAATGGTCACCACTTAGACCAGCCAGAAGGTGGTCTAAGTGGATTGCTCCTGTGGGGTGCCTAGACAAGGGGGCAGCATGGGCACACTAGAGAAATGAGTGGAGGTAGTGGGGCCATTGGGGCACTAGCCATAGTGCTGTGGCACCCTAAGGGGTGCTGTTGCAGTGTTGTGGATGACAAATTAAATGAATATGCATGCATCCCATACTGCCGTTAGATGCCCTGGTAGTCTAGTGCCCCCCGAACCCTGACGTAAAATTAATATGCCAAGTGGTTCCCCTCCCCCCACAAGATCCCCGATCTCATCTGCCAATATGGAAAAAACTGCCCCATTCAATATCGCCCCTCCCCATCCATAGCGTCATGCAACATAAATACGGTAGTTGTACCTGGTGGTCTACTGGCTTCACCCTCCCCACCCTGTCAGGCACAGACTATCCACCCTGCTGTCCCCCCATTTCCACCCTGATGCTGTGACCTGCATTGCCCTCCCTCACCACATCAGCTGGCTGCAGATTGCGCTCTCTGGGCGTGTGCTATATCGTACACACTCCTGATAGTGCATTCTGTGGCCAGCCAAATGATGGTGAGAAAAATAGTGCCATTCACAGCATCGGGGTAGAAACGGGGGCAGGGTGGGTGGGCAGTGCCTAACAGGAGTGGAAAGGTGGATGGCCACTAGACCACCATGGAGTATCACTGGTTGCTTTCTTTTATCTTTTTACAGGAGACCGGGGATCAGGTGGGGGGTGGTTACCACAGGGCATTGTTATATTTGGAGGAGCTCGAGGATCATGGGGGGGTGCCACTAGGCTACCTTGGACTCTTCATGACCATTGGGTATGGAGGGGGGTATACCACCAGGGAAGCAGTGTTTCATAGGACCGGCATGTATGCAGAAGACCATATCATTAGGGAACCATGAACAGGGACTACAGTACAGTTGTGCCCCATCACCCCCAGGGTCCGTGGGTGTTGCTCTTTGGAGCACCCTGGCTGCCCACTGTGCCCCTGTCTGCCTCTGCATCCCAGGCTTGCACCAAGCCCTCCAATTGTGCCAGCATTTCTGGTGCTGGCCGCAAGTTGCGGCAATTCCAGAACATTTGCCACAAATGGCAAACTTTCTAATATTGTACATTTTGTGGTTGCCGAACCTGCGTTCAGTACAGTCCCCTGCTTTGCTGCAAGTTGCGGCTGGTGCAGGGGGCTCCTAAACTCCAGTCCAAGGGATTAAAGTGATAAACATGTTTTTTTATATATTGGGGTCAGCGGTCAGCGAGGGGGGGCACTGTCCACGAGACACCAGTGATTTGCCATGAAGTGCTCCAGAAGCAAATGGCTTGATACCTTTATTGGAGCAACCTAGATGTATGTTGGTCAATAAAGGTAATGCGCTCATTGTTTCTGGATATTCTTACAAAGGACCAATACGGCAACTAAGCTACATCTGTATGCCATGAAGTGTGAAATTTCGCCTGTGAAATTCCACACTTCACTATCGCTCCATGCTCTGGGAATTGGTGAATTTCTCGAATCACGCTTTGTGAATTGAGCACAATTTGCAAAATAATTGGTGGAGCAAATGATGCCAACTTTGCACATCTCTACCCATGAGTCACTACACTACCTCATGACCTAATATTGATACAGGGTTTTAACCCTCCCCGTTAGTTTTCCCATTCCATTTACCTTCATTGTCCCTACTAGTGATCACTATCCCTTTCATTGTGTCCCAAACTCATTTGAAGCCCCCCTGCTTTCAACTGCCACCACTTCATCTTGCAGGCAGTTCCACAGTTCCACCACCTTTTTTGTAAAGTAATAGTTCCTTACATCCCTTTGAACTTTTCACTTGTCAGCCACCATTCATGCCCACGTGTCAGCGAACTGGTGTTCCCACTAAACAATTCCTTCTAGTTCACTTTGTTTATTCCTATAGGGAATTTGAATGTTTCTGTCATATCCCCTCTCTCCCTTCTGGTTTCCAATGAATACATGTTCAGTGCCCTAAGGTGTTCCTCATAGGACTTCCCTTGTTTGCCCTAAATCATCTTCATCACCTTATGCAGTGCCTCCTCCGGCTTATCTGTGTCCTTTCTAAGGTGAGAGCCCCAGAACCAGACACAATATTCCAGGTGTGGCTTCACCAAGGATCTGTAGAAGGGGAATTATCACTTTGTTCTTCCTGCCATCAGTACCCCTCCTGGTACACCCCAGCATCTTGTTTGCCTTGCTACAAGCCTTGTCACATTGGCAAGCTTGCTTAACGGTGTTACTAACTATGACTCCCAGGTCACGCTCTTTGGCTATAGTACAGAAGTTTAGCCCACCCACCCAGTATTCTGTTCTGGGGTTCTTTTTTCCTAGGTACATTACCTTGCACTTTTTTTTTAGGACTATTTATCGCTGTCCTTCTGTCTGCCCCCTTTAACTTGACAGGCGCCCCCCCAGCCCCAACATCCAGTAATTACCAGGGCTTACCTTATGTCCGGCCTAGGATTGGAGCCTGTAGAGGGTCAGGCATCATCCTGTGGATGGAGGATCCATTTTTCCTCCATTTTCGTCCCAATTACCCTGCGGCACCAGGAGTAGAGACACATGTGTGTGGCGGTGCGCATGTGTACTGCAGCCCTGGTGACAGCCCCCTCCGCTCGCCTGTTGTCCTAATGCCTAGCACTTCCTCTGGCCTGCACTGCCCCCTGGCCTCCACCATGAATTAGTCAAGAGCCCAGGGATACCACCTTCCCTCCCCAGAGAGGAGAGCTACCTCTTGGCTGCTCTATCCAGCTCCTCCCCTTCCCTGCCGACCTCCGATGGCCCATGTTCATTCCCAAACATGGGTCGTTGAAGTGGCATGAGGTAAGGTGTACAGTGCCTTAGCCCTTAGCACCACCAGGCCAGATACTACCTTGCACTTTTTGCACTGAATTTTAACTGCCAGACATTTGATCACCTCTCCAGTCTTTGTAGGTCATATTATAGTTCTCTAATTCCCTTGGCACTGTCCACCCTTCCTCAGAGCTTAGTGTCATCTGTGAAGAGACTTAATCTACCCTGAATTCCTCATCCAATGCCACTGATGAACATGTTGAAAAGGACCAGGCTCAGGGCAGACCCCTCTGGTACTCCAACTGTGACCTCCCTCTTTTCTGATTTAACTCTGTTTACCACTATCTGCTGCTGTTTCCATTTTATCCAATTTTCCACCCATCTAACTACATCCTTAGCCACTTCTTGGTACTCCAACATCTTCAGCAGATGTCTATAAGGCACAGAGTCAAAAGCCTTGCATCCCCATGCTTCTTATTATACTTGTAGAAGGCTTTCCTTTTGGTTCTTGCTGCCTCCCTGAACCTCACTGAGAACCAACGTTGTTTCTTGAATTTATTTTTGTTGTTTACTTTTCATAAGCATAGTTGGGATGCTTAAAGGATGGCTCCTTTAATTACCCTATCCCTCCTCTACTACTGTTACATTGATCACCCCCTCAAACTTGTTCCAAAACACTCCTCTGAGTTTGTTGAAGTCCACGCTTCTAAAGTCCAAGACCTCTGTTCTAGTGTGCGTTTTATCAGTTTCAAGGACTACTTCAATCCAAACTGAGTTGTAGTCACTGTTTGCGAGTGACTCCCCAACTCTTACTGCTTTAACTACTTCAGAGTTGATGAACACTACATCCAGGATGGATCTCTGTCTTGTAGGTTCCCTTACCAGTTGCACTAGTAGGTAGTCCTGAAAGGTATCAAGCATAGCCTGGCTTCTCTTCCTGCTGGCCACTGGCATGAAAATTCCATGAAATTGGAATTTGCTAATTTTGCCAATCTATAGATGTGAGGACGTACTACTTCACTGAAAGAGTAGTGGACACTTTGAATAGACTATCACTGGAAGGGATGCAGGCAACAGAGTAGGAGACTTCAAGAATGCATGGGATAAACATAGGGGAATATTAGGAAATTGGCAGGGAGGAGGGAAGGTTGCCAGAGATCAGTTAGGATCTGTGGAGACAGACTAGGCAGGGACCATCTGGGCAGACAGGGTGTGCCATGCAGTTCTTTTCTGCTGACAAATTCTATGTTTCTGTGCTTATATCTTTCTATGATGTGTTTGCGAAATGAAGTGGCCATTCTGCTTGACAAGGACTGAGGGACACCAGTGTCATGCTACTTGCTTACCAGAGCTTGCTCCTCCTTTGATTCTCCTCTGCACACCAGTGTGCAAGGTCAAATGAATCACACATGCACACAAAGCTTGCTTGTTCTCCAACAGTATTGTCACCTTCCTTTCTATCTCCTGCTGTGACTGCACCACCACCTCCTGTGGTGGTATTACAGCAAAGCATGCAACCCTTCCTCGCTGGAGTAGAGCATCTTGTGGCATGCTTGATTCTCCTCCCCCCACTGGCCCCAGCTGCACCCTGACACCTTGGGTTCCTTTCCAAAACCAGGTCACTGGCTTTACTAGAGGCAGCATTGATTTTGCGCCAGTGTGTTAGGATTAATGCACTATTATTTTTTTATTTACAAATAGAATAATAGATAGGACAGTGTGCATTATAAGGGAGTAATACCATCTCAAGGTTCTGGGGACATGGGAACCTCGAGAGCACTCTCGTATCTGTTATTTTTTGTAATATATGGATCTGATACTAAAAAAAAAAAAAACATGACTCTGAATTGTTTTTCCGCTATCCTGTGACAATGGACACCTGACCACTGCACTGAACCCTCACTCACTCCTCAAACCACTCTCTGTCAACTTCTGCTTCTTAAACAGTGCCTTCAGTAGTGAGCTTCGCTGGTCAGTCCTACTTGTTAGTTGGTTTCCAGAGCTGAGTGAAGGCAGGACCAACTAGATAATACTTTAAATATGAAACAAAATCATAGTACTAAAAGTACAATGGCTACAAATTACTCTTGGAAAGCAAGAGACAGCCACCATGTTTTCCAAACTGTTCTGCCCTCCCACAGATAAAAATGGCCAACCATAAAGGACACTTTCAAAATGGTAACGTTGCATCCCTAGCAACTGCACTTGGCACCTTAGCAACCAACTCTACAGAGTGAGACAGTCATGCACTTGCGCTGTTCTGTTTCTGAACGATAGTATTACGGTGCAGAATTGATGATATTATCACTTTTGTATGGTAGTCTTATCAGGATTTTTTGTATGTCTTACTGTGCTATTATTTTTAGATATCCATATATTACAATCTCATTTTAACACATATGGAAACAAAAATATATTTTGCAGGGGACTGACCTCAGAATACCCAAAGAAGTAAATACTGTACCTACCCTTTGTATTTTATAAATGATCAATAAAGAATATGGAGACATAATTAATGAGATTCAAATTAATGAGCTTGTCCTTTTTCTGGGAAACCTTTTTAACTCATACTATTCAAGCAAAATGTGACTTTCATGTCAAATATTTTTTTCATGTTGTTTGCCTCATTTTTTATTACAGAGAATGTTTTCACTGACGCAAGCTCTTTATGCCACAGATTTCATCTACTCCTCCTCCTTTTCTCTCTCTATAGAATTTATAATGCCCTTTTTAAGATATCATGACATGTTCCATAGGAACAGAGGGTGGTGACACAGAATTATAATGTCATGGATGAGAAAACAGGAGGAGCAGATGAAGTCCGAGAGGCAAAAAAAAAAAAAAACTGTTTTTGTGCAACTGTCCCCAGAAATAAAACATGAGGGTAAATCAATGAGCTATCAGCTGCATGCTGTCTAAATATAATATTTTAAAATGCTTTCTTGTATACTAAAGCATCTCTTCAATGCTATAGCATGATCTTACAGGAGACCCATAACAGAGGAACAGGCAATAGAGTATAAGAAGGCATACACAGCCTATGATGTGGTTAATCCTTACTTGCATGTACACATAACCTATTTAAACTGTTGGAACACAGAAGTCATACTCAAAGAGGCATAGACAAATAAATGGGTGAATATACCAAACTGTTGCTGCAGAAAAATTGTTTAATGGAAAAAATGTAACAGAACAAATCAGAGAGCATGGTATAACCCGTAACACTTTGTGCCTAATGCATCCCACTTTGTCACGGAGGCCCCTGGTATTTTTTCAAAATTATTATGTTGGCGTGCGTGCGCAGCCAACATCTTGCAGCAGTGGGGATTTGGAGGCGCAGTCTCTATTCGGCGAATGCAGGGCATGCACCAGTAGGTGCTTCCCACATTGCCCAATCAGACTGCATGCCAGCGCCATACCATGCATACATAATGGGGCGAGCACATCTAAGAAAAGGTCTGCTGCAATCCGAGCAAAGCTTGTCAGTTGCAGCGATCCTTTTCTTGCCGTGCTCACCACCATTATATGCAAAGGTCGATGAGTGGGTGGCCACCTAATGTCTGCCGACTGAGGTGCCAATCCCCTGTCGGTTAACCCCTGCTGTCTTTGTGCAATGGGAGCCCTCCCCATCGGCATAACCCCTCAATTGTTGAATGCTGCGGGTGCCCAATCCCCTCGGCTTCACCCCCGGGCTAGCTTATGAGTGCCGACAGGGGAGCCACCCCTGTCGGGCATAAACCTCTAATTGTTGAATGTCGGGAGTGCCCAACTCTCAGCTCATGCCCCCACTTTCTGTGCTGATGGGGTACCCAATCCCCATCGGCATTACTTCCCTCCTCCCCATGTTTTGTGCCGGACAGGTGCCCAACCTCGTCGGCTACTGACACCCCAAAACAGTTAGGTGGCATGCTGGGGCCCACTCCAGTGTGCCAAATGCCCTGCAAAAGGAAAACTGTCCCGCAATGTTTTTCCTGTTTTTACCTGTAAAACGAAAAGCGGTCCCTCGTAGTCTCGATGCCCCTCCCCACCCGCACCCACCCACTGTGAACCCTGCCTCCCTCCCCCCTCACCCCATACTTACCTCCAGAGTCCGTGCGATGATCTTCTGTGGACGGGAACACGTCTGCACTCTTCAAAGCCGACTGCGAACTGAGAAATGCCGTAAGTGTGTATAATGGAATGAATAGGGTTTTTTCAACTTTAATGCATATCTCAGGCATTTTTGGGAATTTTGCCCCCGAATTTTCAACATGGGGTTTTTGGGACCCCTTCTCATGAATTCTTGCACTGTCATGGCACTATTTGGTCCCAAAAGGTGATTTTGCAGTCACTGCGTGGAATCACCTTTCAGGACTGAGTAATGAAATGACAGTGCCACTATTCATGAGAGGGGCTCTCAAAAAACCTATGTTGCAAGTTTGGTGGGAAAAATCCAAAAAATGACTGTTTTACAAGCGTGCATAGCAACTGCGCAGCTGCGCAAAGTTAGCGTATTCACACTATTTTCATGCCAGATTCTCAACATTGCCATTTTACCACACCTTCTTGTGAACTGTACAGCTGTCATTTTTCATATCCTTGCCGAAATGTGTTTTCGCACTTCCAGTGCAGAATAGTGCTGTCGCTGTGCGAAATCAGTGTTCGGGACACATTACAAAAATTACAGTGATAGTGTTCACGAGCAGAGGTCCTAAAATGCCTGTGTTGAAAATTTGGTGACAATACTCCATAACATGACTGTTTTACAGGTGCATAGCAACTACGCCCAACCTACCTTTCGTAACTTGGCGCGTCGCAATATTTTCATGCCAGATTCTCAAATTTGGCATTTTACTGTACCTTCTTGTGAACTGTACAGCTGTCATTTTTCATATCCTTGCCGAAATGTGTTTTTGCACTTTCGGCACACAATAGTGTGTTTGCTGTGCGAAATCGGTATTTGGGGCACATTACAAAAATGACAGTGACACTGTTCATGAGCAGAGGTCCTAAAATGCCTGTGTTGAAAATTTGGTGACAATGCTCCATAAAATGACTGTGTTATGAGCGTGCGTTGTGCAGTTTGTAAGCACGCTCGTATGTTCGCAAACTTCTAATATTCTCACTCCAGATTTTCTACAGTGCCATTGTTCTGCACCTCCTAATGAACAGTACAGCTGTCATTTTTCACATCCTGACCAAAATTTATTTTTGCAGTTCCGGCGCAGAATAGCGTGGTCGCTGTGGAAAGCCTGCGTTTGAGACACATGATGGAAATGACAGTGACACTGTTCATTAGCAGATGCCCTAAAATGCCTATGTTGAAAATTTGGGAACGAAAGTCAATAAAATGAGTGTTTTATGAGCGTGCATTGCACAGTTTGCATGCACGCTCATGACTTTCTGAATTTGTAATACTTTCACTCCAGCTGTTCATCACTGGCATTTTTCCATACCTCCTTATGAACACTCCAGCTGCCTGAAATGTGTTTTCGAACGTCTGGCACAGAATTGCACGGCCGCTGTGAGAAATCAGTTTTTGGGACAGTTTGAGGAAATGACTGTGACACTATCCATGAGCAGAGGTCCTAAAATGCCTATGTTGAACATTTGGTGCTGAAACTCCATGCAATGACTGTGTTGCAAGTGTGCATTGTGCAGTTTCCATGCACCCTTGTAACTTCGTCAATCTGCAATATTTTCATGCCACATTTTCCCCACTGGCATTTGTGCACGTCTCCTTATCAACAGTCCAGCTGCCATTTTTCACAGCCTGCCCAAAATGTGTTTCTGCAGCTCTAGTGCACAATGGCATGCTCACTGTGCAAAATCACCTTTTGAGACACATTCAAACACATTCACAAAATCACAGTACTATGCATCTCTAGCTATGCCACTCCCACTGCCAATGCCAGTGCAACAACATTCGGCATTGACAAATGCTTGTTTTCTATGCTTTTCTGAGTGCAATTTGTCCTGTGTTCCTTGGCATGTTTGTTCTTCAGTCAGCACCTGCTGCTTAGCTATGTGTGTGTGTTGTGTCTTCTTTATTCAAACTGGAGCTTTCTAATGGTGGGCATACAAATTAGAGTGATGATACTGAGGCATGTAAATTCAAGTCCATTTCTGTGGACAAAGGACACAGAAATCAAAGCTCACCCCCCACCCATGTTCTACTAAAGAGGGTAGCATGTCACCAACAAAATATTAATAGTTAGTGACAAGGGAGCTGCACTATATTCCCAAAAAATGGAATTTCAAGCCCCAAAAATGGAATTTCAAGCAATTCTCTTATTTATCATAATGGATATTTACATGGACATGTGAGCTTTGCCCCCTTAGCTTGTCTGCAGCTAATTATTTTTAAGATCTGAAGTCATAATTCCTTGCCTTTTATATCATAATCATTTTTGTAGCAACAGACTGTGATGCTACAAACAGGAAATTATGACTATAGCTCTTACAGAAGCCTTTGCTCAAAGTATACTGCAAAGAAACAAAGCTCTTGTCATTCAAGTTATAAGTAAGCAACTAATGCATGACATGGGTGTTGACCATGCTGGGATAATGTCACACCTTAGGAGGTTGAAGCATGAAGCCGGAGGATAAGTGCGTTCAACACCTGATAAGTGATGTTATTCCACATGGCACCCCCCGGAGTGCATTATTGCTATTATATGGTGGCTTGTTTAGAAAGGAAAAATACTTTTTTTTTCACATTTTTGGAACATTTTTTAAATGTGGAAGCATATTTGGAAAAAATTGTTTCTAAGGGTTGCCCCTGAAAAAGGGAGTATAATGGTTCCAGTCGGTCTGCCTGGTTACAAAAAATAAATAAATAAATAAATACATTTTCATCCACTAGGTGATGCTATGCTTTATTGGGATACTCGTGCCTATTTCCCTTGTTTTACGCATCTCTTGTCTTTGTATGTATCTCTCTGTACCTTCCCCCTCCCTGCAGTATCAGCAGAACCAGTTGTTTTAGTAGTCCTGAGGGAAACTGTTTAACTGTTTTGTTTAAAAACTTTGAAGTCCTGAAGCCACTGATCCCCAGTCCTGATAGCTATGGAGCGCAAGGCATTATGGAATGACTGGGATTGTAGGATCCACTTTGGTGAAGAGGATCAAGTGGAGCAGTGGGTTTTACGTATACAGTGGCAACAAAGGAGTTTTAAAGTGTTAAAGCAGACAGTGAGTGGAGGCTGTTAACAGAACCAGCCACACAGTACAGGTTTACAGTGAAATGGGTAACCAAGCGTGCGGTTTTTGGAGCTGAAGAGAAACAGACCCACCACCTAGTTTCTCATTTTTCGAAGATACTGCATGTAAAAAAAAAACACTATAAAAAAAACAAACCTTTCCTTTCTTCTGGGGAGAGTCAGATTGTGACATCGTAGGAGCCGTCAGGAGGTTTTACATTTTAGGCATCATGGTGTATTAGTCTGAGGCATTTTGAGAAGGTCGTGTGGCTGCTGGATCTTGATGTAGTGATGTTGTGCTGAGATAACATCACTGTTCAAGGTGGCCACTAACCAGCTGGAGGGCAGAAACATTTCTTGCCATTGTATAATTGTGTTACTTATTACCTTTTACTTAAAAGCAATTCATAACTAATTTATCACAAATGTTTCAAAGTGACTGTGCCAGTTAATATATTACTTTTTAAAAGTATTGTGTGAGACAATGAACATGCTGCAAGGCAATAAGTCCGAACCAATGTACAAAAGACTTACAATAGGTCAAGCACACCTGGAATGTTTACAAGTATGCATTGTTATTACAACATTAAAAGGTTGCTTCAGAAGATCAATAACTTTATTTTTCTGTAAATAAAGCAGTGCTTAAGTGAATTATTCTCCACCTCTATCTCAGTCATATAACTGATTTGCAGTACTTTAAAATGATGCACAAAGGTCATAATAATAATTGCTATTTATAGAGCACGTATGAAAAATTCCAAGGCACTGTACTATACTAAAAGTGAATAGAAAGAATGGTCAAGGAACATTAAAAGCTAGCTGGTAAAGGTAGGTTTTCAGTCTGCATTTAAATAGCTCGCTATCAAAACATGAATCGATTTCCAGAGGGAGTCTGTTCCAGTGATGAGAGCCATAGCCTGCTGAAAAGGCACTATCACCAAAAGTGGCCATTTTGAGCTGGAGGGGCATCAGAAAAGTAAGTCAAAGTGTTGGTGAATGGTCATGAAGTTGTTCAGATATGTAACTGTTCCTAACCCATACCACTTCCCTGTTGTATACTTTCTGTCCCCCTCCCAGATGATGACCAGGATCTACCCCCTCTATGTCACCCATCCATCACTGCAATTTGTTGGCAAATTACCCATGTTCTAATAATTTATTACATTAAAGCCAAAATTGTATTGTATCTTCTGTAACATTTGATTATCTGCTTTGCCAAATGATCTTTGTTATTCTTGCTGTAGTTCATTTCATATTTCATTTACATTGTATTTGGTTTTGTTTGTTAATTATATTTATTCCCAATTTGTCTTTCACTACTGTAGTATTCACTTAACTTCTTTGCCTAAATGTTATTTGTTGTTAGTGCTGTGATTATGCATTGATGTTTTTCTTATGGGAGGGCTTCCACCCAATGTTCAATGTGGAGGAATAGCTCCTCCCACATCCCAGATAAAAGCAGCCTCTCCCATCCAGCCACTGATTAGTGTGTTTCATTTATGGTGTGTTCGTCTTGTTCTGAGCTCCTGCATGGTCTGTGTGACTGTGCCACCTTGCTTTTCCCTTGCTGCATGTATTGCTCTGTTTTCACTCCTTCCTCTTTCCCTCCTGTGCCTGTTTTTTGCTCTCTGCTTCTCATCTCCCCCTGTTCTGTCTTTGGTTGGTGTATCATTTGTGCTTCATTCATCCATCCCTGTGCATGCCCTGTGTTTTTCTGAAACCACTTTGCTCTGTGGGTGTGCCCCCTTTACCATATGTCTGCTGCTTTTGTTTACTTTCCGTCAGCCCTTTCACTTCCATTTCCCTCCTGGCTTCTGCCATTGGCAGATCTCCACACACCCTCTCCTTCACTTTGTGCTTTGTGCTGCTTGCTGTAGCTTCTCTGGTTTTGCCCCCGGAGCTTTACCTTTTTGTCTGCTGTGTCTCCATTGCACTCCTTCTGCTCCCTCTGTTTGTGCATTTTTGCTGCTTTTCTTTTGCTGCTTTTTCTTTTGGGCATTCTCCTCCTCAGAGACACACTCTGTTGCTGTCCAGCACTTTTGAGTTGTGATGTGAGCTTGTCACGGCCATCTTAAAGCAATACTACCTATTTGCTGTGCTCCTATCTCTGAACTTCAGTTGTGCCCTGCTTTCAATGTTTTATAAGTATCCCTCTTTTTACCATGCTGAATCAACTCCCTCCTTGCTCCTATTTTCATTCCTGCCAGTTTGTCCTGTTCTGCCCTTATCATTCTCCTTCTCCATTAAGCAACAGCCAGCTGCTCTTTTCTTGCACAGTCCTCACCAGCAGTTTTCCAGTCTCTGTCTCTATCTGATACCTACTGAGGTATTCAAGTGCAAGTAGTCTTGCCCTCTCTACTAGAGATGGGAGCCTGTTGCTAGCTATTAAACATCACCTAATTATGCATTGTCTTGGTTCAGTAGAGCCTACTATATGAGACTCAGGTTTGTCTTCACTAGTCAGAGGTTGAATCTATGAACCCACTAACCTGTCTGCAAGGTGTCTCATTGGACCTGGGCCCCTTAATCAGTGCCCCTTGCTTGGCCCCAGTAGCTTGGGGTAAGTCTCCTACTCCTCATTGTAAGACGGAGTCATGTGATGGCATTCTTCACATTTTCTACGCTTACCGACTCTGCATCCAAAGCAGAGGAAGGTCCTACGAGGTCTCCTTAGACTAATTCCACAATCAGTGCAATACATATCATATATTGACATCCTGGTTCTACACCTACTGACTCTCTACAAACTACCTCGAAGAAGGTCCTGCATGGTTCCTCAGACTTCTTCCATGCTTAGCGCAATATGTAGCATGTATTGGCATCTTTGCATCTTCTATGCCTACTGACTCTCAGCGTACAACCCTGAAGCAGGTCCTGCAAGGTCTCCTCAGACTTCTTCCCACTCTCAGTGCAATACACAGTGTGAACTGGCATTATGGCATCTTCTGTGCCAACCAGTTCTCTGCCAATAAATACTGAAGTCCTATAAGGTCTCCTCAGACTTCTTCCCAAGCTCCTCCAGCTCATAAACAGATTTCCAAATATAACCACTCAATTAAAGATTGGACTGCTCCCTGCCTTGTGGCCAAACTGAGGAAATGTGGTATCCAACACTTGGCTTCTGCCCGCAAACAGGAGTTATAGGATTTATTCCTAGCTTCAATGTCTCAACCCGATCAGGGTTCTGGTCTGAGTCAGACTGTTCTTCAGCCGGAACCTGCTCCTTTGTCGGAAATACAAGACTTCATGGCACAACTTGCCTCTTTAGTTTCCAACCTGCAATCTCATTTGATGGCTAATGAAGCTTGCTTTCAGGTTCTGCCTCCTCCAGCCTCTGAGCCATCAGCTCCTGCCATACATCCATCAACAAGCCATGGTCGTGACATCTCTGCTCCTCCAAGTACTATTCCAACTGTCAATACTCCATCCTTCTCAGAGACTCAACCTCTCCAAAACTCATGTATCACATCTCCCTCATCCTCACCACTTATTTGTCCTATTCACCTTATTCCAGGTCACCTCTGCAGGGACATTATTGATGGGAAGGATGTTAACCTGATTTCCTTTCTCTTATCTTCTCATGAGTCAATTGAAAACAGAATTGTATCCTGCGATGACATTTCTGTGATATTGTAGCCTAAAAATCCCATACTCCTGAAGACATTAATCATGTCTGAATTTATCCTTGCCTTCTGCCTCTGTTCTGATGTCATCTGCTCTGCATTTCCTTCAAGATGTGAGGAATTGGACTCCTGTCTATACATTGTAGTCGATTTAGGCATTCGATATGGAGGACCCCATTTTTACTATTACCATCACTCCTTCTCTGCAAAAGCCACAGCAGCATTGGCTCATTACAATATAAAATCAAACTGGGCACTTCTTGACAGTGAACTCTTTTGCCATCACTTCACTGGGCAGTGCACTTATTCCTGCTCCCTGTGTGGCTCTTTTACCCATTTTGCTCCTCTTTGTCCTTTAACCATGTCTGACACCTTTTCCTCCACCAATCCAACAAGACTCAGTCATCCATCAAGCTCGACTTCTGCTTCTTTGCTGCAGCTAACTCGGATCATGTCCAATTTTCTAACCCCTCATTCCCAACTTGACATGCGGGGCTGACCTAATAAATTCATTGTAGGCAAACCAACTTGCAAAAACTTTAATTATACCAGCTGCTCTGGCTGCACATATCTTCACATCTGCAGCTTCTGTGGTGACACCCATGCTCACTATATCTGCCTGGAAGCTCCTATGACTCCTTAATGACATTTCCTCCACCCATCTACTCTGATCAACTTTCAAGCTTTATGCAAGCTTCTGGCTTCTAATCCTTCTCGACAAGTGGTGCATTATATCCTTTCTGGCTTTTCTCATAGATTCCAAACATGCATCTCAGTGCTTCTTTCTGATACTTTTCACTGTCGCAATCTGCAGTCTGCAGTGAAAGATTCTACAGTCGTCCATCAGCTCTTACAAAAAGAACTTCAAAAACGGTTCCTCCTGGGTCCTTTTCAGCACCCACCATTCCCTACTTATCAAATTAATGCCATAGATGTTGCCACTAGATAATGTTCCATCAGGAAGCACCTCATTATCGCCTTATCTGCATCTCAGTCCTCATCTGCCCTGAGCATCGATTCCTTGATTCTCTCTGGCGCATTTTCTCTATCCTATGCTCACATTGATGATGTAATAGCAATCATCAAATGCTTCTGCCCTGGCTCCTGTCACTTGAACACTGATATTACTGATACATTTAAGTTGTTACCCATTCATCCATCTTGCTGGCATCCATACAGTATGTTTTGGGAGGACCGCTATTTGATATGTTCTCCAAAGTACTGTGCTTGGCTTTACTTAATGTTTGTCTTTGTACAGCAATTATTCATCTGTTAGATGAATTGCTCCTGATAGATCCACCAGATTCTCCTTTTGCTGATGCAATTACTGCTCTCCTTCAACTGTTCCAAGAGCTATTAGTTCCTCTGTCCGAAGAGAAAATCTCAGGTCCAGAGACATCCCTCAGATTCCTTGGCATAATGTTGGATACACAATGTATGGAAGCCAGGTTACCTCTTGACAAACCTCACAGGATCCAGTCATTAGTGGAGTACTTTTTGACCCAATTCTCTTGCACAAAATGAGAACTTCTTTCCTTCCTGGGATTCCTCAACTTTGCAATGTGGATAATTCCTCAAGGTCGATCTTCCATTTCCTAACTCCTGAGATTGACATCATCAGTTTTTGAATTTCATCATCACATCCAAATCACAATTGCTACAAAATCAGACCAAGCCATGTGGTCCCATTCTTTAGTGTACTGGAACAGCTGTTCAATGTTTTGCAAAGACCTTTCTTGTGACTTATACCCCAGAATATAAACTGAGGCAAGGTTATGCTGCTGTCTTCTAGCAGTCCTGAATTGCTGCTCCCTTGACTCCAGACAATACATATCTTCGAGACTTTTCTACTACATCTCTTGTCTTTGATATTTACCCAATAGTAGCAGCTGCCTTCACTGGGGACATAGCTGGTCCCTCAGACAGTCACCTTTTTTCTGACAATCAACTCGCTGTTCACATCACTAACAATGGCAAGTCTTAGTCCCATTCCATCATGCTGTTCATGCAGAGGTTGACTTGGCTATCTCTTTTGTACATTTTTACACTGCACTGTTATCACATTCTAGGTTATGAAATTGAAGCGGCTGATTCATTATCTTGTTTTCAATTTCAGACCATCCATCATCTCCATCCTTCTGCAGATTCAGTCATGACTCTACCTGCTTTATTCAGCAACTTCAAAATGACTTATTATTCTATTGCCAGCAAGACAACACCATCATGTGGGCCAGCCTAGCTCCAGCCACCCAAGCTACTTATTCTACAGCATGGGAAAAGTATACCTCATTCTGCACACTGCAATCCTTTCAAAGTGCTTTAGTTCTTGTCTTCTTAACTTTTTGCCATCAAGCCTTGATTTTGTCACAAGGCAATATTAAGCATTACCTAGGAAATATTCAGTTCTTTTATTCTGTTTTCTCCATCCTTGCCTTCACTGTTTTCTAATTCCTCCATTAAACTTCTCCTACTGGGTATCCCAAGAGAAACAAGTACCAGAATTCATTGTCGTCTCCTTATTGATGGCATCATACTGAGAATTTCTCAGTGAGAAACCTCTTGGACTTACTGAAAACAGTTTATTTTGATTCTACATCAAATATCATGGTCGCTTCTGTTATTTGTCTAGCCTTTTATGGATTCCTGCATCCTGGCAAATTCTCCAACATATCATCCTTCTCTGCTGATTTCCTTAAGGTCTCCTATTTACAAAAAAAGCAGATAATTATATTCTGTCACTTTCTTCATCAAAGACCAACAGATCTCATAAAGAAGTTCAAATAATCTATTATCAGATCTCTAACAACTGGTGCCTGGTAGCATACTATATTTACACCAACTTATGCTCTTCCACTCATCCTCAGAACCACGGTATCATCTTCTCACCTCCAATAATCATACAGCTGTTCTCCCTCTTCAAATCCTTGTTCCTGAGGACCTTCTCTAAGGTCTGTCATTGCTTCAAGTCAAGGTCTTAACATCACAATTTTTTACTGGTTTAAATTCTGGGCTTAAACCTCAACCATTGCCTGAGGTATCATTTGAGTCCTCCCTTCTGTCGTTGTCTGAATCAAGGTCCCAAGATCACAATCTGTCTTTGCTTCAAATATTGGACTTAAATCTCATCCATTGCTTGTGGCATCTGTCATGTTTCTCCCTTAGAACAGTCCTTCCTCCCTAGGCCATCATGTCCAACCCTCTCCTATCTCATCTGACCTTCCCTCCCCACTCCCTATACCCCCCCCCTTCCCACCCCACTTGCCAGGCCATGCCTACAGTACTTATCAATGGACTCTTAAGTCTCAATCTTCTTTGCATTTTGACACTAGAGGAACTGCCACTCCTGCTTACTATAACTCCTCCAGTGATGCTTACTGTATAAACATTAGCTCATTACCTTACGTCCATATATCTGTATCTATGCAATTGTATTTACATGGCACTACCTCTTGTTGAACCTATTGCTATGTTCTGGTGGAAGTGTTTTGTTACATGTGATGGTTATATGTTATTATGTTGTTATTATTACTACTATGTAATTGTTATGTACATTCACTCAACCTGTTATGTCTTAACCCTGTTGGCAATTGTTTGCCCCAGGTCCATCTTGTAAATGAGCTTGTCTCAATGATGTTCTGCCTGGCAAAATAAAGATTTTGATTGATTAATTGATTGATTGAAAATGGTTACTGGAACACTTCAGAACTCTTCTGCAATGACTTGAGCTAAATCCTTATTCCTTTTCAGGACATTTTTTTTTCAAATTGGAGCAGCTTCTTCAGCATCTAAAAATAACATTTCTGCACAAATCATCAATAGACTTGGAAGATGGACTTTGTCAGCCTTGGAATCATACACCCCTAATCGAGAAGCAGAAATCAAACAAGCATTTAGGATCATCTCCTCTTAGCTAGCCCAGAGGAGGGGCAGGTCAGTAGCCATGGATCCTCAGAGGTTTCCTCCACAGTGGGTTTATTCTCTTCTGCATGCTACTGGTCTCACTCTCCATGAGTTGGAGGAGATAACCTTTTGGGCCCTCTATTCCTTACATACTGCTTGGCTTCCCTACCAAGGGAGGGGATAGAGAAAGGACAAACCTCAAACAGTATTTACAAGCACAATTGCTATTCACAACACCTTGGAAAGGGAGAGCTGAAGTCCCAGGTTCAATGAGGGGAACAGCTACTCCCACATCCCAGATAAAAGCAGCCTTTCCCATCCAGCCCTTGCTTAGTGTGTTTTGTCACACCTGCCATCCACCCTGCC
Source organism: Neoceratodus forsteri (assembly GCA_016271365.2). NCBI lineage: Eukaryota > Metazoa > Chordata > Ceratodontiformes > Ceratodontidae > Neoceratodus > Neoceratodus forsteri. The sequence goes on along the minus strand of CM057456.1, from coordinate 417,331,332 downwards.
CTCCTCCTCCTCCTCCTCCTACTCCAGCACTCTACACATCCTTGGTGCTGGGCCCTCTATTCCTTACATGCTGCTTGGCTTCCCTACCAAGGGTGGTAATAGAGAAAGGCCAAACCTCAAACAGTATTCACAAGCACTATTACTATACACAACACATTGAAACATTGTTGTTGGCATTGTTCACTGTCTATTGGCCACATTTGTACTGTCCAGAATAACACCTGTAAACAGGCATTACATTGTCTAAAGAACTTATCCAGCGAATACAAATCAAATAAATAAATACATAAATATGGAGGAACAAGTCTGTTATTACATCTGAATTCAAGTGGATGTACTTTATAGTCTGTTTATTGCTGAATTGGAAGCCCATGATGTTTAACCAGTAGCAGGGAAGCATGATTACATTTTGTAGAACCAGAGAGTAATCAGGCAGTGGCATTTTGTATGAGCTAACTGCAATGCAGAATTGAGCTGGGAAACTAGGTAGACGTGAACTGCAGCAATCAATGAAAGGACAAACAAAACAGTTAACAAAACTAACTGTAGTGTTGTGATTTAGGTAGGGATGGAGCTTAGCTAGGGAGCATAAATGACAGAATGCTGTACCAGCAGAGCTGTTATGTGTGACTTTAGATGTGGTGGCTGATCAAAAAGGATGCTGAAGTTACAAAAATTGTAGTAGGATGTAGAAATGAAGGGCCTTGATTTACAGTAGGGCAAAGCTGGATGGGTTGAAATAACTGATCTTTGTTCTTGTGTTACATATGAGGCATTTCGTCTTGTTGGCATTTAAGCAGAGTGAGTTTGCAGTGACCCACTGTTAGATGTCAGCTACACAATGAGACATTAGAGTGAGGGTCAGTTTCAAAGAGTCAGTCACTGGAGCATAAACGTGAGTATCATCTGTGCAGCTGTGGTAGGACAGACCATGAGTTATTTTAAAGTCCTCCAGGGGTTCCATGTATAGCACAAACAACAAAGGCCTCAACCCAGAACCTGTGGAACTCTTTCTATAGTATCACTGGCTTAGATGGAGAAGCAGTGGAATTAAAGCTGATGGTTTGTGATTGCCCAGTGATGTAGGTGTGAATCCAAGAAAGGACTCTGCAATCAGTGCCAAAGATGAATTTTAAATGGGTAAATAAAATCTCATCATTCACAGAGTCACAAGCAGAGGAAATGTCTAGAACAACAATACAGGGGAGGTACCCTTATTGATGGATAATATGTCATTTGACCCATGTATGTGTGCTGTATCCATACTGTGCTTTGGGCACTATGAAATCCAGACAGAAATTTGGGTAGGAGTCTGTTTGTGGTGAGATATGCTGTTAATTGGTAGGCCAATGCCTTCTCAAGTGTCATGGAAATGAAAGGCAGATGGTTAGTCAGGTAAAAACGTGATGTGAACATCAAGGTTCAGGGTAAGATGCAGTAGGTAGGACAGATGCTATCTTGAAGGAGATAGGGAAAAATAACAAGTAGATAATTAGGAGTTGATAAGTCTGGTGATAAGTGGCGTTAGAAAAGGAAAAAAAATATTTAATCATACAAGTGAGTACAGGATCTATAGTAGATTACTTTGATCCAGAGTTTTTCATACAAGTAAGTTATCAGCTTCTGTAAAGAAAGTGAAGGACAAAAGAGTTGTAGGTCAGGTGTTGACTGGTGCTATGAGAACTGTAATTTTGCAAGAGGTGACAGTTTTCTCATTTTGCTGTCAAAATCGACGTGGATGCCTGAGGCATGTGATGAGTCTGTGCAGACATGCTATGGCTTTGTAAGGGGAATTAATGGTCTTAATACTGTAGAACTGATTATATTCGTGGGTGCCAGTAATCTCGATCAGCTGTTCACCTACTTAATCGCGGGTAATTGAATTTGCGCATTCCGAACAAGAAAGCATGCAGGCAATTAGTAACTGGTGTAGCGCTGTATTTAATCAGTCACTGCATCACTGAATCAGTCTTAGGACAGCATGTCACTTATCAAGTGGCTGAAGCCATCCCAGCAGAAACGTAAATACCTGCTTGAAACTTCAGAACTGGATTCTGAAGCACTAGCTGTAATCTCCAGCGCTGAACATCATGTAGCGGCCTCTGCTGTGAGAGAGATTGCAGCAGCTACTCCTCCCTCCAAAAGTAGCAGACCAGCAAGCTACGCTAATTATACACCGGAGGTTCGGTTTCAGCTAGGCAAGTATGCGGCTGAACACGGTGTCATGTCTGCAGTACGAGCTCATCACTCTTTAACCGGTGATATTGTCAATGAGATCACTATCAGGAAATTTAAGCTTGACTACAAATCAGCATTGCAGACAAACCCTGACCCTGCAACTCTCTCTCCCATTTTACCCAGAAAGTCAAGAGGTCTTTCTACACATTTGATATTAGGTTTGGAAGACCAGTTAAAGAAAATCGTACAGTCACTAAGGGTGGAGGGTGCGGTAGTGAATGGTCGTGTGATCCAGGCAATAGCAATGGGAATTGTTAAGGCAACCAGCCCTCATGTTTTGATGGAGAATGGTGGGCACCTGCAACTAAGCAGTAAATGGGCATGGGGTTTGTTACATAGAATGGGCTACAGTAAATGCAAAGGCACGAAAGTGGCACGCAAGGTTCCTTCCAATTTCCTAAATTTAAAGACTGCCTTTTTACAAAGAATATCCAATTGTTGTGCACAGGAGCTCATACCTCCCCAGCTAGTAATTAACCTAGACGAGACTGGAGTTAAAATTGTGCCGGTATCTGAGTGGACTATGGAGGTCACTGGTTCACGTCAAGTGTCACTGACAGGGTTTGGGGATAAAAGGCAGGTCTCCCAGGTTTTTGCTTGCACACTTGCTGGCCAAATGCTTCCCCTCCAAGTCATCTACCAGGGTAAGACAACAGCATGCCATCCACAGCACAAATTTCCTTCCGAATGGGACATCACGCAATCAATTAATCATTGGGCTAATGAGGAAACAACCATCTGGTACATTGAAGGGGTGCTTGCCACTTACTGTGAGACTGTTAAAGAACAACTCGAACTGCCTAAAGAACAAAAAGCAATTCTAATTTTTGAGGTGTATAGATCTCACTATACTGCTCCCATTCTACAGAAGGTGGAGGAAGTCGGTATTATACCAGTGTACGTCCCAGCATCTTGCACTGATTCCCTCCAACTGCTGGACATCTCGGTAAACAAAATTTTCAAAGACCTGATGAAAGGTCACTTCACTTCATGGTATGCGGCACTAATTTCTGACAAACTGGTATCAGGGGATGGTGATGCAGAACTGAACATCGATCTAAGACTATTGGTACTAAAAGAACGTCATGCAAGGTGGTTGCAGGCAAGCATTGAATCCCTCGAAGTAAAACCTGATGTCATTATTCATGGATTCAGACAAGCAGGGATACTGGACGCACATACCAACTGCCTAAACATGGTAAATTTGTTTATAATTGTTTCATATTGCTAACACCAGTATTGTTATTAACATCTTGATTTAAAATATTAAGTTGCATTCTAAGGTTTGCGCTCTTATGTTTTTGCAGACACAGCTAAGGGAGCAGGATCACACAGCAAAGGGAGGAACAGGATAAGGTTTCAGGAGCATCTAACATAGAAATGCAGTAATCTGCTGCTGGGATGAAGATACAGTACTTTTTCTACTAGTGCCTTGATAGTATTAATAGACGGACATTAAGTTGCTGTAATTACTTAATAAAAATCTTTTTTAAATCATACAGTAGCTCCGCTTCCTCATCATTGCTGAAGATACTGTAACACTTTTCAAAATTAAATCGCTTTCTGTTTATTCTTTAAATCGTGCACTAGCTCCGCTTCCTCATCATTGCTGAAGGCTTTCTAAAATAAGCCACGTTCCGTTTATTTTCGCTTTATATTAACGATAGCGAATATAGCGAAAATAAACAGAGCGCGATTATAATCAGTTCTACAGTAAGTTGTCAAGGATTGAATTTCTAAGCATTGATCAGGTCCTCATTATAGTTATTTTTACTTCCTGAAGTAGTTATATTCCTGATTACTACTGTAATACATTTCCTGAAACATGGTTAGATTATTTTTCTGTCACTTTTACTCCAGTTGTCTATGTTTCCTTTTGTCCTGTAACAGGTGCATGAGAACCAGGGGCTTGGATGGTGAAAGGAAACCTTGGATGATTTAAGAAGAGCACATTTGTCAAGGACCTAGGATAAAGATTGATTGTAAAGATTTGTTAGGGCCTCAGGACACTTTTTATGTGGTTCAATAAATTGATTACTCAATTCAGTACCAAGTTCTGATAGAGTGAGTGATGCATTGGTACATTTGACCTGAAAAGTAGCCAGTTCAGAGCTGATCGGTGGCATGAATAAGGAGTCAGCTTTAAAATGGATTAGGAGATGATTGAAGGGAATCCAATCATAATAGGTAATAGGGGAAATGAGGAGGCCTTGAGAGATAACCGAGCCATCAGTGACCCATTGTGAGTGGAGACACCAACATGCTGTGTAAGTTTACAGAGACTTGAGGATATTCACAAACTGTGTAATGTTAGATTCTTTGGGATGCTTAAGTTTAGAAAAGTGCCAGGTTGGCAAACTTCACTTCATGAATTAATATGCAAAGTTTGCAGACTTCACAAAGTTTTAAGCTGGTAAAGTGGCACTTTTTATAGTGAAGTCATGCAAAGTGGCACTTCACAGTGGCATAACCTGAAACAGTGCTATTTCCCCATGAAAATTCATTGTGAAGTGGAAACTCTGGGATTCATCAAGGTGAATTTTGACACTTTATCAAAAATTTTCTAGCGGATTAAGACTTTGCAATCTCTGTAGTCAAGGTGGAAGTTGAAGGCACCGAGAATTATATGACATTGTGATAGGGCCCTTAAAATGGTCATGAGTGTATAAAAGTCTTCTAAGAAGATCAGAAAACATTTTAGGGGACAGTAAAGAAACATGATAGCAAATTCTCAAATCAGCCAAATAAGAGGCTATTGACCAACCAGATGTTCAAATGAACCAAATAAGAGTTTATCAACTTTAGAGGAAGTTGGGTGATTTCTCCAGATCAATCCAAATCCCCCACCAGTACCAGAGGCATGGGGAGGAGAAATGCATTGAAAGATTTGGGGAGCAGGCTGTTAATTAGCAGAAAGTTGTTGCTGGGGAACCATGTTTCTGAGACAGAATTAACCTAGATTTTAATCCAGCAGATGGTCATTAATGCTGAGAGACCAGTTAGTAATAGATCTGCAGTTCGGAAGGTCAGTTTTACTGGTGGTGGAAGCACTAATTGAAACAGTCACGAAACCTTCATTAATGTTCAGGAATTGTTCACAAACCTTTCATGAATTCAGCCCATGAATATTTATCAATTGTACATTAAATTGTTTATGAATATTCATGAATTGTGCATAAATGATAAAAGGCTCTCCTGAGTTCATGAACTATAAAGGTTGAAAGAGGTCCACAAATGATCATGAAACTCCTCCACTGAACTTTTATAGACATAGACTATGTATCAATATTTTTGGTGACCAGAAATACCCTGCTTTGTAATGTTAGCTAATACAACTCTGATTTAAAACTATTCTCAAAATAATATTTGCCATATCTCCAACTCAGGGACATACCTATTTAACAGTTCATTGTTATATCACACAACCTAAGCAATTAACCATGACAATTTAATTATTTTAACAAACTCAGCATTTCCTAGTGAATGGATGTTCTTACAATGCATTTTACAATTAGTATTATACCTTACACTTGTTTTTATCTTTTGACCTTTCTTTCATAAACAAAAAGAACCAGCTGCTGTTTATATCAGCAGCATTGTAACTCTTTTAAAATTTGGTGACTTTAAATGTTAATCCTTTTGTGTGTACAAATAGTTAAACTGACTTGCAAAACCTATATATTCCACTCCGAAACTCAACAAGTTCATATTTTTGTGATGCTCTAACACTTGCAATGGGAAACAACACATTATGATATGTCCGGAAGGCAGCTGTCTGATGTCTTCCCCTGCTTGCAAGCCTGAGTGTGTCGCAGTGCCACCAGTCTCCACCGGGGGTCTCTGTTATGCTGGGCTATCCCTGGATAGCAGTCCTCTGGATGCTCAATCCTCTCTCTCTCCTGCCAATCTCCGGCGTCCCAGGCTCATTCCCAAACCCAGGTCACTGGCATGGTGCGAGGTGTGACGTCCTGCATCTCAACCCTCAATGCCACCGGGCCGGGTGGCAACCTGAGTTTGAGAATGGTCTCGGGCCATTTGGAGTTGGCTGGGAGAGAAGGATTAAGTGTCCATAGGACTCCTTTCCTTCCTTGACAAGGGGGGATTTGATGGCTCACCACTGGGCTGCAACCCAGCAGTGACTGGGAGGCAGCACATGCAATATCTCAAAATAGAGAAGCAAATCCATGCCCTGGATGCCTGCGGCATCACTGCAGAGGTGGAGCTCACTCACTACACCCATTGCATTCATGGGGGCCCAGTGTGGAAAAATGTGTGGAAAAAAAACCTCACTGTAGGATGTAGACTGACAACTCGCAGGCCCTGCAAGGGTGACTGGACACACCCCACAGTCCTGTGGCAGTGGACAAGAGTGGGTAGACAAGTCCAGGGGAAGCCGGGTGATGGGGCTGGAGAAGGATGGTCAGAAGGGGACAGCTGAGGAGCAGGAGCATAACTAGATAATGGGAAAAAAAGGTTATGAAACTGAATTCAGTTGAAGAACAGTTGGAGAGTTTTGTTGGATATTAATGACCATTTATGAACATTCATCAGAGTTCTTAAGTTGGACTTAATTTTGCCTGACAGGCAGTAGCTGAGTCTTGATGCAAACTAACTTTAAGGTATCTGTACCCCACTAGTGTGGATTAGATAGATTAAAACAAGACGTGTGACCAACTATAGGATTAATTTCCTGAGGAGGATTCTTTTTTTTCATATTTTGTTTATGCTCCTCCTTGACAACCAGCTTCCTCCTCCTCCTATCGGCCACCTCATTCCTGTCACTCAGCGTCCACTAGTTTACTCACCTCCTGGCTCAGAGGTGTCTAGCTGGCCAGTCACAGAACCTGTGGGAGACCAATATGCTCCTGTCATTCACCACTGTTTTTTCTGCCCTTCTTGTTGCTGGGGCATAACACGTCAGTGGCATACATGGAGGTGCATGCACGCTGTGGAGTCCTGCAGTTCATTGGTGTCCCTGACCAATTCTGCCCTCAGGCCTCCACCTGGGGGCAGTCATTTCCTCTCCATCCCCGGCCAACCCTTTGTGGCCCACTCGCACCCACCATACTACTGGGCTGGCTCTGAGGGGGGATTCTTTGAGCTTCTAGGGTAAACAGAATCAACTGAAGGTGGGTTTTTAACTACAAGTCTACCAACTGGCTCCTGGAAAGGCTAACCTCAATAGTCTTAGATGTTTCCAATGAAGGTAGATATCTAGAGAAGATTCCAAATGGATCTTAATGGGTGAAGGGCTCTTAGTAATGGCAGGTTATACTAAAACATCATGAGGTGAGACAGACTCAAGGTAATAGCAACTGATGGATGGAGAATTAAAATGTTCCTTGTCAAGGATGGTGTGGAGACAGTAACAGAGGAGAAAAATAGCATACTCAGATTAGTGCCAGAAGAGGAAGTGGTCACCAGGGAGACAGCTTTCCCAACTCATGACAGAATACCTCATCTTAGATAGTGAAGGAGACTGCCGCAAGGGAGACAGGGATACCAGCTTGATGTCATAGAATGTAGTTGCTACTGGAGAGACAGTTCTCTCAATTCAAGACTATCCTCCCAGTCCATCAAAGTGCAGGCATTATCTTTGGGGGAGACAGTGCTCTTAGCTTGGTACTATTAGAAGTGGCAACCACAGAAGAGACAACACTCCTGGATAAAACACTGCAGCCACAGGAGAAACTGAGCTCCCAGTACTTGTCTTGGAAAGCAGCCGCAGGAGAGACAGTACTTACAGCCAAGACAGTGAGGAGGTATTGTTCGGATGTATAGGGAAGCTGTGGGTCTAGGCCAGATATGCTTCAGATGACTGGTGTCATTGACCAAGAGGAGGGCAGAGGACTAGTGGCAGGTGTTTAGCAGTGGGGGGGGGGTACCACAGACCAGCATCAGAACCAGAGAGGAAGATGCAGATAGATAACAGGTTTTGGTGCCAGATAATGGGGAGCTCTGAAATCCACAATGGGTGTAAAACAGTTAAAATATCCTAATGGCTAAATGAAAGCCATTGGAAACCAAACAGAAATAAATATCATGGTTATATGCTGGTTTCTGGCAGATTGGGACTGCCATGAAGGGGCACCAGGGGTGGTGGATGGAGAGGATGTGGGGAACACCCAAATGGAGACCCCCAGAGAGGGAGAAAGCAATGTCTAGTGGTAGAATCTATAGTCAGGGGGATAGAGTTGGTGTGAAAAAGGGGGTAGAGATGGAGGTTAAGTACCTACCTGGTACATAAGCACTGAGGGATGGAAAGTATATCCAGAAGTTTGCATGGGCTATAGGAAGGAACAGAGAGCTGGACATCATTGTCCACCTAAGGATGAATGACCTAACTCTGAAAGGAACAGAAGCAGTACAGGAGCAGTTTAGGGAGCTGGGGAAGGGTCTTAAGCAGGTAGCACTCACTGTAGCCTTCATGGAAGTGCTGCCTGTCTACAACAGAAGGAAGGAGAGGGAGCTCTACACTAAGGTCTTCAACTCATGGTTGAAGGAATGGTGCAGAGAGGAAGGTATGGCTACACTTGCAACTAAGACTCCACCTGGAGGGATCAGAGCTTGTACTTGGGGAAATGGTCTGCATCCATCCGGGAAGGGAGTGGCAGTCCTTAGTAAATGGTTTAAGTGTGACTTCAATGGACATTTAACATAGCCAAAGGGGGTGGCGGAAGGCAAAGGGGTGGCAGAAACTGCCCCTCCAAGCTGTGATGGAGGGTAGAGAATTTCTGGAGGAAGAGAGTCCCACCAAAATGAAGGACAACCAAGGGTGTAAGGGATCAGCATAGGAGGAAGGGGGGAAAAGAAGCAGGCAGTGTGCAGAGGAAAAGAAGGGGGAACAACTAGACAACATGAGAAGGGACAAGAGTAGGACTAACAAATTCTTGACAGCCATGTGTGCCAGTGCTAGAAGTCTGGGAAATAAGATACCAGACCTGGAGACTACCGTGGCTGTGGTAGGCCGGGATACTGTGGTCATCACTGAAACGTGGTGCACAAACAATCATGACTGGGAAATGGTCATATCTGGCTACACATTGTTTAGAAGGGACAAAGTAGTTAGTTAGTTAGTTAGTTAGTTAGTTAGTTAGTTAGTTAGTTAGTTAGTTAAACATTTATTTTTTGACAGGATAAAATGTTAGGCCAAAGGCCTATTCAACAAAGTTGTCCTGTATGCAATACAACATTTCAACAGATCACTTGACAGTACAAGAGTACACAATGCAAACAATAATCACAACATAATCCAAAAAGCAGACAAATAATTATAATCTAAAAACTACATACAATTACAATCTTCTACATAGAGCTTATTTAAGGCAGACTTAAAACTGTAAATATTGGTCAAGTTTCTCACAGGGGTGGAATTTGTTTCCAAATTTTAGCAACGTTAAGTTGAAAAGACATAGTTCCATATTTGTTTTTTGCTTTGGGAAATCTGACACCATGATGAGCGATGTCCCTTAGTTGATATAAATGGAGATTCCTTTGGGTCTCTATAATCAGATTTCCATTAATAAGACCGTTATTGACCTTATAAATTAAAATGGAATATTGCTTCACCTATGCGTGGTTAAGCTTTCTCAATTTAAGGACTGAAGTACAGTGCAATGGTGAGTTCTAATGGAACAGCCAGATACAAACCTTGCTAATCGAAAATAAGATTTGTCCAGTGTTTCCAGATCCTTACATCTAGCAAAACCATAGACTAAACTCCCATATTCCAAGATAGGGAGAATGAGTTGGATTGCTATAGTATTACACATTTGTTGTGTTACTATAGAGGCAGATCTTCTTAGAGCCCTTATTCTTGTGTTAACCTTTCTAGTTATATTCTCTATATGAAAACTGAATGTTAAACATCAATGCAATTCTACCCCAGGTATTTATATGAAATTACATTTGTTAAATTGATCTCTTCACTAGTTACAATATCAAAATTTAGATTCCTATTTTTGTAACACTGCTTTCCTTGAAAATGCATAAATTGAGTTTTTTTAGTACTCATCACTAATTTTGATTCTCTAAACCATGCCTGAAGGGAATCAAAGTCCTTCTGTAGTTTGTTCTGCATTAGGTCCAAAGAACTGTCAGATGCCAGAAGCACTGTGTCATCGGCATATAGTTCAATATGACATGTTGTTATACATTTTGGCATGTCATTGACGTTGGTAAGTCATTAACGTAAATTAGGAATAATAATGGGCCCAAAACTGAGCCTTGGGGAACATCCTTTATAAGGTACCCCAGATCTGATGAATACTCATTCATTACCACCTTTTGGGTTCTTTTATTTAAGTAGGATTTAAACCACTTCAAAGGGCCTGAGGCCAACCCCATTTGTTCCATTGTCATAAGTAAAATTTCATGATTAACTAAATCAAAAGCCTTATATAAGTCAACGAAAACTGCACCCCTGGACTACCCGGCATCAAATGCTTGTGCCACTCTACCTACAAAGTCCATGAGCACAGTGCCCGACGAGTATCCAGGTCTAAACCCATGTTGATGTTGGGTAGATTTCTGATGTTGATTTAAATATGAGTAGAGCTGATTGAAAACAATTTTCTCTAACAACTTTGATAGTACAGATAACAGTGCAATAGGCCTACAGTTTGATGGGTCCTATACATTCCCACCTTTAAAAATGGGTATAACCTTTGCCTGCTGCCAGTCCTGAGGGAACAGGCCCTCTAGTAAGTTGTTATTAAATAATTTTGTTATTGCTGCAGACACAATGCTGGCAACATCCTTTAGGAGTCTAATTTCCATTCCGTCTGGTCCGGATTACTTTTTTGCAGAAAGTTTTGAGATTTCTTTCAGCACCTTTTTCTCCTGTATTTTGCTAAAATAAAATTTGGGGGATCTTTCATTCAGTATTGCTTTATTCATTTTAACACTTGTTGGAACAGGGATATTTGTATCTGGTAAGGTTGTAAAATATAAATTCAAATGCATCAGCAGCCTCTTTCTTGCCCAAATTATTCCCGTTTGAATTGACTATTTCAATTTCTAGTTGATCCCTAACAGGGTGATCTAATTCCCAGATAATATCCCAATAATGTTTTGCTTGTGTGGTGTTATTTATTTTATTATGATAATAATTCTTCTTGGCTTGAAAGGTGGGGGAGTGGTGCTTTATGTTATGGAAAACATCAAAGCAATGGAGCTACAGGGAGGATGGGGTGGTCGAGGTGTTGTGAGTCAGCTTCGAGTCTGGAAACAGAGCCACCAATTGCATGGGAGTGATATACAGGCCTCCAACACAGGAAGAGAATATAGACAAACAGATGTTGGAAGACACTGGCAAAATGGCTAAGAAGGGAGAGGTGGTGCTAATGGGGAAGAGAAGCAGGCAGTATGTAAAGGAGAAGAAGAGGGACCAACTAGACAACATGAGAAGGGACAAGAGTAGGACAAACAAAATCTTGACAGTCATGTGTGCCAATTCTAGAAGTCTGGGAAATAAGATACCAGACCTGGAGGCCACTGTGCCTGAGTCAGGCCTAGATATAATGCCCATCACTGAAACGTGGTGCACAAACAACCATACCTGGGAACTGGTCATACCCAGCTACACATTGTTTAGAAGGGACAAGGTAGAATTGAAAGGTGGAGGAGTGGCACTTTATGTTAAGGAAAACATCAAAGCTACATAGGTACAGGGAAGATGGGGAGGTCGAGGTGTTGTGGGTCAGCTTTGAGTCTGGAAACAGAGACTCATGGGAGTGGCATACAGGCCTCTGACACAGGAAGAGGACATAGACAAACAGATGTTGGAAGACATAGGCAAAATGGCTAAGAAGGTGGAAGTGGTGCTGGTGGGGGACTTTAATCTGCCAGATGTAGAGTGGAGCCTACCTACTGCAACATCAGCTAGGAGCAAAGACATCTTGGACTCCCTGCAGAGGACACTCCTCAGGCAGCTGGTCAGTGGACCAACTCAGAGTAGGAAATACTGGACCTGGTACTTATGAACAGGTACACTATGGTGGACATCAGTGTGCAAAGTCATCTGGGGACCAGTGACTGTTGCACTGTATGGTTTAATATAAGAACAGCAGTGGAATCCATCAGCAAAGGGGTGAGAATCCTGGATTTCAGAATGGCTGACTTTACAAAGATGGGGAATGCATCCAAGAAGACCTGGCTGGGGAGATGTCGGGGGATGGGCCAGAATGAAAGAAAGCATAGTAAAAGCTAAAAACTTGTAGATCAGGCAAATAAGCAAAAGCAGAAGGAGGAGACCATTATGGTTCTCAAGGGAAATGGCAGAAAAGGTAAGGGCAAAAACAGTGGCATTCAGAAGGTATAAGGAGACCCAGAGAGAGGAGGACAGAGAACTGTATCTGGGGAAATGGAGGGAGGCAGGTGAGGCAGTAAGGAGCACCAAAGCACAAGATGAGGAAGGAATAGCCCAGACAGTATTAAAGTGGGACAAGACATTTTTCAGGTATACCAGTGAGAAAAGGAATGCCAAGGGAAGGATTGCACAGTTAATAAAGGAGGCAGGGGGCTATACTGAGGAGGACCAAGAAAGGGCAAATATCTTAAATATGTTTCCTCAGTCTTCAGAGTTGAGGGGGAAGGGGAGGGACCACAAATAAACAACAAGAGACTGTGGGGGGGGGGTGGAGGAATAGACATGAGTCCATTTTCTGAGGAGAGAATCAAGAAAGCACTTGCTAATCTGAGGGTGGACAAAGCCATGGGACCAGACAAGGTGCATCCAAGAGTGTTAAAGGAACTCAGGGAGGTGCTAGCTGCACTCCTGACAGACTTGTTTAACAGTTCACTGGAGACCGGCGTGGTCCCAGAGAACTGGAGAAGGATGGATGTAGTCCCATTTCATAAAAGTGGTAACAAGGAGGAGGCAGGAATTTACAGGCCTGTCTGCCTGACATCTGTAGTAGGGAAACTGATGGAAACACTATTATAGCAAAGACTTGTGGAACACCTGGAATTCAGTGGATTGCAGGACCTGAGGCAGAATGGCTTTATGGAGGAGAGGTCATGCCAAACAAATCTGATAGATTTTTTTTGGCTGGGCAACCAGGAGGTTGGGGGTTGGGGGGTTAACATGGCCTACTTGGACTTCAGCAAGCCCTTTGACACCGTTCCACATAGGAGGCTGGTAAACATGTTGGGTAGCATAGGGGTGGGCAATAAGGTGGTAACCTGGGTAATAAACCAGTTAGGGGATAAGAGGCAGAGGGTGGTGGTAAATGGAATTTGCTCTGAGGAGGGGAGAGTGATGAATGGGGTAATGCAGGGCTCACTACTGAGCCAGTTGTCTTTAATGTTTCCATTTGTGACACAGAAGAGGAACTGGAAGGAAAGGTCTACCTCTTTGCAAATGACACCAAGATCTGCAACAAGGTGGACACTCTGGAGGGGGTGTAGAGGATGGAAAAAGACTTGAAATGACTGGTGGATTTGTCAAAAATTTGGCAGCTAAGGTTTAATGCATAAATGTACAAAATAATGCATTTGGGTCACAGAAACCCAGGGGTACAGTACAAAGTTGGGGAGAGAGAATAGCAGCGTCCAAGCTGGAAAGAGACCTAGGAGTAATCATATTGGATGACCTGAAGGTGGCCAGACAATGTGAGAAAGTGACCAGGAGGGCTAGTGGAATGCTGGGATGCATGGGTAGGGGTATTACCATCAGGAATAGGAAAGTGGTGTTGCCACTATATAGGTCTTTAGTAAAACCTCACCTGGAGTACTGTGTCCAATTTTGGAGGTCACATCTCAGGAAGGACATAGACAGGATAGAGGTCATCCAAAGGAGGGCTACCAAGATGGTACAGGGTCGACATCAAATATCCTATGAGAAGAGGCTAAAGGAATTAATATGTACACCCTGGAGGAGACGAGGGAGAGCTACCTCAGTGGGGTAAATAAGGTAGGTATACACCTCTGACGTAGAAACTTCGACATCAACTGACACTACAGAGACTACAGTGCCAGGTTGCTGTAGCGTCAGTGCTGGATTCTGGCACTGTATTCGGGGGGTCTTGCACCCCCTCCCCAAATCAGATCTGACTCGGAGTTGATTATCTTTAGTGGGGGGTTTGGGGGGGCCAAGCCCCCAAAGAAAACATGTTAGTGAGCTGGAAACTGTATGCCAACTGCAAAAAGCAGTCGACATGATGGTTTCGTTGTCCGGTCATTTGACACATTTTTTGTCAATGACTGGTCATAGATCCAATAAGGTATAAGTTGGATGTATTTTTCAGAGGAAAGGGTGCTCCAGAACAAGGGACCATGGTATGAAGCTTGAGGGGGGTAAGTTTAGGAGACATGTGAGGAAATACATCTTCACAGAAGGGGTGGTGGATGCCTAGAATGGTCTTCCAGCAGAGGTTGTGGTTGCAAAAACTGTGGTGGGATTCAAACAAGCCTGGGATAAGCACAAGGGAGTCATAAGGATATAGGTAAGAGAGTGGCAGAGAAAGTGTTGTAGACTTGGAGGGGTCCACAATCTAAGTAATTCAAAAAAAGGGGGGGGCAGACTGGATGGGCCACGAGGCCCTTATCTGCTGTTGGCTTCTATGTTTCTGTGTTACAAGACAGTAAAAACATTTATGCAAACTGACACATTTGAGGAAACTCCAGGAAGAAATTTGTTGTATAATTCACACCAAGGAAGAAGATAATAGGAATCCACAAAACTCTTGTATAACATACTGGTTGTAAAAAAAAATCTGTCTGACTTACTCAAATTTCTACCTGATTATATATTTGCTGAGTCTTTACTCCAGCTTTTTTGTACTGTTATATTCTTGCTGCTGCATCAGACTCCTCACTTTTCATGGGTGTAAAGGAATCACACTGGATGTTCATACTCTCTGAATACCAGAAGGTAATAGCAATTACATCAGACTGCTTTCTGTCTCTGTCAACAGCTCTTACCTACTTGCCAGCTGGTTGTATTGCTCTGTACAGAGGAGGGAACTTTGGGTACCCATTGAAAGCTTTGGCATAGACAGGTTTACATCAGTGCAGAGGTACAAAATAGCCACAGACTACAGAATGTTTTTTGGACAGCTAATTTCTGTGTCAAATTTTAGATTGTTATATTGATTTACTGTGTTTTATATCAGATCAGAGCTCAAAATAAGTAGTGCATTGATATTAAAGCTTGTTTGCACCAGTACTGTACATTATGGTGTCCTTTGTTCATGGAAATCCCTACTTTGCCTGCAGAACATGTTAAATAACCACTGTCCTTTTTACAATGTAATTTGTTCTCAAACTGTAACAAAAATGTACACCATTCCGAATGAGAACTGTTGTTTTCCACACAGCATGATGAAACATCTACTATGTGCAGTACGTATAGCTGATGCACTAGAAGAGAACATTTTCATTGCACCTGAGCCTGATATTGATAGTGGGGAAACTTCTGAAGACAATTATTAACAAACTCTGGCCAGAGCCAGTACGCCTGCAGCCAAGGTCACGGAGGAACACAGCACTGTCCGCCATATACAAGATGGCCACCGGAGTTCTTCGTGCATGTGCGATGATTCATGCATGCTCACTGGGCTCCAGCAGCCATCTTGGACACGGCAGACTGTTCCACTATGCTGCTGGAGTTCAGTGACCATGCACAAGTTGAAGAGCATGTGCAAAGAACTCCAGCGGCCATCTTGGACATGTCACACAAAAGCATGTTCCACTGACTGACTGACGGACAAAATAGTGCAGTGGATGAGCAGTGATTGCAGTTCACTATCACTATTTAAAAGTCAATTTGGTATCCAGTAAGCTCCTTTTTCTTGCCTGTGCTCACAAGACATCTGCAGGGCTACTCCTGCTGCAGCTATAAAAAGGAAACAGTTGTGTTCCTAAAAGTTCAAGTTTATTAAGATAAGAAAACCCTATGAGCATAAATCCCCCTTTTTTAGTGTCCTAAGTCAGTATACAAGTTAAAGCATACATTGTCAAAGACGAAACAAAATTAAAAGTCAGTAACAGTGACATCTTTTTGCTACTCAAATATGTAAGGTAAGCAAAGATTGACAAAAAATGAATCAGTACTAGTGATGTTACTTGGTAGATCATTTCCAGCTTTTTGACATCCTACATGAAAATGACTGTAGCCAAATTCTAGTACTTTTTAATAGAAGGACAAATTGAAGATTCTCCTGTGACCTGGCAAAATGTTTATAGTTTGGAAAGTTAAATCTGTTTGCCATAGAAAGCAGCTGTTACATGTACCATGTAACCTATGACAGTTGTATGTAATTAATTCTGGATTGAAAAGGGACTTCCAGTCTCAGCAAGCCCACCCAGTTAACTAAATACAACTAAATAAAAAAAGAATGAGTAAATAAATAAACAAATGAACAAATGAATGAATGAATGAATGTTTATTATCAGAAACTTTCTGATGCAGTATTTTCCAAGCTCAATAGCATAATAGTTTATGCAGCCATAGTTCAAGAGGTAACAGGTTAGTCAGGTCATATAGTACAAGAGTCAAGAATGTGTGCTAAGTTTTCTGTGAAGTACAAATCTACAGGCTTTGTTTAATTTTTGAACTTTTTAGAAATGTGCTAGTTCTTACTAAGAATCATAGTAAGGGTCATACTAAGCATGATACTAATGAGGGTTAGGAGCGATGAGGTTGGTATGCCCATGTTGCTCTGAATATTATTAATAATTCAAAGCAGAATTATTTAATAAAAATTTGTCTAGTTTATTTTTAAAGTCCAACCTTGTTTTACTTTAAATTTTTTTAAGAGGCAAGAAATTCCAAGGATTAATCACGTGTCGGGTGAAAAAGTACTTCCTTTTTGGTGTCCTGGATGTTTGACCTTTTAATTGAAGTGGGTGTCCTCTAGAGGTTTTTGTTGTTTGTTTGAAATTAAAAATCTGTTCGGATGAGAGATATGGATCTTGCATAATATTGTACAGGGTGAGTAAATCGCCTCTCAGTCGGCGCTGTTCCAAGGACATTAGGTTTAGGTGAGCAAGTCTAGATTCAAAAGATAGATTACTTATACTATAAATAGTTTTAGTGGCTTTTCTCTTAACCCTTTCAATCTGCTCAATTTCTTTGCATTTGTAAGGGCACCAAAACAGGGTGACATAATGAAGATATGGTCTCACATATGTTGTATAAAGGGGGAAGATAACAGCAGTGTCTCTAATCTTATGTGCCTTTTAATAGCACACAGTGTTCTATAGGCATGAGTGATGGCAAGGGACGAATGGGATTTGAGGTCAAATTTATTATTAATGATTATGCCCAGGTCCTTCTCATTACTAGTTTGAGACAACTACCTACCACATAGTATGTAGGGATACTTCCTGTTTTTACTTCCTAAATGCATTACTTTACATTTATCTGTGTTAAATTTCATTTCCTATCTGGAGGCCCAAGCTATTAGTTGATGAAGATCATCTTGTATTATCATATGCTCTTCCTTAGTCAGTCATTTACCCCCCCTCCCCCAGTTTTATATAATCAACATATTTCATCTCCCGTGATGTTAAATTCTTTTTTAGATCAGAAATAAATATCTTGAACAGAACAGTTCCCAAAACTGATACTTATGGAACTCTGCTGGTCATGTTGCCACTATTTGAAATATGCCCCCTAATTACTACATGTTGTTCTCTATCAATAAACCAATCAGTTATCCATTTTATAAGCCTCATATTATTTTTTTCTTTAATCAATTTATGAATAATAGCCCAGTGTGGCACTAAATCAAAGGCTTTAGAGAAGTCAAGACACATGATGTCACATGGTATGCCTACATCTAAAGAGCTGCGTATTTTTTTCATAGAAACATAGCATATTCGTAATGCATGATTTGCCAGGAGTAAATCTGTGTTATTCTTTCTCAGTATTACAAGAGGAAAGAATATGGTTCTTTATAATATCTTCAAGGATTTTTGCTGGTATTGAAGTAAGGTTTATTGGCCTATAGCTGTCAATATCTGACTTGTTCCCCTTTTTTTGTAGATTTGAGAAACGTTTGCAATTTTCCAATCAGCAGGCACTTATCCTTTGTTCGGATATATATCAAAAATAATCTTAAGTGGAATAACAATACTTTCACAGGTCAATTTAAGAATCTTAGCTGTAATCTTATCAGGACCAGGTGCAGAATCATTCTTTAGTTTGTTAATGCTACGTCATGTCATTGTAATGATCATGTTATGTTTTGTACCTTATTGTCCTTATTGCCTTGACTTGGAACCTTTGTAAAAGAGCCCTCGCCTCAAAGGTGTCATCCAAAATACAAATAAATAAAAATAAATGTCTCATTTCTTCCATAGTGATAGAAATTTCAGGGGAGTCTACAATATTAATCGTGGGTACTTGCTCTGGGTTGTTAGCAAAGGTCATGCAAGAATGCAAATTAAAAGCATTAGCCATCCCTAGAGGGTCAGAAATAATACTATCATTTACAAATCATTGTACTTTCACCAGCCCAAAGTATATACAGTAGCAAAAAAATAATCAACTACAAAAAAAATAGATGAATTACTACCATTAACAAGCTTCCTCAGTAAAATGTATACTGTTTCAGTATAGCACACCAGAACGAGCATTTATAACTTTGACAACTGATGTAGTTGTTTACTATATGCCAATTAATGATCTAGAACCAGATATTTCAAGGCTCTTGCCTGCTCTAATAAATCAATTACACCCAATGGCCATAACAGACAGTGTTTCGTGTCCAGTAAATTGCATCTTACTCCCAAAGAACATTGAAGCTGAACCACCTTTGAACAGAGTCAAAGTAAGATTGGTGGTGATCTGAAAGAGCAGACTGGTCATGACATGTATCAAACAAAATAGCATCATCAGCATAATGCATAATTATTGTTGTAGCCTCATAAACATCAGGGTCCTGATATTTAAATCTGGGCAAAGCAGAAGGTGAAACTTTGTGCTGCCCCTTGCATTGCCAATCATGCAAAACTGCTATATTCAGTAGAAAAGTGCATCAGCAGTATTCAACTGAATATAGGGTCATTAAGATCCAGCACTAAGTCATCTTGTGCCAGGCAGACATGGCCCCCAAAATAGGGTTGCACAATGGGTTGCTATATTGAAATGGACCTATGAAAATAAGCCCATTAGGCATGCAAGGCACTAAGGGTCCATTTGCATGCCGATTATGGGCTCATTTGCATGGGGAGTGAGGCTGGACTGTGTGGCACTGCACCCCAATTGCCCATTCCCTGAGTGCAATTCCTGGTGCTAGTGGTCTCTGCCACACCAATTGCCAGCCCATTGTTTACATGTAATGTTTCTTTGGTGTCTAGTGGCCCCCCACTGGATGCCATCCCCATGTTGAACAGTAAAGTGTCCCTGGGGTCTAGTACCCCCCCACCAATCACAGTCCTGATGCTGAACTGCAAAGTTTCCCTGGTATCTAGTGCACCCCCCACTGATCCCCAGCTTGACGTGTACATGTACACTGTCCCTGGTGTCCAGTGGTCCCTCCCTCCACCCACACTCATGCCTGAGATGTAAATAAATATTCTCTGGTGTCTAGTGCTCCCCCCCAAACCCATGCCCACTGTGTCAATCAGTTGTGTCTAGCGATCCCTATCCCCACTCGATCCCATCCCTGCTGTCTCCAGTAATAATTGCTTGTATCCAGGGGTCCCCACATCATGATTCTCTGTATTACAGTATATCATAATACCATTCCCTGGTGGCTAGTGGACCCCCATCCCCATTCCCCTGTACAGCAAATGTAACTCCGTTCCCTGGTGGCTAGGAGACCCCCCACCCTGGCAGGTAGTGCTCCACCACCCCGTTCCTCCCAACCTGACCCCAGGCCGGTGACCAGCACAGCCCTTCGCTCTCCACCATGGCCAGCCACCAATTGAGCTGTGAATAAGCACCTACTGTATACAGTACGCAGCTCAGAGCTGTCAGTCAATGAGCATGTACTGTATACAGTAGCACCATTGTCCAACAATCAGTAGCTGGACATGGTGGAAGAAATGGAAAACTGTACGTCACTAACCCCAAAATCAAACAAAAATGAGGTAGTAGAGCACTACCTACTGAAAATGAAAATCACTAATCACCAAAGAACAAAAATTATATTTGACGTACAAAGGGTAAAGGAATAAGTATCCCTGCCACCAGAAATAATACAATATACTATAATACAGAGATAGATAGAGAACCACTGAACATAAAAATATTACTGGGCACAGTAAACATCGTATCAGTGGTGGGAGGTAGACAACAGTTAAAATATATATTTACACATCAGGCATGGGTGTGGATTGAGGGAGGAACCACTGGACACCAGGGACAGTATACATGTACACATCAAGCTGTTGATTCACATGGGTGGGGGACACTAGACACCAGCAAAACTTTACATGTAAACATCAGGTGAGTGATTGGCGGTTGGGTCACTAGCACCAGGGAAACTGTGCTATTGCCCATCAGGCCAGCATTGGGCAGGGGACACTGGATGCCAGGGACTACTGTGATGGAGGTGAGAGAGCTGCCACACTTCCACTGCCAACCATGAGGGTTGGAGTGTTGAGCGGGAGTAAGTTGTGGTTTTCATCGGTGGGGTGTGCACACAAGGGGACCAAGTAAAATGGCCTTGCATGGTACACATACTCTGAATACTGAACTGTGCCAATATTCAGGTCCCCGCCCCTTCATTTACATTGGGCCACCCTTTGACTATTGCCTGGATGCACACCTTGTTTACCCATGCTAAACGGGCTTTTTAGTATTGTGCATTCTTGTAAATCTCGGATTGTGTAGGCAAACTCAGCTCTGCATCTGAGCAATCTTTTGGATATCAGGCCCAGGTATATTATTTAAAAACAAGTTAAAAAATAGGAACCCCTAAACTGAACCTTGGGGAACCCTATAGTAAATGGGCTTAAACTGGAAAAGTTATTATTTAATTTGGACCTTTGGTACTGATAGGTTAAATAATTTTATATCCAGTTGAGAACAGGTATTGACATACCCAAGAACTAAGTCTTGTAAGTAGTCTAGAGTGGTTCACTAGGTCAAAGTCTTTGACAGATCAATAAAGATTGCCCCAGAGCTCCCTACATCCAAGGCACCATGTACTTATTATATTCAATTAAAGATGTGATAAAACTATAGCTTTTAGGAAAGTCATACTGTGCTGCTAAAGGGCTTAATGGATAGAAACCACCATGGGTTTACTAGGGGCTGGTCATGAAAGATTAACATAATTAACTTTTTTAATGTAGTGACTCAAATGGTAGAGAGCTGCTGGGCAGTGGATGTACAGTACCTGGATTTAAGCTAAGCGTTTTATTCATTGCCATATATGAGACTGGCTAACAAGCTGAGCAATCTGAGGGTAGGAGAAGAAATAACTGGTTGTGTCAAAAACTTGCTGCTGGATAGAAATCAGAGGGTGATCCAAAATAGTAAATTCTCTGAGGACTGCGCTGCGGTATCCTGTCAATTGAGCGCTACTAGTATAGCGTCACACTATATCGTGCTAGTCTGGTAAGCACTCACATGGACAGCGAGGGGGGATTTACAGCGCTTGCTGTAAGTGCTCCCCTGGTCACTGTCCATGGTCCTGTAATCAGGACAAGACTTGCAGGGAACAGGAGGCTGATTGAGCTGCTCCTGTGGTGTGGAGGGTTGGGGCATAGAGTAAATTGGCCAGTGGTAGTAGAGACAAGGGTTCTAATCCTGGTCTCTGAAATGATTTACTATTTTTTGACTTTGTTTCATTTACATGGGGCCATGGAAACAGTATTCCATGGCCCAACAAATTCTAACTTTCCCCAGGATTGGCTTTCCTTGGGTGAGAATCCTAAAGATGGGGAGATGTGGGGTGGGGGGCAGAGCCCCCCATGTGGGTGGATGTCGGTGGGCAAAGCCCCCCTGAAAAAAAAAGTGGCACCGTTTTTACTACACGCACCATGCCAACACTATTATTGTCTGCACTGTTTGGACCCAGTGCACAGGGCTGTGATTAGTGAGGTACCACAGGTGTCAGTTCTGGTACCACTCCTCAGAAGATGTATATCTGTGGATATAGTAGAGGGTATCCAGGGCTAGTTGAGCCTGTTCATAGATAAATACCAAGCTCTGAAGGATGTCAAATTGAAAAGGGATGAATATTATGAGATAGGAGTGTGGAGACTGGAAAATTCAATGCTAAACAGTTCAAGGTGTTGATGGGATACTGGTAGACACCATGGAGGATGAGTGAGACATGGGAGTTGCAATCTGCATTAACCTAAAGAAGGCTCTTCAGTGCAACATGGTATATGGGAGGGCTGACAGAATGCTGGTGTGCATAGGGAGAAGGATTACTAGCAGCAGAAGGGAGTTGATATTACCCCTTTAAAGCTCACTGATGAGACCCCATCTGCAATAATGTGTCCATTTATGGATCCCACACCTAAGAAAGAATAGGGCTAGATTAGAGACAGAGCAGTGAGGGGCCATGATGCTGACCCATGGCCAGCACAGAATACCATATAATGAGAGACTGAAAAATCTCAGCATGTTTTGCTGGAAGACAAAAAGGAGATGGGGTATTACAGAGATGTTTAAGTTCATGAAAGGGTTAAATGAAGTGAACACAGCAAGTCTGGTCCAACTAAGAAAGAGTGTGTCTGCTAAGGAGAATGCACTCACACTGGATAGTGAAAGGTTAAAAAAAGACATTAGGAAGTATTACTTCATTGAAAAGGTGATGGATGGGTGCAACAAACTTCCTGACAAAGTTGTAGAGGCAAAGACATTAGCAGGATTCAAGAGGAAGTGGGATGTATATAATGGTGTTATTAAAACTTATCAGACAGGATTGGAAGGGAAGGGAAAGTGCGACTGGGAGGGAGAATGGAGACTAGAGTGTCTTCAGGTAGGGAATCTTGGGACAGGCTAATTGACTTTTGAGGTCCTTTTCTGTCCATCACTTTCTATGTTTCCATGTAGCTGAGTTGGCTCTGCAGCATGGTTCATCTTCCATAGGCTCTGTTAATTTGGAAGACACCTGGGACAACATTTTATTTTATTTATTGAGTCTTGGAGTACAACACCTTTGAGCAATACAACTCATTTACAAGGGTTCCATGTCAGTAGTACAAAAACAAAATAAGGTAAACAATAGATAAGTAAAGAGCAGATATCAAGAATATACTTACAAAATTAATAGTAACATACTAAAATACCAGCAGAATAGGCCTAATGGTCTTTCGTGTCTGCCCATTTGGTCAACCCCACCCTGGGAGCTGACCTTGCTGCCCCTCTCCTCTCTAGCTTCTCCCTTCCCAGTCCGAATATTCTTGCTGCACTGTTTTTGCTTCCAGAACCCTTCCTGTATCTGTCCCACCCTCTTGAACCCTCCACCATCTCTGCCTCCACCAGCCCCCTGGGCAGTGCATTCCATGGCACCACCACCTTCTCAGTGAAGTAGCACACTC
This sequence comes from Neoceratodus forsteri, assembly GCA_016271365.2. Classification (NCBI taxonomy): domain Eukaryota; kingdom Metazoa; phylum Chordata; order Ceratodontiformes; family Ceratodontidae; genus Neoceratodus; species Neoceratodus forsteri. The sequence goes on along the minus strand of CM057456.1, from coordinate 417,307,641 downwards.
CTTTCTCCCTAATCCCCTCCAGCTTCCACCCATGTCCTCTAGTGTCCCCCTCTTCCTTTGGAGCACCCTGACTGCTCCTCCCCTATTTACCCCCTTCATGTACCTGAAGACCTCTATCATGTCCCCCAGTCCCATCTCTCTTTCAATGTGTACATATTTAGCTCTTCTAGCCTCTCCCCATAGGTCCTATCCCCCAAGCCCCAAATCATTTTGGTTGCCCTCCTCTGGACCCTCTCCAGGAGTTCAATGTCCCTCTCTAAATGTGGCCTCCAAAACTGCATGCAGTACTCGAGGTGCAGCCTCACCAAGCAGTTATACAGTGGGAGTATCACTTCCCTCCTTCTGGAGGTGATCCCCCTAGCAATGCATCCAAGCATCCTGTTGGCCTTTGCAGCTGCCCTCCTACAAGTCTCCGAGTTGTTCATCTTGACATCCACCACCACCACCCCAGGTCCCTCTCAGCCATCAAGACTTGTAGCATTCCCCAGGGTGTACACTTGGCCCAGATTTCTGGCTCCCAGGTGCAGTACCTTGCATTTCCCTGCATTGAACCTCAGCTTCCACTTTCTAGACCACCTTTCCAGAGCCTCCAGGTCCTCCTGTAGGGCCATGCTCCCATCTCCCCATCCACCACCGCCCCCAAATAATGCATCAAAAGCAATCAAAATAGCACTAAATGTTGCTCAATATAACGGTAGAGTGGGCTAGAAGAAAGGTCAGCCTGGGAGGCCTTGTCAAAATCTAGGAGAGAACGTAATGGGGTGTAAGGTGGTGGATGCAGGATGGGAGAAACAAGAGGAGAAGGAGATGAGTTGCACAGGAGGTGGAGAGGAGCTAAATAAGTTGAAAGGGTTGTTATGACTTGAAAATCCAGCCGCAGTTTCTGCAAAACCCTTTGATAATGGTGGCTTATCCTGGAATTCAGATGTATTTTATTGGATTTTGTATGATATTAAGAACTTACTACTGAGTTTCTCACTTCCTAAAGATTTGTCAGTTCTCATACTTCCTTCTCATCTGCTCCATTGTCACCTGATTACAATGCCAATCCAACATCCATGTTATCCTCATTCTAGTCTCATTGCATCTGTTCTTTGCTCTGCAATAAGAGTAGTTTTTCAAGTGTTGACATAAATTACATGAATTTCTTTTTTTGGACAGGCACTCTATAGTCTTCAAGGGGCCACAATAGTCCTGTTGGAGAGATTTCATCAATTTTGCAAAATCTGCTTGTTGGGTAGTGATAGTAGCTCTACTTTTCAAGGGATGACAAGTAACATTTGTCTCTGCAAGCAGTCACTTTAGCACTTCCCGTGCTGCAAACGAACTGTGAAAACTATACACCTGGGTTTGTGCTATGTAAAACTGATGCCTGTCTGTGTGTTTTATGAGGCACAAAGTACAGCTGAGTGCTTTCAACCTACCAAGAAGCACATCAATTCTTCATGTGTCTACCCTGAAGTTGCTTCTTGTGCAAATAAAATGGTCTTGTTCTGACAGTTAATGAATAAAGCAGGACAATTTTTAAACTCTGTGTAAAACCTGAATTGACATTAGTTCCTGTTGCTATGGTATGATTGTTTTGCTTGTCTTTTCAGAATGTTAAGTTTAAGTGCATTGTTACATATACTGGTGGTGTTATGCAGAATGTTTTTTATCTTCATTATCATTATCATTAACTTTTTGCATTTTGATAAGATACAGAAGTTTGTTTACACAACCAGTCATACATCACTGTAAGCCAGGATGCAATAAAGTAATGCTGCAGTATAATGCAAAATATTGCAGTGCACTACAGAGAACAATGTAATTCAATGGCAGTTAAGTCCTTTTGTCATGCAGTATTTTGCGACTGTCACTTACTGCAAGTTACTGTGTTGTACTGCGATTTTACCGTATGTGGGGAATATTCATAGTGATATGATGCATTTCACTAATCACAGATGGAAAACAGTTTCCTATCTTTAAAAGCTTTACACAGCATCCTTTAATAGCATTTTGCTTGAAGTAGCAAATGTGTGACCTTAGCTGTGGTGGAAGTAGGGTCTACACTGTTAACAGGAGAGACACAACCATCAATATAGTGCAATGTACATTCTCTGAGGTTATGTAAGCCAGCATACCTAATGAAAGGCCCTGTCTTTTAAAGGTAAAGGCTGCTTTGAAACAGCAGAACTGGGAGCTGGTAAGGAAGCACAATCTTGAAATGGGAACTGGGAACCTGGAAGAAAGCACAATCTTGCTCAAGCTCTGAGAGAAGGTGTGACTTACTTTTAATTTTACACTTGTTTTTGCTTATTTGAATCAAGAAGGGGTTTGCAGTACTTCTTATCTATTTGTAAGTTGCTACTTTAAATCCAGAGGGATTGAAATACTGCTGCATTTTTGTTCCTGTGAACTGCTGGCTTGTTGTAGTTTGCTAATATTTTGGTGACATTTTGCAACAGATATTTAAGTTTTCACTGGTGGCTGAGAATTTTTAAGTCCTGTAGTTCAGTGGAGTTTTTTTGCATATTCAACCCAGAAAAAGCCTGAGGAGGTTCAAACTGGATTGCTCTGATTGCCTTTACAACACAGACCAGGTGGATTGCCCAGCCCTTCCTCCCCATCCCACTCTCCCCGGCTCACCTAGCTTTATGGGGTTAGGCAGAAAGGTGTGACAGCTTCCTGCTCAGACACAAAAACAGAGTTGGGTGTGCCACAGAAGGCAGTCAGGCAGTTCTGCATAAGCTGGGAGAATATTGTCTTGAGATTGCTATTGTATTAAAAAAAACCTTGGTGGGTCGTAGTACATTGTCCCTAGGAAAGAGTTACAGTACTAAGTGGAAGTGAGGTTTCCCAATAGTGACCTGGGCAGACAGAATCAGAGTAGATAGGAATTGTGTTGGGAGTGGTGCAGTGGATGTGGAGCAGCAGTCTTCAGAGGGACCTGCTGGGAACTGTGGTGCTGCTCCATCTGCAGTCACCTCTCTGGGCTGAGGGCAGAGATTGCCAGCCTCCAGGCTGAGTTGGCTAGGTTACAGGAACCTCCTCCCCAACCCAGGGGCCACCATACCTACTACCTCAAAACAGAACCAGCAAAAGAAGTGTTTGGACTACAGTGGGCTCAGGGAAGGTGAGGTGGGTGGATTAAAAGTGCATCCCCCACCCAGTGCAACTAAGAAATTCCTACACAGCTTTGGCAGAGTGGGAAGATCCCACAGTGACACCTGAAGCTGTGACCTTGGTGGAAAGCAAGTTCTACAGAAAAGAACCCTACAGGTGGGTGGAAGAGGACCCCCAAAGGAGGAAGAAGATTTTCCTGCTGGAGAACTCCATAGTCTGAGGAGTGGAATTGGAGACAGGAACAGGGGAGGAAAAGGAGGTAAGGTGTCTTCCAGGAAGCACAGCTCAGAGGGATTCGATGAGGATCCAGGGAATTGCTAAAGCAGTAGCAATGCAGGGGAAGCTTGATGTCATTGTCCATCTGGGACAAATTACCTGGCTGGAGACAAGGCAGGGATAGCAAGGGCGCAGGAGGAATTCAGGAAGTTGGAGAGGAGCCTTACATAGGTAGCAAGCTCTGTGACCTTCTCAGGGGTGCTGCCTGTCCATGGCAAGGGGGAAGCTAGGAACCTCCGCATCAAGGACTTCAACACTTGGCTGGAGAGCTGGTGCAGAGAAAAAAGGTTTGGGCTTCATAGGGAACTGGGGACCCACCTGAAGGAATGTGACCCTGTACAAGGGGAACGGCCTACACCTGTCCAGTGAGGGGACCACTATCCTTAGTGAACAGTTTAAATGCTTCATCGGCAAGCATTTAAACTAGTAATGGGGGTGTCAGAGGGATGCAGGAGGAACCAAACTGCCCACCCCCACAGGATAGGGAAGTCAACATGGAGGACCATAACACTATGGTATCACCAGAGAAAATAAACCCATAGAAGGGGAACAGCGGAAGACAGGAGGAAGGGGTTTGAATATGGAAAGGACAAGAGAGGAGGAAAAAGACAGCAGGGGAACTGATAAAAGGACAAATGGCAGGACATGGAAAGTCATGTATGCCAATGCCCACTGCCTAGAAATAAAATCCCAGACATGGTGGCCTTGATAGCGGAGGCTGACCTGGACATTGTGGCTAATACTGAAACGTGGTATACTGGAAACCATGACTGGGATGTAGCAATACCAGGTTTAATCTGTTTCGAAGAGACAGAGTGGGTAAAAATGGAGTGGGGTGGCTCTTTACGTCAGGGATGGTATTAGGATCACTGTGGTACAGGGAATACAGGTCGGAGTGGAGGTACTTTGGGTCACCCTTGAGTCAGGCAATGGCACTGCTATTTGCACAAGCATGATATACAGATCTCCAACAGGGGAGGAGGTGAACAGGGTTCAAGTGGAATCCATCCGCATGATGACAGCTAAAGAGGAGGTGCTGCTGGTAGGTGATTTCAATCTCCCAGATGTGGATTGGAGCATCCCAGCTGCTCCTTCAGCCAGGAGTAGAAACATCCTGTACTTTGTACAAGGGGCAGGCCCTCAGATAGCTAGTGCTAGAGCCCACTAGGGAGGGTGCAATTTTGGACCTGGTACTCACCAATGGGGACAGAATTGAGGACATCAGGGTGGGTGAACACCTGGAACCAGTGATCACATCACACAGTGTTTTTCAGCATGAGTACAGTGGCAGAGTCAAGCCACACAAAAGTCAGGGTCCTGGATTTCAGGAGGGCAGACATTACTAAGATGGGCATGTGTCTCAAGTATGCCCTGGCAAGGAGAGACAAAGGGGAGAGTGGAGGAGCAGTGGGCTCATCTGAAAGGAGCCAGCGGAGGCATAAACCTTGCATTAAGCAAGTAAACAAGGCAAGAGAAAGCCACTATGGTTCTCAAAGCTAGTGGCCAGGAAGGTAAGGAAGAAAAAGATGGCTTTCAGGAAATACGAGGATACACAGCAGGAGGAGGACAGGGGAGTGTATCTAGACAAACAGAGGGAGGCAGGGAAAGCAGTCAGGAGTGTTAAGGCACAAATGGAGGAAAAAATAGCACAGGAGGTAAAGAAAGGAGACAAGACTTTTTATAGGTACATTAGTGAAAGGAGAAAAAACAGGGGTGGGATAGTAAGGCTTAAAGGGGAAGAAGGAGAGTGTGGGGAAGGGGACCTGGAAAAAGCATCAACACTGAACAAATATTTCTCTTCTGTATTCACAGAAGAAGAAGGTGAGGGACCACAGTTAGGCAATATGAACAAATATGGGAAGGAGATGGACACCAGTCCATTTATAGAAGAGAAAATCCTAAATGAACTCACAAAACTGAAAGTGGACAGGCTATGGGACCAGATAGGATACATCCTAGAATATTAAAGAACTACAGGATGTGCTGGTGCCACACTGGCAGCACTGTTCAATGAGTCACTCAGCAAGTGTCTTCTGGAGGACTGGAGGAGGGCAGATGTAGTTCCTCTTCACAAAAGTGGCAGTAGGGAGGAGGCTGGAAACTATAGACCAGTCAGCCTCAAATTACTACTTAAACAAAGGATCGTGGAACATCTTGAAACCAGCAGAGCACAGGATCCAAGACAGCATAGATTCACAGTGGAAGGTCATGTCAAACAAATCTAATTGATTTCTTTGGTGGTGACTAAGGTCGTGGATGGGGGGAGTGGATGTTGCCTACCTGGATTTCAGTAAGGCCATGGATACTGTGCCACATAGAAGACTTGTGAACAAGCTGTGCAGCCTGGGAGTGGGTCACAAGGTAGTAGACTGGATTAGGAACTGGTTGAGTGATGGAAGACAGAGGTCGTGGTAAATGGTGCTCAGTATGAGGAAAGGAGGGTGACCAGCGGGGTGCCACAGAGATCAGTCCTGGGCCCAGTCCTGTTAAATGTCTTCTTCAGTGAAATTGTAGAGGGGCTGGAGGGGAAGGTGTGCCTCTTTGAGGATGACACTAAGATCTGCACCAGGGTGGATACTCCGGGACGGGTGGAAAAGATGAGGAGGGACCTAGATAAACTGGCGGAATGATCCAGAGTGTGGCAGCTGAGATTTAATGTGAGAAAGTGCAATATCATGCATTGGGGGCACAAGAACCCAGAGGAGGATTACATGATGGGGGGGGGGGAACTGATGATTACCAAACAGGAAAGGGTTTTGGGGTAATCATATCTGATGACCTAAAGGTCGCCAAACAATGTGCCCTGGCTGTGGGGAAGAGCCAGTGGGATGCTGTGGTGTATAAGGAGAAGTATGTCCAGCAGAAGGAAGGAGGTAGTTATGCCACTGTACAGATCATTAGTGAGGCCTCATTTAGAATACGTTGTCCAATTCTTGAGTCTGCATCTCTGTAAGGATATAGACAGGGTGGAGGCAGTTCAAAGAGGGGCAACAAAGATTGTGCAGGGCCTGCACCAAAAGTCATATGAGGAGAGACTGGAAGACCTCAATATGTATACTCTGGAGGAGAGAAGATACAGGGAGATATGGCAGAAATCTACAAATATCTAAAAGGCATAAATAGGGTACTGGAGGTTAACATATTTCTGAAAAGCAGATGCCCAGGAATGAGGGGGCATGACATGAGGTTGGAAGGGGGTAGACTAAGTGGTAGAGTGAGGAAATATTTCTTCACAGAAAGGGTGGTAGATGCATGGAATAGACTTTCAGTGGAGGTGGTGGGGCAAACACAGTGGGGATTCAAGCATGCATGGGACAGGCATGGGGAACCGTAGTGATAAGAATGAGGAGGTAAAACCGAGATCAAGTAGGGTCTGTGACTTTACAGTAGGTAGGAAAACAGGCAGACAAGATTGGCCTAGCAGTCCTTATCTGCTGTCAATTTTATATTCCTATGGATATACTCTGGTGAGAAGCCCAAACTGCACAGTAGTTCAACATACAACAGCAAGCAAGGATAGAATAAGGCAGTGTACGGTTTAAAAAAAACAGATGAGGGTTATTTGTCTAAAAATATAGGGCATCATGTCACTTATCTAAAAGCTCAAGGGGTCCTTTTTGTGGTGTTGAAACTGATGTGCACAGGGAAATCCACTAGAATCACATTAATCTTTCTTAAATACTGCTTCAACCCCTGACCCTATCAAGAGGAAATCTTCCATAAAAGTCAGTCTGCTGTTCTAACAACAGCCTTCAGTGTTGCAGTCAGCAACATGCCTATTCCTTCAGCTGAGGAGGTCCAAGCAAGTGTGAAACATAACAGATGAGTATCTCACTAGTCTTTAGCCTCAGCTGTCCTAGACTGAAAGCCTTTCCTTATGGTGAAAGTTAGTTCATGAACGTTTTGCCTCTGGTGGAGTGGAGTTAAGATTGTGTTTTTGGATCTGTTTACTTCAGTTCACAGTTGGGCTGAGTACAAACTACAACAGGACAATTTCATCCCAGCCTTCCATGGAGACCATTTAACCAGCTAGAACAATCTCCAACACTGAAACAGTTGTGTACTGGTATTTGGCTGCTGTATAGTTACCTGAGTACCATGGTAACAGAGGGTGTCCTTTTCATGCGACTGGTAGAGTTCAGTAGAGCATCAAATCTGGGTTGCAAAACACATCTCTTTACGTTAGTGTTGTTTTCACCCCATACATTACTATCTTTAATTATATTTTTTATGTGTGTTCTGATTTAGTTGTGTGGCATTTATTGGAGACATATTTGTAATTATATTTACTGTAACAATCACAGAATGTTTTTTGTTTAAGTATGCTATTTACACTGAACTAAACTAATTAAATAGCGTTACCAATTTGTGAAAATAATCTTTTCAAGATCAGGATATGTGACCCATTTGTATCAGATGATCAGTCAAATATATAAGCCTCAACAATGGTGGTGGGGCCCCCTCCGAGTACACCTACACTAGTAACAAAAGTCCTGACATCATGCACCATGGAAATCTAAAGAAATATGGTGCAGATATTTTCCTTGTGGCAGTATTTGGGAAGTGACCAGTTTAATTTGCTGTAGGTTATGCATTTCCCTTAACAAAAACAAAAAATACTTAAATCTGCCCTGTTACATCCCCACAGAAACCCTGATCAGGTCTTGATATTTATTTTCCATTAGGAGGACTGAATTTTACAATGTATACATCCTTCCTAAGCTGTTATTCCTCTGTGGGTATGTGTACAGAATGCCAGCAGGTCAAATGACAGTATAGCAGCAAATCACTGAAAGCTACAAGTGCTACTATATTTAGTATTACCCAGGCAAAATTACTTTTTTTGTAAAAACTTACTAGAGGATAACAAGTACTTTCGAACTCCATGAGGCTTCTGGGACAAAGTCATCTATATAAAAAGCAGCAAGCAGCCACTAAAAATGGCCTTAATATTGCTTTAAATACTCGTATAGAAGCCTGGAGCTCCCATATATTAAGTGGATCTTCTCAGGCAAAATGTATCACGGCAACTACAGAAATCCCTAAAAGGAAGTATTTTATGAAGGGTTAGTTTTAACCTGGATGTTGTGATACTTTTCAGGGGTGTATGGTAATGCTTCCTCTCAAAAATATCTAAACACTTCCCAGTGCTAAATGTCTTAGTTATCTGTAATCATCCGTCCTGTCAAATCTCAAGGAGCTTTTTCTCTAACACCTGACAGAATTCAGCCTCATTTACATTACTTGGTACTGGGCAAGTCATTCACCCTCTCAGCTAAATCAGTTTTGTTCAGTCTTTCTAACCAACAAACAAAACAGTTAGTGCCCAGTGCTCTTCTGAAGTCTTTCCTAGTAAGTCAAACATTTAAACTGAAACTGAAAACAGGCATTGTGATTTTGTTTGTCACCTTGTCTTGCTGTGATAGTTGTTTAAAATGTACTAGTAATATTCTAATTTTTCACACTGCCATGCACCTCTAACTCATTGGTCTGCATTTCCAAATCACTAGTGAAAGAAAGGCAGTACAATACTGATAGCAGCTGGGTGTGAAATAAGTTATGTTGAGCCACTGCCATTCTTAGTAAACAGGGGCACAATTTTGAAAAGCAGAAAGTTATGCACGTGTGGCAGAAATGTTGTGTATCGGGATGGGGCTGTTGCACTCCTCAATTCCTGCCACATGCATGACATTTTTGTACGGTTTCCATTTCATCATGACCCTTTTCCTCTTTACTGCAGCTTGCCACCATTTTATGTGCATATTCTATGCCTGGTACGACTGGGCATAATATGTGAACAGAAAATGAAATTGACGTCCCGATGAGAAACTACTGAAATTCAAAGTTTTTTCTGCAGGTTGCTGATGCAGAACTTTTTCCCAATATCAGTGAGTTTGCACACACTTTGCCCATGGCCCATTTCTGGAGCTTTAGAAATCAGATCCCAGGTATCTATGCCATAAAAATACCATTACAATTAATGTCCTGGTTGACAGTTTCACATGGAAAGCCAAGGAGGACTGAATAAGAATGGAGTCTGTACAATATTAGGTACACTGGCAGAGAAGTGTGGATGAGAGTGCACTATGGTTGCCAGGGCTACATTTGTCTTTTGAATTAAAGGAGACAGACACAGAGAAATTTGTTGGCAGGAGAAGGCCTTGTGGTCTATCCAATCTGATCTGTTGTCTACATGGGTGAGGCAGTTCAGTGGACCCAAATTGCTCATGCCAGTCCCCTCCCCCACCCTGCCCTTCCCTGTGCATCCAGCCAGTCCTCAGTACCTGTCATGTCCCCTACTGAATCTCCCCACTGTATGCACATTAATCACTTGGTGTGTAGTCTGTTCCAATTATCCAACACCTGTCCTGTGAAGAAGTACTTTCTGATGTCCTTCTTAACCCACCCACTGATTTCCTATTGTTGCTCCTCATACTAGTGTTAAGACTATTACAGATCAGGTTGCTAGTGTACACTTTGTTGATTCACTGCATGCATTTAATGTATTGTTCATTTCCCTTCTCTCCTTCCTGACTTCCAATGAATACAGGTACAGTCTCTGCTCGAATGCTCTATCATGTTGCCCATGCATCCTCTTAGTCACCTTCTTCTACACTCAGTCCAGTTTTTCTCTGCCCTTCTTTAGATGGGGTTCCAAAATACATGCAGTAGTCTAGGTGAAGCTGCACCAGGGATTTAAACAGGGGCTAACTGACTTATTTCTTAGGGTGATAAAGCACCTCCCAATGCAGCCCAGCATCTTATTTGCCTTCTCCATAGCTTTGTTGTATCATGCAGTAGATTTGAGGTTGTCTGAAATTACTACTCCCAGATCCCTTTCTTCCTCTGCCTTAGCAGTTGTTGACTTGTTACTCTTATCAGCCTGCATTTTTCCCTAGGGTATTTGCAGCCAAGGCATGGCTTTATACTTTGTGACATTGCAGCTCAGCTGCCAGATCCTTAACCATTGTTCCAGCCTATCCAGATCCACTCTCAATTAACAAATACCCTCCTCACTATCATCTCTATCACACAGCTTGGTATTGTCTGCAAAATGTCAGATTTTCCATCCGATGCCATTCCCATGTCACTGATAAAGATGTTAAAGAGTACCAATCTGAGGACCAACCTCTGCAGGACCCCACTTGTGACCCCTCTCCCTCACAAGTACTCCCAATTAACTATTACCCTCTGTGTTTCCCCTAGCCAGTTCCGTATCCACTGTGTTAGTCTGCCGCTAGGTCCTTTAGTTTTTGACCATTCTCCTATTGCCTTCTGCCTGTAACGCATTTGCCACCAGGAACTCTTCTAACCTCTCCTTAATGATACACTTCACCAGCCTGCCTACTGTTGAGGTCAGACTGACCACAGGTTCATAGGTTAGTTATGAGCTAAGCGAACAAAATTTGTCCATACAGTAGGTGCTCGACTCACTTCAAAAGACATACCCTGAGATTTTATTCTCAAAGCAGTAGTTGTCTAATTTTATTTTAAACTCATTCACCAATCTACTACTTATTATCTCTAGAGGTAGCTTATTCCACACTGAAACTGTTATCTCAGAGAACCATGTTGCTCTTTTCTTGATATGATTAACATAACCTTTTAGTTAGAGCTCATGGGATCTCGTGGTGTAGTGACATTGTTTTAATTCTAGGCCTACACAATCCCAGAGATTGTCAATGTTAAAGGCTCAGTAAACTAGACACAGATTCCTCCCGCCCCATTCTCCAGTATTCCAGGGTGTGGAAGTTTAAATTTTTAAGCCTATCTGCATAACCCAGACCTCTCATACCTGTTATTGATTTACACAATCTGTGCCAATACCTTCAATTTGTTAACATATGTTTTGGTTGTTGGTGCCCCAAAATCTTGCACAATATTCAAAATGTGGTCTAATCAGAGCACAATAAAGTGGCAGTATCACCCCTCTATCCTACCAGTTATGTGCTTTTTAATGCAACCCAGTGTCCTATAAGCCGTCCTTGTAACCTGGTCACAGTGTTTCTTATTCTTCATATCATCTGAGACTATAATTCCCAGGTCATTCTTTTCAGAGGTAGGTTTTAGGATTTGCCCTCCAAAGACATACTCCGCTGTGCTGTTATTTGCACCAAATGCATTACAGCACATTTCTCAATATTAAGTCAAGGCCATATTTATGTCCCCATTGCTCAGTCCTTAAGTAACTTGACTGTAGATTTGCTATCTCTTCCTTGTTTGCTGACAATTGAACCCAGTTTAGTGTCATCCTCAAAGTTTGTTAACCACACTTCCTCATTACCCTGCAGACAGTGTGGTAATATATATGTTAAATAAAAATGGTCCCAGGACTGAGCCTTGCATTGGACCCCACTAGTCACAACTGTCCACCAGATGCAACACCTCTCAGTACCACCTGCTGTGTTGTATCTGATAACCATGAATCAATCAATATCAGCCTAGGGTTTAGTCCTATATCAATTAACCTCATTACTAGTTCTCTATGAGGGACTTTATTAAATACCTTACTCAGGTCCAGGTAAGCCACATCCACCGGATTTCCCAGGTCAAGTGCCCTGCTCACCCGATCAAAGAATGTTAGCAGGTTGGTCTGACAGGACTGACCTTTTACAAAGCCATGCTGTGATTGATCCACCATACTGTTTGTTGCAATACGATTTTCGATTTCCTCCTTAATAATGTTTTACAAGATTTTACATAGCACAGAGGTTAAACTAATGGGGCTGTAATTTACATTCTGCTTTGCAACCCTTTGTATAAATTGGAGTCACTGCTGCTTTTCTCCAATCCTCAGCTACAGCTCTACTATCTAAGGAGGCTTGATATATTTTTGTAATGGGCCCTACCAGATCCTCTGACAATTCTTTAAGTATCCTAGGATACATATCATCTGGGCCCAGTGCCTTATTGGGGTTCAACTGTTTTAGTCTGTTTTTAATGTCTTCCTCATTGACAGTTATTTTAGGAGATTCCCCAACATTCCTGTTTACCACTGGTGTGGTATCCCTTGTACTATTCACTGCGCCACGATATGTATTCAAAAGCTCCGCTATTTTCTTCATGTCAGTTTGTATATTGCCAGCTTGATCACATATTGGCCCTACCTGTGGAGTTATATTCCTCTTAGAGCTGACATAAGTATAAAGGGATTTATAGTTATCTTTAACCTCTTAAGCAAGATGCATCTCATGGCATCTCTTTGATTGCACACAGCTTTTTTTACAATGACCTTTTGTAATTGTCCCAAGCTGATTCTGTATAGTTTCCTGGCTCAACCTTTTGGTTTAGTTTTCATGGCTGTTACTCTGGTGCATTAAATAGGCCAAAATCATACTAATTAAATGTGTTACATACATGAAACGCAGGCAGCGTTTTGTACCATCAGCAGGGACATTAAGGTGTAGTGTCTTGCCAATGGGAATATCACGGTGTCAATGGTGCAGGGTCTGCAACAGAAGCCATACGTAGAAAGACTAAAAGAGCTTAATGTGTATACCCTTGATGAAAGGAGGGTGAGGGGGGACATGACAGAAACTTTCAAGTACCTCAAGGGAATAAACAAAGTCCAAGAGGGGAGCATCTTTCAGAAAAAGAGATGTGCAAGAACAAGGGGGCACGATCTGTAGAGGGAGGATGGCTCAGGGACAACGTGAGGAAATATTATTTTATGAAGAGAGTGGTGGATGCATAGAACCACCTTTCTGAGGAGGTTGTGGGGTCAAAAACAGTAGGGGAATTCAAGAATGCAGGGGAAAGACATAAGGCAATTATAGTGGGGTGTAGGAGGAAGTAGGCTGTTGGTAAACTAGAATCTAAAGCCTATCCAGTAGGTAGGGAAATGGGAAGACTGGGTGGGCCAAGCAGTCCTTAATTGCCATCAAAGTCTATGTTCTAAAGGGATACATCTAACATACTAACATACTAAAATGCCAGCAGAATAGGCCTAATGGTCTTTCGTGTCTGCTCGTTTGGTCAACCTCCACCCTGGGTGCTGACCTTGCTGCCCCCCTCACCTCCTCTGGCTTCTCCCTTCCCAGTTCCAGACATTCTTGCTGCATTGGATTTTCCTTCCAGAACCCTTCCCCTGTACCTGTCCCACCCCCTCTTGAACCCCTCCACTGTCTCTGCCTCCACCAGCCCCCTAGGCAGCGCATTCCATGGCTCCACCACCCTCTCAGTGAAGTAGCACCTCCTCCTTTCTCCCCTGAATCTTCCCCCCTCCAGCTTCCACCCATGCCCTCTAGTGACCCCCTCCTCCTTCCTTCGAAGCACCCTGACTGTTCCTCCCCTATTTACCCTCTTCATGTACCTGAAGACCTCTATCATGTCCCCCCGGTCCCCTTCTCTCTTCCAATGTGTACATATTTAGCTCTTCGAGCCTCTCCTCATAGGTCCTGTCCCCCAAGCCCCAAATCATTTTGGTTGCCCTCCTCTGGACCCTCTCCAGGAGGTAATGTCCCTCTTTAAGTGTGGCCTCCAAAACTGCATGCAGTACTCAAGGTGCTGCCTCACCAAGCAGTTATACAGAGGAGTATCACTTCCCTCCTTCTGGAGGTGATCCCCCTAGCGATGCATCCCAGCATCCTGTTGGCCTTGGCTGCTGCCCTCCTACAAGTCCCTGAGTTGTTCATCTTGACATCCACCACCACCCCCAGGTCCTTCTCAGCCATCGAGACTTGTAGCATTTCCTCCCCCCAAGGTGTACATTTGGCCTGGGTTTCTGGCCCCCAGGTTGAGTACCTTGCATTTCCCTGCATTGAACCTCAGCTTTCACTTTCTAGACCATCTTTCCAGAGCCTCCAGGTCCTCCTGTAGGGCCACCCTCCACTCCTCCCCATCCACCACCGCCCCCAGTTTTGAGTCATCCGAAAAGAGACTCATCTCACTCCTGATTTCTGTCCTTATGTCAGAGACGTAGGTGTTTAAGAGGAGGGGCCCAAGGACTGATCCCTGTGGGACCCCACTAATGACCCTCCTTGGGGATGAGACTATGCCGCCAACTACGACCCTCTGGGTGCGGTCCTGGAGCCAATTGCCTATCCATCTGATTATCTGGTTCCCCACCCCCATTTCTCCCAGCTTATCCAACAGGCCCACGTGAGGAACAGAGTTTCTGTTTAATTTCTTAATGTATTAACTTAGGTCTAGGGACACACAAGGCAGTGTGTACTCTAACTATCCTTACAAAATATTGTGTGAGTAACAGAGCCAGGTAGAGAAATCTACTGTAAAAGGCAATATGAGTTGTGATTGTGACCTCTGAAATTAACAAACAACCCCCCCCCAAAAAAAACATATAGCCTAATGTGCTTCATGTGTCATGTTCTGATGGATATATCAGTAAAATAAATTTGTTTCTTAAATTCTGTATACAAGACTGATTGTGTCATTCTTTTGTAAGCCAAATGTGTCATTCTTTTGTAAGCCAAAACATACATTAGGCTTATATTTCCAATGGACTACTTTGCTTGAGATTTACTTAAAACTACATATCACCATGGTAACTTTCCCTTGCTCTTGTCTTCAACATATTACAGAAGAATAACATATTATTTGATGGATGGACCTTCTATGAAAAGGCCCCTTCTTTTACTTCTGTAACATTATAACTTCAGTTTGGTTCTATATTGTGCTAGTCAGAAAGAATGCCTTATCACTGGATCTTGACTAAACAATCTCACAAACATAATGCCAGAATTCTGTTCAAGTACTCCGAAGAAAAGGGCCAAGTAGCAAAGATTTCATTGAAGCTTTGTCACTTGGTAAATCTGCACTTTAGAGCTGTGCAACTAATTAATCTTAATTTCAGAATACAACAAAAGTGGTCTTTTCAATACTTTTGACCAAATTACTAACACTGGGTACTAGTGAACTTTGCTTTTGGATATAAACAATTTAAAAATGGGAAAAAATCTAGCCTGGTGACCAGGGATAGTTCCATGGCTGTCCTTACCCCTCAAGTATTCTTTTACTACCACCTTTCAATTTGTTCCCCTTATATCATATTACATTATACAGTGCCACCCACCAGGATGAAGCACTCTTGGATAAAGATGTCATACTTTCTATGTGACAAATTGGAGGAATGGCCATTGCACTATATTATGATGCTGCAAGATCCTACAAGATATCACTGGCATAAACTGTGATAAGAGTGCTTCCTTCTGGTGGATGGCACTGTATCTGGGCACGTGACTTGTTGCTATACTACTTACCTGTCTATTTTAAAGCCTGTTGTACTATAAGCTGTACCACCCACTTGTAGGAGCCTGTGGCTCCTGTATGTCTATGACTCTGTAATTTGTACTCTGTAACTCTCGGTCGCACCTGAAAATAGGCACTTGGGTGTCTATTACCTAGTTAACAAACAAATAAATAAATAAATTCTGCATAACTACTCCGTCAATATGCCCTTCATGTCCATAACCCGATGCCCTGCCTAGAGCCTACAACTAGCTTTCAGATGAGACATTAACGAGGTCCCATCTGCCTGGATTGGTGGTAGTTCAGGTGGATGTTAAAGATCCCATGGCACTTATCGAAAAGAGCAGGGAAATTTCCCTGGTGTCCTTGCCAAATTTCCCTCATTCACTAAAAATACCACCAACAGCTTAATCTGGTTCAAGGTCAGTTGGCATTCATTTGTATTCCCCTCCCCCGGGTTGTGCCTTAAAATAGGCAGGATTTGTCTAGTGCACTTACCCGGTCAACAAAAACTAAATAAAAAATAAAAAAATAAACTAATGACCTAGCACCCCTGAACCCCAAATCCATGATAAGAAAGAATAGGCTGAATCATTATGCTGGCTGCTTAATCATATCCCTACATCAATTACATCAATGCAGGTCAAGTCAGTCCATAATTACATTCTGCCTAGCAGCACTCACTGAAATAGACCAACTGCCCCGCCATTGTACTGAGATCAGCTGACAGGCTCAGATGATAGATTTGGGGAAGCAGGGTCTGGACTTAACTAGAGGACATTTGGAGCTGGGGGGGCCCAGGTTAGGTAAGTGGCAGAACCCTCGTGACAGTGTTGATTAGATATAAGTGGTACAGGATGGCTGTATGGAATGTAACATGCCCACAGGGTATTTAGAAATTTGGCTCCCCCAATCAAGGATCAAGGGTTGAGGGGAATGATGCATATGTTCCTATTGATCAAGTGGCTGGGGGAATGGGGTTTGGAGGAGTTTATAAAGACTGTGTCAGGTGGTGTTAGGTGCTGGAAAGGTTTCAGATATATCTGGAGAGTTCAGGGAAGTTAGGGACAGGACATCACTGAAGGAGATGGGAAGCAATAAGGCTAGTGTAGGTCACCTAGAGAGGAAGAAATGGGTCTTTTAAGTGTGTAGTTTTTTTAAACTTTTATCGCCTAAATATAAGGAACACAGAGGGCCCGATTCCAAGATAGATGTCATAACTCACAGACATATATGAGTTGCGACATGCACTGCTATGCCGGGGACCTGTGCCCTATTCCAGAACAGGCAGGGTCCCCGGCACTTATGCCCTGCAACTTGTGGCAGCTGCAGGACTGCGCCACAGGAAGGGTGCACCTACATGGGTGCCACAAGCCGCAGAACTGCAGGGCACAGTTGGCTCAGGGCAAGGCCCCACAGAACCCACCTCAACACCATGGCACTGCTCCACAAGGCTGGGAGAGGCTGGGGCCACAGGACCACCCTAGGGTGCCTGGAATGTGGGGGATGGGGACTGACACATGGGGGCACTGCAGAGGATTGGGGGCAAGGGTGCTGGCTGCCCACGGTGGCAAGCCCTGTCACAGGAGGTGTGATGGGCACCCATGGGGAACTGTGGGGGGGTCAGCTGGAGGGGCAGCGGGCTCAGTGGTGCATTACCAGTGGACACTGGTACAGTTAGACCAGCTAATAGCTGGTCTAACTGTATGTATGCCATGGTCCACCAGGTCCCACTTGGAATCGCAATTTGTGATTCTGCCAGCTGCCCTCTTGGAATACCGGTGTAATCATTGCTGAAATCCCCCTTGTGCCATGTCGCAGGGGGTTGCAGGCATTGTGAGTGGTGTAACCCACATTTGGCAGAGGCGGCCTGCGCCATGCCGCAGGCTGCCTCTTGGAATTGCGTTGGGCATAATGCATGTCACAAGATGTGATTTGCACCATAGGGTTTGGCGCAAGTCACCTTGCGACATGTGTAACCCCTTTTGGAATCGGGCACCAAGTATTTTGGAGTCCTGAGAACACATATTCATTGTGTATTCTTAAAAAGGTACTCACACTGCCCTGCACTGCTGTGATGGTCTAGCTCTGATCTAATGGTCTAGAGGGTGCTCTTGAAGTGTACTCTACTCTAAAGGTGGTGAAATGAGATGGCGAGGCACCAAGGTCCAATTATGTGGATAGGATAACTGTTACCCAGACAAGGAGAGGCAGGAGTCAACTTAGTGCTTGATGCCTGCAGGGCATTTATTTTGTACCAAGGGTAGAGACACAGTCACCAGAGGGAAGAGGTTGCCCAAGAACAATAGTGCAATAAACAGGAAAATACTTTTATCTACCACTTCTAAGGTTAATACCACAAGAATAAACTTTAGGCCTACTGCCACTCTTATTCTGACACTATTCTATACTTCAATACTCTAAATGAGGATCAGGTGACATAAGCTACTCAGAACTGTACCAGGGTAATCAGCATCACACATTTCCATAAGAGTCCAGATATTACAAGAGTCCAGAGATCCAGCGTCTTCATACACCAATCGTTCTTCATTGGTAGCTACAAGGAAATGAAACAGAACTGTAGAATCCTAATCACAATTCCCAGCAAGGACCTAGTTAAGGCCACTGGGGTGGTGAGAGGTTTGTAAACTGACCATATACTGTATTCTTCGCAAAAGCCCACTCTCTCCAAGGCTGCCGGAATGTAGAACCAGAGCAACTGGTTCCTGAAATAACACACTGAAAACAAAGGGTTCCTCGGCCAAAACCCACTTCCAGGGTTGCCAAGGATGAGGATAGATCAAGATCTGCGTGGCGATGAATCCAATGGAGGACTACCATGACCTGACTGATGCTGCAGCACTCCAAGGGTCAGCTGAACTTGGAAGGAACTCTGACAGGACCAGGAACCATAAAAATCTGAAGAGATGATGATTGACTCTGCAATCCTAGGATCAGGAACTAACACAAAACAAAGAAACGGCGGACGCTTCCCGTACTGGGCTTCGACGGACTCGACTTTCGGCGAACGACCAGGAGGGGTGCAGACTAGGTTCTTCAGGATGAGCTCACTCTTCTGTAGAGGGCAACCAACTTCGGGACATCTGGAACAGGAACCATACGGAACGACACTGGCACGGCTGTCGTGATGCGTTTCGGCAGAAGTACTTTCAAGCTGTGAAAACAAGAAAACGTCGGGTACGACTTGTATGACTGGCGACGGACTCGACTTAAGTGGACAACACAGACGGATGTGATGAGCTGATGGATGATCTCCCAGGAGTGAAGAATGCTGAGCGGACGTCTTCTTCTGAGTAGAGACTGATTCTGAGTACGTGGTGTTACAGACCACACTAGGAGACTGCAGTGTGGTAGAAGATTGAGACTGTCTTCATACAGTAGTAAACATATACCTGAAAGATGCCCAAAGAACTGTGGAATGATACAATAATTTGCCAGAGGAGGGCAAATTATAACTTCAGGAGTAACTATTACTGATGAGGGCCAATGTTCAGGTGTTTAGAGCAATAGTTCAGGTACTTAGGGCAATAGTTCAGGTACTTAGGACAATAGTTCAGGTACTTAGGGCAATAGTTCAGGTACTTCGAGCAATAGTTCAGGTACTTAGGACAATAGTTCAGGTACTTAGGGCAATAGTTCAGGTACTTAGGGCAATAGTTCAGCATAAGCAGTACAGTAACCACAGTAGTTTCACAGTATAGGCAAATCGAGCACTCTTAGATGAACCCCTGTTCCTAAATGTAGGATCTTCCTGAATAGGATCTCTTTCTGGATGTCGTGGCTAAGGAATCCTATAGTACCACTAGGCTGGTTTGCCCTATTCCACTAGGCCGGGGCCTCCCTATAGTACCACTAGACTGGCTTGCCCTATTCCACTAGGCCGGGGCCTCCCTTTAGTACCACTAGGCTGGCTTGCCCTATTCCGCTAGGCCGGGGCCTCCCTATAGTACCACTAGGCTGGCTTGCTCGATTCCTCTAGGCCGGGGCCTCCCTTTTATACCAAGCATTACCTCTGGCCTAATGCCCTACTTTTACCTCGGGCCTGACACCCTACATTATATTGGGCCTGGTGCCCCACTTTAGATTGGGCCTGTTGCCCCACTTTACCTTGGGCCTGGTGCCCCTTGTAATACTGGGCCTGGTGCCCCACTTAATACTGGGCCTGGTGCCCCTCTTTAAATTGGGCCTGGTGCCCCACATTACTTTGGGCCTGGTGCCCCACCTTAAATTGGGCCTAATGCCCCTCTAAATGCTGGGCCTGGTGCCCCTCTAAATGCTGGGCCTGGTGCCCCTCTTTACACTGGGCCTGATGCCCTACTTTGCATCTGGGCCTGACTTGCCCTTTTAAATTACGTGGCCCCTTTAAATTTCCACCTCACTGAGAGCTTCTGTCATTCATTCGGCAGGTTGCCACCTTAAATCCTGCCCCCTAATGAATATTTATAGGCCGTGATAAAGGCCTTGCTTTTCAGCCCCTCCCAAGGGCGTCGCTAACCCCACCTCCTTAATTAATATTAAACTAAGGGTCCTAGCGACCTGATGCCCCTGCGGCGCTCGGCCGCCTCCTCTAAGCACCTACTGCGCGTGTCCACATTGAAAACAGTCTCCCTTTAGAAACAGGCAGTCAGCACTTAGCATGTGCTGCTGCCAACTCACCGTCCCAGGAGGCAGAAGGAGGATTCCTGTGCTGTAGGGAGGCGGGAGGGATGCTGGCAGATGGAGGGAAAACTGGGCAGACAGCTGGGGGGACGACTAGGGGGCCTCAGATGGCCAAAAGGGACTCGGCGATGCGGCGGCGCTCTGCCACCAGCGTGGGACCGAATTTAAAATGAAAATACTCGGGGCTAAAATAAATAAATGGAGGGGCTTTTCAGCCCAAAACACGGCAAACGGTCGTTCTTTTGTCTTCGTGGTGCCCTGATGGCACCACCGACCGCAGGACTAACGCTGAGGAGGGAGGCTTCAGGGGACTGGAGGAAGGGAATCACCCTGGAGTCAACAGGACCGGCTTCACAACCCCAGGTAAGCCACAAGTCCCTGTTGCACTCCTGTGATCCTCTCCACTCCACAGCCCAGCAACAACTGACAAACTGTAGAATTATTTTTTAAACTTGAACCTCCCTAGGGTTCTAGATTGGCTGGAGTGGAATGCTGTGCATGAGCCACTCAGCACAGCATTCCATCCAGACCATTGTGACATCTCTTGCCATTAAAATCTGTCTTTTGACCATGCTGTAAGTGCACAGGGTACTTTTCTGCTTTATTTTACAGTTTCTCTTTATAAGGAGGTGAATCTTTTATTCTCAGGGGCCCCTTACCATAGTATCCTGCTGCCTACACCTGCAGCAAGTACCCTGGGCACCTGTAAACCCTTAATTTATTTATTTATTTTATTTTTCTGGAATGCTCCAACTTTGGGGCATTACACTGCATTTTCTCAGAGCCAGTTTCAACCAACCACAATGCTCACATCAACAGCTGTAAGCTGATCATTGCATCAAAACTGACAGCTAGCCTCACCTCACTTTGAATCTACTTTAAATTGCTTGTATGTAGACTGTGTTACACAATATTCTTTCTAGGCCACAAAAGAACATATAGAAACATAGAAACATAGAATTTGACGGCAGATAAGGACCGCTTGGCCCACCCAGTCTGCCCATTTCCCTACCTGATGGATAAGCTGCAGGTCCTAGTTAACCAGCAGCCTACTTCTTCCTACCCCCAACCCCTAGAATTGCCTTATGACTGTCCCATGCATGCTTGATTCCACCACTGTTTTGACTCCACAACCTCCTCTGGATGGCCGTTCCATGCATCCACAACCCTCTCTGTGAAAAAATACTTCCTTAAATTACCTCTGAGCCCTTCTATCTTCAAATTGTGCCCCCTTGTTCTTACACCTCTTTTTTGAAAGATGCTACCCTCTTGGACTTTGTTGATTCCCTTGAGGTGACTAAAGTTTCTATCATGTCTCCTCTCTCCCTTTCCTCGAGGCTATACATATTAACTCCTTAAGTCTCTCTTCATATGTCTTCCGGTACAGACCCTGCACCATTTTAGTTGCCCTCCTCTGGACAGCTTCCATCCTGTCTATGTCTTTGCGGAGATTGGGTCTCCAGAACTGCATGCAGTACTCCAGATGGGGTCTCACTAGCCGTCTGTACAGAGGGATAATAACTTCCTGTTTTCTACTGGTGATGCCTCTTCCTGTGCATCCCAGTATCCCCCCAGCCCTCCTTGCTGCCCTCTCACATTGCTTGCCCACCTTTAGGTCATCTGATATGACTACCCCCAGGTCCCTTTCCATTTTTGTTGTTGTTAGTAGCTCACCCCCCATTGTGTACTCTTCCCCTGGGTTTTTGTTTCCCAGGTGCATTACCTTGCACTTCTTAGCATTGAATCTAAGCTGCCATACATTTGACCATTCCTCTAACCTTGCCAAGTCCCTTCTCATCCTTTCCACTCCACCTTGTGCATCAACTCTGTTGCAGATCTTTGTGTCATCTGCAAAGAGACATCCTTTCAGTCCACCTCTGCAATGTCGCTATAAAGACATTGAAGAGGACCAGTCCTAATACTGAACCCTACGGTACCCCACTACTAACCCCTTTTTCAGAATGGACTCCATTTACTATTACTCTCTGTGACCTATTCTCCAGCCAATTCTTTACCCAGGCTGTCATCTTGGGACCCACTCCCAGGCTGGCTAACTGTATGTTAATCTTGTGTGGGACTGTGTCAAATGCCTTGCTAAAGTCTAGGTAGGCCATGTCCACAGCCCCTCCCTTATCAACTACTTTGGTCACCCAGTCAAAGAAATCTATCAGATTTGTCTGGCATGACCTTCCCGCTGTGAATCCATGCTGCCTTGGGTCCTGTGCCCCTCTGGCCTCTAGATATTTAACAATTCTTTCCTTCAGAAGTGATTCCATCATTTTCCCTATCACTGAGGTTAAACTAACAGGTCTGTAGTTTCCTGCTTCTGCCTTGCTCCCACTTTTGTGAAGGGGAATCACATCTGCCCTCCTCCAGTCCTCAGGTACCACCCCATCCTCCCATGATTTGTTAAAGAGGGTAGTCAGTGGTGTCACTAGTTCTACTCTTAGTTCTTTTAGAATTCTGGGATGAATCCGGATATGCTGGGATGAATCTGGGATATGCACAGGCTTGAGACTCAAAGTGAACCTATGCTTGGAAAGTCATGAATCTGGATGCATACAGTTTGCATAATAGCCATGCTTTCAAATTTCAAAATTGCTTAGTGTATGCATTAGGCAAATTAGCACATCCCCATCTAATGCACTTTTATACAAATGAGGGTTTGTCCCCATATCCACTGAAGTGCATGTTAGGTGAACCCATTACCACATGGATATATTTGTAAAACTGAGAAAGCCCCGTTCATTTTAATGGTTCAAAAATATGTTTTTAAACTCCCTCTCTCTGTTCAGGTAACTTTTTCTGAGTTTGGTTAGGTCTTCTTGAGAGAATAGACTGGGTTGCATGCAACTTTGAATGAGAAGCAGTACAGAAACAAAATATTTTCGATTCATGGAAATTAATTTTAAATTATCTGTCTAAAATATATATTTTTTTATAATTCGCTTTTATTTCCTACTCACTGGCAATTCCTAGGTCTCACACTGGATCTGTTGCCTATCTTGGATCTTCATTACTGGTGCTGGTGTGTCAGAGTCCAGATTTTTTGTCTGTGGCTGCCTTACTTCCCTTGGCTTGGTATGATATAGCCACAGTGTGCAGGCAGGGCTCTTTCATATTGCAGTCTGCAGCCAGCCATGGAGGTGAGAGGAGGGCTGTACTGGATGCAGACCGGGATGGGTATGGGGATGGGGAATGAGGGGTGGTGAGTCATTACTCAAGAAGGTGGGGAGGTGGGAGGGCTACTAGACCACCAGGAATATAAATAAAAACATTTTCAGAGGAGGGAATTGGGCATTGGGGGAGGGACTGCTACAAATATCTTTTTATTTTTAATGGAAAAGACAAGTGGCAACTGACATCAGGGAGGGGGAGGACTGCTGGACCACCAGGGAAAATAGGGCATATGTGTAGGGAGATAAAAATGGGATAGGGAGGGGGCTGCAAGACCACCAGGGCAGTAAACATTTTACTACAAGGGGAGACAGGGAAAGTAAGGGATTCACTAGACCAGCAGGGATGAGGTATTTCACTCGAAATGGTGGAATTTTCTCCATGAGGGGCAAATTCCTCCATTTGCAGTGAATTTAGTTCCATTTTCAGGTGGAATTTTTCGATTTGGCTCTCCAACAAAAAATTAGCGAAATGTGCAAATTCCAGAAATTTTTGTAGAGCAAAATATGTTAATTTCACCCATCTAGCTGCATCCTGCTGTATCTCTCCCTGAACACACAGAGAAAGCAGCCAATGCTTCCTTAAATCAAGGAGGTTATTTAATAGACTACACTGAATTTAATTATTACTTTTTGGACCTGTGCAAGTAACTAATATTGATTCTTTGTTTTGGGGGTTGACTTTTCTTAGTTTAACTTTTATTTGCCAGGGAGGAACTGTAGCTGGGAGATATTTGCAGTTATTTGTGACTAGACCTATTACTTAACCTCTGTGAAATAGGTGTCTGAAAGGAAGGGAGACACTTCCCGGGGTGGATGGTCAGAGCTGTACTGTAGTTGATTGTTTCTGGAGGGCACAGGTTTACTCCCACCCACCCTGACCCTCACCCCACCTGCCCCAAGCGCATAACTTGCTTTATAGCAGGGGTTCTGACATCACTTCCCCAAAACTGCTAACAACATACACCTGTTCATATCCTTAAAGGCACAGCACACTGAATAAGGGGTAGAGACACTCACAAGCTTACACACACTGAAACAAGAACAAAAAAAAAGAAAAACATCTGTAACAGAAAGGGACACAGACATGTGGGGAGTGGTGCAATGCACTGGCTGTGGAGAAGCAGTCTTCCAGGAGACATTCTGGAGACTATGTTGCTGCCCTATTTGCAGGCACCTCTCTGATCTGAGGGAGGAGGATGTTCATCTCCATGCTGACCTGGCAAGGATTCTGAAAACCTGCTCCCACACCCAGAGACCACCCATGCCACTGCCACTACCTCACAGGTTGCTAAGAAAGAGGAGTGGTTGTACTACAGTGGGCTCAGGGAGGGTGAAGGTGGTGGAACAGAAGTGCATTCCTCCAGTTGGGTCTCTCCACAATCCATTTGCCACTCTGGTGGAGCATGGTTCCTCTATGAAGGCACTTACAGTGGAGACCAAGGAGGATGCTGGAAACCTTCACAATGGAGACCCACAGGAGGGTGACACAGGACCCCATAGGGGAAGAAAACAACTCCTGGTGGGGGACTCAGTTGTTAGGGGGGTAGAACTGGGCGAGGAAGGGGAAAGGGAGGTAAGGTGCCTGTCCAGCACCATGGATTGCAGGGACAGGAAACAAATCCTCAGGATCATGGGAGCAGCTGCAAGGGGGAGTAAGCTGGATGTCATTATCCACCTAAGGACAAATGACCTGGTTGAGAATGGGATCAGAGCAGTGCAACATGAGTTTGTGGCATTGGGGAAGGGCCTTAGATAAGTAGCACACATGGTAACTTTCTCGGAAGTGCTACCTATCTACGGCATTGATGAGGCTTGAGTACTCTGCACCATGAGATTCAATGACTGTTTGAAAACCTGGTGCAGAGCACAGGGATTTTGCTTCATTGGGGACTGGGACTCCACCTGGAGGGATGAAGGGCTATACTGGTGCGATGGTCTGCATCTATCCAGGAGGGGAACCAGGATTCTAGGCAATAGGTTTAAATGCTTCATTGGCAAGCATTTAAACTAGCCAATGGGGGAGGCAATTGAAAAGGAAAGGAAACCTAGCACCCCACAAAAATCAGGGTAGTTAGTGAGGTAAACATCAAGATAGAGCAGTCAATAGGGAGAAAGGCAGGGTAAATGGAGAAAAAGACAAAGGCAGTATGGACAGGGATGGGGCAAAAAGAAATAAAGTCATAACAAAATCAATGATAATGAGTACCAATGCCCATAGTCTAGGTAAAAAGCTCCCCAAAATGGTGGCCTTGATGGAAGAGGGATGCCTGGATATTGTGGCAGTCACAGAAACATGGTACACAGAGAACCATGACTGGGATGTCAACATACCAGAGTACACAATCTATAGGAGAGACAAGGAGGAAAGAAGAGGAGGAGGAGTAGCTCTCTATGTAAGGGAAGAGATCAAAGCAACAGAACTAAAGGGTAAACAGGGATGAGAGGAGGCACTGTGGGTCACCCTGGAGACTGGAAATTGCACCACAATCTGCACAGGGGTTGTATACAGACCCCCGTCTCAGGGGAGGAAATGGACAAGGAAATTATAGAAGGCATCCTTATTATGGCAGAGAAAGGAAAGATATTGCTGATGGGGGACCTGAATATGCCAGATATGAACTGGATCACCTTTGCTGCAGCAACATCCAAGAGTAGGGCCATTGTCGATGGCCTACAGGGGGCATGCCTCAGACAGCTAGTTCTGGATCCCACTTGGGAGAGAGCAATCTTAGACCTGGTACACTCAAATGGGGACAGAAAGAGGATCTCCGATCTTGAAGTGGGTAGCCATCTGGGAATAAGCAACCACCAGACAGTATGGTTCACGATAAATTTAGCTCTAGAGTCAAGCCATACAAAAGTGAAGGTAGTGGACTTCAGGAGGGCTGATTTTGTCAAAATGGGAAAGTGCCTCAGAAAAGCACTAGTAAACAGGCAAGAAGGTGGGGTGGAGCAACAATGGGGAAACATCAAAACCGCCATCACAGAGGCAACAAGCCTTTGTTTGAAGCAACAAATCAAACGAAAGAAAAACACACTGTGGTCCTCAAAAGAAGTGGTGGGAAGGTTAGGAGAAAAAGATAGCATTCAGGAAGTATAAGGAAACACAGAAGGAGCAGGACAGAGAACTGTTCCAATTAAAGCAGAAGGAAGTAGGGAAGGCAGTCAGAATAGCGAAGGCCCAAACTGATGAAAAGATAGCAAACTAGGTTAAGAAGGGGGATAAAACCTTTTATAGGTACATTAGGGAGCAAAGAAAGACTATGGTAGGAATACTGAGTCTGAATAAAGAAGAAGGTGGTTGGGCAGAGAGCGACAGTAAAAAAGCAGGGATACTGAATGAATACTTCTGCTCAGTATTTACAATGGAAGAGCAGGGAGATATCTAATCCAGTCAATAGAAGCACTCTGGATAGGGAGGGTTGATATTAGTTTTCACAGAAGAAAGGGTTCTGAAAGAACTCTTAAAACTGAAGGTGGATAAAGCAATGGGGCCTGATAGATTCACCCCAGAATTCTAAAAGAACTAAGTGAAGAACTAGTAACACCACTGACTACCCTTTTAATAAATCATGGAGGATGGTGTGGTACCTGAGGACTGGAGAAGGATGGATGATTCCCTTCACAAAAGTGGGACCAGACAGAGGCAGGAAACTACAGATCTGTCAGTTTGATCTCAGTGGTAGGTAAAATGATGGAACTACTTGAAGAAAGAATTGTTGAGTACCTAGAGGCCAGTGGGGCACAGGACCCAAGGCAAGCATGGATTCACAGTGGGAAAGTCATGTCAGACAAATCTAATTGATTTCTTTGACTGGTGACCAAAGTAGTAGACCAGGGAGTGGCTGTAGACATGGCCTACCTAAACTTTTTGAAGGCATTTGACACAGTCCCACACAAAAGATTAATAAACAAGTTAGCCCTCCTGGGAGTGGGTCCCAGGGTGGTAGCCTGGGTCAAACACTGGCTGGACAACAGGACACAGAAGGTAATAGTAAATGGAGTCCACAGTGAAGAAAGGGGGGTTACTAGTGGGGAACCGCAGAGTTCAGTACTGGGGCTGGTCTTCTTTAATGTCTTTATAAGTGACATTGCAGAGGGTCTGGAAGAAAAAGTATGTCTCTTTGCAGATGACACAAAGATCTGCAACATGGTTGATATGCAAGGTGGGGTGGAAAGGATGAAAAGGGACTTGGCAAAGTTGGAGGAATGGTCAAATGTATGGCAGCTTAAATTCAATGCAAAGGAGTGCAAAGTAATGCACCTGAGAAACAAAAACCCAGGGGAAGAGTACACAATTGGGGGGTGAGATACTGGCAACAACAAAAATGGAAAGGGACCTGGGGTAGTCATATCAGATGGCCTAAAGGTGGGCCAACAATGTGAGAAGGCAGTAAGGAGGGCTGGGGGATACTGGGATGCATAGGGAGAGGCATCACCAGTAGAAAACGGGAAGTTGTTGGCCCTCTGTACAGACAGTTGATAAGACCACATCTGGAGTACTGTGTACAGTTCTGGAGACCCCATCTCCACAAAGACATAAACAGGGTGGAGGCTGTCCAGAGGAGGGTAACCAAAATGGTGTAGGGTCTGCACCAGAAGACATATGAAGAAAGACTAAAGGAGCTTAAGATGTATAGCCTCGAGGAAAGGAGGGAGAGGGGGGACATGTTAGAAACTTTCAAATACCTCAAAGGAATCAACAAAGTCCAAGAGGGTAGCATCTATTAGAAAAAGAGATGTGCAAGAACAAGAGGCACAATTTAAAGATAGAGAGAGGATGACTCAGAGGTAATATGAGGAAGTATTTCTTTACAGACAGGGCTGTAAATGCATGGAACAGCCTTCCTGAGGAGGTCGTAGAGTCAAAAACAATGGGGGAATTCAAGAATGCATGGGACAGAAATAAGGCAATTCTAGTGGGGGGTAGGAGGAAGTAGGCTGTTGGTTAACTAGGATCTGCAGCTTATCCGTTAGGAAGGGAAATGGGCAGACTAGGTGGGCCAAGTGGTCCTTATCTGCCATCAGATTCTATGTTTCTAAGTTTCTAAGGGGAAGAGGTGCTGCTGCTTCACAGCTGTTTCCAGTGCCATTCTATGGTCCGCCAGTGTGTATGTGGGGGTGGCAACTGCACACACAGTGCTATTTTCCAGAGAGTTGAGATCCTCAGCTTCATGACGATCCCAACCTCTAGTCCATCCCAACATAAGATTTAGTTGCACCAACACCAACCTGGTCTTTCCAGAGGCAGAATTATGCACGGTGCCACCCTTGTAACATACAACAGGGTGCTCCAGGTCACAGGGGGGCTTGTGCCATAGCAGGGCTGCACCATCTACTTTTCTTGTATTCCATAAGCCCCGCCATGGGTGCAGGAAGGGGCTTGATTTAGACCAGCTATGAGGTGATCTAAACCCCTTGTGCCAGTGTCACACAATGTGGTGATGGGGGGCTCTGAAAGTGGGATCTGAGGGCAGAAGGGGTACAGGGGGTTACCATAGTGGGAGCTGAGGAGGCAGCGGGCATGCAGAGAAGTGATGTGGTACTCAGTGGCGGTACTGATTATATAGCTAGAATGCCAATGAGATGGTACCATGGGGGAGTACCTAGGGGCACACAGTGCCATGGCCCCAGGTGGGCACAGCCCTGGCAGCAGCTCCAAGGCTGGGGATACTGCCAGAGATGTTCCCACCTGAGGCCATGCCACTGTGCGTCCCTGGGCACCCCCCATGGTACCATCTCATTGGCATTCTGTTTATATAATTGGCACCCCTACCGGGTATCACATCACTTCTCTGCATGTCCACTGCCTCCCAAACTCCCACTATGGCAACCCTCTGTGCCCCTTCCACCCTCGAACCCCTCCTGCCAAGCATGTTTCAACACCCTGCCAACCATTCCAGCACCTCTGGTGTTGCGCTGCGTGGGGGGAGGGGGCTGATCCTTGTGACACTTCCTGCAGGTGAACCAATTGTTTGGTGCTAGCCTAGGGGTGTGACAACTCCTGGTTTTTGCACAGGGACCCCTGTTTTTCAGAATTGGGTGCAGGGTCCTTGATGTACCAGGAGTTTGCAGACCCTAGACCTCAACTAAAATTGTAGTGATCTATGGGCTCTTTGAGAATCAGGCCCATGCTGTGCAGCATAGGAGGTCCTTAGAAAAGTAGATTTGACAGGTATGCTGATATTTTCATTAAATGTATCTGAAACTATCTTATCAAAAAACATTTTTCATTACACTGCTGCTTAAGAAAGTTAATAAAAGTTACCCTTCCTACCATATTCTGTAGTTAAGCACACTAAGGTTGTATGCATATGCCCTCTGATCCCACTAAAATGTGTTAATAGCTGAGCATCCTGATTTTGGGTCATGGGCCATGTCACATATGTGGCTCAACATTCCCTTAATACTGCAGCCACTCCCTTCAGCAGAGTTCTAATTGAATGCAGTGGAAAAAATTAAAAGGGTGAACAACATGCATACAGCTGTCCTGAACCCTTTATATTCACCCCAGAGACAAGCTGTGAGTTTAGAAAAGGAAGATCTCTGCGTCAACAGTCACACTGAAACAGATTACTTTACTGCATGAAACAAGCTAATAGTGAGCTGCATTCAGTTAGAGCAAGACATCAAAGAACTGTAC
This sequence comes from Neoceratodus forsteri, assembly GCA_016271365.2. Lineage (NCBI taxonomy): Eukaryota > Metazoa > Chordata > Ceratodontiformes > Ceratodontidae > Neoceratodus > Neoceratodus forsteri. Next base: position 417,277,551 of record CM057456.1, on the reverse strand, counting down.
AGTGAGTAAAAAAAAAAATTAAAAACATTATACAATGGCAAGAAAGAATCCTGGCTTCTGATTTGTAAGTTGGCCATCACAGCAAGGATGCTATCCTGACATAACATTCCTGCTGATTGTTTGCTGTATATCCATTTCTTTTTTTTTTTGCCTCTTCTCTTAAGAAACAAAAATATTTTTCCAGACTAACAGAAACATTCTTTAAAATTATTTTTTTATTTCTGTATAAAACTTCAAACCATTGTATAATAGGAATAATGCCCTCCAGGGTGGGTGTTATGATGGGATAACATCCCTTCTCGGGTGTTGGATGCCCTTGGCCCCTTAGCCTCAGCCCCAACTACCCAAGGTGGGATGTTATCCCAGCATAACACCCACCCTGTCGGGCATTATTCCTTTAACTGGGCATGGAATTTGACAGATGGAGGAAGATGATACACTGTAAGTTTTATTCTTCACTTCCTTTATCCTCTTAAACCAATAACACCATCCTTTACCTTATCATCTATTTCATCTATTCAAGAATTAACAGACAACTGTCAATCTTACATCAACAAAGTAGTTCCTATATGGTACTAAATGTAAAAAAACTAGGCTTGGGATACCCATTAGGTACTGAATTGGGCATATTGGGTATCAGCAATTTTTGGCTGGTATGGTAATTTGGGTAATTTACTACCCTACAAGACATAACAGTGTACTTTAAAAGTTCAGGTAGTTTTGACACGGTTAATGGGTAATTGTTTAAACAGGCATTACAGGCAGCCTGTGGGGTCCTGGGACTCCTGCCAGGGCATCCCAGGCTGGAAACAGGCATGAAAGGGTAGCCTGTGGGGTTCTTCACAAGCTCACAGCAGAATTAGGAGGACATGACACTGGGCTGACAACCCGATTAGTCAGTAGTGTCTGTGCTCCATCTGCTGTGAGCCTGTTGTGCAGATAGCAGCCAGACTGTGGAGGGAGTAGAAGGAATTGGGTGCTCACTCTGCAGACTGCCGCTAAATGGCAACAAAAACTTATCCAAATAATCAAAATAATAAAAACAGTAAAACCTCCATGAAGGAGCAAACGGAGTGGAGGCCAGGGTTAGGGAATGAAAGGATGTCAGAAGGAGAGCAGAATTGGAGGATTATCCTCTCAGTTAAGGAGGTGGATGTGGTGTGGTGCTGGGGAGAGAAGGAGCAGGGGACAAAAACATAGAGGTCAAGGTACTGGCAGCTAGTTTGTGTCTCTGCAGCATAGCGAAAAGCCAGTTAGGCTGTATCACATTGTTTGTTAGGTGCCCCAAGCCCTGTCATTTATTACTGTGACATAGCTACACTGTGTGTCTTTCTGCAGCATAGTAAAAGCAAGTCAATCTGTTTATACTGTCAGATGCCCCAAGCCCTGCCATTTGTTACTGTGACATAGATACACTGTGAGTATCTATAGCATAGTGAAAGCCATTCAGGTTGGCTGTATTTTACTGTTTGTTAGATGCCCTGAGCCCTGTCATTTATTACTGTGATATAGCTACACTGTGTCTCTGCAGCATAGTGAAAGCAACTTAGGCTGTATTACACTGTCTATTAGGTGCCCCGAGCCCTGTCATTTATTACTGTGACATAGCTACACTGTGTGCCTCTGCAGCACATTGAAAGCCATTTAGGCTGTATTACAAGGTCTGCTAGTGCCCCAAGCCCTGTCATTTATTACTGTGACATTGCTACACTGCGTGTGTCTCTCTCTGCAGCATAGTGAAAGCCATTTAGGCTGTACTACACTGTTTGTTTCGTGTCATGAGCCCTGTCATTTATTACTGTGACATAGCTACACTGTGTGTCTCTTCAGCATAGTGAAAGCCATTTAAGCTGTATTAAAATGTTTGTTAGGTGCCCTAAGTCCTATCATTTATTACTGTCTGTGACATAGTCAGGTACACTGTCTGTCTCTGCAATGGTTACTGAAACAATGTTTATTCCTTTCATGGCTGTGTATTATGTCTAGTATTTCCCAGTTTATGTCTACTGAAAGGAAGCACAGTGCTGCTGCATGCAATTGTTAATGATATGGAAAATACGAATCATACCATTAGTGAAGAACATAGCAACAACAATAATAACAAGCATTTGTCAATGCTGAATGTTTGCTTGCTGGTATCAGCATCGGAAGTGCAGGAGTTAGACAGATGCAGAATAGGAATAGCAGTGAAGTATTGAAGTTCACACAACCCCACCTCCATCCTGTAGAGATAGACAGGCATTGGGGTAAGTGTTTGGGTCATCAGCCATGACTGGCATGGCATGTCACGTCACCCTATTCTGCAGACAGCGACATGTGTTGAGGTGTGCCTTAGGGTGTTTAGCTTTACAGTCACCGCATTCCATAAGGACATACGCTGAAATGGGTGCAGCATAGGAGAATGGGGTGAAGTCTGGGGCTGAAGAGTCCAAGGTACACCTCGATGCCTGTCAGTGGCTGGAGGTGGGGGTGGGATGGCATGAGCAGTACAGTCAGAAATGCAAAGGCACACCCCGATGCCTGTCAGTCTGTACAGGGTAGGACGATATGGTTAGAAACCCTAACACCTCAGGCGTTTGTTGGTATTTATAGTACAAATTTTCAACATGGCCTTTTTGTGACCCTACCTATGAAGGCTGGCAGTGTGATTATATCAATGTGTCCTGAACATCGATTTCCAACAGCGACAGTGCCATTCTGTGCCACATGAACAAAAACACAGATCAGGCAGGATGTAAAGAATGACAGCTGTACCATCCACAGGGAGGTGTGAAGAGATGGCAATGTTGAACAGCTGTACTGGGAATATGAAAAATGCTTGCACCTTCAAGCAAACAGTACATGGAAACTGTGCAATGCCTGTGCATTACACAGTCATTTTATGGACGTTCGTCACCAAATTTTCAACATAGACATTGTAGGACCTCTGATCATGAACAATGTCACTGTGATTTTCTTGATGTGTCCTGAACACTGATTTCCCACAGCAACCATGCTATTCTGCACAAGAAGTGAAAAAAACATATTTTGGCCAGGATGTGAAAAATGACAGCTGTACTATTCATAAGGAGGTGCAGAAAAATGGCAATGCTGAAAAGCTGGAGTGAACATATTACACATGTGCGAAGTTATGAGCATGACTGGAAACTGTGCAACACACGCTTGTAACATGGTCATTTTATGGAGTTTCATCACTAAATTTTCAACATAGACATTTTACAGCCTCTGCTAATGAACAGTGTCACTGTGATTTCCTTAATGTGCCCCCAACACTGATTTCCCACAGCGACTGTGCAACTCTGTGCTGCAAGTGCAAAAATACATTTTGGCCAGGATGTGAAAAATGACAGCTGTACTGTTCATAAGGAGGGGCTGGAAAATGGCAATGTTGAAAATCTGGAGAGAACATATTACAAATGTGCAAAGTTATGAGCATGCGTGGAAACTGTGCAAGCGACGCTCATAACACAGTCATTTTATGGACTTTCATCACCAAATTTTCAACATAGGCATTTTAGGGCCTCTGCTGATGAACAGTGTCACTGTGAGTTTCGTAATTTGTCCTGAACACTGATTTCCCACAGCGACCGCTCTATTCTGCACCAGAAGTGCAAATATGCATTTTAGCCAGGATGTGAAAATGACAGCTGTACTGTTCATAAGGAGGTCGGAAAATGGCAATGTTGAAAATCTGGAGTGAAAATATTGTAAATGTGCGGTTACGAGCGTATGAGAGACACTGCACAATGCACGCTCATAACAGACTAATTTTGTAGACTTTTGTGCTAAATTTTCACATAGGCATTTTAGGATCTCTGCTAATGAACAGTGTCACTGTGATTTTCTTCATGCATCCCAAACACTGATTTCCCACAAGCGACTGTGCTATTCATGCTGCAAGTGTGAAAACACATTTCGCCAGGATGTGAAAATGACAGCTATACGCACACTCATAAAACAGTAATTCATTTGATTTTTTTAACCAGATTTGCAACATACACTTTTTGAGAGCCCACCTCATGAACATTGCCACTGTTGTTTCGTTAATCGGTCCTGAAAGGTGATTCCATGCAGTGACCGCGAAATCACCTTTTGGGACAGATTAATGCAATGACCATGACTGATTTCATGAGGAGGGGTCCCAAAAACCCCATGTTGAAAATTTGGTGTCAAACTTCCAAAAAATGTCTGAGATATGCAAAAAAGTTGAAAAACCCTATTTATGCCATTATACAGCTTACCAGCATTTCCTCAGTTCGCGGTCGGCTTTGAAGAGTGCAGACGTGTTCCCTGTCCACCAAAGATCGTCACACTGCACTCCAGAAAAAGTATGGGGTGACGGGGGGTGTGTGGAGGTATGGTGCGCAGTGGGTGGGGGCGGTTGTGGGGGGTGCCAGGGAGACCGCGAGGGACCATTTCTTTCTTACAGGTTTTACAAAAAATAAATAAAAACATAGCGGGATGGTTTTTCCCTTTGCAGGGGCATTGGGCGTGCTGGGGTGGGCTCCCAGTATGCCACCTGAATATTTTTGGGGTGTTGCCGGCGGGGATTGGGCACCCCATCAGGACAAGCGGGGTGGCGCAAAGAGCCGAGAGGATTGGGCACCCCTCGGACTCTCCCACTACTTTTGGGGGCTGATGCCAATGGGGAGGGGCTCTCAGTTGGCACACATCAAACAGGAAGGGAGAACATACCACCGATGGGGAGTGAGCTCCCCATTGGCAAGTCAGATAGCACTGGGGATGGTTGCCGACGGGGATTGGGGCTCCCGTCAGCAAAAACACACTTCTGTGGGGAAGGGCACATGCTGCCAAGGTGGATTGGGCACCCCTTCGGCACTGGCGCTGGTTTGATATTGTTTGTGAACACGGCAGCATGGCACCGCCATGTTCACAAACAATATTACACTAGCAACATTCCGCCCAGCAATAACGGGTCGCTCCCTCATTGCAGCGAATCACTGACGCTGCAATGACAAGGTGGCCTGTGACTGCCATTGTGAAAACGTTACAAGTTGGTGCAACTTCTGGAAGCCAGTGTCATCAGCACACTGTGCCTCCATTGGTGCACCGTGGCAAAGCCTCAAAAGCAATGCTTCTGTTGGCTGCCACTGCTGCGCCTCCTGAACTCGCTTCTTCCTAAGTTGTCACATAATGTTTCTTGTGCATGCCGCAAGCAAACATAAAATCACCAGGACTGGCACTAAATGTTCTCCTGAACTGCAAAAGCATGTTAGCAATGAAATGATAGTATCATTTTGGAAATAACTGATTGGAGTTACTGGTAAAGGGACTGAACATTTTGTTGCATGTACTAGGATACTTCCAGCTGCTGAAGCAGCATGCAAGGAGGCATTCTCCTCAAATATAAGCTCAGATGCTGAGACAGCAAATTCTGATAGAGATGGTGGTTGTTGTGGGGACTGGGAATGGGATAGCTCAGGCTATGCCCCACATGATGATGGCAACAATTTTAGTTCTTCTGAATCTCATGAATATAAGGTTTTTTGTTTCAATGAGGGGGTAGAAGAGGATGCCACTGTAAGGCATGAGAGGCAAGTACAGAAAAAAATCATATGCTAAATGTAAGAATAAGAAGATGAGCATGAATGAGAACAATTCATCTTGACAAGGAAATGGCAGTGCAGGGTTTCCTCCTGATCCCTTGACTATACAAAAAATAGGGCCATGCATAGTGGTACAAAGCAAAAAAGGCAACTCTTTAGTGTGGGATTTATTTTATATTGACCCTGCAGACAACTGTCTAGCTGTATGCAGTCTGTGCAAAAAAGAGTCAGTCGTGGTGCAAAGCGGGAAATGTTGGAACATCAGTAATGATACAACATGCAAAGGCAAAACACCCAATTGAGTGGGGTAGGGCAAGGAGTGTGGCTGGTATGAGTGCTGGTGAAGGTGGTGGTGGTGGTGACCCTAGTGACAATGAACTGGAAGTAGGAACTGGCATTGAATAACTTGATGTATCCTTGCAGTCTTCCCAGACAAATATAGATTGTTTTCTTCTGACACCATCAATACTGCAAAACCCCAAAGTAGTACTCCATGTGAAAAAGGCTTGAAAAATATATTCCCCCCAAAATTAAAAATATCTTGTCATTCTCATCAACTAATATTAAAATAAAGTGTTGTGAGGACATCTAAATTTACCCACAAGCACCCAACATGTCAGCTGTCAAATCGAGCCATTGCAGAGCTGTTGGCCAATTGTCAACTCCCTTTTGCTTTTGTTGCCCAAAAAGGTTCCTCAAGTTCATCAACCGGATTGAACCACGGTACACCGTTCCCTGTCGAACATATTTCTCAAAAAAGACTGTTCCACAGTTGTGTGACTTAGTATGTACTTCAGTCATTAAGCAGTTGAAACTCTCTAAGGTGAAGCAGGTTCACATAACAACAGATATATGGACCAGCAAGCAAACAATTGACTATATGACTGTTACAGCTCATTGGGCAAGTTTTCAGTCAGAAAGTAATAATTCCTTCTCTACCATAAGCAGTAGGAAGCAGGCTGTATTATGTGTCACCACTTTTGAGGAAAACCACACTGCTGTGAATATTTTTACAGGAGCTGTAACAACAGTTACAGAAATGGCTCACTCTGGATTCTTTATCTACACGGTACATACTGTCAGATAATGGTACCGACATAGGCAAAGTTGTTAAGAGATGCCAACTACCAACACATATCTTGTTTTGCACATTATTTAAATCTTCTCATCCATAGTTTCTTAAATGGAAGCAGAAATGTGTAAACCTGCCAGGTCTTGCTAGGAAAATATGTGGGCATTTCAGCCACTCTGTGAAAGCACTGAAAATCCTGAAAGGGCTGCAGAGGTCAAACAACTTACCAATTCATACCTTAACGCAGGAAGTTCCAACCTCTGAATTTAACATTTTACATCTTGGAAATGCTTCTTGAACAGAAAAAAGTGGTACATGGCAGCAGCTGGACTCTACTTAAATTGTTGGTCACCTTATTGGAGTCATTTGAGGCTGCCATATGTGATGTCAGTGCGGATAGTGCAACTCTGAGTCAGATTCTTCCTCAAATAAGATTTCTTCACATTTTCCTTGATGACGTAAAGAACGACTTTCAGTTAAGAGAAGATACCACCACTGTTATGCTGGCAGATGACTTGAGTCTCAGACTGACGACTGATCAGAGAATAAATGGCAAGTTTAAGAATTACACCTATGTGTTGGCTACGTTGCTAGATCCCTGCTTTAAGTGGAACATTGAAGCCATCCTTCCTGCAGGAGAAGACACTGACTATTGAGAGATATTATGCTAACCAAATGTGACATTGACCCACCAACACTCGTTAACTGATGTACAGCAGTCAAACCCTGCTGAACCATCAGAGTGTGTCTCTGGCACAGACGATAACACATCTATCAATTCTTCACAATCACCAGTGTCATTAGTGAGGGAAAGGACACTCAAAGCTGCTTCATGGGCATCCTATGTTCAGGGTCAGAAAAAGCAAATCACTTCTGAGTCACCTGCAAATAATATGAACTAGTAATACTGTATCCTGTAAAGAAAGTGCAGCAGGTTCATCTGCTAGGCTGGTAACCTGCTCATGCATCACAATGATCCTGAAGTATTTTTGAGACTATACTATGATTGGTCTCAAGGAAGATCCGTTACTCTAAGGAAACAAAAGAGAACAATATGGCCAGATCTAGCATATCTTGCAGTAATGTACCCGTTGTCCACCTTCCAGCATATATTCAGAATTAATATTTAGTGTAGCTAGAGGAATAGTTACTGACAAAAGAACACTGCTAAGTCCTGTAAATGTGGGATGGCTTAGATTTTTCAAAAGAATGCTGACAATTTCCCAGTTGTCCTAAATACTGAATTATGCAGTTCTGACACTGAACATGAACAACAGCCTGCAAACAGTGAAACTGAATATGATGACTAGTTTGTGCATGAAACGAATAGAACCATCACCACTGCCACCATGCCAGTCACATGTGCCACACTACTCTTAGTTTTCTTTGTCAGTCATCAGGTTTATATTATATTACTTTGATGTCCACCATGGGTATTATTTTTGGAAACAGCAGCAGCCTCACTCAGAGCAGCTGTGCTCTTGTACATACCTCAGCAATGCCCGCGACTGGGTATAATTTTGGAAACAGCAAGCTCATTAAGAGCTGCAGTGCCTGTCATATCTGCCTCTGCAGTGCCCACCATGGATATAATATTTGGGCACAGCAGCAGGCTCTTAAGAGCAGCTGCATCTCTCATACTTGCCTGAGCAATGCCTGCCATGGGTATAATGTTTGGAAACATACAGCAGGCTCACTAAGAGCATCCACACTTCTCGTACCTGCCTCAGCAATGCCCCTCCCATGGGTATAACAGCTTGGGCACCTAATAAACAGTCTAATAGTAAAAAAACAAAACAGTCATGTGATTTTTGTTATGGTCAAGGTCAGCTAATCGGTAGAATGGGTCGGGTAGTAACTCACCCGACCTGACCCAACTACTCGCTTCATCCAGGTATTTTTAGGGTACTTTAGAGGTACCAACAGGTAGTCTTGAGAGTCAGGTATTTTAGCACCCGCCCATGCCTATAAAACCCCGATATCTATGGTACTTAAATCTCCTGCCTTGACAAAACATTTTTATTTATTTATTTGCAGTAAAACAGTGAGGCCCAGATATTCAAAAGGGTTGCGCGTGGTGCAACAGTGTTGCACCACGCACAACCCACTGATGCACCCCAGTGTGATATTCAAAAGGGGAAAAGTGCGCCGCACAAATCCCGATGCGCCGGAGCACATCAGTAATGTATTCAGGCACAGGTGGGGGGGGGCGTGCCCATGCATAACCTGCACAGCCCGATATTCAGCCCGGGATGTGCAGAGTCATGCATTTGCAACCCCTATCTCCGCCTGCACAAAGTTAAGCCCCCAAAAAAAGGAACAAATGATGGCCACCCACAGGTGAGCTGCCGCATTGCAGGGTGCAACACGGTAGCTGCCACCTGTGGGTGGCCGCCAGTTCCAGCCGCACCTGGCGTGTCCCCCCATGCCCCATAGTGGGTATCAGTGTACATAAACCCCCTCCAATATCCCTGGTGGTCCAATGGACCACTATGTGCCAATCATGGGCATTTATCTGCAAGAATAATGCCCTGTCTGCCATCCTGGTGGTCCAGTGACACTATGTGCCTGATCGTGGGCATTGGTGTCTTTACGCCTATCTCTGGTGGGAGTCCAGTGCATCGTTGATCGCTGGCATCTGTCAACAGGAACGGCCTATTACTTCTCCTTGTGGCCTAGTGTGGGCTCTCTCCCCACTCCACTACTGAGCCCCACAGCCTCAGCCTTCGGTCAGTCAGCGGGCAGGAGCCACTCCACTCTGCCGCTGCCGCCTGGCCGAGCTGACAGCTCGGTAGGGCTGCACGGCTATTTTTAGCGTGAGTCAATGGGCGCAGCAGCCTATACTATACTATATTCCAGATATGTGAATGATTCATTCACATATCTGGACTGTAGTACAGTATGGGCTGCACGCCCATTGGCTCATGCTGTGAATCAGTGGGCATGCAGCCCTACCGAGCTGTCAGTCGGCGGTGGCGGGCGGCAGGTGGGTGGGGTGCTGCCACCCGCTGGCTGACCGGAGGGGGGGCAGGGGCTCAGTGGGAGGGTGGGGAGAGGGGTACACTAGACCACCAGAGTAATAGGCCATTTTATATGTTTGACAGATGCCCGTGATTGGGCAGAGTGCGGTCCACTGGACCACCAGGGATATCAGACGTGGGGGGGGGTTATAATACTGATGCCCGTGATCGGACACATAGCAGTCCACTGGACCACCAGGGTTATAGGATGGGGGATTATTCTTTTAGACAAATGCCTGCGATCGGGCTGCAGGGGGCATTGATCCCCGATGGCTGCTACCTGGCAGGGCGCCAGGCACAAGTCGTCGGGGATCGGTGCACCTGCATGCTAATGGCATGCAAATGGGGCCATAATGACATGCAAATGGCCCCATGTGCTCCTTGCATAAATTATGTCCCCATTTGCATGTCCCCTTTTGAATATCACAGGTGCTGTGCATGGCGCAATGGCACTTGCACTAGCGCATCTCCATGCTCCACTCTGGCCACTTGCACTGGCACAGTGTACTGCACTATGTACAGTTGGGTGGGCTAGGTGCGATATTCAAAGCTGCTGTGCCATAGCGCAGCTCAGTTGAATATCGCCCAGGCCACACCCCTGCGCAACAAAGTTGAGCTGCGCCCAGGCTTGCGCCACAGCCTGGCTCAGTTTGAATATCCGGGCCTAAGTACCTAGAACTCTGCCTTGACCCAAGTCTCACTTACAATGATCACATAGCCAGACCATTGGTGTAGGGTAAGACTCAATGCACAGTGGTTTTCCATTCCTTGTTCCTATCTCACTCTACAGGGAAATCAGCTTTTTTTACTGCTCCTGCAACTGCTTTACATAACTTGCTATCATCTAGAATACACTGTTCTGATTTATGTTATCTTGTGACTCTAACATCCACCTCTGTGCCTTATATGAAAACTTAAGTTGACTAAAAATGCAGGCATTACCCTCCTTCATAAAAGTGCCCATGGGAGTGTCCTGGAATAAAATCAATTGTTTCATAACAGAAGACTCAAGAAACTTATGAGTCTCCACTCCTGAATTTCAGAATCACAAAATAAACAAGTATTTGTTAATGCCAGACGGTTTGCTTGGATGCTTTTATAAAGTTATAACAGTAGCAATATCTCATTTTCAGTGGTGTCCTGCTTTTAAAGCATTTTCACTGTATTAACCCAGGATAGCACAGCTTAGTTACAATGTCTTGTTTTCAATTGGTTTCTGCTTTTTTTATTTTGCACACAGCTGTTTCTTGTTCTGGATTTATTTGGCGGAACCCACCAGGCCCATCACTGACCTTCTCACAAACTTACAGGTTAGCTACCACTCACCCAGGATCACAATGTGGTGGGTGGCCGACTTCGCAGGTTGTGTAGGGCCTGTAGAGGATGCTACAGTGGACAACCAGCATTTTTCTCATGCCACCTGATGTTTTCCCCCATGGTGGCAGTCTACAATGAAGCAGTCATGCATACTTGTGGTGGCACTGATGTGTGACATGCGTCTAGTGGTAACTGCTCCCCTCCTGGTGCTCCTCACTGCACTGCTGATGGTCTCCACCAGTTAGTAGTTATGCTGTGGGAAAAGCATCCTCCACTCCCCAAGGAAGAAGAGTAGTCGCTAGGACACCTGTCCTTCCCTCCCTTGGCCAGCCACAGATGGCCAGTGCTCATTCGAAACTCACATCACTGGCAGAGCAAGCAGTAGCACTACTGTTGTACTACTGGGCTGGCTTCTGGTCCTGTGTTGTCCATTTTTCAAATAAGTTTTTCTTGGATAGTCCAGCTGAGGTGCAATATCTCATTTTCAATGGTCTTCTGCTTATATCCATTTTACACTGTTTTTACCAAGGGTAGCACAGTGGAGTTGGACTATTTCCTTTTCAGTTTGGGCCCAGCTTTTGCCATTTTTACATTGTATTTACCCATGATAGGCCAGCTGAGAGGCAGTATCTCATTTTCTAAGAATTAGATGTCTAGCAAGTGCCTGTTGCAAAGAAGTAGAGAATACTGAATGGGCAACTATGCACAAGTGTGTTGTGCTACAGAGGGGTTCTGATTGCCTGTGATCTCAAGAGTGAAGCTCGAGAGGCCCATGGGAATCAGAACCCTGGGGTGTAGAACACACTGGTTGGGCATAGAGTCGCTTCATCCAGTATTTTGTATAGTGTATGTTTCCCTTAAACAAAATATATAAGGTTTAATCACTTTTTTTATTTTTAAATAGAAAATAAAAATTGTTCATTTCACGCCTTATCTGGTAGCTAGGGCTGGTTGCTAGAGTGAGATGAGGCTGCTAGAGAGCAGACATCCCTGTATTTATAGCACGGCTTTCTACTGGTTGCCAATTGATATGGTAGGGATTTTCTAAAACAAAATGCTCTGCCATATTCCTCCCTTAGCGTGAGGACATGGACTGTGAGGAAGAGACATAATTTGTGTAAGTAATTTGTAGATATGTTGTTCAGACACAAAAAGGCTGCACAAGGAATGGTGGTGCTCAAACCAGGACAAGGAAGATATACTACAGTTTAAAGCTAGGCACTCACCAATCACATCATGAACAACACATGGGCTCCAGTAGTTTAAAGAAGCTGAATTTATTCCAAAACACAAATGGTCTGCTCTCTTAAAGTGTTTCGGATGAAGGTCCTTCATCAAACACTAATGCAGACTGGTAAATACACACAACATATAGTAGCACCAGCATGATGTCATAGTGACATAATTTTTCTAAAACTCCTGTGATAGGTCAGGTACACCACATGATAAAATTCATCATCAAGTTGGACAAATGGTGAAACAAATGAATAAATACATATAAAACCTGAGAGTAGAAATAAATATGCATAATACCTGAGAATAGAGAAAAAGGGGTGGGGGTTGGGGTGGTGGTGTGGGGATGAGATAGAAAGGAACAGTTTGGTATTAGGAGGGGAAGGTGGAAAGGAGAGAAGGGAGTAAGGAAGGGAATGAAAAGAAATAAATTTATTATCTTAATGTGCCGTGTGGTAAAAATGAACACTCATGAATATACAGTATGTAGTAAAAAGCAAAGAAACAATATCTGTAAAAATATCTATAATAATGTGATGACTAACTAAAAACTAATCATGAAAATTCAAATATGCAGCATAAAAACTCTTATGATTTCATTTCTTTTTAGAAACAGTTTTAGATTCTATCATGGCTTTCAATAGAAAAGGAACTACTGTACTCTAGGGTATTTCTCAGGATGCCATGTTACATGTTCGAGTGAAGGATTTACCCAGGGACTGGTTTGATCCCCAGTTGCCACATCGGCGAATGTGCATTCTCAGTTATGTGCATTCTTAAGATACAACCATACTGGTGATCCCGAGCAACCAATCCTGAAGAATCCCCAACTTTCGCATAGGGAAAAACTCCTTGCCAGCAACTTGGCTCCCATCACTCCAAGGAGTATGTCCTAAAGATGTGGCAACTGGGGAGTCATATCTCTGGAGGGTTTTTTAAGCTTTTCCAAGTTCGCCACCTGCTGGTTACCAAGAAGCTATCTTTAGGAGATGATAGAGGGAAGGCTAAGATTTTTCAACCTTTGATCATTCTAGCCCAACAGCCACATTCGGTCTCCCATATTTATTCAGGCCTCTACGCCTCAGCCTTCCCCCTAATAGATGGGAAATCATCCTATTGGGCAGATAGGTTTCTCCACAGGACTATTAACTGGGAGAAAGTCTGGAGATCCTGCCACTCACATATCACACAAGATCAGCTGCAAATTATGCAGTTCTCGATTCTCCAGAACATGTGTCTGACTCCGGTAAAGTTACACAGGATGGCAGGCTTCCTTCCTCAACTTGTGGGAGATGTAACTGGGCTGTGGGCACCTTGTCTCATATCTTCTCGGACTGCCCATATATTGCTTCATTGTGGGAGACTATTAGACAAAAGGCAGATCCCCTTTTGGGTCTTGAAGACTTGGTCACACCTGAGAGATGCCTGATCGGTGACTTCACTGGAGTTGGAGTCTCACAATGGAGATTCCATATGTACATGATTGCTCTCTCTCTCAAAGACCTAGTGTTCCGTCATTGGAAAGACTCCAATGTCATATCTTATACAGAATAGCTCCAAGAGTTGCTGTCAAATTTGAGGATGGAGAAAATGGTGGCAAGTCTCCGTAATTATATGCCACAATACAAGGATAGATGGGAAATGCTGCACACTTTATACAACTTATAGTGTTGTTGTCCACAAGGTGGCACTTGTCTATGTACACAGCCATTTAGATCTGGCAGCGATGCCATGTGGCAGGGAGGTGAGAGGGGAGGAAGGGGGGGGGGTTTATGTTTGTATTGTATGTAGATGATGTAGCCCATTATTGTACCGCTTCTGTTTTGTTTCAATGTTTTGATGTGTGATTCTTGTTTTTGTATGTGATTTTGAAAATGCTAATAAAGAATACTAAATTTAAAAAAAAAAAAGAAAGGGTTTCAGATAAAAACCCATATTCAGACCTTGATAATGTGTGGCTCCAAGGCTGATAATCCAAAATGCCTCCCTCTTTAACACCAATTCATTGTAGTTCCCTCCCCTGGGATTTGAGTTAACTTTATCAATAGCTGAGGCAACTACAGCCCTTGCCCCTGGGCGAGCGATCATATCTGTTCAGTGCTCATCCCATCATGTCTTATTACTTACTCGGCATGCAGAACATTGGCCTGAACAGCAGGCAGCAATACGGCTGGTACACTTTCAAATGTAGGTGTTTGGCTCCAGCTGTACCTACAAGTTTGAAGATAATGGATTATTTAACAGTTGAACATGTCTGGTGTTCTTTCCTTAAAGTGTGTTTTCATGTGATAATGTTAATTATTTGTTATCTTGTAGTAAGGTGTAACTATATGTCAAAACGAATGCACTCACAGGGCTGGATTTTTGAAGGATGGTGCTGGGCTTGGGTTAAGCCCTGTGCCATAACACTTTGAAATCACCACTACACCAGTGCTGTTTGCCGCAACTGCACCTGATTTTAAAAGGTCGGATGCAGTTGCAACACTTTTTCTACATTATTGCAGCTTGCACCAAATCTCGGGCGCAAGCTCCATAAAACATTTCCCAGGACTGCTGCAAGCTACACCACAAAACGTTACTCTGACTTGCAGCAATTGTCATGTGGGACAGAGAATCCCATTAGATTGCTGCAGGCTCAGTGTACCATATCTTTAGCACCTACCCAGGGCTTGTGGCAACTCAGTGGTTTGAAAATCTGGCCTGGTATGTATACAGAATGGTATCAATGGTTTATCTTGCAGATGCGTGTTGTTGAAAATGTCCTTTAATAAACTGTATTTAAAAAAAAAAATTATAATACAGCCCAGTTGCCTAAAATAAACATCATGGATTATCTGAAAAATATAATGTATCACATGTTAAAATCATCCAAGGTTCTTATCTTTTTCTGTCGATGCAACCAACTGGTAGAGCTTTTTCCCCTTAAATTAAAAAACACCAGTATACTGTATTTAAAGGTCACCTGTCAGTGTACTGTATCTTTTTTTAATTAAGCAATTAAACATGTCAGGCTGTGCATTGTGCTGGGATAACAGCACACCTCTGGGGTGTTGTGAGGCATGAGACATTGCAGAGTGCCTTCAACCGCCTGTGAAGCAATTAATAAGACACAATGAGGTATGTGCTGAGATAGCTGCATGGCCAGGAGCATAATAAGTGGCCAAGTGCTTTTAGCCACTGGAAGTGTGGTTATCTCAACACAGTTCACACCCCCAAAATGTCTTATTGTGCGCATAAAATGTTTTTTTTTAAAGTGATTGTAAATAAAAAAAAAATAGTTTAAATATATATAAATCTAAATGTTTACAAAGATTTTTCTTAAAGTTGTTCTTCCACCTTCTGCAACTTCATGTGTTTTTTATTTGACTTAGGACTTTAGTTCTAGTGTACTTTCCATAGTTGTAGTTTTCTTTCCAGTTTGGTCTGCTGTTCCTACACCTCCCCAAAAAATATAAATCCCTCTCTCAAAAATGCACACACTTAACATGTTCTTTTTCTTCTTTTTATGTTGCTAAGTTATTTACTTATGTTTTTTTAGACAGGAGAGTGAGAGCAATTGCCGTGGCAGCACGGCAGCAGGAAGACAAAAAGAGAGAGCTAGGAGTGGCAAGAGTGAATGCTTCCAGACGCAATGATTGTCTGATAAACAAATGCATAAACAGGAATCAAATACCAGCTTCAGTTATCATTTTTAATTCTGAGGTGCTGGAATGTAGAATATGATCAGCAAATATGGAAGCATTTCTTTAAGTGACTGACTTTCTAGGGGATAGCGTGTGAGTGGCAGTCCTGGAGTATAACTGACAAAGGGCTCATGCAGGTATTTGAATACTATAGTTTATGTGCTGGGGAGCCGAATATCAGTAGTACTGGGACTTCTGATTGAATCATGAGTTTTGCTTATATCGGGGAACCAGAGCAGTAACTGTTGCTTAGCACTGGTCACGAGTCAGCTCCATCCTCCGTCCCCCACTGTGCTCTGCCATCATCACTTTTTGTCAGTATAGAATGTGGTAGGAAGTGATGGAGGTAACTAAAGGAAAATGGAGTGATCTGAAAATAATTTTTTTCACACTAAAAGCATTTGTTTTTGAGAGTGGTCCAAGTGGATGACAAGCACAGCTAAAGTGCCATGGCAAACACATGTTGAAACAGTATTGTTGCCAGGGACCAGTACCAGATGAGTCAGCAAGTGTAGTTGTTGAAACCTGTTTGCTTGCTAAATCTTTATGGCTATAACTTTAGCAATGGACCGTGTGTGTGTGTGTGTGTGTGTGTGTGTGTGTCTCTGTATGTGTCTGTGTGTGTGTGTCTGTGTGTGTGTGTTATACTGAACTGAAGATGGCAGCGGGCCTGAACTAAGAGATGCCAGAGATCTAGTGAGTGAAAAAAATGGATGCCAACAAAGTAAACAGTTTTATTAAAATTCTGTACTGCGTAGTGATTTGTGATGATGTTAAATACCATGATGACTGCATTGTGCTGCAGTAATGCACAGTCAGGTAACTGGTTCTAGGCAATAAAATTTCAGGATTTTTAACCATTTTATCAGTGCTGTTATCCCACCATAAAGTCTCACTGGGTGTCTTATTGTGACTGTAAAATGGTGACAAGATTTTTTTTTGGAGGGGGGGTGTAAAAATGCACACTCATCCACCCCAACAAAATAGTCTCAACACATCCCAGCACTGACATGCCATCTCAGTTTCAAATATTACACACAACAAAATACTTGAACTGCTTTTCTTAGTTATAAATTTGAGACTTTCCCTAGTAATGTGCTTTCAGCTAGATGCATGCACCTGCCTGATACTGCAAAAATCAATCAGTTGGAATTGCAGATTCCCTATTCCTACTCCCTATCACCACTGGTGTCCCCAAGGTTCCATCATTGGCCCAATTCTCTTTTCAGTTTTCCTGAACAACCTTTCTGCTGCCTGCATCTCTGCATGCATTCATACGTAAGCAGATGATACAGTTCTTTATGCCTCTAGTTCCTCCCCACCTGATCTGATGGCCAAGCTCCAGCTCAACTTCGACAACATCCAGCACTGGTTCCAATCAGATCAACTGTCCCTCAGTGCCTAAAAGTGATCTCCATGTCCTTTGACACTAGGCAGAAACTGACTAGGCTCCCTGCCTTCCACACCCTAGATGGGACCACTATTGATTACGTTCCCACCTTTAAGTACCTTGGGGTCAGGCTTGATCGACACCTCGACTTTTCTGAGCATCTCTTCTCCAACCTATGAAATTCTCTCCCCCTCTCCATCTGCTCTGCCTCTTTTCTACATTCTCTCTCTCCTCTCTTCTCCTCAAGTTCTCTTCTCAATCTTGCAACTGCTCCTGACCCTCTCTGTACCTCTCTTCCCCTCATTCCACTCCCTCCACCTCTCTCATGCTTCATCTCCTTCCCCCATTACTCTAACTCCTCACGCTAGCTCCTGTTGCTAACCTCTGTTTCCCGCCCTCTTCAAATAGACCCTTCTTAAATATCTACTGATTAGCTTCACTACCACCTGCCTCATTATCTGTACTTGGCACTTATTTGCATCATTATGTTGTCCTGGATGCATCCTGCATATCCATGCCAATGTACATATTTTGCTTAAATGCCTTTCAATATTGCTTGTCCTATGATATTTAGTTATGTTTTTACTGCTATGTAAATATTTTTCTAATTGTTATTCATGACCCTTCTCTACCCCCCACCCCACCAGAACACATCTGGAAATGAGCCGTTACCAGCTCAGTATGTCTTTCCAGGTGAAACTTTTGAAATAAATAATACTGCTGAGGCTCTCTGCTCATGCTCAGTAGGAGGTATAGAAAACTTAAATCATGCCGTGCTTGAATGTGCATGGTATGATAAACTATGTGGGATCAATGACAGGTGTTAGACAAATTTCTCGTTGATTGCCCCGACAGCGAAACCGGTAGGCCGACCGCATTTAGCAGTCGGCTGCCGGTTTCACAAGACATGAAGTGTTTTCTTCGGGGGGCTTTGCCCTTCACACCACTCCCACTAAGGATTATCAAGTCTGAGTCGGAGATGATTGGGGGGGTTGCAGAACTCTTAACAGACAGTACCCGGTTCCAGTGGGTCCCCTACAGTGGCATGGCACTGTAGTCGCTGGGGGGGGACCTCGCTGTCGAACTGTCACTGTTGGGCGGGTATACCAACTATGTGCTACATGGACACACAGCATTTTCTCAGAACTTAGTGAGACTCCGGATGATCCTCTCAACTTTCTCTTTACTGTGAATGATCCAATCCTTATCAACAATCTTACAAATTACTTTTATATTATCAAAAGAATTAGGAAGGGGAAACCCTTTATACGCTAATGACAATTTCTGTGTACAATGGATTTTAAGTTTTTATCTATGTGTGTATCTGTATTAAGCTGTAATGGCATGTTGCCAATCAGTAAAGCTTGTTTGAACTGAACTGAACTGAACAAAATACTTCCTTTTTTAGAGCTGCAGTGTGCGGAGCTCTGCAGACCTCTTGCGTTCAAAAAAGGACCTGCACTCTGACCGAACAATATGCAGGAGTTACATCACAGTCACTTTTACAGTCTGTGAAGCACTCCACTGTGTCAGTGCAGTCTTATCATAGGCACTATTTGCTGCCATCTGGAGGACTACATCGATACTATTTTATTTAGTCTGTGGTCACGGTGGAACACGCTAAACCATTGTGTCCAAGATGGCCACCAAACTCTACTGTACATGCGCACCTACTTGCACTTGCACAGTATAGTTTGGTGGTCACCTTGGACATGGTGGACTGTGACTTGTTCCATCATGACAGCTGTTAAAGTTTTTATGCCTATATATTTTACCTTCCCCACCAGATCCTCCCTCTCAGCAACTCCCCCCCAAAAAAAAACATAACAGTGACACTGGAGATGCCCAATCCCCCAGTGGCAGAATAAGTATTTTTCTCTGCCCAATCCTCCCTTTCAGCACCCACCACCCCACCCACACCCCCAGAAATGTAACAGTGACATGGAGGGTCCCCAATCCCCCAGAGCAGGAATCCTCGGTCATTCTTTTTTTTTTTTCACCTGTAAACAAAAAAAAAAAAAAACATCAATGTCTTTCAGTGACTCTGGGGGGTGCCAAATGCCCCAGTACAGGACTCCTCTGTGTTTTTTTTTTTACTTGAAAAATAAAACATCTATTGATGTATTCTGTGGCAGTTACAGTCCCCCCAACCAGTCCTCCCACTTAGCACTTACCACCCTCCACCACCCCCCAAGCCCTTACTTACCCATCAGGGTCCAATGCTGTAATCCTCTCTGGACTGCAGACATGGCTTCACTCTTCAAAGCCAGACTGTGAACTGAAGAAACAGGTATGTGGTTCAATGTAGTTAAATGGTGTTTTGAACTCAGTGGCATAACTTTGCCATTTTTGCATATTTTTGGCCCAAATTTTCAACATAGCTTTTTTGGGACCCCACCTAATGTACAATTGCACTGACATTAAGCAACTCTGTCCCAAAATGTGATTTCATGGCCTCTGTGCAAAATCACCTTTGAACAGGAGTTAAAATTATCAGCCCTTGTTCATGAAGTTGGGTCATAAGAAGGCTATGTTAAAATGTGGCATAAAATATTAAAAACAACCAAGTAATGAGACTATGTTGAATTTTGTGAATGCAGGCATGTAACTTTGGTAATTTTAATATTTGTACCACAAATTTACAACATAGCCATATCTGTATAGCACCTCATGAATGTGATTGCTGTCATTTTCAGATCCTTGCAAAAAAAAAAAAAAAATTACATCCCGAAGGTGATCTCACAGTCCCTGTGTGAAATCACCTTGGACAGGAGTTGAAAATTTTCTGCCCTTGTTCAAGAGGTGGGTCGTAAGAAAGTTATGTTGAAAATTTGGTGTTAAAATATTAAAAAAAAAAAAAAGTTATGAGCCTGCATTGAATTTTGAACACCCAGGGTTGTAACTTTGGTAATTTATATTTTACCCTAAATTTCTCAGCTGCAGCCCTATTGGCTCTGGACAGAGTTTGTTAAAATAGAATCTGGTATACAGATGGGTAGTATATGGAGAGTTTATGGAAGTGGGGACAGGCATAAGGCAAGAATGGTGGCATTTGTTAAGGTGCTACCTGTTGATACCAAGGGGAGGATAAGATACTTCACACCAGGAGCTTCAACACATGGTTGAGAGAATGGTGCAGAGAGGAGGGGTTCAGCTTCATTGCAGACTCCGGGCAGACTTTGAAGGATATGGGTTTATACAGAGGTGATGGCCTGCATCTGTCTGGGAAAGGGACATCAGTCCTCAGTGGAAGGTTTAGATATTATTTTAATGAACATTTAAACTAGCCGAGGAGGTGGGCAGTAATATAAAGGGAGACATAAACTGTGTCACACACAGTTTGAAGCAACTGGAAGAAAGAGGCCAAGAGGAGGAAACTCCCCCAGGGCACAAGTTATTGGGAGTAGAAGCGTAGTATGGGGTAAGGAGGAATAAGAACTGAACAAGTGGAAAGGGAGGTATTGAGGAGACAAAGATCAAAGAGGATACCTAGTGGGGAAGGGGAGAGAGGGTAGTTTCAACTGGCAATTAAGGCAGGAGGGGAAGAAAGGTGATTGCAGGCAGAGTGAGAGCAAGGTATGGAGAGTCATATGTGCAACTCAATGAGTCTTGGAAATAAAATTCCACATCTAGAGGCCATCATGGCACAGACAGACCTGGATCTTGTGGCCATCTCTGTGTTGTAGTGCACAGGGAGCTGCAACTGGGACATTGCCATACCAGGCTGCACTCAGTTCAGGAAGGCTAGGGAGGAGAGGAAGGGTGAAGGGGTTTTGCTGTATGTCAGGGACAGCATCAGAGTCATGGAAATGCAAGATAACCATAGGGCAAAGGATGGGTTGGAGGTGCTGTGGGTCTTCCGGAGACAGGAGCTGCAGTCACTATTCACAGTGGGATGATATACATACAGTATCTCCAGCACAAAAGAAAAGAATTGGATAAGGCACTGGTGGAAGCCATCAACACAATGACAAAAAGGGGAGGTGCTACTGGTGGTGGACTTCATCTGATGGATGTAGATTGAAGATCCCACCATGGCCTTGGCCAGAAGCAGCATACTAGACTCCTGCAGGGAGTATTTCCTCAAAAACTAGTCAGAGAGCCCACTTGAAATGGAGTGGTACTGAACCTGATGCTCACAAACAGGGATGGCATTGCAGACATCAAAGTGGGTGCCACCTGGGGACCACCAATCACCGTACAATGTTGTTAGGATGCCATTAGACACAAAACACACAAGGACAAGGGTCCTGGACTTCAGGAGAGCAGATTTAAAAAACATGGGGGAATGCCTCAGAGACCACCTAATTGAGGGGGGAGAGTGTGCCTGAGTGGGGTGGAGAAACAGTGGGCCAAATTAAGGGATGGCAAAGAGAAAGCAACAAACCTCTGTGTGAAAGAAGGGGGCCCAGGACACATCTGAAATCGAGCAGTAGTCTGCTCAGTATGCCTTCCTGGTAAAACTTTTAAATAAATAAATAAAGTACATACATACATACATACATACATACATACATACATACATAAATAAATAAAAGACCACTATGGTTCTCGATGGAAGTGGCTGCAAAGGTATAGGCTAAAGGGATGATATTCAGGAGGTACCAGGACATGCAGAGGAAAGGATAGGGACGTGTTCCTGTAGAAACAGAGGAAGGCAGGGAAGGCAGTAAGGGGTGCAAAGTGCAAATGGAAGAAAGGACATCCAAAGCGGTAGCTAAAGGGGACACCATTTTTTTCAGATACATAAGTGAAAAGAGGAAGACAAGGGGTGGGATTGCAAGTTTCTGAAGAGCAGAGGAGATTGTGTGAGGAGGATCAGGAAAAAGCAGGTATCCTGAAGAGATACTTCTGCTCAGTCTTCACAGTGAAGGGAGAGCGGGACAGACCATATGGAAGCAGCAGGAACACTGGGAGAGGTAGGTGGACACAAGTACATTTGCAGATGAAAGTCCTGAGAGGATTTGCAAATCAATGGATAATGTTATGGGGCCAGAAGGAGTACATCCAAGGGTGCAAAGGGAGCTAAGGGAGGTATTTGCTGCATCTCTGACAGCCCTATTCAACAACTCACTGGTAACAGGAGTGGTTCCAGAGGACTGGAGGAGGGCATATCTAGTTCTGCTTCATAAAGCGGCATCAGGGAGAAGGCTGGCAACTATAGCCCAGTCAGTCAAATGTCAGTGATGGAAAATTAATTATTTGATTTCACAAAATGTTATTTTATTTAGGATTTAAAAAAAACTGCATGGAAACAATATTGTAAGAAAGGCTACTGGATTATCATGAATCCAGCAGATTGCAATATCTGAGGCAGCATGGATTCATAGGTGGGAGGTCATGTCAGACAAACCTGATCAATTTTGTCAGCTGGGTGACCAAGAAAATATATCAGGGTGGGGCAGTGGACTTGGCCCTACTTGGCTTTGGCAAAAGCCTTCGAAACCATACCACATAGGAGGCAAATAAGGAAACTGGGCAGTTTGGATGTGGAATCCAGGGTGGAAAACTGGGTATGAAACTGATTGATGGCTAGAGCAGAGGGATGGTGGTAAACAGCACTCACTCTAATGAAGGAAGAATGACCAGCAGGGTACCTCAGGGCTAAGTGCCAGGATTAGTCCTCTTTAATGTCTTCATAAGCAACACTGCAGAAGAGCTGGAAGGGAATGTATGCCTCATTGCAGATGACACCAAGACCTGCAATAAGATAGATACTCTGGAGGGGGTATCGTGAATGTGTAGAGACATGAGAAAACTTGAGGAGTGCTAGATAGTATGGCAGCTTGGTGTCAGTGCAGAAAAGTGCAATATCATGCACCTAGGGCACAGAAACCCAGTGGTGTATGAATAAAATTGGGGGGGGGGGTTATTAATGGTCACACAGCAGGACAGAAACATTGGGGTTATGTTTGATGATCTCAAGGTG
This sequence comes from Neoceratodus forsteri, assembly GCA_016271365.2. NCBI lineage: Eukaryota > Metazoa > Chordata > Ceratodontiformes > Ceratodontidae > Neoceratodus > Neoceratodus forsteri. Next base: position 417,254,340 of record CM057456.1, on the reverse strand, counting down.
GTGAGGCAGTGCAACAAGGCAGTACACAAAGCCAGCAGGATGCTGGTGTGAATAGGGTGAGGAATCACCAGCAGATGGAGAGAGGTGGTGTTACCAGTGTATCTATCATTGGTGAGACCCCTACTGGGGTACTGTGTCCAGTTCTGGGGACCACATCTCAGGAAGGACATAGATAGGGTTGAGGCTGTCCCGAGGAAGGTGACTAAAATGGTGCAGAGGTTGTGTCATGAGCCCCTGTGAGGAGAAATTGAGGGATCTCAGTATGTGTACATTGGAAGAGAGGAGGGACAGAGGGAAAATTATGGAGACCTGTAAGTACCTCATATGGGGGTAAACAAGGTACATCACATAAACTCAGAATGTCTTTCATGGACTGGATAGAAAAAGTCCATTATGTATTGTCCACTAAATATAACAGACAACTTGTGGAAAGAAGTGTAAAATGCTTCAGTTTGTGGCCAGTGCTCCACTTTCAGATACAGAGGGATGGGGAATAGACAGGGCATATCCTTATATCAAAAGGCTGTTTAATGGAATTAAACTCAGCCATGGAGGCACCATGATGCAGAAAACATTTTGACCCCCAAAGCCAGTTCAGTGTTCACAAACAGAACAGAAAGTTACCTGTTGACTTATCTAAAGGAGAAAGCAGAGTACAGTTGCTTTGACTTGTTCTGTATGAATGATACAGTATGTGTATGCATGATTCTGTGTTTTCGTACTGTATTTATGGCCTATCTTGCATCTTACACTCTACCCAAGGATGCACATGAAAATGGAGGGGGGTAGTTGTTTGTATTTTTATAGTGTCCTTCCAGGATTCAGAGTGCTACAAAGCTTGGTGCCCTATACTGCAAAAAAGACTGTTTATCTCTGCATGTCCACAGGGAGCTTGTTACCAAAATTGTGCTCCCTGTCTTTGACTATGTGGATGTGTTCTAAGGCACCACCCTTCCACTTCCTCACCAGACTGAACACCCTATTGCTTCTCCTTCTGCCACTTTGCTACAAAACCCCCCACGCACCACCATTGTTCATTGCACTCATTGCACTCATCCTTTCCATCCTCTCTGTGCCCTCACATCGCCAGGCTTGGTGTACCTCTTCATATCTAATTACTGGTTTGGTTCCTTCCCTCTTACCTCTCTAATCTTCTTTGATAACTCCCCTGCTTCATGTTCCTCCATTTCAGGGACCATTGCACTTTACCTCTCCTCACCCCACACCTCTGCTTGGCAATCTGCCTTCTCCTGTTGACTTCCTCACTCTGGAACCAACTCCTCCTCCTGTCACCTCTTCCCATCCACTGGCTCGCTCAGGCACCAGTTGAAACTGCAACCCTTCCCACCTGCTCCTGTTACCTTTCCTCCTGACAACTCCCTAGCCAGGCCTTAAAATCCTGGTAAAGCAGCTGTCTAGGTACCTGCTCCAGCCTTGGTTTCACCTTCTTCACTACTACTGCTTTCTCCTCCGTTACTAGGTCAGGCTTCAACTCATCTACAGATAATTCACCTATTGTCAAATTTGTTCTTCCTCACCGTATTTTGCTGCCACAGCTGAATTTACACTTGTTAGGTGTCTCTTATTGAGCTGTGCCACATTTTATTCTCTGTACACTCATTTTTTTTAGTTATTCTAATTTTGTACAAACTTTCTCCAAATGCTGTTTTGACTGACTTGTTATTATGTATTGTGCTGCTATTCTCCCACTATTCCCCTCCCTCAGGTCACACCTGGCATCAAGCCTTAGGTCTGTGTACCTCTCCCAGTTACCAATTTTCAAATAAATAAATAAAATAAGAATGAAATAGCAGATTCAAAACATGTAAAACACAAAAAAATAAATACATCTAATTAAAATTTAAATAACTAGATAAATAAATTGTCCCTAGAAGTCTTGGGAATACATAACAAAATATCAAGTTTGCCTGGAGAATTCTTGGTAAGCAAAAAGAGGAAAGTTGTGATGTTAAGAGTTCCCCCATCATTTTATTTATTTTTTGAAGGAATCAGAATTACAACCTTTGAGTCAAGGACTCCTTTGCTAAGGCTCCATGTCAGTTATACATACATTACAAGAAATGACAAGATATACAACTCTGTATAAAACTATATAAAACAACTCTGCCAAGTTTTGGAACATCCTCAAAGAAGTCGAAGGTCAGTCCACTGCAACACCCCTTCCAAACAAAATTGTGTCTGATGGTACCACCTATACGGACAAAGCTGATATACTAGAGAAGCTTAATGATCACTTTGCCACTGCAGGGCTTGCCTTTGACACCTCACCTATCAGCAAACTTAGCCCGGCAAGAGACTACACTGTTGGCTTCACTGATAATCGCAACCATAACCAACCATATCCCACCCCCTTCAGCTTCCTCACAATTACATTCAAGCAAGTGGAGGACCTCCTCCTTTCTCTGGATACAAAAAAGAGTGTGGGTGCAGATAATATTGAACCTTACTTCCTAAAACTTGGCCATACCTATCTGACTGCCCCCATTACACACTTATTCAACACCTCTCTGATTCAAGGTGAGCTACCTGTCTTGTGGAAAACTGCCCACATCCTACCATTATTCAAGACTGGAGATCCGAGTGATCTGAACAATTACCAGCCTATTTCTATACTATCCATCCTCTCTAAATTACTTGAAAAAATTGTCAACATCCAACTTAGAGAACATTTGGATTCACAAAAGTAGCTAATCCCATCTCAGTCCGGCTTCAGAGCCAAACACAGTACAGTATCGGCTCTTGCCAAAGTAACTACAGACTGGCAAATGGCCTTGGACTCTAAGAAGCTTGTATTTGCCCTCTTTCTTGATCTAAGTAAGGTCTTCAATACTGTGGATCATACCATCATGCTTACTGCACTGAGTAACATCTGGCTTGATAGTTCTGCTATTAAATGGTTCACCAGCTACCTAACCAATAGGTTACAACAAGTCAAAGCCATAGGAGGTCTGTCCCCACAAAAATCCTTGTTACGAGAAGTCCCACAAGGCTCCATCCTGGGCCCTATCCTCTTTGCAATATACATCAATAATCTGGACTCGCAGCTGGGCACAGCAAATGTGCACTTATTCGCAGATGATACTGTACCCATCATATATCACAAATTCATCCTTGGATCTGGCCCATTAGTACTTACAGAAAGACTTTGTCACCCTCCAATACAACTTTCTCACTCATAAGCTCCTCCTCAATGCCAAAAAGACTAAAGCAATGATTCTCTCACCAAAGTCTACTTCCGGATGTCCACATATCACACAGATCCGAACACTCTTAGATGAACCCCCTGAAGTAGTTTATACCTTTAAATACCTAGGGTTCTGGCTGGATAACAAGATCAACTTTCTGTGCCACTTAAATGAAACCTCGAAGAAACTAAGACAGCAATTAGGTTTATTCTATCGCATTAAACACCTACTCACGTTAGAAGCCAGAATGAGACTAGTACAAACTACATTCCTACCTATACTGGACTACACTGACTTCCTTTACAGTCATTGCCCATCAACTATGCTAAACTAACTGGACACCCTTTACCACCGGGCCTTAAGATTTATCTTAAATCTACCCCGTAGTACACATTACTGTCGTCTATACCAGGTTTCGGGATGGACCTCACTCTCAACTAGAAGAAAAAGTAATGCTCTCCTCTGGTTTTTTAGAGCATTATCTGATAACCTCCTGCATACATCTCGAACATCTTCAAATGGGCTAAAGGTTCCTATGGCCTGAGATGCTTCTCCTTAATCTGCTTGAGATTCCTAGAGTGAAAACTACCCTTGGCTCAGCAGCAATCAACTTCTCACTTCCATCACTTTGGAACACTATGCAAGACTCATTAAAATTATCCTCACTTCCAAGCATTTTCACATTCAAAGCTCTATTAACAATTATCTGAAGGAATCATGCAACTGTTTCAGATGCCGATGACCCCTAAGCCCCGGGTGCCACTCTCAAATCCTACGCCTAAGTATCTCATCCACCCCACATTCCTAACAACAGAAACCTAGGACCTACAAGCCTGGTTCCCTTAATCCAAGATGGCCCTGCCTATTCTCTACCTTTTACCTATTCTGGCCTCCCTTTTGGCAGCCTACTCTTTCACCCCAATTTCTACCCTATTCCTTAATACCTCCTTATTTTTTATCATTTAGGTATGAGCTCTTACTTAGCAGAGACTATATGGGATTGTTGTCTCTTCTCATTTCAGTAAAGCTTATCATTATATACCTTTGCATGTTAATTATGTTGACCGGTATGTATAAGCCCATATTGACTGGCACCTTCACAATGTTTTTTTTTTTTTTTTTTTGCACCATTGTCCACCATAATTGTAATCTTATGAAGTGTACTGTATTGTATTAATGCCCAGGACCACCTTGAAAATGAGCTTGCTCAATGGTGTTTGTGCTTGGTTAAATAAAGTGATTTATTGATTGATATACAATAATAAGTATACAGAAAACACACCAGAATATGTACATTGCAAGTTTAGAAACAGTATAAACAATAAGAGGCATATAGAGAAGACAAGTTACAGTTCAAGGGTGGAATGGACCAACCCATGTCAGATCATTATAAGTCCAGTATGTACAATAACAATATACAGAAATCAAAAGGTTATAGTCACAGGCAAGGGGGAGAAGGACTAAGCACAGTCACAGTTGGAGTGAGGCGGATTTCATTATGGAGTAGGATTTTAAACAGGCCTAGTCGCTGTTCCAGGGTGATGGCCAATGGCATTTCATTCAACAGAGGGGGCCTCTAGTAAAAGGAGTGTTGGCCCAGAGAGATCCTGCAGTGGGGTACAGAGAGGGGCTAGCAAGGAGCTCCATCTAGACCATGGCTGAGTAGAAGGCTGAACAAGGTGGCAGGAACCTGGGAGGAAGTGTTTAGGGAGAGCTTTCTAGCAAGGAGACAGGTCTAGTACCTGAGTCTGCCTTCAAAGTTAAGCCAGTTGTGAGTCCAATGGTTGCATCCAGTGACTAACCAGCAGGCTTTATTTAGGGAGATCATGATTCGACTCAGGGCAGTGGGGTTGGCTGTGCAGTAGATAACAATCCTGTAGTCAATAAGGGAGTGCACCAATGATGAATTACATTCTCAAGAACAACCTCCAAAGGGCTCTCTGCTGTAGTATTTATTAGCACTTTAGCACACTGTCATTTTCAGCTGATCACATCTAGATGGTGCTGCCTTTCACAGATTGTCCTTTCTTATATACAACAGGTCTGACTTCTTCAAGTAACTGTGCATCTGAAGTATTCCCATCATCATTCATGTCATTGGCTGACAGTTTTCACAGCTAGGCCACATCACTCCAGCCAAGATCCATACTATGACACCACACCTCATCTTGGTAGGCAGGAAGTACATCACTGTCCGTAGCCCCCTACCAAATAGTAGCTTACTGGTTGGATTCCATGGAGTCTTTCCTCTTTTTTTTGTGTAATCTGAACATTGGAAGACTTGCAAAAGGGGTAGTGGAGCAATATGTTTATCAGTGCCTGCTGATGCTACAGAGCATTATGACTGCCAGCTCACCTAGGGGGAACTGGAGAATTCCTTACCTTGCTACCAGAGGAATTGGGACTGGTGGCATAGACCACCTATGATGAGGCACAGTGGGCATGTAAACAAACATAGCTACACCATGATGATGTGTACTCTGACCCTTCAGGCAGATGGGAGATGAGGTCAGGATTCACCCTGGATATCTCCTGCAAATGTTGCTACCTGGCCTGTAAGTACATGTATCATAGTACAGGGGATGAGTGCTGCTTGAATGCAAGGTGTGACTGCCAGCTCAGTCAGTCTTCAGTTAGTGAAGGGGAAATAAGCTTCTAGCTGAAGGCTGGGAGAGTAAGTAGACTTGAAAGATTTTCTTAGCTGGTATTCTGTGTGTTTGTAATTGTATTTGAGGGCTGGTCTTAACTGCCATTTATTGTGCTTTTACATTTAGTTTGGGCAGCCTTTGATTGTGCTTTTACATTTAGTTTGGGCAGGAAGAAAGGATTCAAACAGACAGTTTGGTGTTTGTGTGTGTTTATAAGTTGCTTTCTGACCTGTAAGTGCAGGCATCATATTACAGGGGATTAGTGCTGTTTGAAAGCAAGGTGTGACTTCCAGCTCAGCCAGTCTTCAGTGAGTGAAGGGGGAATAAGTTTCTAGCTGGGGGCTGGGAGAGTAAGTAGACTTGAAAGATTTTCTTAGTGGGTAGTGCTTGAAGGTGCAGTGAGGGGCAGACACAGGGCTGATACACTCTTGGGAGAGTCAGGTGTTGGCCCTAATCCCACCCCATCCCTCCCTCCCCAGAGCTTGGCTCATTTATAGGGAACATCTGCCCTGCAATTGGAGGAAAAGGATTCAGGTACAGCTCATGTAGTTCTAGCCACTGGGGTTGGGTTTAAAGGCTGGGACAGAGGAGCTTAGGGAGTTGTGCATCTCCCTATAAGTTTACTGTGTAGTACTGCACCTAGTAGCAGGGTACCTGTTTACTGTGGGACTGTGTCTAAGATTAGTGGGTGACCTGATTAGTGGGTAGGGTGTATCTTAAGGACAAAGAACCTCTGTGCGTAAACACTGAGGCAAGGGTTACCCAAAGGGCATTTGGCTGGGAAGCCAAGTTTCAAGAAAATACAAAATCACACATGCCCCCACAATGCAAAGCATCATGAGATGCATATGCAAATCACCACAGAATGTTATGCTGGTCCAACTTTAAGCAAGAATTGCATGGTGCCAAAGGCCTCTCACACAGTTTGCAAAGGGTGCTAACAGAAGACATAGACACGTGTTTAGTCCTACCAGGACTCATCAGTATGCCTCGTCCTGTTAACACCCCAGTGGACCGGACCAGCTACCCCTAAGGCAGTGTGCCTGGGATATATTGTGGTGAACCCATTAAAATAAAAAACATTTAAAAGACAAAGAACCTCTGTGCGTAAACACTGAGGCAAGGGTTACCCCAAAGGGCATTTGGCTGGGAAGCCAAGTTTCAAGAAAATACAAAGTCACACATGCCCCCACAATGCAAAGCATCATGAGCTGCATATGCAAATCACCACAGAATGTTATGCTGGTCCAACTTTAAGCAGAATTGCATGGTGCCAAAAGGCCTCTCACACAGTTTGCAAAGGGTGCTAACAGAAGACATAGACACGTGTTTCGTCCTACCAGGACTCATCAGTATGCCTCGTCTGTTAACACCCCAGTGGACCGGACCAGCTACCCCTAAGGCAGTGTGCCTGGGATATATTGTGGTGAACCCATTAAAATAAAAAAACATTTAAAAGACAAAGAACCTCTGTGCGTAAACACTGAGGCAAGGGTTACCCCAAAGGGCATTTGGCTGGGAAGCCAAGTTTCAAGAAAATACAAAGTCACACATGCCCCCACAATGCAAAGCATCATGAGCTGCATATGCAAATCACCACAGAATGTTATGCTGGTCCAACTTTAAGCAAGAATTGCATGGTGCCAAAGGCCTCTCACACAGTTTGCAAAGGGTGCTAACAGAAGACATAGACACGTGTTGGGTCTACCAGGACTCATCAGTATGCCTCGTCTGTTAACACCCCAGTGGACCGGACCAGCTACCCCTAAGGCAGTGTGCCTGGGATATATTGTAGTGAACCCATTAAAATAAAAACATTTAAAGACAAAGAACCTCTGTGCGTAAACACTGAGGCAAGGTTACCCAAAGGGCATTTGGCTGGGAAGCCAAGTTTCAAGAAAATACAAAGTCACACATGCCCACAATGCAAAGCATCATGAGCTGCATATGCAAATCACCACAGAATGTTATGCTGGTCCAACTTTAAGCAGAATTGCATGGTGCCAAAGGCCTCTCACACAGTTTGCAAAGGGTGCTAACAGAAGACATAGACACGTGTTTCGATCCTACCAGGACTCATCAGTATGCCTCGTCTGTTAACACCCCAGTGGACCGGACCAGCTACCCCTAAGGCAGTGTGCCTGGGATATATTGTGGTGAACCCATTAAAATAAAAAAACATTTAAAAGACAAAGAACCTCTGTGCGTAAACACTGAGGCAAGGGTTACCCCAAAGGGCATTTGGCTGGGAAGCCAAGTTTCAAGAAAATACAAAGTCACACATGCCCCCACAATGCAAAGCATCATGAGCTGCATATGCAAATCACCACAGAATGTTATGCTGGTCCAACTTTAAGCAGAATTGCATGGTGCCAAAAGGCCTCTCACACAGTTTGCAAAGGGTGCTAACAGAACACATAGACACGTGTTTCGTCCTACCAGGACTCATCAGTATGCCTCGTCTGTTAACACCCCAGTGGACCGGACCAGCTACCCTAAGGCAGTGTGCCTGGGATATATTGTGGTGAACCCATTAAAATAAAAAAACATTTAAAAGACAAAGAACCTCTGTGCGTAAACACTGAGGCAAGGGTTACCCCAAAGGGCATTTGGCTGGGAAGCCAAGTTTCAAGAAAATACAAAGTCACACATGCCCCCACAATGCAAAGCATCATGAGCTGCATATGCAAATCACCACAGAATGTTATGCTGGTCCAACTTTAAGCAGAATTGCATGGTGCCAAAAGGCCTCTCACACAGTTTGCAAGGGTGCTAACAGAGAGACATAGACACGTGTTTCGTCCTACCAGGACTCATCAGTATGCCTCGTCTGTTTAACACCCCAGTGGACTGGACCAGCTACCCCTAAGGCAGTGTGCCTGGGATATATTGTGGTGAACCCATTAAAATAAAAAAACATTTAAAAGACAAAGAACCTCTGTGCGTAAACACTGAGGCAAGGGTTACCCCAAAGGGCATTTGGCTGGGAAGCCAAGTTTCAAGAAAATACAAAGTCACACATGCCCCCACAATGCAAAGCATCATGAGCTGCATATGCAAATCACCACAGAATGTTATGCTGGTCCAACTTTAAGCAGAATTGCATGGTGCCAAAAGGCCTCTCACACAGTTTGCAAAGGGTGCTAACAGAAGACATAGACACGTGTTTCGTCCTACCAGGACTCATCAGTATGCCTCGTCTGTTTAACACCCCAGTGGACTGGACCAGCTACCCCTAAGGCAGTGTGCCTGGGATATATTGTGGTGAACCCATTAAAATAAAAAAACATTTAAAAGACAAAGAACCTCTGTGCGTAAACACTGAGGCAAGGGTTACCCCAAAGGGCATTTGGCTGGGAAGCCAAGTTTCAAGAAAATACAAAGTCACACATGCCCCCACAATGCAAAGCATCATGGGCTGCATATGCAAATCACCACAGAATGTTATGCTGGTCCAACTTTAAGCAGAATTGCATGGTGCCGAAAGGCCTCTCACACAGTTTGCAAAGGGTGCTAACAGAAGACATAGACACGTGTTTCGTCCTACCAGGACTCATCAGTATGCCTCGTCTGTTTAACACCCCAGTGGACCGGACCAGCTACCCCTAAGGCAGTGTGCCTGGGATATATTGTGGTGAACCCATTAAAATAAAAAACATTTAAAGACAAAGAACCTCTGTGCGTAAACACTGAGGCAAGGGTTACCCAAAGGGCATTTGGCTGGGAACCATGATTTCAAGAAAATACAAAGTCACACATGCCCCCACAATGCAAAGCATCATGAGCTGCATATGCAAATCACCACAGAATGTTATGCTGGTCCAACTTTAAGCAGAATTGCATGGTGCCAAAAGGCCTCTCACACAGTTTGCAAAGGTGCTAACAGTAGACATGAACACGTGTTTAGTCCTACCAGGACTCATCAGTATGCCTCGCCTGTTAACACCCCAGTGGACCGGACCAGCTACCCCTAAGGCAGTGTGCCTGGGATATATTGTGGTGAACCCATTAAAATAAAAACATTTAAAAGACAAAGAACCTCTGTGCGTAAACACTGAGGCAAGGGTTACCCAAAGGGCATTTGGCTGGGAAGCCAAGTTTCAAGAAAATACAAGTCACACATGCCCCACAATGCAAAGCATCATGAGCTGCATATGCAAATCACCACAGAATGTTATGCTGGTCCAACTTTAGCAGAATGCATGGTGCCAAAAGGCCTCTCACACAGTTTGCAAAGGGTGCTAACAGAAGACATAGAACACGTGTTTTGGTCCTACCAGGACTCATCAGTATGCCTCGCCTGTTAACACCCCAGTGGACCGGACCAGCTACCCCCTAAGGCAGTGTGTGCCTGGGATATATTGTGGTGAACCCATTAAAATAAAAAACATTTAAAGACAAAGAACCTCTAAGTAAACACTGAGGCAAGGGTTACCCAAAGGGCATTTGGCTGGGAAGCCAAGTTTCAAGAAAATACAAAGTCACACATGCCCCCACAATGCAAAAGCATCATGAGCTGCATGCAAAATCACCACAGAATGTTATGCTGGTCCAACTTTAAGCAAAATTGCATGGTGCCAAAGGCCTCTCCCACACAGTTTGCAAGGGTGCTAACAGAAGACATAAACACGTGTTTGGTCCTACTAGGACTCATCAGTATGCCTGTCTGTTAACAACCCCAGTGGACCGGACCAGCTACCCTTAAGGCAGTGTGCCTGGGATATATTGTGGTGAACCCATTAAAATAAAAAACATTTAAAGACAAAGAACCTCTGTGCGTAAACACTGAGGCAAGGGTTACCCAAGGGCATTTGGCGGGAAGCCAAGTTTCAAGAAAATACAAAGTCACATGCCCCCACAATGCAAAGCATCATGAGCTGCATATGCAAATCACCACAGAATGTTATGCTGGTCCAACTTTAAGCAGAATTGCATGGTGCCAAAGGCCTCTCACACAGCTTGCAAAGGGTGCTAACAGAAGACATAGAACACGTGTTTCGTCCTACCAGGACTCATCAGTATGCCTTGTCTGTTAACACCCCAGTGGACCGGACCAGCTACCCCTAAGGCAGTGTGCCTGGATATATTGTGGTGAACCATAAAATAAAAAAACATTTAAAGACAAAGAACCTCTGTGCGTAAACACTGAGGCAAGGAGTTACCAAAAGGGGCATTTGGCTGGGAAGCCAAGTTTCAAAGAAAATACAAAGTCACACATGCCCCCACAATGCAAAGCATCATGAGCTGCATATGCAAATCACCACAGAATGTTATGCTGGTCCAACTTTTAAGCAGAATTGCATGGTGCCAAAAGGCCTCTCACACAGTTTGCAAAGGGTGCTAACAGAAGACATAGACACGTGTTTCGTCCTACCAGGACTCATCAGTATGCCTCATCTGTTAACACCCCAGTGGACCGGACCAGCTACCCCTAAGGCAGTGTGCCTGGGATATATTGTGGTGAACCCATTAAAATAAAAAACATTTAAAAGACAAAGAACCTCTGTGCGTAAACACTGAGGCAAGGGTTACCCCAAAGGGCATTTGGCTGGGAAGCCAAGTTTCAAGAAAATACAAAGTCACACATGCCCCCACAATGCAAAGCATCATGAGCTGCATATGCAAATCACCACAGAATGTTATGCTGGTCCAACTTTAAGCAGAATTGCATGGTGCCAAAGGCCTCTCACACAGTTTGCAAAGGGTGCTAACAAGAAGACATAGACACGTGTTTAGTCCTACCAGGACTCATCAGTATGCCTCGTCTGTTAACACCCCAGTGGACCGGACAAGCTACCCCTAAAGTGTGCCTGGGATATATTGTGGTGAACCCATTAAAATAAAAACATTTAAAGACAAAGAACCTGTGAGTAAACACTGAGGGCAAAGGGTTACCCTAAAGGGCATTTGGCTGGGAAGCCAAGTTTCAAGAAAATACAAAGTCACACATGCCCCACAATGCAAAGCATCATGAGCTGCATATGCAAATCACCACAGAATGTTATGCTGGTCCAACTTTAAGCAGAATTGCATGGTGCCAAAAGGCCTCTCACAGTTTGCAAAGGGTGCTAACAGAAGACATAGACACGTGTTTCGTCTACCAGAACTCATCAGTATGCCCTCGCCTGTTAACACCCCAGTGGACCGGACCAGCTACCCTAAGGCAGTGTGCCTGGGATATATTAATGATGAACCATCAAAATAAAAACATTTAAAAGACAAAGAGACCTCTGTGCGTAAACACTGAGGCAAGGGTTACCCAAAGGAGGCATTTGGCTGGGAAGCCAAGTTTCAAGAAAATACAAAGTCACACATGCCCCCCACAATGCAAAGCATCATGAGCTGCATATGCAAATCACCACAGAATGTTATGCTGGTCCAACTTTAAGCAGAATTGCATGGTGCCAAAGGCCTCACACAGTTTGAAAAAGGGTGCTAACAGAAGACATAGACACCTGCATTTCGTCTACCAGGACTCATCAGTATGCCTAGTCTGTTAACACCCCAATGATGGACAGACCAGCTACCTAAGGCAGTGTGCCTGGGATATATTGTGGTGAACCCATTAAAATAAAAACATTTAAAAGACAAAAAAGAACCTCTCAATAGTAAAACACTGAGGCAAAGGGTTACCCAAAGGGCATTTGGCTGGGAAACCAAGTTTCAAAAAATACAAGTCACACATCCCCCACAATGCAAAGCATCACCCAGCTGCATATGCAAATCACCACAGAATGTTATACTGGTCCAACTTTAAGCAGAATTGCATGGTGCCAAAAGGCCTCTCACACAGTTTGCAAAGGTGCTAACAGAAGACATAGAACACGTGTTTACGTCCTACCAGGACTCATCAGTATGCCCAAGTCTGTTAACACCCCAGTGGACCGACCAGCTACCCTAAGGCAGTGTGCCTGGGATATATTGTGGTGAACCCATTAAAATAAAAAAACATTTAAAGACAAAGAACCTCAATAGTAAACACTGAGGCAAGGGTTACCAAAGGGCATTTGGCTGGGAAGCCAAGTTTCAAGAAAATACAAAGTCACACATGCCCCACAATGCAAAGCATCATGAGCTGCATATGCAAATCACCACAGAATGTTATGCTGGTCCAACTTTAAAGAATTGCATGGTGCCAAAGCCTCTCACACAGTTTGCAAAGGTGCTAACAGAAGACATAGACACGCAGTTTCAGTCCTACCAGGACTCATCAGTATGCCTCGTCTGTTAACACCCCCAGTGGACCGGACCAGCTACCCCTAAGGCAGTGTGCCTGGGATATATTATGGTGAACCCATCAAAACAAAAAACATTTAAAGACAAAGAACCTCTGTAGTAAACACTGAGGCAAGGTTACCCAAAGGGCATTTGGCTGAAGCCAAGTTTCAAGAAAAATACAAAGTCACACATGCCCCACAATGCAAAGCATCATGAGCTGCATATGCAAATCACCACAGAATGTTATGCTGGTCCAACTTTAAGCAGAATTGCATGGTGCCAAAGGCCTCTCAACACAGTTTGCAAAGGTGCTAACAGAGACATAGACACGTGTTTCGTCCTACCAGACTCATCAGTATGCCTCGTCTGTTAACACCCCAGTGACGGACCAACTACCTAAAGGCAGTAGGGTGTATCTTGGACTACCTGGAGGAATGGGACCTCACATCATTAGGGCCAGCATCTTTGGGAGGGTGGTGGGATGCACAGGGTGTGGGGTGGCCATGATACTGGACTGGGCTTGGAAGTTCGGCTGTTGCCCACTGTGCTACCAGCTGACACAGCTTAGGGAGGAGGTTGAGGGGATTAGGAGACAGCTGGAAGGAGAGGGTAGGTATGGTTGTGGAATAGGGCAGGGGCTCTCTCACGGGGTTGCACAAAGCACTAGAGGTGGGGGCATAGGGAAAGGAGGCAGGAGTATTCTGGGGTCACATAGGGACCCTGACGGAGAGGGCCCAAAAGGATGACACTACCAAGGCAAGCAGGCAGGTATCTGGGGACCTTCACAGAGGAGGACCAAAGGGAGGATATTCTCAGGAAAATGTAGGAAGATGGCTGGAGCTGGACAGAAGGAAGCAATGGGAGGTGGATCAGACCTTAAGCTCAGTAACCGCTTCAATTCTCTTCTTCTGCTTGAGGATGAGGGGTGATGTAGCAAAGCAGGGGTAGTTAGAGATGGAAAGGGAATGGGGGGCAGGAGGCAGGGGCCAGATAGCAGGAAGAACAGGGGGGAACTTGGAATGTGGGAAAATGGGGGGAGATCAGAGCAGGAGGAGGATGGGGTAGAGGGAGGAAAGCACAAGGAGAAGGACCAGTTGGGTGGAAAGGGCAAGGAGAGGGACCAGAAGTTCAAGGATGATACAGTAAGGGGAGTTAAGGATTTAGGCCAGGGGAGCACGACAAGCAAGGAGGGGCTGAACAGAGATGGGAAGGAAGGGAGGACGAGCCAGGCAAGTATAGCAGATGGGGGGAAGGACCCGACACGAGCAGTGACAGGGGTTAGCAGGGTACAAAAGGATACTAGGGAGGAGGAGGCATAGGATTGGAGGGAGGGAGTGGCCAGGTAAATAAGGAGGGTGTGCAGGTGGAATCCAGATAGGGGAGGAGCAAGAGAGCCAGCTGAGGGGAGGGCCAGTAGAAAGATGAGGACATGGAAGGGGGATGGAGGAAAGAGGCGGTCAGAGTGCTCCTGTTGGGTGATTCCATGTCAAGTGTATCAAATGGGATGGAGGGGGATCGCCCAGTTAGAACGAAATACTTCCCTGGACTAATAGTGCACAGGCCAAGCATGAGGTATATCAGCTGGCAAAGGATTGTGGAGGTTCCCCGGACATACTGGTCCACCTGGGTACCAATGACATTGAGGAAATAGTGAGCTAGAGATACAGGCAAGATTCAGGAAGCTTTCAGGGTCTGCCATGACATAGGATGTGTGATTTCTGCCTTGGAAATACTGCAGTGCCAAGGGCTAGTGGGGAACTACAAGAGGAAGATTAATGAGATAAACCAGTGGTTTAGGGAGTGGTGTGGAGCCAGAGGGTATGGGTTGATGGGGGATTGGGGGAGACCTGGGAGGATAAGGGGCTATATGCTAGAGATAGGCTCCATCTCATTTTGGAAGGGAGGGAAATCCTTAAGTTGAAAATAGAGGGGTTCATTGGAGAAAGGTGGGGTTTAAACTTGTGAAGGAGGGAGGGATGGGAGAAAACGCTGCTGAGGGGGTTCAATAAACAATGGAATCTGTCTCCACCCCCTGGGGAGCTGGAGGAATGCGGGAAAAGGCTGACTGGAAAGGTGCTGACCAGGGAAGAGGACTCCCATGGGAATGTGAGCAGGGAAATGGAAGTATACGGAAAGGGTGGAAGGTAGTCCTGCTAAATGACGGGAGCTTGGGCAATAAAATGCCTGAGCTCCAGGCAATGCTAACTGGAGGGAGAGGTGGATGGGAGAGGTCACTGAGACTTGGGCCACCACAGGGCATGACTGGGACCTGAACTGGAGGGTTACACCATGTTCAGGAAGGACAGGGAGCGAGGAAGGGGAGGAGGGGTAGCAATAATAGTCAAAAACTGCATTGGCATAGGAGGAGTAGAGGAGGCGGAGGGAACTGTGGAGGTGATTTGGGTTACCTTGATAACAAATGGGGGAAAGAAAGTAAAATAGGAGTGGTGTATAGACTCCTGCACTGGCAGAGGAGCTGGAGGAGAGTCTGGTGGCAGATGTGGGGAGACACTGCTAGTTTGGACAGGGAAAGGATGGTGGTGCTGGGGACTTCAACATGCCAGGAATGGACTGGGAGACTATGACATCCTCGGTGGCCAGGGAACAGAGGTTGTTGGATGTCTTTCAGGATGTATTCTTAACTCAGCTGGTGGGAGAACTAACCAGGGAGGCATGGATACTGGATGTGATCCTGGCAGACAGTGACCAGATTGGGGGCCTGGAGGAAGGGACCCATTGGCAGGAGTGACCATGCCACAGTCTAGTTCTGCCTGGACCTGGGAGGGTAGAAGGCTGCACAAAGATAGAGGTAACTGACTTCAGAGGGTGGATTTCAAGAAATGGGAAGGATCCTTAAGAAGCATTTGGAGGGACTGGGCAGACATGGACACTGACAGTAGGTGGGAAATCATCAGGAGGGGTGCAGGATGCTACCAGCACCTGTGCAAGAGTAAGATGAAAATGCGGTGGGGCCCATAAACCCTGCTGGTGGCCAGGGAGGTTCAGAAGGTGGTGAGGGAAAGAAGGTGGCTTATAGGCATTTCAAGTGCTCAAGGAGTGAAAGGGTTGAGGGAGATGAGCTGATGGCCAGAAGGGCCACTAGAGTGGTGAGGTGGCTAAGGCAAGGAAGAGACAGAACCTGGCCAGGAAATTAGGAGAGGAACAAGGGTTCTTTAGATACATTGGGGAAAAACAGAGGGTGAAGGGGCAGATTAGCAGGATTAAAACAGGGAGGGATGGGCACAAGACCTGAGGAGCAGGCTGAGGTACTAAATGAGTACTTCGCCTCAGTTTCACAAAGGAAAATGGGTGCTGCATCATACATGAGAGAGATGGTGAACTGAGGAGGGGGCCCTTACCAATCGGCAGGTCTGGGGAGAGGGGCCATCACTGGCAGGAAGGGAAAGGCAAAGCAGGGGATGAGGTAGCGGAGGTGGAAATCATGGCAGAGAGAGTGAGGAAGCCCTCAGGTCCTTAAGACGGAGAAGCGCATATGGGCGGATAAATTACATCCCAGAGTGCAGAGGAACTTGCAGTGCCCGGACAGCCTGACATCGGTGGTGGGCAAGGTGATGGAGGGCATTGTCAAGGAGAGGCTAGGGGACCTGGAAAAGTTAGGGTGCATGGACGATAAGACAGCATGGATTCATCCGGAAATCATGTCAGAGAAACCTTGTGGAGTTCTATGACTAGGTGACAAGTGCCTTGGACCTGGGTAGACCGGTGGACGTCCTCTTTCTTGACTTCAGCAAGGCGTTTGACTCTGTTCCTCATGGGGTCCTGTTAGATAAGCTGGGAGATACAGGGGTGGGGAACCAGATGATCAGATGGATAGGAAATTGGTTCCAAGACCGGACCCAGAGGTCATGGTTGGTGAGATAGTCTCATACCCAAGGAGGGTCATTAGTGGAGTCCCTCAGGGATTGGTCCTTGGGCCCTCCTGTTCAATGCCTACATCTCTGACATAAGTAAGGGTATCAGGAGTGAGCTGAGTCTCTTTGCAGATGACTCAAAACTGAGGGTGGTGGTGGATGGGAAGGAGGGAGGGTGGCCTATAGGGGGACCTGGAGGCTCTGGAAAGGTGGTCAGAAAGTGGAAGCTGAGGTTCAATGCAGGAAAATGCAAGGTACTGCACCTGAGAGCCAGAAACCCAGGTCAAGTGCACACCCTGGGGGATGCTATAAGTCTCAATGGCTGAGAAGGACCTGGGGGTGGTGGTGGTGGATGTCAAGATGAACAACTCTGAGACTTGTGGGAGGGCAGTGGCCAAGGCCAACAGGATGTTGGGATGCATCACTGGGGATCACCTCCAGAAGGAGGAAGTGATACTCCTCTGTATAACTGTAGTGAGGCAGCACCTCGAGTACTGTGTGCAGCTTTGGAGGCCACACTTAAAGTAAAGGTGCAAGTTTGCCATAGCAAATGGGAGTAGTAACCTGTAGGGTTGTGAATCAGTCTCCTACCATTCAAACTGCCAAATAATACTGGTCCTGGTTTTCCTTGAAAATAGCCTTTTCTTTCGGTGCTGTGCTTCATTTGCATAACCACCCTTTTTATGACTGTGGGCCGAGCTAACAGGAGTATTGCATGTACAAAAAGAGTGATGTCTTGTTTTCTGTCCATGGAACTGACTGAAGGTGTAAATAGTCTCCTCCACCTTACCTCCTTCCAGAAATGTTTTCTGCCCTCAAATAAATAATCTTTCATGTTAGTCAATGGTTGCAGGGTACTATTTTCTTTCTTAAATGGGCAGTACAAGAACTGGAACCTGAGTAGTGGGAGGCAACATTGCTTTTTGGGAAGTAATATCCACCCACCTCCACCCAAGAGCTCCAAAGATCCATCCCACCTTTTTTTATTCATGTGGGAGGGGCATGAGGTGAAACTATCGTGCTGAAAGAAGACTCAATTGTTTGGGATCTGGACCAAGGAATGGAACAAGTCTGTGGAGTCCCTGCATTTTGTTAAGGACTAGGAGAACAAACTGACTTAAAAACCCTTGGAACAAATGATTATCAGTCACCTGGTGTCTCAAAAGGAAAGACTAAGAAGTGTCTAAAACTTCCAAGAAAAATAGACAGCTTTCAGGTCTTTCTTAAACATTGATATACTAAAAACAAAGTTCAGCTTTTGAGATTAACACTATTTGTTTAATCATGGGCACAGTACTTGGTAAACACAGTCTGTGATGAAGTGTATTTTTCCTTTTAAGTTTGAGAAGTGGAGTTGACTTGCACATGTTAAAAATACCAGCTGCAATTAACAACTACTTGTAGCAACAAAATGCTGTTTTTTCCTACTAACTTTTTCCTGGCTCAGTTTATATCAGTGAAAATAAAGACTGGAACTACTATCAGATCTGCCCCGGACAAGCTATGTGTCACTCATTTAAAATAATACAAATGTAGTTTCTGTGAGGGAAGCAAGAAGATGAACCAGCATGGTTAACAAAAACATTCATCGACACCTGTGAATGAGTGGGGGAAGGGTAGGTTTTTCTAACATTCCTGGTGAGTTTATACTCCTTTTAACCTGTTATTCCAGTTGTTACGACTGTGGGCAGAGCCAACAGGAGTATTGCATTCAGAAAAGGGCTGATGTCATCTTTCCTTCCAAACAACATGATAGCGTGTTAAAAATAGATTCCTCAGCTGAAGCCTCATTACTATGCTGCCTATGTGTGTGTGTGTTCTTTTTTTGGGGGGGGAGGGCTGCCACAAGCTGAATGGTACTTCACAGATGGGGGAACTCACAGCAGCAGAAGAAGCATGTTGGATTTAAATGTTTAGTGGCATGACTGAAGAGGCACCAGTATTTAAGTGTGACTTTGGTAGAGGATTAATTGTGACTGAGGTGTGAGGTGGGAGTTAGTCTTGATGTTTTAGCATAATAGTTTTCTGAAACTTCAACCTTCAATGGGTTAGGCTCTGCAGCCATCTGTACAGTATATCACTAAGTCACATGCAGTGTGGTATGGGTAAACCCAGATCACCAGACCAGGACCAGTGCTGTAAAATCTGCACTAGGCACAGCTTGTGCAAATATTGCTGATCCAGTGGAGCAGCAATAAAGTACTACATTCAGAAAAGGGGCTGATTTCATCTTTGCTACCAAACAACATAATAGTGAGTTAAAAATTGATTCCTCCACTGAAACCTCATTACTTATGCAGCCTGTTTTGCCTTGCCTCGTGCTTCAAGCCACCCCAGGGTGACATTATTACATGATAACACACTCCCTGTCATGCCTTGTTGCATAATATGCCTTTCTCAATGTACTGTACTTTGATTCAGTTGGTGTATGCAACAGCCTTCATGTGAACACTCTGGGCTTCACTTTGACTCCTGATGTGTATTTGCTTTAGCTATTATATACATTGTTTGAACTGCTTTGGTCTTCTTAATGTGGTGCCTGTGTGCCTAAACTATGTAATCAATTTATCTACTGCTACCCATGTATCTCCAGTAAATGATTGTTACAACTGTCTGCTCTCCAAGCCATTGTTTTTTGACTTGTTAACTGTGCTGTCATTGTATTAGTTTCGATGAGCTGCCTTTGTAAATGAGTCTCCGACTCAAAGGTTTGTAAATCTGATATTGTTTAAATAAATAAATAATTGTTTATGTTTAAGCCCATGAAACACCCTTATCTAGTTAATGCATTCACAGTTGTAGTGGCTCTGCCAGATCTTTTTCTAAGTGCTGCTACCCCAATTGTGACATCACGCCAGAAACAAAGTTATTAAAGGAACTGTGTCACTTTTGGTTTTAGTTAGACAAATTAGCTGTGTACTGTACCCACAGTGCCTCACAATGTACATTAGTATACAGGGTATTATATGTCTGTGCTCACTGCAGAAATAGGAGACTACATCTCTTAGTATAGAAGTATTTTAATTATATATGGTATGTATAATGCATTGTTATGAAAATAAACATACAAAGCTTATATTGCTGACACCGCCACACAAATAGGGGACAGCACCTCAGAGTAAGAAATTGTAAATCAGGTTTGTATTTTACCTACAATGTCTTGTTACAGGTATTTACATATTACTTTCTCACCACCAGCAACATAAGGGACTGTACCTTTGAGTAAGGCACATTTAAGGCAACATTATAAATTACCCAGAATTCCTTGTTGCTGTATGTAAATTACTGACAACTCCCTGGCAAGACTTCATTTTGGGGGTGTGGCCACACACAGAAAATTGGAGAACAAAATGCTGATAAAACATTGAAAAAATGACTATGACAGATTTTTTTACAAAACATTTCTATGTAAAACTACTAAGAGTAGTAGCTTTTTTTACCCAGAGGTTGCCACCAATATGGAACTCACTCCCAGAGGAGATTGCTACAAGTGAAAATGTCAAAGAATTTAAAGTAAAATTAGTTTCTTATATGGGAGATAATAAATACATTTTCCACTGTTGAATATAATGGTGGCGAGTTCATTTATGGGCTAACGCCTTTTGAACTTGTATAGAACTATGAAACTATGAAACTATGAAAACTAATTTCTGCTTCAACATCTGAAGCATGTCTTGCAATGTCATACTATGTGTAAAAGCCACTTGAAGAATCTTGCAACTTTCCTTTAAAGAGGGATATCGAACTCCTGGAGAGGGTCCTGAGGAGGGCAACCAAAATGATCTGGGGCTTTGGGGACAGGACCTATGAGGAGAGGCTTGAAGAGCTAAATATGTACACATTGGAAGAAAGAAGGGACCGGGTAGACATTTTAGAGGTCTTCAGGTACATGAAGGGGGTAAATAGGGGAGGAGCAGTCAGGGTGCTCTGAAGGAAGGAGGGGGGCAACTAGAGGGCATGGGTGGAAGCTGGAGTAGGGGAGATTCAGGGGAGAAAGGGGGAGGTGCTACCTCACTGAGAGGGTGGTGAAGCCATGGACTGTGCTGCCCAGGGGGCTGGTGGAGTCAAAGATGATGGAGGGGTTCAAGAGGGGGTTGGATAGGTACAGGTGAAGGATTCTGTAAGCAAAGTCCTGTGCAGTGAGAATATCCAGGACTGGGAAGGGAGAAGCCAGAGGGAGTGAGGGGGGCAGCAAGGTCAGCTTCCAGGGTGGGGGCTGACCAAATGAGCAGACATGAAAGACCGTTAGGCCTATTCTGCTGGCATTTTAGTATGTTAGTAAATATACAGATGATCAGTAGGCAGAGCACCCTGCTGAAAGGGCAGCAAAGCCAAATGGTGCGTGTTGGGATTGAGGGCAATAGGAAAACCCAGGATCACTCAGCCAACTAAAGTCCGTGTATTGCCCTAGAGCCCACCCATTATGGATGTTACCAGTCAGGGACTGGGCTCTAGTGATATAAGACCTGCTACAGGGGGAAAGCAGGGTCATCCTTGCTATTAGTAGACAAACTATACAAGTGCTTGTGTGGAAAGAGTAAATCTCTTCTACATGTGAAGAAGCACTAGCTCTGAACTGGAGCAAGAAACAGTTGTAGAGGTCAGTTGAGGGTTTGGACTTTTGCAGTTGCCCACAGAGGCGGAATCCCATAAGGGGTTTGATGCCAAACAGATACTGATGCTCATACAGAGAACCGTCTGAAACCAATGAGTTCAATATAGAGTGCAGACAGGGTGAGAGTTGAGCTGAGAGTCAGATCACCTTAGCTAACTCAGTCATCATTAAGGATGTTCCCACACAGGGCAAAGAGGAGGAAAAAGTCACTCTCCAAATGGTGAAGAAAAACAATCCCGATTGGGGGGTGGCATCCAGCAGGACTGAAGCAACTAACCAGTAGCTCACTCCTACATGCCACTGCGAGTGCTGCAGTAACTGCCATGTCATGAGCATTCAGGATCCCAAATCCAGGTGACAGCAGAGCGGGAGAAAGTTTGAACTGTATGTTTTCTGAACCTTGCATGTTTTCTGAACCCTAAGGGCATATATAGCAACTGAACAATAAGTAGAAAGGATCAATGGGCATCTGCCCAAGGTTCAATAAGTGAAGTTTCAGTAGCTTGTAGACCAGCACCAATGTGCCTTGCAGCTGAATGTTGCAATTAAATGCGTACCAATCAAGCTTCAATTTATATCATACAGGACATAAGCAAAACAAAAGAGTTATAATAAATGTATACAGAAAATAGAATTAGAGTCAGTGTTTCAGCTATAGATCATATGGAATTATTTGCAAAGAGAACAATTAGTTTCCTTTTTAGATAATTCTCAAAGATGACCTATGGTCAAAATACTGATTCTAACTTTATTTTCAGCTTGCATTTAATATTACCATTTTGTTTTGTTTTCAGCCCATGCACTGGCAAAGGACTGTTATTTTAAATTCTCGTGTAAAAGATAGCAACCTGATTTTTGGGAACTAACCCTAAGCCCTTCCTGTTTACACTTACACCGTTTTACAAAACTTGGAATGCCCTGGACAGAACTATTTACACTTTGCCAATAATCAGTTTCCTTTTAATGACTTCTAGTGACTATGGTGATTTTCTTGGGTCCTATTTGAATCAGAACTGACTCCAGCAGTACAGTATGATGTGTGTGCCTCGCTTCAACAAAGAAATCAAACAATTAATCCTCATAGTGACATTTCACACTAGGGTTTCTGCGCTCTCATTTAAGTACAAGCCAGCAATGGCAGACCCTCAGTGAATCTTGTCTGTGGGATGTACAGTAGCTGCATTCTAGCCAGTAGGAAAACTCTCAAGCACATGCAAGAATAATGTGCCTTAGGGTAGCTCTAAGTGATCAAAGCAATGCCTTTGTGAAGGAAAGGGAATTACAGATGATGTGTGCTTTTTCCTATGCAGGAGTCAGATATCACCCAACTGTAGTATTGCAACATCTATGCTAAAGAAAGGTAGGCACTACCTAACAACCTCAAACACACACTGTACACTTCTTGAAAATTTTCAGTAAGAACCAGATGATGGCTTCCACCCAACTGAAAAGGTTTTGTCCCTGGGCCTGTACATGTAGATGTGAATTGTGCAGTGGAGATCCATTGGAGGGCACATAGATTATACTGCAGGGCACCTGATACAAGTCATGCTTTCCACTTGGACTGTTCAGTGCCCTAAATGACTCCCCCAATAAACTATACACTGCCCTCACAACCATCATGGAGGACAGGGAGGCATCACAGTAGATTTTTTCTTTTAATTAAAAAAAAAAGCACTAATTTACTGAAAGGAATATGGCAGTCCAGGCAGACTGCCATATCTCACATCCCTTGTTTAAGTACAGTAAGGGATCTATTCCTCAGGCAACTCAGGTTTTCTGTTAGGCGTGTGGTGTCCAGTACAGTTCTGACCCCAGACCACCCATTGTGCCTATACAGAGCTCCTCTCCATGCATGCATGCAGAAAGAAAAAAACAGTCAGGAACTGAGGGTGCTGTCTAGTGTCAGCCCTGCATATGTTGACCGGATTGTGGATCAGACCCCGAGATTTTAAGCAACAGCAGGCAGTAGTTAACTTTGTTATGGGACTCTGCAGATTGAATGAAAAGACTGCCGATGAAGAAACTTTCACCTGGACAATGGTTGAAGGAATGGCACCACAGAGAGAAAGTGGAAAGGGGAAAACATCTAACAAAGCTGGGCAGTATTTGGTAGGGTTACTACCTAAAGCAGATGGTGGTGGTGAGCCTCTGGTGGTCAAGCACATATTGGAGATGGGGTACTCTGTAGGCATGTGCCAGTGCCTTTTTTAAATACTTACTGAGTATTCATACTTGGCAGTCTCAGATACTCAATATTCATTATTTGGCCTAAATATTAAGAAAGAAAAGTAAATCAAAACCACTGACTGTCCCCTGCTGGCCATTGCTGGTCCTGTGGTCAGATACTCCAGGCATGTTCCATCCTCTCCTGTTCTCCCATGCAATGTTTCAGTAAATACAAATTGCCAGTCTCTTGGTACTGTGGCAGGAGGGGTTAGCATTAAATAAGAGATCCCTCTCCCTAGCTTGACCTCTTGGGCCCCAAAGGGCAATTTCTCATAAGTGGTCCACATCTTGATCTTGATCCATGATTCAGGGAACCAGCTGAATTCAATTTCTGACTTGCTAGTTGGTTCCTCCTTCCTAACCTGCAGCATACATTTGCAAAGACTGGTCTATCAGTCTTCTGATTTACTAACGCACGCACTATGGGAGAAAAAGAAGAGCAGTTGGCATTATTGATGCTGGTAGGCAGAATGATTCTCCTAGTGTCATCAAGGGCAGGGATAATTCCTCCTTCCTCCTGGGTGCATACGCTGCTACTATAGAAAACTGAAAGATATGAATTTGCAAAGAAATGCTATGGGTCGGGAGGTGTATGGCAGGCTAATATTGTACTTCTTTTTACCCTCCACCAAATCATGGATTGAAGGTCATTAGAGGAGCCCACTTGAGAGACATGGCTCTTAGAGGCTGGGAGGGTGTAGACACACACACACACCAGTGTTGTTTATGGCATAAGCTTGGAAACCAGATGATACAGGTCCAAATCCCAGTCCACTGTCACTAGCTCCCTGTATCCTGTCAAAAGAGCGACTGAGGTTGAGCGACACAGATAAACAGCACATCATCACAGCTAGGCTATAATAAGTCAATTATAAAAACAGATTGTTTGGAGCACAGCTGCTACTGTTACCACTTTCAGAATTTCCTTGAAAAATGAAATACTCAACACTTTTTTTTTTATAATTTAAATTTTTATGTCCCCATGTCTTGAACATGGCCCCTTTGGGCTTTCACCAGTAACTCCCCAAGTCCCAGCCTTACCTGTCTGCTGTCCACTACCATGTAGCCTCAGATTACTCCCTGGGTGGAGTACAAAGGTGAAGGGATATACTTATAGTCATACATCTTGTCAAGTGACAAACATGGTGGTGAAAACCATTCCAAATATACCGGGGATAATATTTTTCTCATTGCCTGCTCCTGAGGATGTCAGTTTGCATGGGAGGACCATGTGTACACAATGCGTGCCTAGCATGGATCCCCCAGTCAACATCTCTCCCTCCAATGTGGCCCTCAACTGTACTCCCACCAGTGGTCACCCAGGTGGCAGTATCACATTGAAGATGGCAACCCTCATTCCATGGAGGAGAGCATTCTCTGAGACATTTAATCCTCCTCCCCCTAGCTGGCCTCCAACAGCCCAGGCTCATCCCTGAACCAGGGTTACCAGCATCTTGAGCAGTACCACTACCTCTGCACCAACTGGCCAGCTACTTCCAACCATTTAAAGCTTCCTGTATTTTATAACTGTGTGACTAGCTGGTGATGTTCGAGCAAGAAACCATGACAGGGTTTGTGGGTTATGCTGGGATTTAACCACACCAGAAGTGGGTAAATTCCAGCATATTCCACACTCTGGAGTGGTTTATTGTGATTATACAATGCCCCCCCTTTTTTTGACAGAAAAAAGTTTTTGGCATTTAATTTATTTTATAGGATTTATTGCTGTGCCTGAAAATATAGTCCTGAGTTGCTAGGGCTGTAATTTTTCTGAGCATGCACAGTACTGTGTTATCATTTCCAGTCCCAATGCTCTCCCTGCTGCTGGGAAACCTTTATCACTATGTCTGTGTCGCCACTTGACTGAGTACCAGCTCCATTTTTGTTCTAGGAGCTGGGAGAGCCTTCCGTTGTTGGTCCTCGGTCTGATTTCAACTACAGAGCACTGGCTCCATTTTTTCTGCATTGCACATATGCGGCAGTGTACATTGCTTTTTAAGATTCATTCCCTGGCCCTCTTCAAGCT
Source organism: Neoceratodus forsteri (assembly GCA_016271365.2). Classification (NCBI taxonomy): domain Eukaryota; kingdom Metazoa; phylum Chordata; order Ceratodontiformes; family Ceratodontidae; genus Neoceratodus; species Neoceratodus forsteri. The sequence goes on along the minus strand of CM057456.1, from coordinate 417,228,526 downwards.
CCTGGGCTAGGGAAAGAAAGTAGCCATTTGTTGTTGTTTCTCTCATCTGCCTTGGCCTCCTGGAAAACTGGAGCGGGTCTTAGGTCAGACAGTGCTGAGCAGCAATGGCCCTAAGTTTCATCTGTGGAGTCCTGGTTCACAGACAGGGCTACTGTACTGCTGGGATTGCCCTACAAGTCCCCCTCTTCAGCAGTCCTGGGACCAGAGGGTGAAGAGATCAGGATGCAGGTGATAAGGAGGTAGAGATTCACTTTTTAAAACAACATACAAATGAGTCTTTTTTTTTTTGAGAGCAGGTAGTTTCAGGGGAGGATTTTCATGTTGTTCGGCAGTTTAGCAGGAAGTCAATATGGCAGTTTTACTGCTTTGATATTTGGGGGTTGGATTGATTTAAAAACAGGGGTGATTGCAGATGCGGCTGACTGGCACTTTTTGCATGGGTTTTGCTAGGATTTATAATGCCAGAAAGGTGCCAATCAGATTCCTGGATTTAATAGTGCCATTGTATAATCAGAAAATAAACATCATTTGTTGTAATTTGGCATTGAATAGATCATGACATCTTTATTTTTGTGATATCCCCTGTACAGGGTGACCACGATTGAGCACTTTCAAAAAGAGTGACTCAATCATGGTGCCTGTGCACAGGGCTACCTGGCAGGGTACTGACTGGACACAAGGGGTAGGCGAATATAGTGATGGCTGTCACTATGTATACATGTGCACAGGGAGACCACGCTATGCGATGGGTGGAAGGAGAGGGAGGGTTTGTAGGGTGTAGTGCAGTGGTGGGCTGCTGAGCTGGCTGTTTGGTGTGGTGGGTAGATGGCAGGCTGGGGTTGGGAGTGTGCTGGGTTCAGTTCTGGGTGCGATCGTGTTTTTGAGCCGGATCTGGGGTTTTGCTTTTTTTTTAAAGTTTTGCACCCCCCTGACATGCACCCCCCTGGACTTGAGAATCCTTTAGTAGGGCAGTGCGGGGGGTGCAGCCCCCCTCATAACATAGATGTCTGGTGCCCTCTTGCAGTTTGCTGCAAGTGTACATTGCCAAAATTCATTTTCGGTGACGTACACTTGCCCAAATGGCGATCGCTATTCCGCGATCGCCATTATCACATGGAACTATTTTTGTAAATCCATTAGAATTAAAAAGTGTATTTTAGCTTTACTTTCTGGTTGCACTCCATAAACTGTAACCATGAAGCCAATGGGGAGCAGAATTATCCTTCCATGTCACACTTTTTACATTGGTTAGCGATCTCTGAGGATGTGCATACTTGGTTTGGAAGCATTGCAAGCTCTTGTTCCTGCTGAGGCCCCTACTTCCACTTCTGTTACTCACTGCAGTTGCTCAGCAATATTTACTCTCCCTGGGAACTTATGACATAAGATTACTTATGCTAAGCCCCCTCACAGCTCCCCTTACTGGATTTGGATGTTGCTGCCCATCAGGGTTCAGGAATCTCCATGGAATGGGTTTAAGATTTCCTGCCACATGGTAGCTCGAGTACTTCAAAATAGGGGTTTTGTTTGTGCCCACCATGAGCTATTTGTCAAATGAGATTTCACTTTTTTCTGCCTATGGCAGCTTGAGTTGTCCCTACTGAGCAAGGGTTGCAGTCTTAAGCCAGGGTAATTTGAAAAGCCACATCATTGTGTGCAAAAAAAATGACAGCCGAAGCTGGATGAATCATGCAAAGGCCAGACCAGTCAGACCAAGTAACACAGGTGCCCCATGAGAAGCAGAAATCTCTCCTTAACTGAATGCAATACATGCATTTTTTGCATTTTTGAGTGAAGTTCTCATCTGTCCAGTGGAATGCAAACCAGTGCCTTGACAAAGTACATATTTGGCATAAACGTTGACAACAGTGTGAAGTTGCTATGACCTGGTATGTGCACGCTTTAGTAAAATCTTTTCCAAACTTGTTGGTTAACTGGCAGCCTTATTAGTTAGCCTGCCTTCCTTGTTTTTTATGTATTAGATATGGACACAAGTTTTTAATGAAAATAGTCAATTTTACTGAGATTATTAATAACCTAAAAATCATTAAAGTTCCAGATGTCTGTGCAGGTATTTCTGAATGGGAAAAGTGTCAAAATTAAAATTCATCAAGAAAAACAAATTGTTGTTCCAAATACAATACACTTTATAAAACAAAGGAGCCAAGATGAAAAAGGATAAGGGAGGCAAAAATAAAATCTGGGTGACAATAGAAAATAATAAATTAAAAAAGATACAGAGCATCGGGGGCAGGAAAATATGACTTCAAAAGTATATTCTTAATATATATCACTAGAGAATGGATTAGTAGTATTCATAAAGTAAGGATGTCCATTGGCAATACAAACGAGAAAACAAAACAAAAAGTGGGGAAAAGGCTAAATATATGTGTATTACAGAAAAGGTAGTTAATAATGTCAAAAGATTTTGGTCTCCTCCTGTGAATTTTCTTACCTTTTTTTACTACTTTTCTTTTCTTTTTTTTCTTTGTTTGTTTAATTGCTCACTTCTTTTTGATGAATTATTTCTACAACGATTGTATTTTATGGTAACTTTTACATGTATGTATCACTTTAAATTTCACATTTAAAAATGGTGGATGTCCATTTGTCTTTGTACCCGCACCTGACGAAGACCTGTTTGGGTTGAAGCACCAGGGTGTAGGATGTTAACCGGTTCTTCTTGGTGCCGGAATAAATACTTAAAAAAAAAAATCATACAGTGTCATTACTCCATGAGTTCAGAACGTTTTATGAATTACTTTCTTAACTGGCTGCCTGTGTGGCACAGTGTTGAAAGCCTTACTGAAGTCCAGATAGGCCATATCCACTCCTCTCTCTGATCCACCTCCTTGCTGACCCAGTCAAAGAAAGATATGATTAGTTTGACGTGCCTCCCCTGTGAAACCATGCTGCTCGTGGTCCTGTAGCCTTTTGCCTTCACATGCTCCACAAGGACTCCCTAAAAGTTCCCTGTTTCTCCAAAAGGAGTAGTATCAGGCAACTGCCACCAACTCACTGCCAGACATTCCTTCTTCAGCATGGCATAACGTTGCTCCTGGGGAAAACACTTCTGGGAGAGAGAGAGGATGTGGTGAATCCTGTCCTCAAAGTCTTGTGACAGGACAGTTCCCAACCCCTTTGCTGAGGCATCCATGTGCAGACTAAAGGGGTTGATGTATTCTGGAGTCCATATGACTGACCTTCACACATCACCTTCTAAATGGTCTAAAAGGCAGTTTGACACTCTGCCAATGGGTGTTAATTACTCAGAATGACCTTCTTCATCAAATCACTCAGTGTGCAGTCAGGGTCAATAATTCCATAATAAAAAAGAGGTAATACCCTGCAAGACTAAGGGGGAATTGAATGCAAAATAGGCTAAGGCAAGTCTGTCAAAACAGTGAACTGGCCTGCTATAACTGATTTTAACTGTATTTATTTTTGTAACACACTTCTCCTCCCAGTAGAGAGAGTTAGACATTACTAATCTTTTTGGGGAAGGTATGTAGTGAATAGAGCAGAGCAGACTGTGAGAGATTAATAACAGGACTGGTTGGGTTGGAGGGGCTTAAGAATATAAATAATCAGGACCAGAGCCAGCCCAGTGGCGCTGAGGCGCCAGACACCACACCTCACGCCATGCTGGCGACCCAGGTTCGAGCGTGAGCCCAGGCTGCCAGGGGTCAGCAGGGGAGGGATAGGATGGAGCGTCCGGAGGACTACTCTCCTATCCCTGGGAGGGATCCAGGGTTCCATCGCTCTGTAGCAGCCCCTGGTGACAACCGGGAACTGCTACCAGAGTGGTGCAGAGAGGAGGCGGAGTACGGCAGACATCAGCTACGTGCCTGGACATCATTGCATGCCAGTACACGCAAGGAGGAAAATAGAAAATCGGGATCCAAGTCGGAGCATAAGCTTCCGATCCCGCTGCCCAACCCAAATGGTGTCTCCTCATCTGGATCCTGCTTCAGTGAGTTGAGCTGGTACTCCTCACCACCCTGCCACAGGGGGTAATCCATGGGGGCTTGAGGAGGATGGTCTGATCTCAGTGTCAGGGCTAAGGGGGTCAGTCAGGATGTATCGCTGTCTAAAGTCCTGGGGGAGAAAATGTATGTAAAAAAATAAATAAATAAATAATCAGGACCAGTCATTTTGCAACAGTATTCCCTGGTGGAACAGTGAGAGAGGGTTCCCCAGGGACCCAATAGATATCAGACTAGGCCTCGTCCATTGCAGAAAGACCTAAGTGGTGGCAGAAGCATGGAGCAGCAAGAAACCCAAGTAAGGCAGGAACAGAAAATAGTCTAATGTAAGGCACTCCATGAAAGCAGGATGGGGCCTCCTTCCATTCACATTCCAGCTGTGACTGATGGGAGAGGGCTTGATGGACTCGGGATGGTGGCAAGGTGTGGCACTTGTCTCCACCTGACTAAGTCTCTGGGGCACAGAAACAGAAAAGAAGTGAAAAGGGAAGACACAGAGATTGCAGCAGTGTTCCAGAATACAATAGTAACATGAAAGGTAAATGCACCAAGGTTGCTATAAATCTCCAGAAAATAAATATTAAGCACTGACTGTGTGGGCCTGATGGTCATGTGAACTTCAGGAAAAATGCTGTACACATCATTGTGTACTGATTGGAGACTCAGTGACCATAAAGAAGCATTAATGCACCCATTTAAGAGAGTTTGTCAAATTACTTTTGACTAGTAGGCAGGGAAACATCAGAGAAAGAAAATTGAGAGTTTGATGCAATTTGCATGTTTTATTTCCAACAAGAGAGGTGCCATACAGCAGAAAATAGTACTGTAAGAAGGGGAGTAAAGCAGAAAAAAGTCTTGCACAAGGAAAAGGGCACTTAGTGAGACTGAGTGAGTTGGAGCAGACAGAGTGAGCACTGACACTGCTTCTAGTCAGCATAACAAGAGGGACAGAGTGGGGGTAAACAGTTGCAAGCGAGAGAGTAGTTTTTAAACAGTTCATTTTCAAAACAATGTTCATAATAAAAAGGCATTCTTAAGGTAGTTTTCAGACATTAAAACTGTGTCTGTAGTGCATCAATGTGCTGATGTTACTTCTGGTTGTTGAGCAGATCCAAAACCACAAGTGAGCCAGGGTCCATTATAACAAACTGGGCCATAGTGAGCAAAGGTGAGCTAAGGCTAATGCAGAATTGGCTAAGGCAAGTCTGCCAAAATAGTCAACCAAAATAGGAGGCCAGAGGCCAGTTATGATGCTAGCCAGCTGATCTGAAGTGAGGTAAGTTAGTAGGCTGTTAGAACCTTTAGTAAGTGTCTGTGCTACTGTTCATGTGTGGGGAGAGCCAGGTTGTACTACTTGAAGGGGTGATTGGCATTAGATGTACATACTGTGAAATGTAAAGAGAAATGGAGAGAAATAGGGTCATAGAGGATTTTGTTTGTATGCAAGGTGTAGTCTGGTCAGTACCTTACAGGAATAGATTAGGGAGCTGAAGGACGGGTTGACTATGATGCCTATCAGGGATTTGGAGATATTTGTTGACCAGTCCCTACTGAGCATGCATGGGGAGGAGAAAAGTGGGACAGCAAGTTTCTCTTGCAGAGAAACCTAAGACCAGGCTAGCCACAGCTCCCCAGCATGGTCAGCCCCATAGTGCTAGTACCACCTGCTGCCCTGCCTGGTAATGCCCAGCCACATCACACCACAGTGGCAGAAAAATAAATCATAGTCGCTGCCCAATTCCTCATGAAGCCCCTGCTAGCAGTCCACTAATGTAGCAAAAAACAGAGCTCTTCTGCAGCGTGGGAGTGTTTACAGATGACACCACAAATTCATGAAAAGCATATTGCAGTCAGTGTGGTCGAAAGATCAGTTTGGGTCCGTCTACTCAAATATTGGAAATGAGTGTTCTGGATGATCATTGAAAATGTGAACATAAAATCTTCCTAACAGCCATGTCCATTCCCAGTTCCCACTCTGGTCAAATAGGCAGCTGCAGCAGCAGCAACATCATGATCATCATCATCAGCAGCAGTAGCAACAGTCAGGTATGGAAAGTGGTGTGATTAGAGGTTTGTTAAAGTAATGTAGCCACCATGGCTGCCACAGCAGCCAATTATGCATCCAGAGGTACTGGCACTACTTCACGAGAACCATTCCAATCAAAATAAAAAGAGTGACACTGCCCAATTTATTATATTCCCAAACACAATTACTACCCACGCCCCTAAGTTCTGTCTGAATGCCACATCTTCTGGGGAAGATGATGACCCTTTATCATCAGCCATGCTTCCTCATAGAATACATTAGCTTTTTTTTTTATATTCATTTTTTCTATTATTGTTTTCTCCCTTTTCCCGTGGTCATGGTGTACACATGTGTATGTGCACGTGGAGGTATGTACTGGGATCTGGTGACCCCTTCCACTCCACCCCAGACTTGTGTTGCCACTCCTACTGCCTGTGCACCCATCGGGCCTCCACTTGATAGGTGGGGGACTATGGAGGAGCGGGCATCCAGTCCTGGAGGGGAAATCCCACTCCACCCCCCCAGCTGGCTCCCTGGCAACCTGAGGTCATTACCGAACCCGGGTTGCTAGCTTGGCATGAGGTGTGGCATCCAGAGCTTCAACCCTCATCACCACTGAGCCAGTAGAATACACTAGCTTTTGAACACTGTTGCATGCATGGAATTCCAATGCAACATTCCATCACACTTCACTTTTTCCAGGCATGTCCTCCCCCAATATGTACAAGGCAGTATACATGCAGATGGTGACACCTCTGAAGGAGTAAAAGGGGGTTATGTGCATTTCACTAGTAATATATTGTGCAGTAGCACAAGCCAAAGCTTCCTAAGTCTCACTGTTCATTGAGCTGCATCCAATTCATGCTCCATCACCATTCCGATCTTGCCTCCACCATCACTAGCTCCTTCAGGAGTAATATTGTATCAGGCAGCCACACAGAGGTAGAAAACAGAGACCATCCCTTACTTAATGAGTTGATCATAGAGAGGAAGCACAGTGGGAAAAACATTCTGCAGTTCATCCAATCACTGCAAGACATGTGGATATACCCTCAGGATCTGAGGGTTGGAATCTTCATGATGGACAAAGGCAATAAATGCTGAAGGCACTCAATAATGGTGATTTCACCCATACTCCATGTTTTGCACATGCACTAAATCTGGTGGTGAGTCAGATACTTGACAAACATGCTGAGATAAAAAAAAGAAGCACTTGACACTTTATGGAACAACACGAGATATTTCCATCACTCCCTCAGACTCACTAAGCTCCTCTGCCATTACTGGTGGAAGCACAATGTTCTTCAACATTCCTAAATGAAAGACATTTCCACCAAGAGGAACACAATCAGCTATATGGTGAAAAGACTTATGGAACAAAAACTTATGTTCCTGGCTATAGAATTGGATGATTTGGCCTTGGGAGGATGGCTGTTAGAGGTGAAGTGGTCTGTTATTGAAAAACATGTTCCACTTCTTTGACCATATAAGCAGGCCATTAAATATTTCAGTGCTGAATCAGCAACCCTTAGCATGGCCATTCCATGCTGAGTCTACTTGAACACCACAAATATCATTATTTATGATCTTCTTGAGTAATTCAAAAGCAAGGCTGGTGGTGTGGCAGCCATGGTGGCACTGGTAGTGGGGACAAGAATGATAGTGATGATGGTGGGGAGGAGGGGTGGTTCATTTGAATAATTGTAGCAGCAGAATTCAATATTCATTAAAGAAGTGGCAGAGATATTTCTGACACAATTTCCAAACAGGTTTGACAGCATTAGATTGGACATTCAAGTCAGCATGGCAACAGTGCTGGATCTCAGATATAAAGATATGTTCATTCCCATAGGCACATTGTCCTGTATTTTCAAAGCTTTGGCAATAGTATTTGTGGTAGTTGTTCTACCACAGCTGCATCACTGCAAATAAGACAAAATGTTTGTGAGTGATATTTTTAATATTTTGACATATTTGTAATACTTTGCTCATTTTATGGCAGAGAAATAATGCATGCAACATTTTTGATGCATGCATGAGTTTTGATGCACAACTCATGGCAGTTGTGACCTGCAGTTAGATCACGTTTTATGTGCTCCAACAGTCATGTTGCAAGTAGTGTCACTAAGGCAAAACCATACTGCCTGTCTTTGAAAATCAAGCCCATAGGCTATATTATACAGAAATGGTGGCACATACTTATGCAGGGAGAAGCAAAGAATGAAGAAACCAACACAAATGTGCATACATAGCCTCCTGGTTGTACTCCTCTTCCTCTTTTGCTCACTTCCTTTGGTGCCAGTTCTAGGCATCCAGCTTGACATGGAGGAAGACATAAATAGTAATGATCCTGAGAAAACCAGGGACAGCTGGGAACTTTTCAATACTAAATGCCAGTGCAACTCGACTATTTTGGAAGAAGACTCACACCTGTTGCCAGAGTTCACAATGCAAGCTTATCTTGCAATAATACCTCACTTTGACCCACATCCCACAAAAGTTATATATAAACATTCTTTTTTCTTTAAACAATTAATGAGACAGATTAAGAGAAATGTTTTCCTAGTTGCTAAACTTTGAGATATGGGCTTATGTAAATAGGACCTTTAGTTCATTATAAGAAAAGGAAAGATTTTCTCTAAAAAATGTTCTAAATAGATGCATATTAATAATAATAAGGCCCTTTTACATTAAGTGAGGCTATAGTGTCCTTCGTCCCTGCACCATAAATTATTTAGTATACATGTTATGTAAACATTTTATGTTTTTTACTTTTTTAATTTTTGAATCTTTGATGTTTACTTTCATGTCTTTAAAAATGTTTGTGACATAACAAATGTGATAACAAGTGATGTATTACAAGTATAAAAAGGGTGTACCCAGATACTGTGACATGCTCCCTGAGGAAGACCTTGTGGTTGAAGTGCTGGGGCTGTTTTCAGTGTTCCTAATCCACTGGATTAAAATGTGCAAGAATACTCTTTGGCTCAGTGTTGTTCCTGCGAGAGCATACTCTTTACTTTTGCTCTAATTTTGATTTGCTACCTAAATTTGCAAAGACGGACTGTTGTCTTGTGCTCACCTTCCCCACTTCCAATTATCTTGTAGTGACACTGACTAGCGGAAATAGTGATCCTGTCAAAATCTGGCGAGATAGGTAAGTCATTTGGACTGTACTGCCTAAAGGGCTTTGTATTTTTTTGGAAGCCTTCCAACATCGGTCTATATAAAGATGTTCTAGACAACTGGGGACAGTGCCTTACCACATTTCTCAATGCTAGGTCCTGAGTATCTAGCAGCAAGTCTCCCCAGAATCCTCACACAGACACTGGTACCACAGTGCAGCTCATCACTCCCAGCAGTAGTGGCACAAGACCTCCTCCTGAAGATAGTGCAACAATTTTAACAGTGTCATCACTAAGAAATGTGATACGATCAGGTCTGGCATTGAGCACACAGAGTCAGTATCAGTTCAATAAGACCTGCCACCCGACCAGCCATCAATAAGATGTCGACAGAATGAATGACCTTACCAGCTCCATGAAGTTCTCCAGTTTGCCCTCATTTAGACAGTAGTTAATGATTACAGCATTGGGTGCCAGTGGGTAGTATCTGTGTTCAAACTAAGTTCAGTTAACAAAACTTCACATTTAAACATGAAAAAACTAACAAAAGTGTTTTTGGTTCGGTTAAACGGAGTTCGTTTAAACAGGAAGATTATTTTTGGTTTTATTCATGAGTGATAAGCACTGATACTTTCTCCGTAAGTGCAGCACGCTTTATAATACAGTGTGCAGAGCCCAGGGCAGGTGAAGTAGAGGTGTGGGGAATGTGGGTAGTGTGGGTGGTGTTTACTTTTTTGTTACTGCTTGTGCTTGTGCATTGCTCGTGAGATCAGTTTATTTGATTTTGTTTCTCCTGCTGGGTAAAATATTGCTGTATAGTTGACTGCTGGAGGCTGTATACTTTTTTTTTGGCAGCTTAAGCATGAAGACCCCTCAGTAGCATCAGCTGCATGGGGTCACAATCAGGTTGGTTTTCCATCCACAGTAAACATTGGTCAAAGCTTTCTACTGCCTCAGAGTGTGTGGGGATGGGTACTCCATTGGTATCATCCACTTTGTCTGATTCATCCTCTTGCTCCTCATTGCATCATGGGTTGGTAACAGCTTCTATTATGGCATCATCTGACAGGTGTCGATGCCCCACCGCCAGGTTGTCACAGAGGACCCAGTTGTCCATGTCCTCATGAGTGAGGGATCCATTTAGCAGACTAATCATCTCCTCTGCAGGTGCTGCAACTTCAGGATCTTCATCTGGGTGCATCACTTCTCTGTCTTCGCTCTGTGCCCCTGTCTCTGCCACAAGCTCCTCAGTCACCAGAATGCCCGATTTTCTCCACAATTTTGCAATGGTTTCAGGCTTAACTTTATCTCATGCCTCTCTGCCCATACAAATGACATCTTTAAGTGATATAGACTTGACTGTCTCCTGTAGAGTCATTTCCTGATTGGTGCCTGACAATACAGCCTGCAGCAAGCGTTTCCTGTTCTGGCCCTTAAAAATGTCCCAAAATCCCATGATCGCATGGCTATATCTTGGATGTGGTGGTGGGGGGCAAGAACAGACATTGTCTGCTGCCATCTCTTGTTTCCACTGCTGATATCTCAGGGTGTACAGGGGAAGTGTTCAGAAGAAGGACAGCATTAAGTGGGAGATTCTTGGAAATCAGATGTTGTTTAACATAAGGAACAAATTGCTCCTTGCACCACTTAGTGAGCAATACCCCATCCATCCAAGAATTCCTCTGGCTACTGTAAATCATGGGCAGGACTGACATGTTTACATGTCTGAAACACCTGGGCTCATTCAGTTTTCCAATCAGAAATAGTGGCAGTTTATGTGAACTACTTTGCATTAACACATGCTAGCACTGTGACCCTGTCTTTCTGTGTTTTGAAACCAGGGGCATCTCTTTCAGCACTATGTGCTAGAGTTTTATCTAGCAGACACCTCCAGTACAATCCGCCTTGTCGGCTTTGTAAATCTGGTGCTCTGTTACAGACTCCACTTTAATAAGTTGTTGCAGCTACTGCACAAAAGTAGCGACTCCTCTTCGGCAGCTCTTAGCCTTTCCCCACAAAACCTAAGCTGTCTGACGCCATACCTTTTTGAATCTATCTAACCACCCATCACTTTCTACAAAGCTACCATGATCTCTCCAAGCCTTTTATGCAGCTGGACTGCCTTTTATTTCAGCAGTGGCCCAGAGATAGGTGTACCTTTCTCCCTTTCTTGGCAGAACCAGAGGTACCCTGCATCATCGCTTTCGTCATCTTTACATGAACGCATAGTTTTTCTTTTTTCTACACCAAACAACCCCTCCATGGACATGGCAAAGTCTCTTAATTTATCCATTGCCTCTTTTATATCGCTGATGATTGATTTCCCAACACCAAACTCTGCAGGGAGTGCAACTGTTCACTCACTCTTCTCCAGCCATTCCAGGATTCGCAGCTTTTGCTGCACAGTCAACACCATTCTCTTCCTTTTGACAGAACCCATTCTGAAATTAGGACAGACAGGTAAATACACAAGACACAATGGTTACTGATTTGTTATCTGCTGCTTAGGCTTGGAAACAGCTGATCTTTTATCATTCTAGCTGTAGACAGCTGATTTTTCTCCTCAATTGCAAGCAGCCATGAGAAAAAAGGACATATGACCCAAGTACAATACAGTACAGTAAACTTACGGTGGTAATGTGTCCTAAACTTGCAAACAGAAATGTCAGCAATCAGAAACAGAGAAAGAAGCAGGAACAAGGTTTTATTTGCGGACATTGCAATCTACCAAAAGTGGTAAAACTTAGCAAAACGTTGTGCAACAAGATCAGGGATTGTTTAAGAGGGATTTCCAGTTAACCAGGGTTCAGTTAATCAGGATTGTACTGTATCGTGAAGAGAAACGTGATTCCCAACATTTATTTTTATTTATTTATTTACAGTATTTGTTTTTTTTGAGAAACACCTTTGAGCAGCAAGTGCTCTTTCCCAAAGGTTCCACATCAGTTACATTACATAACATTACATTACATTTCATCACATACAGTAGTAATGCTGAATTTGTCAAGCAATTTTGTGAGATTCCCTATTTATCCTTCACAAAATTTAGGGAAAAGATCATCTAAAATTATTTTTCTTATACCTACAGAAAGAAGCCAATTCCTATTACAGTACTTAAGTGTCATCTGGTAGATTTTCACTACACTATCAGATGATACAACCTCTCTTGTGTGCAGTGAACACATTAACAAACAAAACAAAATCCCTAACTAAAGGTTTCAATTCTCAATAGGGATTTTTAAAATCCTTTGACTAATTCTGTGCTACTACTATAGTCTAGTTCAGAGAAGTTGGTCAGACAGTAACATTTAAGAGACAAGTACAAGTTCAGTGATGGCCCAGATAGGACCTGGTCTGGTACATATGCTATTACAGTTAGTAGAAACCCTGACAACGGATACATTATGGGGATACATTATTAGCCTGATTGGGGTTTGGTCTATGGGGCAGCAGGATTTAAGGCTTTACTGTTTTGGGGTAGCCTCTGGGGGGGTAGCAGGCAGCAGTCAATTGATAGTCTCCATAGTTATCAAATGTAGCAGCAGCATGCTGCCATCTTTACTAGTTCTTTTTTCAGTGACGACATAAATTGTGAAATCATGGGTACATGTTGTATGGGTTCTGGGAGATCGTTCATCCAGTACGCAGCTCGGGTAGCAAATGAGCATTTCCCTAGGCTTGTTTTACAGTAGCAGACTTCGAGGGCTTGCCTAATTATACTCCAGGTTGAGTAGTTATTAGTAACCGGGCAAAGAAGGTCACTGATAGCTGATGGGGTGAGGCCCAGCTGGGCTTTTCTTGCCAGGAAGTGTGTCTGTTATTTTAGCCTTTCACATAGTGGGAGCCATCCAGTTTAAGAGTACAGGGAGCATGTGTGTGTTAGTCTGTCTGCATTGCAAACAATGCAGCATGCTTTATTGAGGACCAGGTGTATCATATTTAGGGTCGTCTCACAGGCCACACCATATATACAAACAAACGAACATACAAAATTTGCCAGTAGATAAAGGCCTAGAGGTCTATCAAGTCTGCTGGAATGTGCAGCTAGCACCCCTTATTCTGCAGCTGCCCCTCCCTTCCACCCTTCCTTTACATTACCCTCCCTCTTGTCCTGTCCCATCCCCTTTTGAAGCAGTCCACTGTTCTACTGGATACCACTTCTGCAGGTAACGCATTCCACCCAGCCACCACCCTCTCTGTAAAAAAGTGTCTCCTCATCTCCCTCCTGAACCTTCCTCCTTCCAGTCTCATATCATGGCCCCTGGTGGTCCTCCCCTCCCTTACTTTGAGCAGCTCCTCTGTATCCCCCTTGTTTATTCCTTTCATGTATTTAAAGGTTTCAATCCTGTCACCCCTGTCCCTCCTCTCCTCCAGTGAGTACATGTTTAACTCCTTCAACCTCCTCTCGTATGATAAGTCCCCCAGCCCCTTGATCATCTTTGTCGCCCTGCGCTGCACCCCCTCCAGTAACTTAATGTCCCTCTTCAGATATGAGTGCCAGTACTGCACGCAGTACTCCAGGTGTGGTCTAACTAATGACCTATACAGTGGCAGAATCACCTCCTCCCTCCTCGAGGATATACCCCTTGCAATACAACCCAGCATTTTGTTGGCCTTTGCAGCTGCCTTCCTACATTGTGCCAAATTGTTCATTGACCCTGTAATGAGCACACCCAGATCCTTCTCTCCTCTGTCTGGGCTAGCTGCACTCCCCCCAGCTGGTAACTCCTCCTTGGGTTCTTCATCCCAAAATGCAGCACCTTGCACTTTTTGGCATTAAACCCCAGTTGCCAGGTGTCTGACCAGGTTTCAAGCTTTGCCAGATCATCCTGCAACCCCTGCCATCCCCTAGGTCATCCACCACCGCCTACCTTGGTATCATCAGCAAACAGACTGATCTTGCTCTTGATGTCCCATGATATGTCTGCAATGAATATCCCAAACAACACTGGTCCCAACACGAGCCTGTGGAACACCGCTCATCACTGCCCTTGGGTGTGAGAGCTCCCACCCTCCACCACCCTCTCTGTTGCCTTCCTGAAGCCAGTTTCCTACCCATCTCACCCAGCTTTTCACCCCTGTGCCTACTAACTTCCATCCCAGCCTTCCATGTGGCACAGAGTCGAATGCCTTACTGAAGTCCAGATACAGGACATCCACTGCATGGCCCTCTCCAGTTGCCTAGTTGCCCAGTCATAGAACTTCACCAGGTTGGTTTGGCAGGTGATCTGCCACGTAGTGAAGCCATGCTGTCTGCTGTCCTGTAGTCCTTTGGCCTCTAGGAGGGCCACCAGCCTCTCCTTCAGGGATAGTCTCCATTAGCTTACACGATGGAGTAGAGGCTCACTGGTCTGTAGTTTCCCGGTTCATCCTTGGGGCTACTCTTGTGGAGGCACCATGAGCCATCCTCCAGTCCTGAGGTACACACCCTGAATGTAGTGAGGCATTAAATAGGTCTGCCACAGGTCCTGCAAGGACCTCTGCCAGCTCCTTCAGTACTCTGGGTGGATGCCATCTGGGCCTGGCGCTTGTCCACCCTCAGTGCCTTCAAACCCTCTCAAGTCTGCCCTCCATGATTTCTCCATCTGTCTCACTCCCCTGCTTCTGCCATTTTCCCACCTTGGGTGTCACCCCTCTCCTCTCTCTTAGTAAATACTGAGCAGAAGTACTCATTTAGTGCTTCTGCCTTATCGCACCCTGCTTCCACCCAACCCCTCCTTCCTAATCCTTACTATGTGGTCCTTACAGCTCCTTTTCTCCCTGATGTACTTAAAGAAGTCCTTCTCCCCTTCTTAATGCCTTGTGCCAGCCTGAGTTCCATAGATGCTTTGGCTCCCCTTACTGCCCTTGTCACCTCCTTCGATTCTGTCAAGTACTCCTCCCTGTCCTCCCCCTCCCTGTTTTCTTGTACTTCCTAAAGGCAGCTCTTTTCCTCCTTACCTTTTCCATGACCTCCTTGCTCAACCAGCTTGGTTTCTTAGCCCTAGCCTTCTTGCTCTGGGCTTTGCAGCAGGTTTTGGTTGCCTCCACTATCCCCAGCTTTATGAGCTCCCACCTCTGGTTAGTGTCCATACTAGATTGAATTCTGGCCAGGTATCCTTTTACCACTTCTCCCATCCTCCCAAAGTTGGCCCTCCTGAAGTCCAGCACTCTTGTGCCAGATTCCACTCCTTCCTTGCCCATATCCAATGTGAGCCATACTGAGTGGTGGTCACTCCCTGACAGTGGCTCCTCCACTGTAAGTTCTCTCACAAAGTCCCCATTTGCCAGCACAAGGTTAAGGGTATTCCCTAACCTGGTTGGTTCACTGACCATTTGCAGCAGGAAGCTGTCCTGGAAGGCATCCAGCAGTACCTGCTCCTTCTGTTCCTGGTTGTCGGGTGCTCCAGTCCACTCCTGGCATGTTGAAGTTCCCCACAATCACCACACTACCCTTCTCACAGGTCCTCCTGATCTGTCCCACTAGTTCCCTGTCTAACTCCTCCGTCTGAGATGGTGGCCTGTACACCACTCCCGTTCTAAGAATCCTATTCTTGGAATCCTGGATTTGCATCCAAAGTGACTCCGTACTACCCTCCTCCCCTTCCTCCCTTACACACTTCAGTCCTTCCTTCACATATAGTGCCACCCTCCCTCCTTTCCCAATTACCCTGTCCCTAGGAAATAACCTGTACCCTGGTACAGACAGGTCCCAGTCATTGTATTGGGTGGCCCATGTTTCTGTGATGGCTGCAATATCCACCTCTCCCTCTACCATAAGAACCTGTAACTCTGCAGTTTTCCTCCCAAGGCTCCTAGCATTAAGGATAACCACCTTCCACCCTTCCCCCTCCCATTCTGCCCTCCTTTCCTAGCATCACCAATAGTACTTGCCATTTGTCCTTTGTCACTGTTATGGGGGGTAAGTTCATATGGTTTCCCAACCTGTGGTCTCTGCATATCTCTTCCCCAATTGCCACCCCCCACTCCTAGTTTAAATTCCCAACTTCCTCTATGTACTCCTCCATCCTCTGTTTCAACACTTTCTTTCCCTACTCACTCAGGTGTAGTCTGTCCTTGGCATAGAGACTACTGTCCTCCCAGGTCCTCCCTCACCCCCAATAGCCCATACCCTTAGCATAACACCAGGTTCTTAGCCATCCATTAAATTCCTCTATTCTTAGCTTTCTTGTTGTGCTTGCCTTTGGCACGAAGTATCTCTGAAAAGTTACTGATCTTTCTGCCTCCTCACATAATTGTGCTAGTTCCTCAAACCTCCTCTGGACTATATCTATTGTCTTGTCAGCCAGGTAATTTGTCCCAATATGTATAATTAAATGAGGCTTGTCCCTACCCTTCTAGCATATTTCAGAACAGATTGTCCCACCCTTTCCACTGTCATTCCTGGCATGGCCTCCACCCAAATGCAACTATGCCTCTCCTTGCTACCCACCTGACTCCTCTTAGTATTGAGTCCCCAGCACTCAAGATTCCACCCTCTTACTCCCTGCTTGCTTCCATTCATCTCCCTCTCATTTCCAGCTCCTCTTCTTCCTCCTGCACATTATTTCCCCCTTTTACCCCTGTTGCAATTCTCCCAGCAGAACTTCCCCCCGCTCCAGTTTGGTCCAGGCTTTTATCAATTACTCCTCTAATTTCATCATTTCCCTCCTCCTCCTTCTTCCTCTCTAGCAGTGCAAAGCTATTTTCTGAAGACCCTTCACAAATGCCCGCTCCCTCTCTCTTCATAGCAACCAGTTCTTTCCTTTCCACTCCATGACTTTTGCCACTTCTTCGCCTCCCCTCACAAGTCCCTATCTCCTCCTTCCATTTGTCTTTTGTCTCCTGACCTGGTTTCCCCGGCAATCATTCTTCCTGGCCTGGGCCCCTTTGTCTCTGCTTCCCTTCTTCTGACCCTCTCCTCACCACTGTTGGCTTAAATTGCTCTCCGCATCTCCCCTTCTTCCTCCCTCCAGTATTGGGCTAAACCCACCCCAATCTGCCTTGCCTGTCTTAGTTCCTCCTGCAGACCCTCAATCTCCTTTCTAAGTTTTCTATGTGCTTGCACACTAAACATCCTCCTACACTCCAGGCAATTTTTAGAAAGATCGGTGCACCGCAGCTGTTGCAGCCTACCACCCTACCCATTGCTGTTGTTGCCCACCAGCGACCCCCCACCCTTCCAGATGCAGGATACCAAACACTCCCCCAAGTCTCCCCTCTCCCCCCTCTATCAGTGCAAAACATTCTTTTCTTTATTTCCCTTACCCCATTTGTTGTACATGTTTAGATACATTGAGTAACTGCTTTTTATATTCCTATCCTTCCTACCCACACTCAAAAAGAGACTTTAAGTAGCCATTGCACAACCTTCTTCAAACTCCTACTCCTCCTTTCCCCAATGCAATATCAATGTGAAGAAGTAATAATGAAAGCTCCTAGATCTGCATGTACTTCCCTTCCACTGAGATAGCAGTCACCTCTTCACTTGCTGCTGTTCCTTTCCTGGATGTCTGATTCAGCTATGACAGGCGCATATACTTTGCCCATTTGAGGAAGTGATGTCAGAACCCCTGGTATAAAGGAAATAATGGACCAGGGGTGGGTGGGACCAGCCCAAGTCTTCCAGAAACAATCAGGTAGCTGAGGCCTCTGGTCAGACCATTAGCACCCTTCCCCCGCTCTGCACTAAAACTTTGCAGCTAGTGAAGCCAGCAACAATGAATCACAATTCTACTCAAAGCCCCCAAAATAGGTTTGCTACCCAAAGAAACAGGACTCCAATTCAAACAGCTTCACCAACAACACATCAAAATAGGCTTGGAATTAGAAGATATAGGTCTCCAATTCAAAGAAACAGACCCAGTTAAATCACACCAATTATGTTTTAAAACAGAAGAAATAGGCCTCTACAAATGCAGCCTGCCACACAGTGAATCATCAAACAAATGAGCCCACTTATAGCTACCAAAACAGGTTTCAAAATTCCAACAGCCCCAAACAATACCCTGCTAGCTCCTTAGTAGTAAGAAAGAAAAGAAATAACCTTCTACCAAGAAGAATCCACAAGAAACAATGTAAAAACAACAAGAAGAAGCTACTGTACTGTAGATCTGATCCTGTCCCCCTTCTAGTTCTAGTGAGGAGCCCATGATGGGGAGTATTGTTGTGGAGACTGCCAGATGTCTTGCTTCTGGGTAAGGTACAATTTTTGCCTGTAGAGTGCTCCAAGTTACATTTACTGTACATACTGTAGTTACATAGTAGTTGTCAGAAGGAAAAGACCTCTTGGTCCATCTAGTCTGCCCTTTCCATTTATTTACATTTTTCTCTTCTCAATGCATAACTTTTTAGGTGGGTAGCATTATATTATATGAGAGAGATAATATGGTAGTGGCTGTGGAGGTAAAGCAGAGACTACAGGGGTATATGCCTTGAAGTCAGCAGTGGATAGTAACTATTATTGTAGTCTACACTTAGCCATGGCAGTTTTAGTTACAGTAAGTCAATCGGTGGGTTGGGAGCACCAAAGTGAAACTGGACATGGACTTCTGGTGTCAAGCTTATTTTCCGGGGGATTGCAGCACCAAATATCGCCTATCATTGACAGAATATCTGGGGGTCAACAGGACATTTACAGAGATGAGGAATGGGACAAATGCAGTATTGCAGTGTCCGTCCACCAGTTATAGCATTTCACAGTCTCTTGGAATATGAAAACAGAGTTGGAAGAATGTGACAACAGCAGCACTGCAATGGTTATGCATCTGTTTCACATTCCACTGTCTCTTGGAATAAATAACAATTGTGTGAAAACAGTTGATAAACAATGCCTGAAAAACCTACTTCAGTATGAATGGCCAGGGTAACTTTAAGCTAGTAATCTCTTCTATTTTGAATTATTTCATTCTCAAAACAAAAACACACACTTTTGCTACAACATCTAATAAACATGAAAGTTCAAGTTTCAAATGCTTGCCATTCTTCTGTTTTACTTGAGCAAGCAAAAGCATCTTAAATGTTTGATGTTTTTCTATTTTGATCCCTTCTCTATCTTTAAAACTTATAATGAACTTTTACTACATTCAGGAGATCTGTGATCCTACCTCCTTGGGCAGTTTCCCAAATGAGGCTGCTATAGTCCCATGGGGCCACCTGGTCCATTTTGTGCGTCAATAAAGCTCTTTGGAGCTCCCTTTAAAAAAGGTGATGGAACTGGTGAGTTCTTGCCTTTTAAAAACTTGGTAGATTCATTTTCAGTGAGTATGGTTAGTTGTATACTGTGTAAAAAGAAAATGATGATATCAAAGAGTTTGGAGTGTACAAATTAAAACTGAAGTCACTAGCAAGTTCTTATGGCTGTATATTAAGTCAATCAGTATCTGGGGTTAGGAACTACTCACATAAGATATGAATGCCAAATTTCAGGTCCCTAGTTCAAAAGACAGCTGAGTTATAAATGACCAAAGTCATGATTTAACTTTTAAACTGCTAATATTATATAATATCTACAGCGACACAGCTGCCTGACAGTTGTCGCTCAGCACAAGTACATTACTGATTCCCCCAGGAGTTCTGACTCTGGAAGACACTCTGGTGTGTCTCCCTGTTGTGTTAACCTTGGTTTGTCTGCTGTCAGGAGAGGGTCTATTATTATTGAACTGTAGTCCATGGTTTGAAGGCAGCAGTAAAACAAAAAAGTGAATTGTTAAAAGAACTGCATTTTATCTCTGATACTGATTCTGCATGAATGTTGTGTTAGCTAAGGGCAAAAAGCCATATTTTAATTAAAATCATTTTTGGAGCAATTGTGGAGAGGTGAGGATGCCCACTGTGTCTAAAACTGCATTTTATTAAGATGCATTTTATAGAGAGAATCATGCAGTCTTTATAGCATCTTTACATAACATTCATATGTAAAGGTTCGATAGTAGAGCATCATCCTGTAGAGGATTCCATCCCTTTCAAAATGCTGTTGTACAACAGTTCAAAGGTAATGGGATGTGATTGTGCCCTTATGTGGCACAACAGCATTTTGAAACCTCTAGAGACTGCACACGTCAGTTTTGTTCTGACAGCAAAAGAACCACCGCACACACATTTCACATAATACTATACACTATAAAAAAAGTACAGGATGAGCAATTTTATGCATAACCAGTGTATTCTGCTACCTCGCGGTTCTGTTTCCATAGACTTCTCAATCTTCACTCTCAAGGTCAGAGGAAATCAGAACCTCTTTGTGGTAGAACACACTGGCTGTGCACAGTTGCCCATCCAGTATTCTCTGTATTGTCTGCCTTGCAGCATCTAAATTGACTTTAAACGTATTGGGTGCCATTCTGAATGACAATGGCTGGAGGTACAAAACATGGGGACAGCATCACTCCATATAGAATAGTGGATGGTTGACCATCCGCAACAAGTCTGTGTTTCCATCGAGGGAGTTGATGGCATCATTGAAACCTCGAGAGCGAAGCTCGAGAGGTTTCCGTGACGCCATCAACTCCCGATATGAAAACAAAGCCGTTGTGGAGGTCAGCCATCCACTATTTTATATAGTATGTGGTTGTTCACAATTTTGCAAGGTTCATACCTTGCATTCACATTTCCATTTTTTTCCTTTGTCTTTCTGCATTCACTTACCTGAGGATTTCAGTGCTCGATGCAGTCCTGCTCCAGAAGGTACCGTTCGGTCCGACTCCTCGCTACCATCCCATGCCATACTAACAATTGTAAACTGTGGCAGTAAATAAAAAAAAAAGAAACACTGAAAACAGTTTGGACACAGAGCTGATCACACAGTCTGTGTCCAAACTGTAGTTATAAATTGCTTGCCTGACTTATCGCTAAATGACTACACCATTTTCTTCTGTTTTTCTTAATCCTTGCTGGAATCAGCCAATCAGGTGGTAAGGCAGTCAAAAAGTTGTTGTACTATCAATGTGATGCCAGAACAATAGTACAGCAACTTATCTGACCTTTGAACTATACTACAAGATTTTGAAAGCCATCGTTTTCCATCCACAATAAACCCTAACCATGTACTATATTGCAGTTCCATACACTTGTGCAATAATCAGGCATCTTTCATAGTCACAAGGTGAGAAGTCTCCTCTTTGATTACATTGCAATACAACTCAGTGTTCCAGGTGTTAGTGGGTGCAATCAGGTTGGTTTGTGACACCTGCAGAGTTGCAGCATGGCATAGCTCCGTAGATACGGTGCTATGCTATGTTGAAAGTCTGTGTAATTGCCCAGGTGTTCTTTCATTCACTCCCCATACAATAAGGCATCTTCTGAGCCTGTAGCACTTGACTTTTCTGGGCAACTGGCCTGTTTTCTGGTAGTCCAGTTGTCCCTCCCACACCCCATGTTTTAAGCACCCCATGGTTTACAGTGGAATTCCTTCACCCAACTTTGATGAAAACCCTGCCTGATTAACACCCTTATTGAAATGTGTCCATCAGAAGTCATCTGGGTGCTACAGGTACTGTGAGCGTAGGTGTTTTAGAGGTGGTGGACAGGAGTCACAGGAGGTTACAACAGGCAGTGCAAGGACTGCCGTGCACTGAATATGGCCCACTGGCTCATTTCACAATGGTCTTCTTCTTTCCCCTCTCATTTACAGTTAAGAGACCATGGAGGGATAAGCTGTTAACCCTTTGGCAAACTACAATGGATTTCTAAATTCATACCTGGCACAAAGCAATGGTAATTGTCACAGGCAGGAAAAGGAAAATGGCATAACAAAATGATTAAAGTGCAAAACACACAGATGGCTATTGGATTATTAGTAAATAGCAATCCAAAAGAAGTGTTATTTCTTGAGAAGAAGAGTACTCTAAAGCATTTATAAATACCTCACTTTGGGTAAAACTGGGCAATTTTACCTGCAAATGAAACTGGAAGATGTCAAAATTATGTTACAGTTAAAACAAGCATTGTGGGGGATGGTCTCTGAGGCACTCCACCTTCCTGACATCATGGGTTTGTATATATCTGATAGGTTGCCTGATACATATGGACTGAAAAGAGGACGTCCCTTCAGTGGGTCAGTGGTCACTTCTCATCAGTTCAAATTGTGCATCTGTACAAGGTTGTCACACTATTCCAGAGCTCCACACCAACGAACTTTACAACAAGCGCACAAAGGTAGGAATCAGTTTCATTTCATATATGTTACCCCTACTAAGACATTAGCGTAGCATAGCACAGCTGTTTTTCTTTGCGTCTGTATAATACGTCTGTTAAGATCTGCAGTTATTTCAATACTCAGGAGCCTACATCAACTCATACTGTTAGGCACCCTGAACTTCACTACAATAGCCCACCATCATTGCGATTGATATTTCACAACATTACTGTTATCACACACATAGCTACACACACTACCACATGTATCACAGGATCGCTACAGCAGCAGGTTACCCTATTCACTGCGACTTGCATCACTCCACAGCTCCAATCTGCCTCACAGCAACTACATAGCTTCAGAATGCTTCCCTGACTGCAGTGCTCTGGCCACCCCTAATCTAGCGGTGCCAGACGCTGAACACATCCAAAATCTAAAGTGTCAATACAACTTGCAACGTTCTGGTTATCCCGATTTCACGGTTCCAGACGTCGCTTCCCTTGATTCCGCTTGGGCACATCAATTGTACAGACCCCTTACTATGCCTACACTGCAATTTGTGCTCTGGGTACCCCTACCACAGCGGTCCCAGACGCATATGCGCACACATCCAAACATTTCTGCACCACATGAATAACTCTGCGACTCCTTACCTGCAGAACTCAACTCCTAACTCTGCAGTGCTACTGTGCAGCCCTTCAAGAGGCAACTCTCCGTTTGACCCACTGCTATAAGGCTTCCGCATGCTAAAAGATGGCATTTCAAATTGGAGCAGCTATAGTTATTTTATGGCTCTCCATGCTCGCGCTTCCATGTACAGCTCTTTTCTTCCTGATTCTCCATGCCTATGTGGAGCGCGCAATCCCATTGGCTCCATAATCTCGTGAGAATTTCAATACGGCTCCAGTAATGCCTCCATGTCATGACATGGACTTTTACTAGCTTCCTGCACAGTGCGAGGCATGTATAGCTAGCACAGCATACGCAGACCTCAGTATTCTGATAATCACAATTCAGGGGTCAGAACACCAGATGTAGACGTCTGATTACAAATGCACAAGCACCATTTCCATGGAGATTTTCACTGACTCGCTTATATTATTACCACTGCTATTTCTACATTTACGAACAGTGCAGATATGCCCTTTTCAGACCTCCGTGACACACTGCTCCTTAGCAACAGATCTCTTAAAGACACAGGAGCACTAAATGGCCAGCACACTGACTTGACCACATAGAGGCTCCACAAGGCCACACAACAACTGTATATGAGCATCACAAGTACAAACAACCTTTCCTACTGCTGTTTTACATTACAGTTATAAAATTACAAAACCAACAGAGGAGGTATCACAGTCTAAGTCTGTTATTTCTATTTAATTACCAGGTCACCATGCCAAAAGCAAGAGCTGCAGGCAGTGCAGTGTACCACTACCACACCACCAAACAGGCAGACTTTGCACCTTCTGTGTAGAGGAATCCTCAATACACAATACCGACCAGGAAGTGGAGGAGGAGAACTCCGCCCCTCCATCTACTAGCCAGGATAGTGGCCAACAATCAGTTACCATACAAGCACTAGTCCAAAACAACCAACTCATGCAAGCACAGCAGGAAGTTTTATCAGCTGTGTTACAGCAGTTAA
Source organism: Neoceratodus forsteri (assembly GCA_016271365.2). Lineage (NCBI taxonomy): Eukaryota > Metazoa > Chordata > Ceratodontiformes > Ceratodontidae > Neoceratodus > Neoceratodus forsteri. Next base: position 417,204,630 of record CM057456.1, on the reverse strand, counting down.
CAGAGCTTTCTAAGCAGAAACAAATGCAATCACCACCTGCTAAGAAATGGCACACCAACTCCCTCTCTAGACATGCAGCCACCCTAGAAAATGAACACACAACACTGACAGCTGATTCAAGTGCATCCTCCAATGAGGAAGATGGAGATTTAGAGCAAGAGCCACAAACATTCACCGCTAAGGGGTGCTTTCCTGACCAAATACCAGCACTAGTACGCCACATAATGGAAACAATGGGCTTCGATACCATAACCCCTCCAACCACATTGAGACTGCTCCCCTCTCTCCAGCCCACTGCAAAACAAGCAGACACCTTTCCCGTATGTAAGGCCATAGAAGAGATAGTTTTAAAAGAATGGTCTACCTCAGAACCAGCTAGAATTCCAGAGAGAAAATCCTGGGACAGGATGTACACCCTTCAGGAGGAGAAACTACTGCTTTGGTGTACACCTCCCACTGTGGACCCACAAATAGCAACCCTCAGTAAAAAGACTGTGCTACCCACTGACACTGCCTCAGGAGTCAGAGATCCCATTGACAGAAAACTAGAAGACAACTTCAAGAAAACTTCTGAATTAGCAGGCTTGGGAAGCAGAGCAGCAGCCACCGCAATATACGCAACATGCGCATAGCTACTCTGGCTACAAGAATTACAAAAAAAATCCCTGCGAAATCACATGCATCTACTTTCTTAGACAACGCCATACTATCAACCAAATACCTGGTAGACATGGCAGTAGACTCCCTTAAAATAAATGCAAGATTGGCGGCCATCACTAACAGATCTCGCAGATCTCTATGGCTGAAACTATGGGATGCAGACAAAGAATCGAAGTCCACTCTGCAACGACTGCCGTTTAAAGGCAACATGGTTTTTGGTCAAGCACTCGAGAAATATCTCAAGGGAAAAGAGGAGGGCAAGATTCTGTCCAGAGAACAAAACAGATGCACATACCTACCATCTCGTCCCAGAGGCAGATACCATTCCTTTTGTGACAAGAGACGAGGAGGATATATCTGCCACGGAACCAGCTTCAGACAGAACTATTCAACACCATACCACTTCAACAGATACAGAGGCGGGGCACAACACAAAGAGGCAGAGGAAACTCCCATCGCCGCAACACATCAAGTTCTTGACTACTACTCTCACAAGCTACCTCACACTCCAGTGGGAGCACGACTGCAACTATTCGTAGACTACTGGGAAAATACCACCACAGACAAATGCGTGCTGGAAATAATAAGAAGTAGCAATGCAATACAGTTCATAAAGACGCCAAGAGAGCACAGAGTGATCACATCTCTGGCTACCAAGAACAAATACACAACAACGCATATTACTACAGCTATACGCGAACTAAGAGACAACAATGCCATTGCTCCTGTGCCCAGACACGAACAAGGCACAGGCATATATTCAGTATTCTTCATGGTTCCAAAAAAGACGGGCGGATACCGACCAGTACTGGATCTAAAATACATAAACAAGTCAGTGGGATACATACCTTTCAAAATGGAAACAATACGGTCCACACTAAAAGTACTCCGCCAAGGAGACTTCCTCACATCCATCGACCTAAAGGACGCTTACCTCTACGTACCAATGAGACCCTCACATTACCACTTTCTCCGATTCTGCATTCTAAGACAACACTTCCAATATAAGGTACTACCATTCGGCCTGTTCTCAGCCCCAAGGGTATTCACAAAGGTTTCCATAGTCCTCTCAGCAAAACTCTGCCAACAGGGAATACACGTCATTCCATATCTGGATGACTGGCTAATCAGGGCAAGATCGCTACAACAATCTCTAAGGGAGACGCACACAGTGGTGCAATGCCTCCGGCAACATGGATGGGTACTCAATCACAAGAAAAGACAACTAACTCCCAGTCACACCATAGAACACCTGGGAACTCTTATCGACACAGAAAGAGGACTCATTACACCATCCCAGTCCAGAGTTCAGACAAAAATCTCAACCGCACACAGACTACGTACAGCGAAACACTCCACTCTATGGCACAAATTTAAAATGTTGGGCCTGATGTCCTCCACCATAGACACAGTCCCCTGGGCCAGATGGCATGCCAGACCTCTTATGGCCTCTTTATAACTCAAGGACACACCACAGACATCAACCTAGCAAAACAGGTCACACTACCACCCCTGGTGCACTCAAGCCTCAGATGGTGGACAAGCAGACACAAACTCACACAAGGCATGCTGATAGACATCACTCCCGAAATAATAATAGAAACGGATGCAAGCCTGTCCGGCTGGGGAGCCGTACTGGGAAAACATACAGCACAAGGAAAATGGTCACTATCAGAGATAAAACAAACCATCAACGTTCTAGAGCTGAAAGCAGTACTCAAAGCACTACTGCATTTCTCCAACCTAGCCCAACACAAACATGTTCAAATAAAGTCAGACAATCAGACCACGGATTCGTACATAAACAAACAGGGAGGCACAAGAAGCAAAGCAATGATGTCAGTGACATCCAGACTAATGACATGGTCACAAAGACATCTAAAATCAATATCAGCAATTCACCTAGCAGACAAACTCAACATCACGGCAGACTGGCTAAGCAGACAAATGATTCATCCTGGACAGTGGAAACTTCATCCGCAAGTCTTTCACCAAATCAACCAGAGATGGGGTCTAATTGAGATAGACGTCATGGCATCGCCCAAGAACCATCAATGTATAAAATACTGGCTGCGCTTCAAGGACCACATGGCACTAGGAGTAGATGCACTGTACGCCACCTGGACATTCCGCATAGCCTACATCTTTCCTCCAATTCCGCTGATTCCTCAAGTGCTAAAGAAGATTCGCATCTCCAGAGTGCGTGTCATACTGATAACACCCAACTGGCCAAGGTGCGCATGGTTTGTGACAGTAGTTTCAATGGCACTAGCTGATCCTTGAAGCTACCACTACACCCAGACCTGCTCACACAAGGACCTATCATACATCCAAACCCTCAGCAATTACAACTGATGGCATGGTTCTGAATGGGCGTGATTGCTAAAAGCAGGATACCACCCTTCCATCATTCACACTATGGCATCTTCACGCCAACAATCCACAATCACCACTTACCAAGGACAGTGGGACATATTCAGTAAATGGTGTACGCACCACAAAATAGACTCCACAACATGCACCATTCCTCAGATTTTGCTATTCCTACAGGAGGGACTACAACTAGGATTATCCACATCATCTCTGACAGTACAGGTTGCTGCCATGGGGGCAGCCAGAGGACAGATACAAGGCATGACTCCTGGAGCACACCAAGACGTAGTACACTTTCTGAAAGCAGCAGCAAACATACGTTCCACGTACAAACCACTGCTGGCACCATGGGACCTTCCTTCAGTACTAACAGCTATGACCAAACCGTCATTTGAACCCATAGACTCCATACACTTAAAATGGCTCCAACTCAAAGCCGTCTTTCTAATGGCCATAGCATCAGCCAGAAGAGTAGGAGAATTACAAGCGCATCCTACAAAGAACCATTCCTTCAATTCTACCATGACAGGATATCTATGAGACCGATCTCCTCATTCAGACCCAAATTGCCTCTCAGTACCATCTCAACCAAACAATCGAGATTCCTGCCCAACTACAGTCAGAAGAGGTACAGGCTGATCCACAACTACAACTGCTAGGTATGACACACCTGCTAACAACCTACATCAGTAGAACAGCAGACATCAGACAGACAGACAGAATATTCATCATCATGCAGGGACGCAGAAAAGGCCTTCCAGCATCTAAAGCATCAATAGCAGCCTACCTTAGAACAGCCATATCAGAGGCTTATAAGGCAAACAACATGCATGTCCCATCATCGATAAGAGCCCACTCAACCAGAGCTATTGCTACCTCCTGGGCAGAAAGGAACATGGGCACCGCAGAAGAGATTTGCGCAGCTGCCACCTGGTCAACAATACATGCATTCACAAGACACTATAGAATGGACGTGTCCTAAGACAACAAGACAAATTTTGCAAAGGCAGTGTTAATGGCGGCAAACACAGGACACAATTCCAATATCACGTCTTACCTACCCTAAACATTGATCACTGCTTTTGACTAACCCATGATGTCAGGAAGGTGGAGTGCCTCAGAGACCATCCCCCACAATGGTAGTTTACTCACCTGGTAAAGGTGATTGTAGGGGAATGGCTTTCTGAGGCACTCCACGCCTCTCCCAATGACGATCGTGAAACAATAGGACACTGCCATGAACACTATGGGCGCTTTCATATGTCATAATAAGTATGTATTTACATAACACATCTGTACAGCATTTCACAATTAAAGATTATACCTTACAAATATCAACAGAGACACTATTATTCAGGATACAAGTAGGGGGCAGTATAACCTTTTCTCATTACAGATACAGCTTTGGAAAACATCGAACTGATGAGAAGTGACACTGACCCACTGAAGGGACGTCCTCATTTTCAGTCACATGTGCATCAGGCAACCTATCAGGTGCATACAAACCCATGATGTCAGGAAGGTGGAGTGCCTCAGAGAGCCATTCCCCCACAATCACCTTTACCAGGTGAGTAAACTACCATTTATCACTGCTGAATGCTTGCCACTTGCATTGCTGCCGTACTCGGTCTTGCTTGTATACATTTGCACTGTATATTTACTCAGGATAGACCAGATGAGATGTACTATAATATGTCATTTGCAATGGGTCCTAACTTTACAGTTTGATACTGCATTTACCCCAGATAGTAGAGTTGAGATGAGATATCTCGTTTTTAGTGTGATCCTGCTTTTATAAACAATTTTTCTAGGACAGATAATTTTAGATGCAACATCTTTTCAGCAGGGTTCTGATGTAGGGTTCTGTTTTTACACATGTAACCCACCCTCACACAAATTTGAGGTTTACCTTAATGTCTTCCTGGGCTCCTCAGTGCCCATTGCCAGGCTGCTGTCCCATCTCAGTGTGATTCTGCTTATTTACTTGTGAGTGCCATGTTGAGCCTCCATGCCTGTCCCATTAAGAGATTAGCTAATATGTGTGTAGTGAGTGGTCTGAGCTGGGTCCAAGTGATTTAAGGCTTGCAACGACCAGCTACCACTCTGATTTGCTTCATTCTGCAGTCGATGTTTGTGCAGAGGGAGCCTGTAGGGAAACTGCTTATTTACTGTTTATGTGCTATTGTATTTGAAATAGAGAAGTTTGTTTAACCTGCTTTCCTTGCAGCTTATGCCTTTGAAATGGAGGCCTCAAGCCACCATGTTAGCTCGGGACTTCAGTAATTAGACCAATCAGACTCAGGGGGCTTAAAATGGATCCTGGCCCAAGGGTTTTCATGGGAAGGAAAACTAGTTTTGAGTTTTTAGGTTGGCTCCAAAACTAGCCTGCAGGGGGAGCCCTAACTGTGACTGACAGCTTTCCCAGCCAATCCAAATCCTGGATTACAAGGGAAATCCCCAGTGTTGCATGAGACAGTGGATCAGTTAGAGTTGGAGGTTGAAATGTGAACAGCTTGAGCTTTCGAGTAGATGCTCCCTGAACAGAGTGTAGGGGAATCAGATGGAAGAGACCTACCTTGCCTCCCTGCCAACTTTCTCCTGCATTGAACTGCCTGATTGCAGAAGTCAGACTTGTCCAATTCCAGCCTGGAAATGTGGCAGAAAGACAAAAGAAGCTTATCAGTTTTTGTGGTTTGGACTAAAGATTTGCTTCTGTGAAGCAATTGGCCCTGCTTGTGTGTGAGATGAACTTTGAATTGAGAGATTACTCAGTGAAACTGCTGAATTTGCAAATGTACTGTATCCAAACTGTACAAAGTTAGTGCTGCTGATTTTGAATATGTTGAATGTGTTTTGTGGGTTGAGTCTTGCTTGCCTGTGACCCAACCTGTTATGCCAGCTGGAGACTTTACCAGCAAAAAGACAAATGAACTTTGCCAAATTGTTCATCCTGCCTGGACCTTTGCCAATCCGGCCCAGACTGAACACCTGGCACCAGAGACTGTTTCGGCTAGAGACTGATTTCAGGGATCCAGCCCCTGTGCAACAACTTGCAGCTACCTGGAGAAAAGGCCATGAAGAAGGGGGTGTCGTGTCAGCCCTGCTTCCCCATGCTCATCGTTGAACACCACTATGTCTCCATATCAGCTGCCTGTCTACAGAAATCTGGTAGCGTGAGTACAATCAGGGTAGCTCCCCGCAACAACTACAGTATTTAGATCATCTGTGGTACCATCTGATTTCATTTACTTTCTGGGTTTTCAAGAGAATGAGACAACTTGCTTGGATTACAAATAGCTTGTTGTTTTGCATGCTAACTGCCTTTCTTTCCATCAAGGGCCCCAACATCAGTTGCAACACCAGCCAGCCCCGAGCAATGCCTCTGACTAGCCAAACATTTCCATCCTGGGTACCCAGCATTGTGTGACTGTTATTTGGGACTAGAAAAGTGCATGCTAAACCTGAATCAAATCAAAGTACAAATCATTTGCCTAGATTCACACCCCTTTCCTAGTTCATGACCCCTAAATAAAACTGATTGTCTGTTTTCACGTTGAACCTGGCTAGTGTGTATATTATTAGGGAGGTTACAGTGTTGACAATGTGCATCTGTATTGCTGACCTTATTTTACGGGGGGGGGGTCTCCAGGGAAATCACTGTAAGCCCAACCCTGGTGGTAAGTGTGAAGGGTGTGTGCATATTATTACTGTGTTGTGCTGACTGTGAATTTATTGTTGCACCAGGTAGTGTGCCACTGGGAGGGTTGGTGGGTAGTTATAGCTTCCAGAGGCTATAGCAGGACAGACAGACACCCCCAATACCATTACTTTGGGTGGAGGCACCTTAATACTGAATCCAGGACCTCAACCTGTGCATAGCCATACAGGTGGGGTAGTAGCTCTGGAATAGCGCCTATTGGTTACATCTTGGAGGCATCACTGGGATTAGCACCCTCTAGTGGCTGAAAGATAGAATTTCTGTCAGTTGTGAATTTGGAGAAAAGTTTGAGGTGGAGGGGCTTGCTACGCCTAAGTGGAAGATTTCTCCCCACAAGCTGGTTGTGCACCGCATGATGGATTGGAGTGAGGCAGAAGGGATTGACCCCCACAATGCTTTACTGCTACTTGACATTCCCATGGGGACTACTAATGCTACTATAGAGGAAATCATGGGAAAGGTTAAGTGTCTGGGGAAGGTTACCATGCGAGGCCAGGCCTCAGACCTATTTGAACTGACTCTAATGGCTCTCATTTCATGTAACCTCCCTATAGAACCTGCGAATGTACCCCCTGTTATTATGCCTGAGGGATCCCAGATGGGGTGGAGAGCCATTCACGTACACAGTGGCCCATCTTCCAATGGGGGGGTTCCCGAAGGCACAAAGATTTAGAGAAAAGTTATCTAGGCTTTTAGCTGCTGAAGGGCAAACTGTTAAGGACTTGTTGAAGGCCTTGGAGGATTCTGAGGAAGTCACTCCCATACATTGTCCTCCAGCCTCCCCATCTTCTCACAGGGCATCACCCATTTCAGCGTCTCCCATTGTGATACCCTCTGTGCACCTGGACTCTTATTGCAGGCTCAGGCTGTTTTCTGGTGCCGTCCCTGTTCCTGTGGGAGAAGATGACTTGGAAGCCTGGGTGGACTATGCCACCCCATGGTTCAAGAGTGAAAATGTTCTGAAGGGGAGAAACACAAAAGACTTATGAAAAGTTTAAGGGGCCCTGCACTGGAAGCCATCTGGTTCCTCCTGTCCACCAATCCAGAGGCCTCTGCTGCCGAGTACCTGGCCACTTGAGAAGGGGTATTTGGTAGTACTGAATCAGGAGGGGATTTGATGTGGAAGCTTAAGTCTACTAAACAGTGGTGAAATGAACAATTGTCTGCTTTAGTGACTCGAGTAGAGCGGGCCTTGCAAAGAGTGCACCGAAAGGGGGTCATTTCAGCCAGTGGACTAAATCGTGGAAGATTAGAACACATCGTTAAGGAGATCACATAATGCAGAGTGCTGAGTAGCAGCTCCCTCAAGAAGCTCCTGCCTCTCGTCTCTTATTTGAGCTCATTTTGGTGTTTTAATTTACTATTTTCTCCTGTTTCTGGGATTCTATGCTGTACAATTGCTGCTGCACTCTGGTCTGGTTATATCTCGAGTGGATGGAGGCTTATATGAAGAAAGTCCCACAGAAGCATACCCCTCCAGCAACTCCTGAGAAGGCCCCTAAGAAATCCAGGGCCTTGGGTGGTTCTGCCTCTGATCTCCTGAGCCAAAGTGGTGATCAGGAGCCCTTAACACTGTCCAGATTTCTTGAGGAATTCAAACCCTTTCGAGAGGAAATGAAGGATATGGCAATGGATTTAAAGTCATTATCCAGAAAATTAGATGAACTTTCATTGTCTGTTTCTGATAACGCAGCCCGAATTATTTCTATAGAGAAAAGAATTGGTAATCTCGACCCTGAACTGGTTTCGATGCACCAGAAATTGTCTCGTTTTGAAGCCAAGCTCGAGGACCTAGAGAGTCAGAGCCGAAGAAATAATGTAGTGGTTCTTGGTTTACCGGAGGGAGAGGAAGGCCAAAATGTTGTGGCATTTATTCAGAAATCAGTTGAGCGGGTGTCGGGCCCATCTCCATTTGGCTCTGGCTACATAATAGAGCATGCCCACAGGGCTTTACGGCCTAAGCCACTCCCTGAGGAACCACCCCACCCTATCGTGTGCCGGTTCCTGAATTATCTAGAGAAACAACATTTTCTACAAAAAGTGCGTGCTTTGCAAGAGGTTCCTGGGAACATATAAAGCTGAGAATCTCACAAGATCTACCCATCTCGGTCTGCACGAAATGCAAGGCGTTTCACCCTATTGTTTCTAAGTTCATTGCTGCAGGCCTGAAGTTCAGAATGAGTTATCCGGCTAGACTACAGATTTCAACTAATGGATCCTGGAAAAGCTATGAAGACCCTGAAGAAACTCTGAGAAGCCTTAAGTCCATGCTGCCAGATCTCTTTAAGGACTCTTGAATGGTGGTGGCGTGGTGTTGAGTATCACATGGAGTCAAGAACTCGAACTTTTGTTTTTCTTTCCTTAGAGAAGTTTTAGGAATGTGAAGACCTGGGAGACTGCATATGTTGCAGTGGACTTGGGGGATCACCGCAGACCGCTAACTTTTCTTTTCTTTCTGTCTCATAATGGACCCATGAGGGTCTGATGCAATGGACACTGGGGTTTGGGGCCTTCTGGGGGGTTGTGAGCCAGGTTTTTGGCCGCTATTTTTGTTGGACGTTGAAAGAGCCCAGTTTGATTGTGGGCTAGTTTCTCATTTTTTCCTTCTGGGCTGTTACTGGGATGGTCCTGGGCTTTCTCCATCTCGCTCATCATTGGGTTGGGCCAGGGAATCGACCGCTAGAGGGCATTCTAACCTCTGGGGACTTGCGGGGAAACTTTACTTGAGAAGGATTTAGCAAGGGCACTGCTTAGCTGGGATGCAGCACTCTCAATCTTTCAGGGAAGCTCTGTTTACCGGATACTGGCTGGTAGGGGTTAAAGGCAACTTTTATGCCTTCTCCTCCGGTTGAATGATTTCAGCCTTTCCCATTTTAATTCTCGCTCTCAACACGAGCTGGGGCATCTCTCCCTCCAGGTGTTGCTGATCTGGTCCCAATTTCTGGTGGCTCACCCGGTGCCTCCGATTTTAATTTGGGTTACCACAAATGAGTGGGTGATGAGATGGCCTTATCACAGCCCTCCTATGTTAATTTTTCTCATATCCATGCTCTGGCTGGACTGAGGTGAAGGCCCAGGACCATTCTCCTTCGTTGGGGGTATAACTGACAGGGCTTGTTCTCTGAAGGCTGTGATCGGTGTGCAACAGCACTAAATATCAAGGTTCATTTTCGGGGGGCCGGAGTGGAGGGATTAGAACCAGTACTGTGTTGAACATTGCTTGTGACAGTTTGGGGGAGTGGGGCTGGGGCATGGTTAGAGGGTGGGTTAGAGGGATGACGTGTATCTATTGTTGAAGGCTAGGAAGAGGGTGGGTTTTACTGCAGTAACCTCTGGGGATATATGTAAAGGGATTTGCATCTCGTGTGCTCAGTATAATTATTTTAGCTTGATATCTCTTCTGGATGGTGAATGAGCTAACACTTTTGTCTTGAATGTTAGGGATCAGAAAGCAAATAAGCAATTTCAGGTTCTCAAACATTTAAGTCTGTTCAGTTCAAGATAACTTTTGCAAGAAACCCATTTATTAGAAGGGGAAGCTTTGCAATTAAGGAAGCAACAAGTGGGATCGATTTACAGTGCCCAGGGTACCACAAATAGTTGTGGGGTCATGCTTATGATTAACAGGAGTATCCCTTTCTCTCCTTCACATGTGATCAAAGACACCGAGGGTAGGTTTATTCTGGTCAGAGGTACCCTCTGGTCTGTCCCAATACTATTGGACTGTGTTTATGGCCCTAATCTGGATGACCCCGGATTTTTAATGAGGCTTATATCTATCATTCTCCCAATGATTCCCATTAAAATTATTTTAGGGGGAGATTTCAATCAAGTACTTGATTCTCATTTAGACAGACTGGGCAGTGGCCTAGGTGGGGTTACCCCTTGGCAGAAGGCATTCAGGGATTTATTAGATCAATGTGGGCTCTGCGACGTCTGGCGGGTATTACATCCTGATTCTAGGGAGCTCACCTACAGGTCCATGGCGTATGGTTCGCAGTCCCGCATCGACTATTTACTTATTTCTCAGTGCCTCCTGCCCGGGGTGAAGACCTCCTCAATTCAACCTGGTCCAATTTCCGAGCACTCACTAGTGGTATGCAATTTGGTACTGCTCAATTCATTTAATAGGGAAACTAGATGGAAGCTCAATGATCAACTCCTTAAAGACGTTAAATATTGCAAACTTATTAGGGAAAAAATAGAATATTTTTTTTCACTAAACCCTTTAGATGGCATAAAACCTGATATCTTGTGGGGGGCCTTTAAAGCCTTCATGAGAGGGATACTGATTAGCATGGCAGTTGGTAGGAAAAGAGAACGGGAGGAAGACCTTAAATCCTTATTATCTCAAATCAGATTTCTGGAAGCTAACCTCCTGGCTAATCCCCTAGATGAGGATACTCAGAAACTCCTGAAATTAAAGGATAAATATCTGGGGTTATTTCAGGAGAGAGCAGAACTAGCTATTATTCATACCAGAGCTAAATACACCCTCAGGAGGAAAAAGCGGACGCTTACTGGCATTGTGTATTAAACAACAGGAATCAATGAGATTTATCCCACCTATCAGGTCATCAGCAGACGGAACTCTTAAGGTGTCTCCTAATGAAATAGTTCAAGAATTTGCTGCTTATTATTCTAAACTGTATAGCGACATGGAGCACCCTCCCTGCCCTGAAGATATACAAGGTTATCCAGAGATTCTCACTTGCCCTTCTTCCTGACAGGTGCGGTGAAACTCTGGTTGTCCTATTTCTCAGGAGGAGATTGCCAAGGTTATTAGTGAATTGCCTGCCGATAAGGTCCCTGGTCCAGATGGATTTTCTGCTTTATTTTACAAGGTCTTTCGAGACCTTCTTGTACCAATACTTGGTCGTTTATTTCAACAAATCCTATCTGGGGAAGGGACAGATCCATATCTCTATGAGGCCCTGATTGTTCTGCTTCCCAAACCTGATAAAGACCTCGATAAGGTTCAAAGTTATAGACCCATATCTCTTTTAAACCAGGATGTTAAGATTCTCTCTAAAATACTGTCCAACAGGTTGGCACAGGTTCTTCTGGGTTAATAGGTACAAATCGGGTTGGATTCATGAAAGGGCGCTCATCTTCCGATCATTTACGCACTTTGTCGCATGTCTTCTCGACTACCAGGGATGCGGAGTTCCCTGCGGGCTTGGTCTCCTTGGATGCCAAGAAGGCATTCGATTGTGTGAACTGGAATTTCTTGTTCCACACTTTGGAGGCCCTCCACATCCCTTCTCTGTTTATCTCCTGGATTGCCGCCCTTTATAAACACCCCTCGGCAAGAATTTCCATGAATGGGGCCTTTTCCCATTCTTTCTCGCTTCACTCAGGTACTAGACAGGGGTGCCCCCTCTCCCCTTTATTATTTAACTTATATCTGGAACCTCTTATCCAAAACATTCTCCATAAAGATTCCATACAAGGAGTGAGAATTGGGCGGTATGAAGTGAAAGTCACCGCATATGCTGATGATCTGTTAATACATCTGTCCCATCCGGTATCCTCCGTCCCGGCCTTATTAAGGGAAGTGGCAAGGTTTAGTGCTCTTTCTAACTATACATTGAATGCCAGTAAGTCCTTATTTTTCCATTAAATCACAAAGTTTTTAAGACTGATATTAGCCCCTGGGGTATGTGGACACCCAGGTCTTTCAAGTATCTGGTTATTAAACTTTCATTACTCCTAGTATGGTTCAAGGAAAACTAGATTCTTTATTGCAAGGAATTACACATGACCTAGAGAGGTGGTCTAAACTCCCTATCTCTTTGTGGGGCTGAATTAATATAATTAAAATGAATGTATTTCCTAGGATTTTTTATCCGTTGTCCCTTCTCAATGCCTTTGTTCCTTTATTCTGGTTTAAAAAGGTTCATGGTATTTTTACTAAATTCATCTGGGCCGACAGGTATCCCCGCTTGGCCTACCATAAGTTGGCAGCTCCAAAACTGGAAGGGGGATTGCAAATCCCCCATCTTGCTATATATCATTGGGCTAGTCACCATGCAAAATGTTCACGGTGGGTATCTCCCAGTACAGACGGGCGCAACCCATTTGGCTCAAAATAGAATTGGATGCAATTAAGGCCAAAATCTGGACCTCTCAAGTTATTTTTCCTGTTATCCCAAGTAAGATTTGCTGTAGACTGTCCCACAATAAGGACTTCCTAAAGGTCTACTTACAGATATGTTCTTTTTGCAGTACTCTCCCATCTGGACCTGGCCTAGTCTATATGGAACTCTCCATCATTTACTATTAACAAGAAGCAAATCTCCCATCTTTGGTTGCCTCAACTCAAGAGGGAAGCTCTCGACCTTTACTGATGGTGAGGGCATTGGTTTCAGTGGAGGAGATGGTTAGGAAATTTTCTTCTCGACTTCTTCTTACTTCAAAGTCTTTCAACTGAGACATTTACTGGTAATCACCCTGGGAGTATTCCTCCTCTCAGAGCATCCTTTCTGATACCTGAGGCATCCCCACTCTCTGGGTCTCCTGGAGTAATCTCTAAACTGTATCAGGTTTTGTTTCACAAAAAAATTTGGGGGCCCATTTGGGCCATCAAGATTTTGGTGTAACTTTCTCCCCCATCTGCAGCTGGATTGGTATTCTCTCTGGAAGTCAAGTCATAAATGTATCTCTCAGGATACACTGCGTCTCATGCAATATCATGTATTGCACAACTTATATTACTCCCCGATTAAGCTTCATAAGTGGGGCTACTTAGACTCTAATAAGTGCAATAAATGTTTGCAAGATGAGGGCACACTTTTTCATATGCTTTAGTCTTGTCCAAGTATCTCCACCTTTTGGGTTTCAATCCAAACTTCCTTAGACTCCTTGTTGGGCCTTCAAGAATACTTTATCTCTGAGGTATGTGTGTTGGAGGACCTGTCTTCTATTAGAGTTAAGGTGATTAAATTTCATATATCCATGGTTGTTTTGTCGGATAAGAAAATAATTCTCCGTCATTGGAAAGACAGGTCCTCCCCTTCTTTCCGGGAATGGGAAAGAGAAGTATTATCCAATTTGCGCCCAGAAAAAGCAATAGCCAGCCTACATAACAGACTGGCAGTTTATGCTAGAATTTGGGATCCCCTTCACTCACTAATCTCTCTGGCTCCAAACTAAACCTATACTAGGCTTGATGCTTCTATACGTTTTTTTCATTAAAGGCTTGGCATTTATGGGCACTGAGATGGGTTACTGCAGTAAGGGGAGGTGGGGGGGCAGCATCTTTTCATTATGTATCAATGAGTCTCTACCAGTTTCTTTGTATGCTGCCTTTTATGGTGGAAAATATGCGAATAAACTTTAAATTACAAAAAAAAGAACACATCGTTAAATCTGCCCGCTATTCGAGTGTGCTCATGCTGAGTTAAAATTTCAAGATTGCAAAGACAACCCTCCTGAATACTGCTGTCTAATGAAAGAAATTTAGGAGATGGAGAATGAAGACGAGGGTTGGGAGCCCTAGCTGTGGTTGTACGAAGTGCCCCTACCTCAGATAGAACTACTGAAAAAGAGGATAACTCTGAGTCACAACAAGTTAGTGAGTTGCTAAAAGAATTGAAAGAACTGAAGGGGAGCAGGCAAGCTGCTGTGGAACAGGCTAAAACTCTTGACCTTTGCTCCTCCAAGACTGAGCCTGTTTGCGAGGCTCCACCTGTCTATACTGGGGCCAATGCCCTTGCTACTGATTCTTGATCTGATTCTAACTTGGTAGAAGAAATGAGAGAGTTGCAAGCTATGGAGAGACCTTATTTATGCCACGTGACCATCTGCCCCTGGAGGGACTGCAGGGGAGCTGAGACCGAACCTAAACCCAAAGAAGAGATTAGGGCTCCATCCCCAACCACTACAAACCTTGTGAAGACACAACCCATCCTGCTGATCCCAGAGCTAAGTTATTTTGCTATCAGTGTAAAGATGGGCACACCCAATGAGTTTGCAATGCTCCAGAAGACCTACGGCGAGTCACTACCCAGCTGCTAAACCAGGTCTGACAAAGCAATATAAAGCCACAACCAGGCCCATCATGAAAATCCTTTTCCTCTAAACTGCTGTGGGCCAGTCCACCAAGCCTGTGCCTCTGGATTGGTCTGAGATGGTGGGTCCTTCCACGGAGACCACTGTAACTGTTAATGGCATCTCAACCCAAGCTGTGCTGGACAGTGGCTCACAGGTCACTATTGTGTTTAAAGACTGGTATGACTGACACTTGTCAGAACTCCTGCTACTACCTCTTGAAGGATTCATGTGTGGGGGTTGAGTGACAAATCCTACCCATACCTGGGGTATGTAAGACTGTGGTTATCTTTTCCTACCGCTGTGACTGGCATGGACAAACCAGTAGAGAACCTGGCCCTGGTATGCCCACCGACTGGAATTTATGATGGTATTCCATTGTTAATCAGCACTAATGCCCATATGTTCAGCCAGCTAGCTCCAGCTTTGTCAAGAGAAGCAAGCGAGGAAGACTGGGCAGACCTTACACATCCCTGCCATGGTGCGCAGAGCATATGACCTACAGATGCAAGCCAAAGAGGTGGAAAATGATAAGCCAGTGGGAGTTGTGTGGAAGAAAGCTCCAGAACCACTTTTATTGCCACCCAATGCTCAGTGTACCATCAGTGGCAAGGTATGGATCAAGAAAGATGTTAAAAACAAGATTCTCATGTTGGATGTCCCGGAGGAGGGGGAACTGCCTGAGGGACTATTTGTTAAGCCTAGCATCCTACCTGTCCAAGCTCATGCCTATGCTTGGCTGCTAGTGGTGCAAATCCAAAACATGTCTGACTGGGATATTAGAGTCAACCGAAGCTGCACCCTGGCTGCTGTGTACTGTGCAGATACTGCTGTACTGCCTAGCAAGTGATGCACTGAAGAGAATGATGAAGTAACTCTGGATTTGTTTGACTTTGGGGAATCTCCCATTTCTGAAGAGTGGAGAGCAAAGGTCAGCCACAGACTGGCCCAGAGGAGCAAGGTATTTTCTTTGAGAGAATGGGATGTCGGATTGCTCACTGGTGCAGAGAATTAAATTAGACTTCATGACGAGAGGCCCTTCCAAGAAAGATCTTGCTGACTGGCACTAGCAGACAATGACAATGTTCGATGTCACCTCTAGGAGATGCTAGCAGCTGGAATTATACAAGAATCGGAGCCCACACACCTCTCCTATTGTGGTAGTCCGAAAGAAAAACGGCTCGGTGAGGATGTGTGTAGACTACCAGACACTGAATCGAAGAACTATATCTGACCAATATACGATGTCACATATCCAGAATGCCCTTGATTACCTTAGTGGTTTTCTGTGCTCAGCCTCAGGAGTGGGTATTACCAGATTCCGATGGTACCCAAAGCTAGGGGGAAAACAGTGTTCATCTGTCCTTTGGGTTTTTACAAGTTCTTATCCATGCCTCCGGGCATTTTGGAAGCATCTGCCACTTTCCGGAGGTTGATGGAGCAAGCTGTGGGAGACATGAATCTACTAGAATGCCTTGTTTACCTGGACGATGCCTTTGTGTTTGGCAAGACCCTCAAAGAACATGAGACCCGCTTGTTCAAGGTTCTAGACCAGTTAGAGGACATTGGTTTAAAACCGTCTATCGACAAATGCCAGTTCTACCAGCAATTTGTGAAATATGTAGGCCACATTGTATCCTCTGAGGGAATTAAATGGATCAAAGCAAAGTGGAGTTTTGACCACCTGGCCACAGCCTAACAATCTTAAAGAACTGCAAAGATTCTTGGGTTCTGCAGATACTATCACTGATTTGTGAAAGATTATATCAAAGTCATCCACCCTTTGCTAAGTCTAACTCAAGGACAGCCGACGACCAACTGAAAGTACAAAATGATTGTTGTAAAAGAGGAGAAAAAAGTCTATTTCAGAACAAATGAATCTTTTGGAACAAGGTGGACTAAAGAATGTGATGTGATGTTTTATGATATCATTCACCAAGTCACCCATGCCACTGTACTTGCTTACGCAGATCCAATCAAGCCTTATGTGTTACACACTGATGCCAGCTTAAAGGGACTTGGAGCTGTGCTTTACCAGGAGTATGAGGAAGGACTACGCCCAGTGGCATTTGCAAGCAGGAGCCTGACTCCCTCTGAAAAGAATTACCCAGTACACAAACTTGAGTTCCTTGCATTAAAATGGGCCATTGTAGATCAATTTCATGAATACCTTTATGGTGCCAAAATTCTGGTGAAAACTGACAACAACCCCCAAGTTAGATGCCACTGGGCACTGTTGGCTATTAGCACTTTCAACCTATGACTATTCAGTAGAGTCAACCAGGCCTGAATCATGTTGATGCTGATGCCCTCTTGAGAAGACCTGAATCAAATTATGAGTGAGTGAGAATGTCCAAACAATCTGTTAAAGCTCTTTGCCAAAAGTTTGATAAAGATGAACACCAGTCCTTTGAAACAGTTGATTGCCTGGTTGATTGCTTGGGCCCTCCTGACACCTGTGTTCCAGCAGCCTGTTGCAATCTTGTAGCCTTGGATCTCAGTACTCTACCTCAACTTACTCCTGACATAATCCAGTAGGCCCAATTCCAAGATCCTATGATTAAGCCTGTGTTGGATGCCATTCATGCCTTGAAAAACATGTCTAAACTTTGCTCTCAAGATTAAAGAACGGCTTTGCTGTTTAGAGAGGGTCTCAGGTTAAAGTTGCACAACAAACTGCTCTGCCGAGAGACTACCAATAGACAAGGTCAAGTTATCAAACAACAGCTAGTATTACCTACTGCCTTCAAACGTGTGGCTTTATGTGCCCTCCATGACCAAATGGGACATCTGGGTTGTGACAGAACTTTACACTTAGCCCATGCTCATGTCTACTGGCCTAAAATGGCTGCTGACATCGAAACTCACATAAAAACTTGTAGCCGTTGCCTATAAAGAAAAGCTCAGCCTCAGAGGGCTACACCCCTGGATAACATCTCTACCAGTGTGCCCATTGAATTTGTGTGCATTGATTTTCTGTGCTTAGAACCAGATCAAAAGAACATTGGTAATGTGTCAGTGATGACTGATCATTTTATTTATTTAATTTATTGAATTTTTGTTGACCCGGTAAGCCCACTGGGCCTAGAAGTCCCTTTTTCAGGGGCAACCAGGTGGAGGGGGGGATACAGATGGTAAACAACTGAAATTGAACCAGATTAAGCTGCTGGTATTATTTGGTGAATGGGAGAAATTTGGCCAGGACACTAGAGAAATTCCCTTTCTTTTCGATAAGTGCAATGGGATTTTTAGCATCCACCTGAACTGCCACCAATCCAGGCAGATGGGACCTCAGTTTAACATCTCATCCGAATGACGGCACCTCAGAAGTGCACCCCCATGCTGCACTACAGTGTCAGTATTGAGATATTAACCCAAGTGCCAGATGTGGGAACTGAACCCACAGCCCTCTGATATCCCGGCCTCAGAGGTGAGTGTGCTACCTACTGAGCCACTGACACTGACTATTTTACTCGCCACACTCAGGTCTATCCAACCAAGGACCAGAAAGCATCCACCGTAGCCAAAGTACTGATAGAAAAATTCTTTATCCATTACGGTTCTCACCCAGAGAATACACTCTGATTAAGGGAGAGACTTTGAAAGCCATTTGATTAAAGAAATGCTCTCACTCTGAGGGGTGCAAAAATCCAGAACTACACCTTATCACCCTCAAGGGGATCAACAGCCTGAAATATTTCATTGAACATTAATAGACATGCTTGGGCACACTTCATCCCAGAGACAAGCTGAGATGGAGTCAGCAAATAAGTACATTAATTCACGCCTATAATTGTACTCAAAACAGTGCAACTGGATTTTCTCCTGCCACTTGATGTTTGGTCAAGAAAGGTTACCAGTGTATGTCTGTTTTGGAGTATCCCTGATGGAGTCAAGGCAGACAACTACCTCCAGTATGTAAAACCTAAAGCTCAGCTTAACCATGCTTACCAGTTAGCACACACCGTGGCTGCAAAGAGAAACCTAGCAAACAAAGAAAGGCACAACAAATGTCTTAAGGCCCAAGAGCTGCAACCTTGAGATTGAGCTTTGTTAAGGAATTCGGGGACTGCATGGAAAAGCTGATAAATGGCATCACACCCCACATATTGTTGTCAGCAAGCTGGAGGAACTGCCAGTATACAAAGTGTGGCCAGAGAATGACCCATGAGCTGTAAAGACAATGCATAGGAATCACTTGTTACCAGTCGGGCAAATCATCATTGATTCTGCGCCCCAAGATACTGCCCCACCTGGGCCTGTGACCCGAGCTGTAGCCAAAAAGAGACAGTTGAACTCTTCTCCTGTTGTTCAGAATTCAAAGCCTTCCACCAGCCATGCTCTCTTTGAAACTGATTGCAAGTCTGAATTTGATAATAGTGAGTGTGGGGTTAACTACTATCCATCTTATGAACTCAGCCAGCTGTTTCAAGGAAACCCTCTGTGTAATATGGGAGATAAGGCTGGACCCTCAGGACTGCCTAATCCTCCTGCCCTCTCCATTAGTCCTGCGCCCCCTGAATGAGAGGTGCAAAGTGTGATCTCTGATGTGGCTGACTCCTTGTGTCTCGTGGAACTAATTGAGCCTCAAGAGGCAAACCCTGACCATGAGAGCACAGCTGGTGATATAACAGATGAAACTGAAATGTCTGAAGTTAATGACTGATAATATGATGGATAATAATGCAAATGAAAATGATGATTCTGACAATATCAGTAATGTGTTACGTGATTTAAATTCCATGGAATTTCCTCCTGATAAACCTGGAATTTCAGAACAAGTTAATGTAAGTAGAGATGCATGGATAACCAATCCAGTATGCGGATCTGGACAGATATCTGGCATTTTTATAAAATCCAGCCCGGCTGGATATCTGTCCAAAAATCTGGATCAGATAGTCTCCTCAGTTAACCTGCACTTGGTGCACTTCAGAGCTGCCGCTGATCTTCAAGGTGACGTTTCTGTGCCATGGCAGTCAGTGGAGGTGTTGAAAACGGAAACGCTACATAAAACAATGCCCTGTCTGCATGTGATTCACTTCCTCAGAATGCAGAGTCCTGCTTGAGAGAGTGTCCTGCTTTGGTGGTAACGTAAAAGTAGAAAGTTATTGCTGCTACTCTTGCTTTTAAAATGACTGAGCTTCTGTTGTTAAATTTAACATAGATCAAAAAGTTATTTCTGCTGCCCTGATACTGCCTTTTAAATTGACTGAGTGTCTGATTTTAAATTTAACTTAAAGCTACAAGTTATTGCTGCTGCTATTGATACTGATTTTGCCTTTTAAAGTGTCACTGTCATTTTTTGCCAAATGCTGAAGGCTGATAATGTGGTCACACATTTTCAGTCAAACTGAGAAAGGGACACTGAAGAGACAATACATTTCTGGCTTGTGAAGCTTTGCAGCTAGTTGTTCTGGCTAAGTGGTTCCCATTGGCAGCTCATATATACAAATAAGCAGCTAAGCAGTTAATCTTAAAGTTAATTAGTGCAGCTTTTAGCTAGTTTATATCCAGCTATATTTTTGCACTTGATGCTCCATCACGCACACATCACTATGACCTCTACCACACCCTGTTCCTTCCCCCACTTGCCAACAGGCACCTTACTTATTGTGCCAAACTCACTTCTAAATTTTAGTTAGGAGAACTTCCCTCCTACCTCTCATGTTCACTCTCTTCCCCTCCCCATTCCCTCAGATCCTCTGGAACTCGTACTTTGTTGGTCCCCCATCAAACTACTCCCATCAGTCAGTCAGACTTCACCCATTGTTTCCCGCAAATCTGAAATCCCCCCCCCATATACTGCACTCCTCCTCCTCCTGCTCCCTTGCCTCTGCCTTACACAACTTTTTCTCATCCAACTGTTCCTGCTTTAACCCTCCTTAACTGTTCTCCTATACCTCTGCTCCTCTCCATGACTCACATCCCCTATTAAACCTTCCTCCCCCCCGAGCCTGCTACTCAGCATGCTCTCCTCTCCCATCACTGCTTACCCCCTCACTCCTACCCCTAACCTTCTTCCATTACCAACATGAGCCCTGCTTAGTTTTGACCTCTGGCAGGGTTCTTAGCATCCTGGAAGGGTCTAGCACTGGGCAAGCCTCCTTCTCCTCCCCCTCCCCTTCCCTCCCCTCACCTCCCCTTCTTTCTACCCAACTTATCCTCACCTAAATCTGCTCTCTGTTGGGATTCTTAGCACCCTGGTGATGTCAACTTTCAAGTACATTTCTTCCCTTCCTCCTTTTTTTTCCCTTTTCTCTCCTAGCTCATCTATTTCTCTCTGTCCAACTTGTCCTTACCTAATTCTATCCCCTGGCAAGGTTCTCTGCATTCTGGAAGGGCCCAGCACTGGGCAATTACTCTTCCTTCACTCCCTCTCCCCCTTCCCCACTATTCTTTCTACCCAACTAGTCCTCACCTGATGCTGTGCTCTGCCAGGGTTCTCAGCATCCTGGAGTGACCTAGTCTTAGGCAAGCTTCTTCTTTCCCTCCTCTTCCCTCCTTTCCCGTCATCCTTTCTTTTTTCTCTTCCCAATGTGTCCTCACCTAGTTCTGCCCCCTGGTAGGATTATCAGCATCCTGGAGGGGGCCAGCACTGGGAAATAACTCTTCTTTCCCTCCCCTTTCCCCTCTATCCTTTCTACCTAACTCGTCCTTGCCTGACTCTGCTCTCTGGCAGGGTTCTCAGCATCCTGAAGAGGCCTAGTCTTAGGCAAGTTTCTCCCACCCCTCCTCCTCCTCCTTCTCTTTACCATCCCCTCTACTATCTCTACCCAACATGTCCTTGCCTACTCCTACCCCTTATTCTAAGTCCTTGCTCATTCCACCACTGGCAGTGATCTCTGCACTCTGAAGGGACCAGTTCCAGGAATGAATCATCCTTCCCTACCCTATCTCTTACCCCCACCTCCCTCCTGAGCCCTTTATCTCTACCCCCCTACACTTAAACAAAGGAATTAGTTCACTTGAGCTAATAACTTGCACTTTTTGTTCTGTCTGAGGTGCTCCAAGATTAGTTTAGTTTATTGTTCTAGGAATTTCTGCCTTTGAGCCAGAGGTTCTTTTACAAAGGTTCCACATCAATTAGGTACAGTACAAAAGGTTACATAGATAACACAACAATTTGTGTTGTGTCAAGAGCAAGAAAACATATCCAAATACATATCAAATCACTTGTGCAAAAGGACATGAGATATCAATAATCACATTATTATTACAAGAAAGAGGTCATGCCAGATTAGGAGAAACAAATAGGGAAAAAGTCCAGAACAGAGAGGTTAAGTGAAAGGTGTGGGGAGCAGACAATAGCAGGAGAAAAGGTTTCCCAAACATGTCTTTGTCAAATAACGGAACAGGGTGGGTAGTGAGAAAATTGCACTAGCCCTGTGTTAAACTGCCCCTCGCAACTGATTTTGTTTGCTCACTTTGCTCTGGTAATGTTCCTCCCATCGTTATCCTCTCCTTCCCCCAGCTGGTTTCCCCTGTTTACCCCTTTAAATTCCTTGATGTCCTCTCACTGCACCTCATTCATTCAATAATTGTTAAATAATCTGACTCTTAATTGTGATCCATTCTTGCAAGGAGTTGGCTCCAAGGCTACATTAAATTTCTGTACTATGTTCCTCAGATATGCCACTTGTAATTAAATGTATATTCCACAGGTATGCTATATTTAACTGTATGTTATGTTACAAATGTGACTGTATGATTATTTACAATATTTTTAACTGTATGTCTTGTTACAAATGTAATTGAATGTTTAATTTCTCGGATATGTTAAATGGTAAACTGTATATCTAATTCTTCATCCAATTGTAAATCCCCCCAGGTCGCACTGGGAAATAAGCAACTTGTTGTTCAGTGTGCCTTCCTGGTGAAACATTTCAATAAATAAATAAAGCTATGGCTCAGTAGTGTGGAATTATTTTACCATAGAAAATGAGAATGAATCTAAAGCAAGATGTAAACTTATTTACAAAAACAAAATACTTAAGTTAGCTGTGTTTTTTATTCTAACTATCCGATCCGGTAATATCAGCCCTGATTCGGTTGTCAGAACTCTGATATCTGGTAGGAACTGAGTATCTGTGCATCTCTAAATGTGAGTGTTTCTGCTGAACCAGAACTCACAGAGCAAGCACCTGAAAGTGTTCCTTCTCTTTCTGAACAGACAGCCAGTGCAGAGGCTCCCTTTCATCAGAAGCTGACTTATTGATGGACAATGAGACAGGACTGATCAACCCAAATGCAGATGTTGAAAGGACTGAGCTTGTTTCTGTCCCTCCCAGAAAATCTAGAAGAGCAACAAAGCCTGTAGTGTGCCTTAGTTATGATTCCCCAGGAAGCCCTGTACATCTTTCCATGAATGTAGTTCATAAAGGGTTTAACATTTCTGAAAATTCTCTTCCAAAACTGGGTTACTCTGAAACCTCTAAGCTAATAGTAAAGCCCTCCAATCAGTATGCTAATGCCCTTTCCCTATGCAGCCCAAGCTTAGCTGATAGGGTCAGGCCCCAAACCCTGTGGGTTAGTGTACAGGAGGTAGTACAGACTAGAGTTGTGCAAACAATGTGTTTAACCATTTGAACCTGTTTCATAAAAAATTGTATATTTGTATGTAGTATTCATTGCAAAATGCAAAAGGTATAGTAATACGGTTGTTATAGTTAACCTATTTCTCTCTGATGCATCAGAATTTATTTTGTGGTGTACCAATGAAACAGGTTATGGTTGAAACCAGCATTTATCTGCATGTATCTATTTACATATAATGTTTTCCATATAGAAGTGTGTATTATGTGTAGACTTGACGTGGATGCCAAGTATTTCCAGGAAAGGAAGAATGTAACCCCCATACAAATTTGGGGTTTACCTTAATGTCTTTCTGGGCTCCTCAGTGCCCACGGCCAAGCTGGTGTCCTGTCTCAGTGTGATTCTGCTTATTTATGTGTGAGTGCCATGCGGAGCATCCGTGCCTGTTCCTTTAAGAGATTAGCTAATATGTGTGTAGTGAGTGATCTGAGCTGGGTCCGAGTGATTTAAGGCTTGTGACTGACCAGCCACCACTCTGATTTGCTCCATTCTGCAGTCAATGTTTGTGTAGAGGGAGCCCTGTAGGGAAACTGTGTTTATTTACTGTTTATATACTGTTATATTTGAAATAGAGAAGTTTATTTAACCTGCTTTCCTTGCAGCTTATGCTTTGGAATGGAAGCCACTATGTTAGGTCCAGGACTTCCAGTAATTGGACCAATCAGACTCTGGGGACTTAATATGGATCCTGGCCCAAGGGTCTCATGGGAAGGAAAACTATAGTTTTTGGAGTTGTTAGGTTGGTGCCAAAACTACCCAGAACGGGGAGCCCTAATTGTGACTGGCAGCTTCCCTAGCCAACCCATATCCTGGTTTACAAGGGGAAATCCCAGTGTTACATGAGACAATGGATCAGTTGGGGTTGGAGGTTGAAGTGTGAACAGCTCGAGCTTTTGAACAGCTGCTCCCTGAATGGTGCATAGGGGAATTGGTGGTAAGAGGCCTACCGTACCTCCCTTCAGGTTTCTCCTGCATTGAACTGCTTGATTGCAGAAGTCTGATTTGTCCGATTCCAGCCTGGAATTGTGGCAGAGAGATGAAAAGAAACTTATCAGTGCCATTTGCAGTTTGGACCGAAGATTTGATTCTGTGAAGCGATCAGCCCTGCTTGTGTGTGAGACAAACTTTGGATTGAGAGGTTTGCTCAGTGAAACTGCTGAATTTGTAAACGGACTGTATCCGAACTGCACAAAGTTAGTGCTACTGATTTTGAATGCGCTGAATGTGTTTCGTAGGTAGAGTCTTGCTTGCCTGTGACTCAAGCTGTTATGCCAGCTGGAACCTTCACCAGCAGAAGACAAACAAACCTTGCCAAATTGCTCATCCTGCCTTGGCCTTTGTCAATCCAGCCCAGATCGAACACCTTGCACCACAGACTGTTTCAGTGAGAAACTGGCTTCAGGGATCTAACCCCTGTGCAACAACTCACAGGTTGCGGCCACCTGGAGGAAAGGCCACAAAGAGGAGGTGTGTCATGTTGGCCCTGCTTCCCCATTGTCATCGGTGGACACTCCATAGCACCTGCCTGCCTGCAGAAATCTGGTAGCATGATACAATCAGGAAAGCTCCTTGCAACGATTATTTAGATAATCTGTAGTACCATCTGATTTAATTTAGTTTCTGGGTTTTCAAGAGACTGAGTCAACTGGCTTGGATTACAAATAGCTTATTGTTTTGCATGCTAACTGCCTTTCTTTCCATCAAGGGCCCCAACATCAGCTGCAGTGCCGGCCACCCCCAGACAACGCATCTGGCTAGCCAAACATTTCCATCCTTGGTACCCAGCATTGTGTGACTGTTATTTGGGACTAGAAAAATGCATGCCAAACCTGAATCAAATCAGAGTACAAATCATTTGCCTAGATTCACCCCGTCTTTCTTGTTCACGACCCGTAAATAAACCTGATTTTCACGTTGAACCTGGCTAGTGTGCATATTATTAGGGAGGTTAAAGTGTTGACAATGTGCATCTGTATTGCTAACCTTATTTTACAGGGGGGTCTCCAAGGAAATTGCTGTAAGCCCAACCCTGGTGGTAAGTGTGAAGAGTGTGTGCATATTATTACTGTGTTGTACTGACTGAATTTATTGTTACACCAGGTAGTGTGCCACTAGGAGGGTTGGTGGGTAGTTATAGCTTCCCAGAGGGCTATAGCAGGATAGATAGACACCCCTAATACCATTTCTCTGGGTGGAGGCACATTAATACTGAATCCAGGCCCCTCAACCTGTGAATAGCCATACAGGCAGGGGTAGTAACCCTTGGAATAGCGCTACATAGGGGTTACACACAGTTTTTGCGATATGTTTTCCAGGGTAAGCCAGTTGAGATGCAATTTCTGATTTGCTATGTGGTCTTGCTTTAACACATCTCTGCAGTGTATTTACCCAGGATAGCACATCTAAGATGCTATCTTGTTTTGAGTGAGTTCTTGCTTTTTACATTGTTTACTCTGTATTTACCCAGGATATCACAGCCAAGATGCAATATCTCATTTTTGATGGGATCATCTTTTACCCATTTTTATAATATATTTACCCAGGACAGCCCAGCTGAAAGGTGAGTTACATTTTCAATGAGGTATAACTTTTACAAATGTGTTTTTCCTAGGATAGAGCAGCACAGAAACATAGTTCACTGGGGACTCTGCTGTACTGGGGTCCTACTTTTACACATGTTTACTAAATATTTGTCCAGGACAGACCAGATGAGATGCAATATCTAATTTTCAGTGGTGTCCTGCTTCTAAACATTTTTAGATTGTATTAACCCAAGACAGGCCAGCTGAGAGGCAATATCTAATTTTAAGTGGGCTCCTACATTTTGACCCCAAACCCAACAGTCTTTTTATGACTTGATGTTATGATCAAGACAGGTGGAATTTTTTAAATTCCATCTGAAAGGTGATTTTGCTGTGTGACTGTGAAAACGTGTTTCAGAGGGGATTTTAAGAATGACACCTATTATGTTCAGGATGTGGTATAACGCAAGGCATGTGTTGAACATTATGGCCCAAAATCTGCAAAAAATAAAGTTAACAGTAAACGCTGGAACAATTCAACATTATTTTAAAACACATTTTGACCCCAAATTTTAAACATAGTATTTTTATGACCCCTCTTTCTGAACATGACAAGCGTTATTTATAAAATATTTGCCGAAACATAATTTGGCCCCACAAGTTCAAAAACACATTTTGGCCAGGATTTGAAAAATGTCAGCTGTCATGTTCATGAAGTGGTGTGAAAAAAAAAGGCTATTGTTGAAAATATGGGGTCAAAATTTTGAAAATTACCAAACTTATGAGCGTGCTTTGAAAAATGTCAATATACGCTCATAACTTTGTTGTTTTTTAATATCTTTAGCCCAAATTTTCAACATAAACCTTCTTATGACTTCACCTCATGAATAAAGGTGGATAACATTTTCAAATCCTACCTGAAAGGTGATTTCATGCAGCACCCATGAAATCACCTTTCGGGTGGGATTTAAATAATTTCACTACCCTTTTTCATGAGGTGGGATCCAAAAACGCCACATTAAAAATTTTGGGAAAAATATTAAAAAGTAACCAAGTTAGGAGCATACTTTCAAAACACATTGAAATACATTGAACCAAATACCTGATTTCCTCAGTTCCAAGCTCAGTGTTGAAGACTGAAGATGTGTCTCCACCCCAGAGAGGATTAAGGTGTTGAACCCCTGGTAAGTAAGTAAGGGGTGAGGGGGCTGAGTGAGAGGATCAAGTGCAGGGAGGGTAATGGTGGTAGGGGCAACAGATACCAATGGATGTTTTTCTTTTTTCCGGGTGTATAAGAAAGAAAAAAGACTACAAGTGATGGTTTTCTTTATTTCAGGTACTGACACTGGGGATAAGGCACCCCAATGTCAATTTGTCCTCTGGAGGCACTGGAAGCAGTGGGGAGATGGGAAGGATACTTGGCAGAAGGTGGACATTAACAAATAAAAAAAGACTTTGAGTGATGGTTTTCTTTACTTCAGGTACTGACACTGGACATTAGGCATCTCAATGTTGGTGTTATGTTTGGCAGCACCGTTGAGGGTTCCCTGGTGTCGCACTGTTAAAATGGGTGGGGTTAGGGGTACTAGCCAACACCAGGGATTGAGTACCCTGTTGTCAGAAAATTAAGAAGGAAGGGAGAAGCAATGGGATGTGGGTGGGATGCTTGGCAGAGGGTGGGAGGGATTGTGGAACCACAGCAGGCTGATCATAAGGCAGATCAGCTCTGCTCGCTGGTTGGCATTATGCAGATCAAAGGAAAGAGCCACCCTACTTTTCATGTGACTCTTTTTTTTTTTGAACTACACAAAATTTCTGTCCAGCAAGCCCAGAATAGTGTCATGATCAGCCTGGCTGATGATTGGTCTTTCATCATCGAGCCCCTTGCATACTGCCATGCAGTAGATTGACAGTGACACACCTCTCAAAATCCACTATCACACCAACATGTTCACTTTGTGCAAGTACAAGGGTGAACATAAAAAGGGTAGGGTTACATTTTTTGACCAATTTCATTGCTCTGCTGCTTAATTTTTTTTTAAATGAACTGACAAGTAGTCCACTCAAAATTTTACATTTACTATT
Source organism: Neoceratodus forsteri (assembly GCA_016271365.2). NCBI lineage: Eukaryota > Metazoa > Chordata > Ceratodontiformes > Ceratodontidae > Neoceratodus > Neoceratodus forsteri. The sequence continues at coordinate 417,176,628 of CM057456.1, read as the reverse complement.
TCAATTAATTTTAGATGAACTCATTCACACCACAAGAGCTCTTTGAGACTTCTACCGCCTGTGCCCTGCATACTCTTAGCACTGCATCCTGGGCCTTTCTAAGCAAAACCAAGCCATAATCAGCATGCCACAAACAAATGTGAATACCTCTTGAACCGTAACTGATACACACAAAGTGCAAGTGGCAAAGTTGTTCAGCATAACATTACCTTTCCAATAGTGCTATGCAATCAATTGTAATCAATTTGGATTTTATTTTATACTAGCTGAGATACCAAACAACTATGTCTTTTTCAGATCTTTTCAAGGTGCTTAGGTGAGGCATGAGGGAAAAATGTCAGCTATGCACACCATACCTTATACAAATGTGAATAACTCCTAAAGTATACATGATAGACACAAAGTATCAGCAGAAAAATTGTTCAGCACAAAATTACCTTTCTAACAGTGCTATGCAATCAATTTTTTGGTTTGTTTAACATTTGTGTAAAAACTGCTGACTTCCTCAGATGTTTCCAGGACTGATTGAAAGTCAGCTAAGTACATCTACAAGCAGTATTGGCCTGAGTGGCTATGCTTTCAGATGCCTCCTAGAGGTGTATCTAGGCCTGAATGAGTTAATTTTTTAATATAACTAAAAATTGCAAAATTATACAGGCTCACTTGCCCATATATAACAGTTAAGAAGGCAGTTTAATGTTAAACTCTAATATCTGTGCATTAATAACATTGTCATCCATAGTAGAAATTGCATAAAATATGGCAGACACCAAGATGGTGCCAGGATGTTGTCGTTCTATAAATTTGGTAGCAGTCAGTTCAGGGGTTTAAAAGTTCTAGAAGGTTGAAAACTAGTGCTATGCATAATTTTCAAATTCCAGTGAAATGAAAGTTTATGTAATTTTTGAATTCTGCAGAAATTCAGCCAATTTTCATCAGAAACGGAATGTGAAATTTCACAGCAGAAAATGGTTGCAGAATGAATTTCTGCAGAAAATTTGCTGTTCCGTGGAAAATTATTCCACAGTTCTCAATATTTTCTGTGGAAATTATTGCAGAATGATTTTCCACAGAAAAAATGCTTTTCCATGGAATATTATTCAGTGGATCAGAGCAGGTGGAATTCCACAGAAGAATCAATACATTTCCAGTGGAAATTCCACCAGCAGTATGGTTATTCTGCATTAATTTCACCAGCAGAATTCCGCATTCCACACAGCACTGTTGAAAACACATGAAATCTCCCCCTCAAAAAAAAACAAACAGCTGAGATCTGAGATCAGAAACTTAAAATTCTGTTAGAGGTTAGGCCAAGGATGATTCCTTGACAGTTATTTTTTTCTTAAAAAAGGTTTAGTCTTTAAATTATTAATGGACATAAATTCCATAGTTGGAGTATAAAAACTGAATATTCTGAAGATAAGTGAAACCTATTTGGTTGATTTTTAGAGGATATGTGATCATTACTGGTCATATAACAAGTAAAAACAAGCATTTGTCAATGCCGGATGTTGTCTTGCTGGCATTGGCATTGGTAGTGCAGGAGTTAGAGAGATGCATAATAGGAATGGCAGTGAAGTATGGTACTGATGCCAACCACACCCCACCCTGCAGAGACTGACAGGTATTGAGGTGTGTCTTTGGGTCATTAACCATAACGTTCATTCCATTTCACCTCACCCTACTTTGCAGACTCTGACAAGTGTTGCATTGTGCCTTGGGGTTGTCGGGCTTTATGCTCACCCCATTCCATAAGGAAATACATTGAGATGGGTGCAGAATAGAAGAATGGGGTTAACTTTGGAGCTGAAGAGTCCAAGGCACACCTTGATGCCTCTCACTGGCTACAGGGTGGGGGTAGGGGTGGAATGGCATGTGCATTACAGCTGACACTCCAAAGTCTCATCTCTGATGCCTGTCAGTCTCTACAGGGTGGGATATTATGGTTAGAAACCCTAACACCCCAGGCGTTTGTTGGTATTTGCACTCCAGATTTCCAACATAGGCTTTTTGTGACCCCACCTCATGAAAGCATTTGGGACCTCTGCTCATAAACAGTGGCACTGTGATTTTGTTAATCTGTCCCGAATGTTGATTTCCCACAGCGATCGTGCCATTCTGCGCCAGATGTGCAAAACACATTTCAGGCAGGATGTAAAAAATGATTGCTGTACTGTTCATAAGGAGGTGTGAAAAAATGGCAATGTAGAAAATCTGGAGTGAAAATATTAAAAATTCTAGAAGTTACAAGTATGCATGGAAACTGTGCAATGCATGCTCGTAACACAGTCATTTTTTAGAATATTTTCACCAAATTTGCAACATAGGCTTTTTGGGAGCCCACCTCATGAACAGTGACACTGTCATTTCATTAATCATCCCTGAAAGGTGATTCCACACAGTGACCATGAAATCACCTTTCAGGACCGAATAACGAAATGACAGTGACTGATTTCATGAGGTGGGGTCCCAAGAACCCCATATTGAAAATTTGGAGCCAAAAGTCAAAAAAATATGTCCGAGATATCTGCCTAAGTTGAACCCCCCCATTGATGCCATTATACAGCTTACCAGTATTTCTTCAGTTCACGATTGGCTTTGAAGACTGTAGATGTGTTCCAGCTCCAGCAAAGATCGTGGCACCAGACCTCTGGAGGTAAGTATGGGGTAAGGGAGGGTGTAAGGAGGTGGGGTGTACAGAGAGTGGGTGCAGATTGGGGGAAGGGGTGCTCCGGACTGAACGACTGACCGTTTTCTTTTTTTCAGGAATGGACATCATGGGAAGGTTTGCTTTATTTACAGGTGAAATAAAACAACTGTTGGGCACACTGGAGTGGTCTCCCAGTGTACCCCATGACTTTGGGGGGGTTATGTTCACCACACTGGATAGGGCTCCCAGTGTGGCACACAATGGGGATGGGGGGGTGGAGGCAGGAACATGCCGATGCAGTCGGCTTTGGAACACATGAAGCACACGGGGGTGGGCTCCCAGTGTGCCACACACACTCTTGAGGGGAGGTTATAAACATGATGACAGGGAGATTGTGCACCCCCGTAGTCAGCTTTCTAAGGACCGTGAGAGGTGGACAGCAACAGCCACAGCAATGTTTATTGAAATGTTTCAGCAGGCAAGGCACATCCTGCAATGAAGGGGCGTTCCCTCATTGCGGCAGCGAATTTCTTTCAAGTTGGTGGCACGCTTCTCAACTGCTGTCATAGACTGCATGCTCATTCATTGGTGCCACAGAGACAAGCCCAAAAAAGCAGTGGTGGCATTGGCCACAACACTGCCGCACCTCCACAACCTGCTACTCCAGCAAGCTGCCACAAAATGTTGCTTGTGCTGCGCACGAAAGACAACATAAAAAAGAAAAGCCTTCACAAATTAAAAACTCTATAATGGCTGAGGGATTGGAATGAAAGTTACGTAGGAGACTGTGTAGGAAGCAAAGATGATTGCTCACTCAGTCTCATGCTGTAATATTTATTTATCTTTTATTTTTATAAAGGTTGTTGACTTAATTTTACAGAAGTAAGTGAAGAATTCTGTTTGTGGTTTCAACAGATTATGTCACTCACTTAGGAAAAAAGGCCAAAATCTTTTAAAAGAAATTACAGCATGACAGTAAGTGAAGACTCAGTCTCACAGCCTTCTCTATTTCCTACTGCTGACATCCCCACTTCCACCCATTACACTGAAGTTTATTTCCCCATCCTTGCCTACCCTCTAGTACCTATACCACCCCCCCACTGGCAGTCATGTGTTCAGTGGTCCCTCATTGCCATCCTCTCTCTCAAGCTGTTACCAGCAGTGGGTGCCCAATTCCAAAACCAGTGGCCCAGTACTCCAATCTCCTGACTCTCCTCAACATACTTGTATACATGCAAAGAAAGAAAGAAAATTATTACAAATGTCTACAATATTTACTAATGCTGGGTCCCCAAACCCACTGCTGGTATACTGCTCACATTTGAACCAATGCAATAAAAGCACCCTTTCTTTCCCACCCTCTAGCACCCACTTCACCCGCCCATTGATATCACCCAACCTATGAACCAGCTGATACAAGTATATTAATGGTAGTGGGTGCCCATACACTGCAGGTTTCTACCATCCTGCCCAGACAGGTAAAAATTAACCTCACCTGCACTCTAACACCTATGCCATCATCCTCTCCCTCATCGATACCTATGGCATTGGCTTCATCCGTCATCAAGAATCATTCAAGGTCCCCTTGTGCAATTCTCTGATGTCTCCTGATGCACTTTGCTACCTGCAAATAATAAGAAAAGAAAACTCAGAAAAAATACTGAGACCAAAAATGCACCAGACTCACAGACTAGTGTTTTTTTTTTTAACCTTTATTCATAACTTGGCCATTTTTGGATAGTTTTACCCCATATTTTCAGGCCATATCACCCTCAAAAGCACTTAGTGTCATTTTGTAACTCATCTTGAAAATATGTTTTGGGTGTGAACCCCAAAACAAATTTTGGGGGTCAATAACAAGGTCAGATATTCACATTTGTATGGTGAGGTGGCACTATGGCCACCCTGAAAGGGTTACAAATGACCAATATGTCCAATTTATGGATATAATTAGAAAAAAATGAATGAGATGTAAGTCAATGAGGGTTTCTGAGGGCTTGATCCACAAGGCCATCTGTGCCCATAGAGGGTTGCCTTCTTGTACTAGGGGTACACAGATTAACTGCTCCACACACGTACAGACCTCCACACACTGCCATCCCAGGTTGCATGCCCCCTCTGCAGTGCAGCTGTTCACCAGCCATGCACACTGCTACATGTCTGGTTTGGTCAGGGTGGGCAAGGAGGGGTGGGAGCATGCCTACCCTGATCCATGTACACTAATGTTAACTGTAGAGTGCCAGTGGAGAGGAAGAGACTATGCAGCCTGAGCAGCTGCTGTAGAACCTAAGTGCACCCTCTGTCCAGCCACAGGACTGTCTTTGGGACCCAACTGCCCCTCACCTCACCACCTTTCTGTTCTGACTGGGAAGGCTGCATGGTCTACAGGCACTGGCCACTCATACTGGTGTGGAGGATTTTTGTTCAGATGGGTAAAAGGCAGTCTATAGAGGACTGCCATGGGCTGAAACATCCATGGACTCTGAATCTATGGAAGGTGGGGTACATACTTCATTACCACCCAAGGCAAGGCATCTGATGGATGCCCAGCATCCTGTATACAAACATACATATAAATATATGAATTTGCCAGCAGAAGAAGGCCTTAAGGTCCATCAAGTCAGCCTGAAGTAGAACTTGTGCATTTTTCTTTACATCCCTATCCACATCCATGCCAAACCCTGCTGGTGCATGGGACTCAGCACACAAGGTGCATAGGGGGGAGCTGGGCTGCGGATGTCATGCGTTACACTAAAACAGTAACTTTGCTTATTTCTCTTTTAGATATTTTCTGACGAAGACCCATGGTTGAAACATCAATTTTAACTCTATTTTCTATTTTCAGCATAAATTTAATATTACCATTTTTTTCAGACCACATGCTGATGCAGCACCTTGTTTTTGTTCTTACATGTTGTGTTGCAAACCAGTACTGGGGTGCGCAGAGGTGCAGCAGGATATGCTCAAATTGAGCATATTCTGACCATCTTTGTGGATCTAGCTCTAAGTTTTTTTTCACAGTCCACCCAAATAAAATGCATGAGTAAAATGTCCTCATTCCCGTACTATGAACATGTTTAAACCAGCAGAGTGTTTGAGAAAAGTGAATCCTAGTCTTAATTGAAGTTAGAACTCATGAATATTTTTGCATGGCCCAAAGGACCCTGCCGAAGCAAGTTAGAAAACATATATTACTTCAGGCAAGGCCTACTGGTTCCTGCACATTCAATGTTGTGCAGGGCCTGAAGGACTCTGTTCCAATCAGGTTAGGACTTGCATTTTGTTTTGAGTAGGGCCCTTCAGACTTTGTTCATCTTGCTTTGCACAGGGTTGATCGGGTCCTTTGCAAAGCAAGTTGGGACTTGGCTCCTGATCTGCACAGGGCCTGAATGGCCTTTGTGTCTTACTTTACACAGGACCCAAGGGGCCCTAAGTGAAGCAAGTTAGGACTTACTTGCTTACAGAGTAAGGAAGTCAGCTGTAAAAACATGTTAATTGATCCATTAAGGTTGCAAAAACACAAAGCAAACAGACACTAAATGAAAAATACTTGGGGTCAAAGTCTCCTGAGTATTGGCAAATCGGTAGCATGTTATTCCTTGGGGTTTTCAACCCTATTGGACACACCCTTCCCCCCACCCCTAGCCTTATGACCAGGGCTAATGGAAAATTGCACCCACAATTTTTTTGCGGAATCCGCAATTTTCACCATTCTCCGCAAAAACTGACATATTCCACAATTTCTTGCAATTTTTGAGTTTTTATATTGAACTGTGTAAAAGTACTAACATTTTTAATAAAATATTCTCGAATATATTGACAATTTTACATGCTGACTTGGGTTTGGCCAAAACAATACAGTGCAAGGTAGGGCAAGGTTTTTATGTGACACTGATTTCTCTGGAATCCTTGTCTTGTTTGGTTTCAAAATCCACTGGCCAAGCATAAGTACACTTAAACACTTAACAATTGTTTTGTGTTGAAGCAGTCTATCCGAAAACTTTTTGTTGCCACACAGACTGAAACAAAAGATTGAAAGAAAAGGTGCAAATTATCCCATTCACTTAAATGGGGTGCTAACTATGAAGCCTTTTTGTATGTGGCAGGGCAAATTATTCCTTGTGAGCATACTTTCATTCAGACTAGTTTTGATTCAAACAGCTGAGGATTTGGGGATGGTCCTGCCAATTTTAAATTTGAATAAGCTAGTTGCTAACAGTGATCTGATCTCACTCTTAGCAACTACTCCCTAGATGCTCACATGCAAAGATTACAATAACAAGCTCTGGCAGAGCCACTACAACTGTAAATGCATTAACTAGATAAGGGTTTTTCATGGGCTTAAACATAAATATTTATTTATTTATTTAAAAAATATCAGATTTACAAACCTTTGAGTCACAGACTTATTTACAAAGGCACCTTGTCAAAACTAATACAAAGACAGCACAGTTAACACATCAAAAAACAATGGCTCGGAGAGCAGACAGTTATAACAATCATTCACTGGAGATACATGGGTAGCAGTAGATAAACAGATTACATAGTTTAGGCACACAGGCACCACATCAAGAAGACCAAAGCAGTTCAAACAATATACAATAGCTAAAGCAAATAGGCATCAGGAGTCAAAGAGAAGCCCAGAGTGTTCACATGAAGGCTGTTGCATACACTAACTGAATTATAGTACAGTACCTTGAGAAAAGGCATATTTAAGCAATAAGGCATGACAGGGTGTATGTTATCATGTAATAATGTCACTCCTGGGTTGGGTTGAAGCACGAGGCAAGGAAAAACAGGCAGCGTAGTAATGAGGCTTCAGGGGAGGACTCTATTTTTAACACACTATAATGTTGTTTGGTAGCAAAGAAGAAATCAGCCCTTTTCTGAACGCAATACTTTATTGCTGCTCCACTGGATCAGCAATATTTGCACAAGCTGTGCCCAGTACAGATTTTACAGCACTGGTCCTGGTCTGGTGATCTGGGTTTTACCCATACCACACCACACTGCATGTGGCTTAGTGATATACTGTACAGATGGCTGCAGAGTCTAACCCATTGAAGGTTGAGGTTTCAGAAAACCATTATGCTAAAAATATCAAGACTCACTCCCTCCCTCACCCCTCAGTCACAATTAATCCTCTACCAAAGTCATGCTTAAATACTGGTGCCTCTACATCCATGCCACTAAGCTTTTAATGCCAACATGCTTCTTTTGCTGCTGTGAGTTCCCCCATCTGTGAAGTCCCATTCTGCTTGCGGCAGTGCCCCCAACCAGATAATTTTCCAGGAAGCAGTTCTACACCATATCAACTAAATTACTGATACACTTTTTATTTAAAAACATTTGTGGCAGCCCCTCCCCAAACAAGATAATTTTCCAGGGAGCAGCTCTTTACATCATATCAACTAAATTACTGCTAAACTCTTTATTTAAAAACATTTTGTTGAGAAATTTTTGTTTTAGTATATCCATGGTCAGGAAAAATGAATTTGTAAAAGAAACCAAAATCCCCATTTATCAGTTAATTGAATCACAATACAGCATGTTATGAATTTTTCAGATTCTGTGTGTAACCTACAATAAGTCAAACATAAATTAGACACACAAATGCCTACCCCTTTGCAAGTGAAGCAAATGTGGTTATTATCATTCAGCTGTAAACACCTATAGTCACAAACTGCAAGTTAAGAAGATTCAGTAGAATATAAACAGTAGCCCAGAACTGCCTGCCTGAGAATGAAGTTGGTATATTATTTGGAAAAAGGCAAGGCTGGATCTCTTGCTATGCAATGTCTTGCAAAGTAACACACTGACTACTCATAGAATGGTGGTGTCAAATGCCTTAATGAGGTGCTGTGAGGTGCCATGGGGAACTTGTTATGCAGAAAGTTCCAGGAAGTGTTTAACCTATTCTACTTCTAATAGCTTTCTATGATGTCTGTACTATCTATTGGTAATCTGACACAGAATGACTCCCAGAATATAATGCGTTAACGTTCTGTGTGCTCAATTAACTCCTCAAGCCAGAGGAAAAATAGTGCTCTAAAGCTTCCTATACATACACAGGCAGCATAGTAATGAGGCTTCAGTTGAGGAATCTATTTTTAATATGCTATCATGTTGTTTGGCAGGAAATATGACATCAGCCCTTTTCTGAATGTAGTACTCCTGCTGGCTCCACTCACAGTCGTAAAAACTGGAATAACAGGTTCCAAGGAGTATAAACACACCAGGAATGTTAGAAAAACCTACCCCTCCCCATTCATTCACAAGTGTCAATGAATGTATTTGTTAACCATGCTGGTTCAGCTTCTTGCTTCCCTCACAGAAACTACATTTGTGTTATTTTAAATGAGTGCTACATAGCTTGTCAAGGGGGATGGCAGCTCTGATAGTTGTTCCAGTCTTTCTTTTCACTGATATAAACTGAGCTGGGAAAAAAGTAAGTAGGAAAAAAACAGCATTTTGTTTCTAGAAGTAGTTGTTAATTGCAGCTGGTATTTTTAACATGTGCAAGTCAACTCCACTTCTCAAACTTAAAAATAAAATACACTTCATCACAGACTGTGTTTACCAAGTACTGTGCCCATGATTAAAATAATTTTAACCCCTCCTCCCAAAATGTGCCCTCACATGAACCTGCATGATTTATCTGTAAAGATAATTAAAAAATGTATTTCTAAATGCATTACTGACACCAATGCTTTCAATGTTTTGAAACTACTAGAGACAAACTATATATATATATATATATATATAGGGATATGCAATGGTGAGCTGTCAGATAAATGATTTATCTAAACAAGTGCTGTTTGACCTTGGGTAACCTCCTGAGTGGCATAAGCCACGAGTGAGGTGTCCGAGGTCAAACAGCACAAGTGTAGATAAATCATTTATCTGACAGCTCACCATTGTATATTTCATTTATGCAATAGGAATGCTTTCTATCAGTGCAGGACCATTTGGTTTTGACTGTTTATCTTTATTTTAAATTATAATTTCTGGGAGTTTTGGTTAACTTTCCTAGAGTATGTCTGCCTAGCATAGTGGTTGCTAGTAAATGAAACACTACTCATTTTGTAGAAAACTTCTTGCTGAACAAATGTCATGCTCACAGTACTCTGATATTTTTTTCATTTTAAAGTTATTCACATTTGTTTGTCAAAAAAGGGAAAAGAAAATTGAATTTATGCTGTTTTTGCTAATTATAGAAAAAACTAAAAGGTATCTATAAATGAAACATCACTCATTTTTTGCGCTGAACATTTTCATGCTCACAGTACCATGCTATCATTTTTGTTTTAAAGTTATTCACATTTGTTTGTCAAAAAGTGAAAAAATTAATTTTCTTCTGCCTTTTGCTAATTGTAAAATTCTATAAGGTATCTATACATGAAACACCACTCATTTTGTAGATAATTTTGAGCTGAACAATTTTCGTGCTCACAGTACCATGCTATCTTTTTTCGTGTTAAAGTTATTCCCATTTGAATATGGTTAGTACTGCTTCTGAGGCCGAACATTCTAAATGAATTCTAAAGAGATTTGTAACATAGTAACTGTGTGTATGAATGGTCACTGTATGTATAAATTTATTTATACATACAGTGACTCAGATAAACACATTTATCACACTGACTATATGTCCACCCCATTGGATAAGAAAGCAATAATACCCAACAGGGTGGGCATTATTGGGAAATACCGGACCGCCAAGGGGCGTAATGAGGCCCGACGCTGCAGGCGGCAAACTACTGAGAAGGGGCATAGGTGCTCTTTACGTCTCACTCCTGTAACCTTGCCACCAGTCACTTTTGTGTTACGAGCTTCTATCCTGACGGTTTTTCCCTCTGAATTGAATTTCTTTTCTTCTTTTTAATAAATCAGGCTAGGTTTTGGGGATAGGGCACTGGAGTTGTGGGCAGGGTTGTGCGTGTGTGTCTGTGTGCCTAGTTGGTCTTTCCTGTCGCTTAGCGAGGGCAGAAAATGGCTGCAATTTTAAATTTCAATTATGTGGTTTTAGCCAGTCAAGAAGCAGGGTGGGCTCTAGGATTCTTCAGTGGGTGAAGTGGCACTTGTGCTGGAACTTTTTATTTGCTTGACGTCTATTGAAAGTTAATGTACCCTCCTGGCAAGGGTACCAGCCAATCAAAGCTCAGCAAATAAAAAGCCCATTTTCTAAATAGATAGATAGATAGATAGATAGATAGAAAGAATATGGTAAACACATATTGTTAATCCCAAAAGCTGAACTTTGTTTTTAGTATATAAATGTTTAAGAAATACCTGAAAGCTGTGTATTTTCCTTGGAAGCTGTAGTTTTCAGACACATCTTAGTCTTTCCTTTTGAGACACCAGGTGACTGATAATCATTTGTTCCAAGGGTTTTTAAGTCAGTTTGTTCTCCTAGTCCTTAACAAAATGCAGGGACTCCACAGACTTGTTCTGTTCCTTGGTCCAGAACCCAAACTAGTGAGTCTTCTTTCAGCATGATAAAGCAACCTCATGTCCCTCCCACATGAATAAAAAAAAGGTAGGATGGATCTTTTGGAGCATCTTGGGTGGAGGTGGGGTGGATCTTATTTCCCTCCAAAAAACAATGCTGCCTCCCACTACTCAGGTTCCAGTTCTTGTACCACCCATTTAAGAAAGAAAATAGTACCCTGCAACCATTGACTAACATGAAAGCATATTTATTTGAGGGTGGAAAACATTTCTTGGAGGAGGGTAAGGCGGAGGAGACTATTTACACCTTCAGTCAGTTCCACGGACAGAAAACATGACATCACTCCTTTTGTACATGCAATATTCCTGTTGGCTCCGACCACAGTCGTAAAAACCTGACTGAAGTCTAAAAACAAGCTTATAAAACACAAAACGTACAGTATCTGATAATTTATCATTAACTAAACAAAATCATTGCAGCCAGAGTAAAACAAAGGCAAATCACAGGGTACCGTGACTATTGCATGATGCAGTAAAAAATACATTGTTTTTTTTTTTTTTTTTACATTTTTTGGTAACTGTGTAAGGCCCACTAGGTACAAGTGCCTGTGTTCAGGTACAACCCAGGAGCACTGAGGAGGTTAAGTGATTTGCTTAGAATCACACAGTATACAAGTGGAGGTTGTGAGAATCAAACCCAAGTCTGTTAGCTGTCGTCAGCTCATTCACAGTTTGTTACTCTAACCTCTAGATTATACTTCCTGCCCCAATAACCTCCAGATTTAATGTTTAAATATGTGATTTCAAAAAGTGTACAGTACCTACAGTACAAATTGTGACCATTAAACACTTTAACATTTTACTAAAACTCAATTATTCACCACTCTATCTGCTTATTTTTTCTTGTCCCAAAGTGGGTGAATAGCTGGTGGAGCACCATAAACAGCTGTTGATTAGGCGTCATTATTCTACAGCCAGAAACAAACAAAAAAATATTTATTCTGGATTTATTTAATATTGATTTGCTGTGATTCACCTTATAGAATCTATTTAGCACTATATGAGGCAGATGCTTTTAAATTTTGGAAGATAGGCAACGCTTACAATAGCTTATCAGTTTAGTATTCTTTTTAGGAACATAAACTTTTCTTTATGCTTTAAACATATTCAGGTATCAGTGTATTCATTTATCAATTTATGCTGATTAATATATGCTGCAGAAAACATTAAAAGATTTATTGTGAAGCACTCATGGTCTGTAGTAGAACCCCCACAGTTTTTCACAATTTTTGCAAAACACTCAGCAATTTTGGGTAAACATTTCCACAATTTTCCAGTGGCTCTGCTCATGACCCAAGGAAAAGCTACAGGTTCAGCGTATGTGAGCACTGTGTGAAGAAGTTATGAATGATTTCTTGCTTTGTGCAGGGTCCACAGGGCCTTGTGTGAAGAAAGTTATGATCTCTTACTTGACACAAGGTCAACAGGGCCCTTCACAAAGAAAGTTATGACTGATGCTCTGTTTGAAGAAAGTTATGGCTGATTCTGCAAGTCCCATATGGCACAGCGCCTCAGGTCACCACAGAGAGAAGCAGATATGCCTTGTCTAGGCCAACAAAAGGTTAACCACCTGGGATCCCATGCTGGGAAAAATTACACTAATGGCAGAACTTCAGTTTAAAAGCCAACTCTGCAGACACTTCTGACCAGAGACAGAGGCATTTCCAGCTATGATGTCACCTGAAATGCTGTAATATGAGATCTTCAGCCATGATTTTTATTTAGTCCAGAGTACCCTTCCAGGAGAAAAATGTAGAGCCTCCTGAGCTGCTACTTTAAGGAGCTTTCCACTTCAAATAACCTGATGTGTCCGTATAATCAGAGCCCATGGAATTCTGTGGTTGCAGAAATTTCTGCAGAATTTGTGTCACGCTGCAAAACATATAAAACACCACAGAATTCATTGTTTTTGGGAAATTTTCATTAAAATATACAGTTTTCTATAGTATCCAGCTTCCTTCTCTGTCTCGATTATCCTAAAGCCCTTCCTCCATGTTCGGCTAATGAAGTCATTGATGACATCACATCATATTTTAGCCAATGGCAGGACTGCATTCTGCCACAGAAATGAATGAATCATGCCACAGAAATCAGAAAATGCTACCACACAAGCCAAGGAGCCCTACCGCAGAAATCAGAAAATGCTGCCTTAGAGCACTAGGGGCCCTGCCTATAATGCAGCCCTACATCTGGTCAGGTTTTTCCAATTTTAATGAGCACACTAAGTTCTTCTGCAGTGCTTGTTACTAGCTTTCACACAGCCCTGTACAGTGCATTTTGTAGTACAAAGCAGTGCATATGCAAGCCTAGCATGCCTACTGTAGGGTGTGGCAGTGCATAAGCTGGGCTAATAGACTGGCAGTATAGTGCATTGGCAGTGCATAACTAGGCCTATCAGATTGTCAGTATAGGGATATGGCAGTGGTGACATTATACACTTAAGTGGTGTGTAAATGTCACTTAAACCACAAGATGGAATTACAAGCCTTGTAATTTACAGCTGGACAATTAAGCAATAAAGCAAGATCAGGGGTTAAGTTGATGGCTTGTTAATCACCCTCTTAAGGTTTAATGTGGCACAAGGCATAGCTGAGTGCCACATGCCCCTCGAGAGTGATACACTGATCATTAACATAACCCCTGGAAATGACTTAATGCCATTATAATAAAAGCATTTTTATAAATAGTGTTGTACCTTATTAACATGTGATTAGGCTCTACATGTTTAGTAACAAAGGATTAACAAAATGCTAATAGAATTCTTATAGCTAATCAGAGCGCTCTATTTCTCAGACCCATTTTGTAATTGTTATTTTATACAAAATAAGGTCAAACACTGTTTATAGGGTTTAAAACTAAAAGAAGAAGGAATGCGTATCCTTGTCAGATGAATGTGATCAAACAAGTATTGTTTACCTTAGAATGATTTAACATAAGTAATAAGTTCATAAAGACTGAAAAACAGAGAAGCTAAAACAGTCACAGTTCACCATTCTAACATTGCAACTGTGAATCAGAACCAAACACGACTGTGAATGTGAATTACAAAGGTTGATTGCATATTCTAATAATGTACTGTACATCCATGCCCAGTACATTAGCACTCCCTATATAGAATACACCCAAATGGTCTTTAGGCTCCTGTGCTTTCCACGTCCATTCTGTCTCTTCATACCATGCTGATCCTGACTTTATTGGTACCTGTCCAGCATTTTTGCATATAGACATCCCTCTCTGTACTTTTCTAAGTCCAGACTACCACTTTAAAGGTAAATCTTTCTAAAGGGTATACTGTTTCTATAGCCAGGGGAAAGCTCCTCAAAGGTGATGCTGAGTGATGCTTGAAAGAAAGAAATGATAAATTTAAGAAGACACAAAGGACCAAGGGGGATTTAAAGTACATGCAAATGATAAGATTAAAAATAGATACGCTGCAAAATATGGACCGATGTTAGAACAGGCATGTAAAATAAAAGTGAAGGATTAAATTAAACTTTTTTAGAGAAATGGATTTAAACAGAACACAGATAAAATATATGAAAATATAAAAGAAAACTGAAGGGAATGGAGTATTCAAGAAGATATTTAAAGTTAGACAGAAAGTTAAGTGTGACAGTGAGGTATACAGGGACTACAGAAGCAGTACATACAGCAGCAGTACAGGAGTTCCCCTCCTGCTTTTGTTTATTTACCATCCTCCTCTCTCGGTCCATGTCATTTATTTTTACCCATTTCTCATCTCTCCCCACATCTAACTGTACCCTATTTTTCTTTCCCCGTTTTAATCTCTAGGGCTCCACTATCTATTACCTCCAGTTTCCCACTCCTTGCTACATTTCCTTCCTCCCAAATGGATGCTACCTAGGGTCATGGTCCGAACTTTGTATTGTATACGGAATCACTTATGACAAG
The DNA here is from genome assembly GCA_016271365.2 of Neoceratodus forsteri. Taxonomy (NCBI): domain Eukaryota; kingdom Metazoa; phylum Chordata; order Ceratodontiformes; family Ceratodontidae; genus Neoceratodus; species Neoceratodus forsteri. Next base: position 417,161,555 of record CM057456.1, on the reverse strand, counting down.
AACTGTTTTTTAAACATGTTTGCTATAATTCCTTCCATAGTGCTGTTTGTTAACATGTTTTCCTACATTTTCATTTGTCGATATAATTATTTCTCTTTGTATATGTCATTTTATATTGCTGTTTGTGTTCATCTTTAATTGACGTGGAACCTCTGTAAATGAGCCTCTGGCTCAAAGGTACTGTAATCCAAAAACTAATAATAATAATAATAATACCTAATATGTGTTTCCAGGCTCATAGCTCAGTGCTGTAACCACTAGACCAAACTGCTTTGCTTACCCCCTTCTTGATCTCAGTTCCTCCCATTTATACAATAGGTAAGTAGGACCTGTGGCATTTGAGTAAACAAACAGTTCTGAGGTTCTGAAATGTTCTAATAAGTCATGAAAGGTTCCAATAGCTATCTGAACCTTATCAGAACTACTAGTTATATTTCATATACATTACATAGGCCCCGTTCTAAAAATATTTATGCCTTAGTCAAAGAATGGCAGAAACCTTTTGAAAATAGTACCCATAAGTAATATACCAGGGTATTAATTTCCACCAAAATATGCACATTTTTAAATGAATTACATTGATGTGGCATTATATTTGCTGTGATTTTAGACTGGATTCATGTTTTCCACAGATCAGTCTTTATGGCCGAGGAATAAACAGCTATTAAAATTTGCTGTTCAGGACCTGCTACCAAACTCTGTTTCACAGCTATAGCTTTTTCCTCAACCTCACTATAAAACAAATTACTGCTCCATTAGAACACTCATGTTTGAAAACCACCATTTTTTTTGACCTGTCAATGAGGAAAACTGTATACAGAGAAAGGAAAAAGTAATCAGCCCACCACTTCAATGTTCACATCATAATGCTCAGTAACTTACAAATAAGAGACATGTTTAAATTTTACCAAACAAAAACTGTGCTGACATCATGCTGCCACCTTTGTTCTCCATGTCCCCGCCTACTCTTACTGTGTTGCCATGCTGACATCGGTCACAATTCAATTAAAAAAAATAAAATAACAGTTGTACATTCCTGCTGCTTATGGAGCCATATGGAACATTTATTGAAATGGATGGATTTATTCAAAAATTGTTTAAAACGACTTATACAATGATATTTTCTTACTTGGTGCATCTTCAGGTGCTTCTCCTGACTTCTGAGTTCACATCTCCTGTGCTCTGCACTGTCAATTGCACTGCCACTACAAAACAACAAGAAGCCGTTATCATCACTTTTTTATATTTTTAATATTTACACCAATTCTTCTCCCAACCCAATACCTCCTGTATCTGTTCAAGCTGGAGTTGTACTTGTAGTTCAGAAGTGCAGGTGTTCACTTTGGTATGGTCACTCACTTTGTGGGTGGGGGTACAGGGCTGAAGTGCAGTAGGCCACTTCCGTAGGGCTGCTCACTGCAACAAGCCCATTGGTAATCAAAGATAGTAGGCATCTTTAAAATTAATAGAGATGCTGAAATGGAGAGAAATGGCTTGTATGAAGTGTGTGGGGGGGTGCGGGGTGGTGTAGACCCACTTGCACATGTCATCCTAACTACAGATGCCTATATAGGGCAAATGTCCTAAAGCAATCACACAGCCATCAAGGCAGAGGGACTATTTTACAATAAACGTGTTTAATCATTTCAGTTTTTGGATATATAAACAGTTTTTTTAACTATAAAAATTGTTTAAAAAAGAAAGAAACACATTTTATAAGAGCAATAAGACACTCCAGGGTGTGACTTGAACAGATATTATCACACTTTCAGCGGATGAAGGCACACAGCCTGCAGCCTCATGCCTCACTATGACCTTGGGTGTGTGGTAATATCTGTTCATTGTACACCCCATCATGTCTTATTACTTACTTATCAACCCCAAAAGAGAAAGGTGCATATAAAATTATTTTTTTTTTGCACACCTACCCATCTGTTGTTTTATATAATTGCTTGTTAATATGTTCTTGCCTAATTCAAAAGTGCTAGTTCAAAAGCGTGATCAGGCTGAAATACCATTTATGGTAACAGGCTGTACTTTCACCTTTTCTTTTTTCACTGGATCACAAACAGAGGGAAAGCTTTACGGCCACAAACTGTGCCCTGCAGATTTTAAAATGGTGTTTGCAGGTAAAATATGGCATTATAACTAAAAACTTGAGATAGGAGATGTGGAGGGAAGAAATGCGTGCATGAGGGAAGCATTGTGCACATTCATGCAATCAGGGAACTCAGCATGTGAACTGCATTATAACCTGATGGTTATAACTACAAATTATAGCCAGGTTTCCCTATGGGAGAAAACACTAGCCAGTTATTATATGTACAATAATGCATGGGTAGATGTGCATAACGAGAATTTTGCACATACCCAAGGTGTAGGATGCTACATAAAATCCCTCGAAAGTGAAGCTCGAGGGGTTTGTACAAGCATCCCACAGTGAGGGTGTATGTAAAATTTGAATTTTACACACATACCCATGCATTGTTTTATATAATTGCTCTGCTCCATTTTTTCACACTCAAGGATTACAGATAGAAATCGTTTCTGCCTTGAGAAACAAATGACAGAAATAGAATTTGTTCCTGCATATTGAGGACATCTTCAGTTTTTGAAGCAGACAATAGGTTAACTGATTTTGGTTGGCAAACTCATTAAACTGTCAGTTTTAAAATATTTTACTCTTAAAAGTGTTCAAAACTCACTGAAAACAGCACAAGTAACTTTCGAGTCCTTGTCTCCCAGAACATTTTTTAGCTTACTGATCAAAGTTTAAAAGTGTTAACAACATTTAACTACTGAAAACAGATTTTAAAGAGTCTTTTTTTTTAAAACAAATTTTAAGTCCACTTGTAAAATGGAATGAAATCGCACTTTCTACCAGGTCCCTTACTAATCTCACACTGTTTGTCTAGCAAGTAACCCGGTTACCGTAGAAACCCAATTTCGTTCCATTTTACAAGATGATTTAAAACCTGTTAAGAAAAAAAGACTGTCTAAAATCCATTTTCACTAGTGAAATGTGTCTAATATGTTTATCTGTGAGTTAAAAAACGTTGATGTGGGAGACACAGACTTCAAAGCTACTCATGCTGTTTTATGTTCGTTTTGATTGCAAGCTTTTTCTGATTTAAGTCCTTTGCATGCCACTCTAGGTTCAGAAAAGTCTGAGACAGCATCTGTTAAAAGAGACTGAGTCAACACCTTTTAAAGAGAGTGAGATGCCATCTGTTAAAGTGAATGAGAAAGCATCTGTGAGGGTACCTAGAATGGAGTGGTCACTGTTGACAGGGGTTTCACAGTGACACAAGCATTGACTGTGCACGTGGGCAATTGCGGTTCATGGATTTCTCATAAAGAAAGCTGGCACATGTTTGCCGTTTTAACCAACTGGTTATAACAGCAAATTATAACTGGATTTCTCTATGGGAAGAAAGACCCCAGTTATTATATAACATTTATATTTCTGTAACCCACCCTCACCTTGGTGAGGTTAGAGCATAAGGCAGAGCACAGTTTGTGCCCATAGGTAATTACTGGGTAAACTCTGTGCCTTGTTAAGTACTTCTTTGCGGCTGGAAGGTATAGTAAGGAAAGGGTTAATCCTGGGCCACACTCCAGGGACCTGCTGCTAGTCAGATATCACCATAGGCAGGAGGAAAATAAACGATGGGATGTAGGGATTGAAGCGAGAGAGAGAGAGAGAAAGCGAGTGGGATGAAGGAGGGCGGGAGTCCGGCCGATTGCCCAAGCCAGACAGCAGCCACATTTAGACCCAGGGATGAAAAGAGAAACAGACAGTGGGAGGACATGATGGCAGCTGTAGATTCAAGCCCTGTGTGGGACCCCAAGATATTCCACTTCAGTGGGGTTGAAGCAAGATGCCCCGCCTGAATGCAAGCTTCAATGCGCAGCCAAGTAGAGTGGAATGGAAAAAGATTTCATTGGCACATTACAGCTTAGAAGCTCATAGGAGAGTGAGCACAGATCAAGAAGGGATGAAGTGATGGTCACCACAGTTTGGCAATGTGTTGCCCAGATTCTCGGGGAAAGTCGCCTAAGGGTAACTTGATGTAGACGACATGGGAGTTCAATGGAAGCTAGCAGCACCTAGGTGAAAGGCCAGCTAGTTACAGGTGACAAAAGTGCAGTGATTCAGTTGAGATGGGATTTGGGATGGAGTTGACATCCCCAATGTGAAATGCCAGCCTGTTCTGTGGGAAAAGATACCAGTGAGTAAAGGGAAAAGAGGAGAGGAGGGGTCATTTCGGCCCAATGTAGACCTGGGGATTGGAGCTGCCTAGCTCTGGAGATGTCTGATTCATGACTTGTGTAAAATTTGTGAACTGCTTGTGAAATATTTGCAATGTGAAATAAGGAATCATAATGGTCCAGGATATGTACTTCCTATCTCAACCCAACTATTTCCTGCTCCATGTAGTGTTTAATAATGTTGTCATTAAATGGGATCCCCATGGTTTGTTCTCTTGAGTTGTGGTCTCCAGTTATTTTATCAAATGTTATTGCGGTTAACTTTGATTGCCTTTCAGCCCAGCACCTGACGAGCATTGCACCATGGTGTGACTGTAAGAAATGGTAAACACAAGCCATTTCTGGAGTAATATTCAGCTGTGGTTCCCCCTCCTCATGGACAGTTTACCATCTGCATACCCCATGACATCGGGGACAAGGTGAGCAACATTTCAATACAAAATTGTAAAACATCAAATGTGTCAAAAGAAAGCATAGCAACCTAGAAATTGTCAGCAGATAAGGACCGCCAGGCCCATCCAGTCTGCCCAAAAGCCCTACACTAGTTTGTTTCATTGACTCTACCTAGTTAATGGCTTTCCCCCTCCTTCCATACCACAAATGTACCCTTATGCCTGTCCCATGCATGTTTAAAATCCTCCACTGTGTTTGACCCCACCACCTCCAGGGGTAGTTTATTCCATGTGTCTACCACCCTGTCTGTGAAGAAAAACTTTCTCACATTTCCCCTCAGTCTGCCACCCTCCAATTTCATGTCATGCCTCCTTGTTCTTGTACTGCTCTTATATTGGAAGATTCTCCCCCTGCACCTTGTTTATGCCCGTAAGGTACTTGAATGTTTCTATCATGTGTCCCCGATCCCTCCTCTCCTCCAGTGAGTACTTATTGAGGTCCTTTAGTCTTTCCTCATATGTTTTCTGGTGCAATCCTTGTACCATCTTAGTTGCCCTTCTCTGGACCGCCTCCACCTTGTCAATGTCCTTATGAAGACGCAGCCTCTAGAACTGCATACAGTACTCTAGGTGAGGCCTTACTAGCATTTTGTACAATGGTATAACCACCTCCCACCTTCTGCTTGTGATAACTCAACCTATGCATCCCAGCATGCCACTGGCCCTCCTTGCAGCCTTTGCACTCTGTGTACACATCTTTAGGTCATCAGAAATTATAACTCCAAGATTGCTTTCTTCCTTTGTAATAGTCATCCACTCTACATCCATCCTGTAGTACTTTCCATGGTTACTGTACCTCTTCCCAGGTGCATTATTTTGCACTTCTTGGAATTGAATCTTAGTTGCCACACTTCAGACATTTTTCAAGCTTCTCCAGGTCCCTCCTCATTCTCTCTACTTCGTCCAGAGTATCTGCCTTGTTGCAAATCTTGGTGTCATCTGCCAACAGGCAGACCTTTCCCTCCAGTCCTACCGCAATGTCACTAATGAAGACATTAAACAGGAATGGCCTAAGGACTGATCCCTGAGGTACCCCACTGGTCACCTCCCTCTCCCCTGATTGGATCCCATTTACCACCACCCTCTGCTTCCTGTCTGTAAGCCAGTTTCTAACCCAGTTTACCACCATGTGACCCATGCCCAGACTACTTATTTTGTTGATCAGCCTTTTGTGTGGGACGGTGTCAAAGGCTTTGCTTAAATCGAGGTAGGCGACATCCACTGCCCCCCAGATTTACTCCCTTCATAACCCAATCATAAAAGTCTATCAGATTTGTCTGACATGACCTTCTTGCTGTGACTCCATGCTGCCTTGGATCCTGGGTCCAGATGGACTCCAGGTGCTCCACTATCTTTTCTTTAAGCAGTGCCTCCATGATCTTGCCTACTACTGAAGTGAGGCTGATGACATATAGTTCCCCGCATCCTCCCTACTACCACTTTTGTGTAGAAGGACTACATGTGCCCTCTTCCAGTCCTCTGGAACCACACCTGTGTTAAATGACTCTGTGAACAAAGCTGCCAGTGGTGCAGCTAGCTCCCCTCTCAATTCCCTTAATATCCTGGAATATATTACATCTGGCCCCATTGCCTTGTCCAGACTTAGTTTTGTGAGTTCCTTCAGGACTCTTTCCACCATCAATGGAATAGTGTTTATCTCTCCCTCTCCTTTGTTCCTGCTGCTCAGCTGTGGTCTGTGATCCTCACCCTCCTCAGTGAATACTGAGCAGAAGTATTTGTTCAGTATTTCCACCTTTTCTCAGTGTCCCTCTTTGCAGTCTCCTGTCGCCCCTCTGAGCCTTACAATCCCCTCTGGCCTTCCTTCTTCTGAAGTATTTCGCTCTATAAATAACCAGTAAACATATTACATAATATGCTTTATGTACAATTACAGTTGGTACCACTTATAATGGTCTCTGAATGAGGCTTGTCCATTATACAGTAGATGCTGCCCATTCTAACCCAAGTCTGTCTTACACCAAGAAACACACACCTCCTGACCCGAAATGGCTCCATCAGTAATGAGCCTCAGTTGTCATTTGTTTCTGATCCACACTCATGGATATAATTCTCCCATATCACCAAAGAACATTACAGTTAACAAATGGATATTGTGCTCCCAATCAATCACAAAAGTGGCCCCATCAGTAAGTGAACTCAACTGCTGTCTGTTGCTGACGCATTGTGCAGCTCACTCATGGACAATAGTAGTACACAACTTTATTGGTCCACTAGGCAAGCCTTTAGAATATTTAAAAAACCATTATAAATAACATAATCAGTATCTATATCCAATAAATACAATAAATAATATTAGCATCAGATACAGAATCATTTAATATCTTAAACTGATAAATCTCATTCCAGATATATAGGAGCTCATACAGAGTAAGGTCACAGTTCAGGCCTAGTCCTACTGTGAACTAGGCTAACAGCTCTCAAATATATACATATTCTTCACATTTTTCCAATAAAAAGAAAAGAAAAAGAGGAGCCATGCCTATAGGTACAGTATCTTTCAAAAAATAGGTCTCTATATGTAGATACGCTCCTTTAAGTTACAATTTTCTGTTTTCAAATTTTACTAATCTGGGAGAAGAATGTAGCCAATCAGACAACAGTTTGATTGTCTTCTGAGTATAAAAGAATACAAGTTACCATGTTTTTATAAACTTCCTCCCAGCAGTTTAAATATGAACCAAGCCAGAATTGTCATGCCTTTATATACCATGGACATGACCATAAACTATGCAATAAATCTTCCTTATCCCTGATTGTACAACAACATAATTGCTCTTCTAGTGGTAATCTATTGTGCTTTGCATTCAGAACATTACTAGTTGCTGTTTCAAATTTATATTGGATGAAAGTCTTCCTTAAAGGGACACTGTCAACTTGTTTTTCATCACATTATTTCTAGTTAAAAACCTACATTTAATGATTGCTTACCTTCTCTAAAATTCATTAATGTTGCTGTTTGTTTTGTCTGTCTCTTTGTTTAGTGGAACTGACATGCATGCTAATGTATATTTATAAACGACCTTGTTTTGTTTACAATCTGGATCTGTTCTTACTGCATACATCCTGAGCATTACACACATACCCAAATAGTGCAGTCACTCATGAAGCAGTAGCCTCCTTAACTTTCACTGCATTATGAGGGGTCAGACTGTGTTGTGGGTGTTCCCAAGTTTAGGAAAGATGCAGTTGGAGCTGATCAAGGAATGTAAACAAACTTGTGTTTGTGTGGTAACAACAGTATGGTGGGCAATCTGTTTTTCACTTTTTTAAAGAAAATAAGAGTCAGAATCAAACTACCAGCTACATCAGCAATCTTTACAGAATGTCACACGTCATAAAATGTGTTTTTTAAACTAGGGACACTTTGAGACATAAGGGGGTTGACAGTGTCCATTTAAGCTTGGCTTCTCTAAGACATCAAGATAATATTTATATCCATAAAATCCATTAAAAAGGGCAAACCAAGGTGAATATCGAGACTTTTTAAGGTTTTCCAAGTCTTGATTGAATCAGAAATTGCTAATCTTTATTTTAATATATTGTTTGTATTTAAGACTAATGTTAATCTTCTCTATATACTTATGCAAGAAGAAGAAATTGTATCTTCTGAGGTTCCCCAAAATATTATATACCACTGTGATTTATGGCATCCCCTGAGAGCCCAGTTAATTTACTTCTGGAGACATTTAGCTGGAAATCTTTCCTGAGTTAGATTACTAAGTCTCACCCAGTAATTAATTTTTCTAGTGTAACCGATGGCAGCAATATTTGCAAGACCCAGTTCTAACCTAATATAAGAGGCCGGATATGAATATCCTAGACCTAGTGTATCCCTTAAGAGTTTAAATAATGCTACTGTTTCTCTTTATTATTAGAATCCCATATCTCAATCCCATATGCAAATTGGGCAAGATATTTGGCATTAATTGCCTGTCATAGGGGCCTGCTAAATAATCCCCCAAACACATAATTAAACTTACTAAGTGCATGAATTGTTTTATTTTTAACTTCTATTGTTTTGTTTATATGCTGAGTCTAGAAGGTCTTAGAGTCATAAGCAGACGAAGGTATGTATAATTTGTTACATTCTCTAATTTGTGAGTTTCAATTGTCCAACATCCTGTAGATCTATTTGCTCCCATAATCATCATTTTAGTTGTAGTATAGTTTGTAATTAGTTTCAGTTTTTTTTGTTTTACTCTCCAGAAAATATATATTTTTTTGTAAACCACTTTTTGTAAGTGCAATAAGTATCAAATCATCAGTATAGGCCAACACAGGGCATACCATATCTTTTATTTTGGGGAATCTGCAGCAATGGATGTAAATTCTCTCAACAATTTGTCAATGCATAGACAAAATAGTGTTGATGCCAAAATGCACCCTTGTCTAACCCATTAATTTATGGAAATTGTTCTCTATAGTTCGCCCTGGGTGCCCATTCTGGTTTTAGCCCAAGTTTGTGAATACAATTTTTTAATTATATTAATTAATGATGGTTCAATACCCCAGTTGCATAACTGGATCCAAAGAAACTGTCTTGAGATAGAGTCAAAAGCGGACTACAAGTCCACAACAGTCAGGTATAATTTCTGTTTCCTTAAATGTATGTATTTTTCTATGAGGTGACACAAGGCAAAGCAATTATCCATTGAGAAATAGTCATTTCTGAAACCCAAGTGAAGTTCAGATAAGCCACCAGTTGATTCAAGATGAGCTCTTAGTCTTTCCAGATTTACTTATGTGAAAATGTTAGAGTTTATTTCAAGGAGACAGATAGGCCTGTACATAGAGGGGTCAGCAGTATGGCCATTTTTATGGACAGGCACTATTTTTACACCTCTCCATGTACAGGGCACAAAGCCATCCTGAATACACTTATTGTATAGTGTTTTTAAATAGGAACACCAACTAGCATTATTACAGTAATATACTTCAGTTGGAATTTTATTAGGCCCAGGGGCCTTCCTTAGTCTTAATTATCTAAATTCAAAATATATCTCCTGATTTGTAATTAGATGAATTGAATTTGCTGTTATTATCATTTGAGGAGAAAAATTCTTCACATTAGGGTAACCCCTAGGTGGCGCTATCCCAAGGGCTACTACCCCTGCCTGTGTGACTAGGCACAGGTTGAGAGGCCTGAGCTCAGTGAACAGGTGCCTCCACCCAGAGAAATAGTTTTGGGGTAGCGTAACTGCTGTGGGTATAGCCCTCTGGATACTATAACCCCCCACTAACCCTTCTAGTGGCTTAAACAGATCAGCAGATAAACAATCACATATGACATATGATAGCAGTACTGGACCCACACTTGGTACACTTATCAGAAGGGCTGGATCTGCTGCAAAGGCCCTGGAGACTCCCTGTAAAATAAGACCTATAATATAACAGTTCAGTGACAATAAAATGTCCCCTCCACAAAGGTACACACTAGCCAGGTTAAATGCAGAAAGAACAAAATCTAATTTATTCAGGGGGATTGGACAAGGGTGAGGCAGCAATTTAGCAGGTTATTATTTAGATCTGATTGGTTCATACATGTATGCACTAAGAGTCCCTCCATCACAGTCACACACTCTGGGTACCCAGTTGTTACACAGGCTAGCCTGAAGCATTGCCCAGTGTAGGCCAGCGTTGCAGCTGTTGTTGGGGCCCTTACTAAAGAAAACAATTAGCATGCACATCAACCCAGAATTTGTGTTTCGGAGCTGGATGGCTCAGTTCATTGTAATAAACCCAAACAATTAAATCAGTTGACACACAATGATTGCAGCTTTGTTGCAGTGAGCTACCCTTTTTGGTACTCATGCTACCCAGACCAGGAGGCAGGACTGACAAGATGAAGACCTCTGAATGTTGTTCTGGCTTGCTAGGGGAGGCAGGGTCCACATGACTCACTGTGGTGGCCACTACCTGTTCGATGATGTTGAGCAAGGAGCTGAATCCCCAAGCGGGTCTTTTGTCAGAAAAGTCTCTGCGGTGGGAGTGGCAGTCTAGGCCGAGATGGCAGGGCCCACACCAGAGCAAACAGTTCAGATTTAGCCCCTATAAGTGCAGGATCAGCTTCCAGCTAGCATAAAACACTTGAAGATGGGGAACCAAATCGTGACTCACACAGCACATTCAGCACACTTATAAGTAATACAATTATCAGCCACAGACCGGATAAAGTGCGTTTGTTATTTAACAGGATTTCTGAGCAAACCTTTCATTCTGAGGTTCTCTTTTTTACCTGACAGGCAGATCGCTTCTGGAGCAAGTCTTTGGTCCACACTCAGGCAAAATTCACTCACTTTCACTTCAGGTTTCAGGTCCCAATAAAGATGTTCAGAAAACAGTCTAATTCTATTTGCACAAGCTTCTTCACACTGGAAGATGGCGGCAGGCAGGCCAAACACAGCCTTCCCACTGATTCCCTGCGCTACCACACAGGAGCAGCTGCTTGAATGGCTCGAGCTGTTCACTCTCCAAACTCCAACTCTCGACTGACACACTGCTGCAGACAGCTCTGAGATTTCCCAGTGATCAAAAAGGTTCAGTTGACTAATGAATTGCTCATAGAAAGGGCTCCCCCTCCAGGTCCATTTAGGCACCAAACCTCAAAAACTACAATTCCTACAGAAATTCAGTCCCACAAGATCTCTGGGTACGGCCTCCATTTTAGGTCCCCTGAGGTTCCGATTGGTCCAACTCTGGCAGTCCAGAACCAAAATGGTGGCTCTAAGCAAAAAGTCCATGCTGCAAAGGAAAGCAGGTTAGACAAACTCCTATATTATTATTATTAAAGCAGATAAACAACAAACACTCACAGATCCTAAGAGGGCTCCCGCTGTGCATATAGTAATGACAGAATGGAGCAGGAATACCACTCCCTGGGGAGGGGGGGGTCTTGAGCCTTAAACCACTCGGTCCTAACCCAGACTAATTATCTCTTACAAAATAGATAGCTCTTAAAGAGACAGGCACGGATGCCCAACAGGCCACTCTCATGCAGACACTCACAACTATATGAACATATGAACATATGAATGTGCCAGGAGAAACAGATCACCTGGTCTATCTAAGTCTGCTCGAGTGTACAGCTAGCACCACTAGTTTGCAGCTGCCCACTCCCCTCCCATTTGTCATCCCACTGCCACCCCCACCTCCTCCACCCTCACTCTTCCCTGTTCCCTGTCCCATGCCCTTTTGAAACTGTTCACAGATTTACATGATACCACCCATTCTGGTATGGTGTTCCATTTTGCTACCACCTCTCTGTGAAATAGTTTCTCTCATTTCCTCTCATAAATCTTTCCCTCAATTCTTAGCACATGCCCCTGGTGACTCCCCACCTTAACTTAAAGACCCCATCTGTCCCATCCTTATTGATTCCCTCAGATACTTGAATGTCTCTATCATGTCCCCCTGTCCCTTCTGCCTCCAGGGTGTACATATTCAGGACTCTCAGCCTGCTGTTATAGTCGGTACCTTCCATTCCACATATCATCTTTGTTGCTCTCCTCTGCACCCCCTCCAGTAGCCTGATATCATGCTTTAGGTATGGCCTCCAAAACTGCACACAATACTCTAAGTGCGGCCTTACCAGTGACCTGTAGAGAGGCAAGATCACCTCTCTTCGCCTGGATGAAAAAACCCACACTATGCACCCCAGAATTTTATTTGCTTTTGCAGCCACTCTCCTGCACTGGGCAGTGTTGTCCATGGTCCCTGTTATCATTACCCCTAGGTCCTTCTCCTCCTCAGTGATCCCCAGCTTAACCCCTCCCAGCCAGTATTCTCTCCTTGGGTTCTTCACCCCAAAGTGCATAACCTTACACTTCTTTGCATTGAACCCCAGCTGCCACGTCTCTGACCATCCTCTAGCTTGCTTAGGTCCCTGCAGCTGCTTCCATCCCTCCTCTCTATTCACCACTGCTCTGATTTTGGTGTCATCAGCAAACAGACTTATCTTGCTCACCACCCCATGTGCAATGTCTGATATGAAGAGTCTGAACAATACTGGCCCCAACACAGAGCCCTGTAGCACCCCACTTGTCACCGGCCTTGGAGTTGAGAGTACCCCTATCACCACCACCCGTTGCAGCCTCCCACTCAGCCAGCTTGTAATCCAGTTCATCATTTTTGCCCCTACCCCTACACCAGTTAGCTTCCCCCCAAGCTGCCCATGAGGCACAGAATCAAAGGCTTTTCTGAAGTCCAAGTAAAGAACTTCCACCGCATGACCCTTATCCAGCTCACCTGTCGCCCAGTCATAATATTGTATCAGGTTGGTTTGACAAGACTTCCCTGAAACAAACTCATGCTGCCTCACATCCTGGAGGCCATTGTCCTCCAGGTACGACACCAGTCTTTCCTTTAGTATTGTCTCCATGAGTTTGCACACTATGGAGGTGAGACTTACCCAGCGATAATTACCCAGTTCATCCTTTGGTCTGCTCTTGTGTAATGGTACTACACGTGCCATCCTCCAATCCAGTGGCACACATCCTGACTCCAGTGAGGTGCTGTATAGATCTGCCAGTGGCTCCGCAACACCTCTGCCATCTCCCTCAGCACCCTGGGGTGGATACCATCCAGCCCTGGTGCCTTGTCTACCTCAGTACCCTCAGTCCCTATAGGACTCTACTTACCTAAATTCTTCCATCTGTTGCCTCCTCTCCCTGTCCCCACCCTCCCAGCCCATGATGGTAGCGGTCCCCCTTTTCTTCCATGAACACTGTGCAAAAGTATTAATTCAGTGCTTCTGCCTGCTCCTGCCCTTTCCGTCCACTCCAGCCCCTTTTCATCCTCACTATTCTCTCCTTGCAGTTCCTTTTCTCCCTGATGTGTCTGAAAAGCTCCCCCGTTAATTCCTTGCACCAATCTCAGCTTCCTCTGGGCTTTGACTCTCTCACTTTTTCTGGTCACCTCCTGGACCATCTTGCATACTCCTCCCTGTCCACTTCTTCCTGTCCTTCTATACCTCTGTGTGCCCCTCGTTTTGCTCTCACCACCTCCACTACCTCACTGTTCAACCAGCATGGTTTTCTTGCTCTGCTCCTCTTACTCTGTGTCTTGGTGCAGGCTTCTGTTGCATCTGTAATCCCCCTTTTAATAATATCCAATTTCTGCTCTGCATCCATCTCTTGCCTTATGCCCTCTAGTTTCCCTTTCAGTACTTCCTGCATCCTCCCAAAGTCTGCCCCCCTGAAGTTTACTACCTGAATAACTAATTTCTCCAGCTCCCCGCACATTGTGATATTAAACCACACCATTTGTTGATCACTGTCGGCTAGTGGGTCCTCCACCTTTATTTCCCTTACTGCCTCCCCAGTCGACAACACCAGATCTAAAGTGTTCTTTAGCCTAGTAGGTACACTAACCAACTGTGTTAGGAGACCCTCCTGGATTGCGTCTAGGAGCACTTGCTCCCTAGCACTGGAGGTGACTGGAATGCTCCATTCAACCCTCTGCAAGTTGAAATCCCGCATGATGACCATCTTCCCTTTTCTACATACCTTTTTGATTTGTCCTGCTTATTCCCTGTCAAGCTCCTTAGACAGGGACAGTGGCCTGTATACCACCCCAAACCTCAGTTTCCTACCCCTAGAGTCTAGGAACTGCAGCCAGATTGCCTCTGTTCTCATTTCTTCCCCCTCATCCCTTGTACATTTGATCCGTCCCTCACATAGACAGCCACCCCACCGCCCCTCCCTTCCTTAAGGTCCTTCCTGTATACTTTGTATCCTGGGATTGCCAGATCCCTGTCCTGGTGCTCAGTTGCCCACGTTTCTGTGACAGCTGCAATATCCACCCTCCACACTGCTAAGAGTCCCTGTAGCTCAGCAGATTTTTTGCCTAAGCTTCTTGCATTCTGCGAGACCACCCTCCATCCTGCCCCTTCCTTCATTGGCCTCCATTTCCTTCCTTCTACTCCCTCCTTTTTCAGCCACCCGAGTCCTTCCCTGCTAGCCTGGGGGGTAGGCTCCACTCTATCAGGTCCCTGCCTACCTAAAGTCCACTTGCCATCCTCCCTATCTACAGTAGTTTAAATCCACCTTTGTCGCAATATACCTCCCCAGTCTTTGCTTTAATACCTCCTTCCCCTCCCCACTCAGGTTCAGCCTATTCCTTGCAAACAGATTGTTATTATCCCAGGTACTGCCACCCACAACCCCATATCTCTTAGTTTGACACCATTCTACCAACCATGTGTTCAACTCCCTAATCCTTTCCTTTCTCTCTGTGCTTGTGCAGGATACTGGGAGCACTTCGGAGAATGCCACAGACTCCCCAGTCTCCTCACACAACCTTCCCACTTGCTTAATCCTTTCCTTTGTTACCTCCACCATTTCCACCGCTAGGTCATTTGGCCCTACATGTACCACAATGTGTGGTTTCTTCCTACCCCTCCTTACGCACCTTAGGATTGCCTAACTGCAGACACACAACACCATTCTGGCAGTGGGCATTAGGCAAGCCCAGGAAGACATTTTAGGAACCCCCATTTGTAGGGGGGTTACATTAGGATCATAGAATAGCTTAAAGAAAGTAAACCAATTGAGACTCAGATATGTTAGAGTCCATGCTTGTTTTACTATTTCCAGTACCCTTAGCCACCAGGGACCAAACAATTGACTGTTCCTATCATTAGTTGCAGTCAGCATCCTTTCCCACTGTACATAATGGTATTTTATCTTTTTATCTCTAAAAAGGAGATTACATTTTTTCTGTTCCTGGTTAATTTTTTTCTGTAGTTGTTGATCTTTCTTCATCTTAGCCTCCCTGATTCTGGACCATAATTGATACGTTTTTGACACTCTCTGTCATGCCACCCAAGCTGTTTAGTTGTCTGTCTCTTATGTACATCAACTGTATATAGTTGTTCCTTCATTCTGACAAATAGTGGGGTAAGTTTTTCCCAAAGCATAGAGGCATTTAACAGGTCTAAAGAATCCCTTCCAAGCTTTAAAAGTAATTATTGATAAGATTTATTTGATTTTCTAAATTAATGTTATAATTTACCTTTTTATTTGCCCTTACCTCAGAGAAAACTAGACCAGGATTTTCCTTTGATATCATATTAGTTGCCAATCCTCTCAAGAGAAGTGGGATGTGGTCGATCTCCAATCTTGTCAGGATTTGTAAACTCTTCCATTAGTATTCTGTCCAGGCCATAAGGCAAGATCTAAGAGCGAGCATCCAGTACTGGACATATAGGAAATGTTTCCCTCTATGTCTTCCTTGATTCAGCCATTTAATGGATAGAGATTATATTTGGAAAGAATTTGAATAAGTTCCTTACCTGCTCTGTTTTGTTTTTTATCTTGTATATTTCTCCCATTGATAGCTGAGCACCTGTTAATTTGACATAAGATAGCCTGCCCCGGTCCCAGTCCTGGAAATGGCACCAGGGGTAGCCAATGAGCTCAGTCACTGATCTGCTCCCACGTGTACTCCTGGAGGTTATGATCTGGGAGGCAGATTTGGTTGTTAGTACTTCATCAGTGGTGTGCTTGCATTTAGTGATCTAGGAGATGGGAGCCAGATTTGATTGTTAGCACTTCATCAGTGGTGTGCTGGGGGGGGGGGGCAGAGCTAACCAGCCAAAATGGAAGCTGTATAACTAATCTGCTGCAGTTCCGGCTTCATCCATCCTATCACATCTGAAATCTCAGCACCTATCTCCCTAGGATATTTCTCCAGATTTGGAATCTGCACATTGAGCTGAAGCCAAATACTGTATATCTAAAGTGAGTTAATCGGACAAGGGATTGCAACTTTATTAGACTTTGATGATTCTACCTCATTGCCACCTTAGGCCTGTAAGACATTTGCAGACCACCAGGTTCTAGTTGGTGAGCAGCCTTGACAACTGAAGATGGCCCACTCCAATGAACCACAGATCCCCCTTACTCAGACAGTGGAACAACAACTGGGCAATATTACCTCCATGCTAAACAAAGTATTAATTGATACAGCTGCACTTATTTCCACCACATCTAATACCAAAAAAGACGTGGAAAAATTAACTTCCAGAGTGGGGGATACTGAACTTCAAGTTAAGTGACAAGATCAGATTCTACATGACCAATTCCTACAAGTTAGGGATCACCATAGCCAGATACAGTACCTACTGGCCAAGGTCGACGACCTTGAAAATCGAAGGAGAAGAAAATATATTCAGATTGTGGGACTACCAGAGGGGGCTGAGGGCCCAGATATGATCTTCTTTTTACAAACATCTCTTCCACTCATGCTCAAACTGAAAAATATCTCTCCTTTGGAGCTGGAAAGGGCCCATAGGTCATTAGCCCCAAAACCTCAGCCTGGAGATTGACCCCGGCCAATACTTTGCAAAATTTCCTGGTACCCAGTTAAAGAAATGTGTCTGAAAGTGGCACGGGACCTTAGAATGCTGCGATGTGATGGGGATCCCATTCAGATATTCCAAGACTATTCAGATGATCTATCCCCGAGACGGAGAGCCCATGGGCCAATAAAGCAGACCCTCTACAAACTTAACCTGCCTACTTCTTTAAGATATTCCTCACAGCTCCAGGTATTGTACAAAGGAGAGCAGCTTACCTTCAACTCTCCAAACTGAGGTGGAACTCTTCTTGGAGGATATCAGAGGTGATTCTAGGCCACACCAAAACCCTACTCCTCAACCTCGTGGTGAAGTCATGCTGCCCATGGACACATCAGCCCCACTGGAATGCTCTCCTGGCCGCGACTCTACATCCCCCGGAGGGGCCAGCTGTGAGATCTAAGTGGCAGATGCAGCATAAGGGTAGACAATGGAAGAAAGCATGTGGCACGCCTGGGAAGTCCCTTCTGTCATCGGCAGAGAAACCAAAGAGAAATAGTTCGGGGTGTCGTCAGTGGGCTCAACTGGTTTCAGGAAGCGATGGCTCATCCACCTATTCCACACCTGTGAAGTTGTCTAACTGATATGAGCCACTTGGAGATTTGGTACCGGCAACCCTGGTTTTGGCCAAAGGAAGCATTAGCCACGAGGACGTCTTGCGCCTGCATAATGCAGATGTGGTGGCCGACTGGGCTCCCCTCAAGAAGGACTGGGCAGCTGAAACGTGGAGTCCTTGGGAAGAAAGAAGTGCCACAAACCTTTTGGCGAACACACAGGATAGGTGAAGAACCCAGGACTGAAAGAACATTTTATATGCCTGCTGAGGAAAGTGGTGCAGCTGAAATCCTTGGGTTTCCCTAGCTTTTACAGTGCACAGTGCCCCCTCTCCAATTGTGAGGCCCAGTGACCGCTTTGGTGAATGAGCACTGAATCTTTCCTACTCTAATTCTTGGGGATGAACTAGCCCCTTCTCTTCAGTCCTCCTCAGCCACACCACTCTCTCTCCGCTTTCTAGAAATGCAGGTCAGGATCCGGAGAGTCTGTGTTGGTTTGTTAACTGGGCTGATCAGCTCTACAATTGTTAAAAAGTGTGATTTTGCTATCTGTCAATCTCCTCCATTGAGAGGATGCTGCCAATGAAAGGGCCTTAAGAGAGTTTTAGAAACCACAGTATTTAGTAACAGCTGGTTTCTCCCCTCTGTCAGTATTTTCTACCCAGCCACCATGTCCCTACATTTTTTGATAGGGGCTTTGACCCAGTTCTATTTTAACAGCCCCTGTTACAATATTGCTTGATCTTGATAGTTTTCTAGCCCCGAGGCCATTCCTGTAGTCCAGGGCTGCTGCCTTGTATACATAAGCTGCTCAGGGATAGCTGCCATGGGGGGTAGAGAAAGAAGGCCTGAGAAGGAAGGTTCTAGGCAGAATCTTAACTCATGGGATATGTTCATTTGTTTAATAGGGTGAGGTTTAATAAGGTTTAATAAGTAGCATTTCTAGTTATAGTGTCAACTCTTGGTTTAATATGCCTATACATGGTGTTTGGTTTATATTTGCTGTGCCCCTAGCATCTGAATTTAAGCGAGGAACGTGCATGCCTCCAGATTCACCTTAGGGGCTCTGGTATAGTGGGGATAGCACCACGTTGTTAGATATAGGGACAATGCACAATTACAGGTGAGCGCTACCTATCATTCCGGTAGAGATATAAACTTCTATAATATATTAAAGGCATTCTGCAACAACCATTTAATACTAACTGCATCCTGACCTCCCCTTTTCTTGTATAACCATTGGCATAAGCTAGTCTAGGGTGAGTGTGGGTGTCGTTGTCCCATGATATGAATAGCTGGCAACCTCCTTACAATGTTCTTGATGGTTAAAGATGCATGGAATATGCTGACCAAGGTGTGGGGCCTGTATCCCACACTTCATTTGCACTCCTCCCCACCCCCAGGGATAGTCTTGGGCCGTTGGGAGTTGCTTGACTGTTTCCCTCCTCCCTGGTCGAAAATAGACTACACCCCCCCATAACACCCTCAGTGAGGCTTCTCAGCATTCCCACGGAGTCTATCAAGTATGTATTCCACTGACCTGCCTTTCAGCTGAGGTTTCACTCGCTATCTTACCTATTCTAACCCCTTTGGTTGTGATTGCACTCTGGACCCATCTGGCACAATCCAGGGTGTTATAGAGGTTTTCTTGTTTCTTCATTGCCCTATCAGGTAAACCAAGTTACAAACATGATTTCAGAATCCACTAGGACTTATGAATGGCACTTCATGACCTTGCTTAGGACTGCTTTACTACTTAGTTTAGGGTGGGGACCCTCACTTAGATATCGGAGTATTTATGTTAGAGTTCAGCTGACAATCTTGATGGCTTCAGTGTTTGTTTATAGATGTTGGCACGCAGAATGGAAACAGCCTGATAATGGCTAACTTTTCGGATATCACAACCACTACTTGGAATGTTAGGGGTTTGAACTCTCCAATAAGGAGGAAAATGGTACTGTCTTGGTTGAAGAAGTTGGGAACCCAAGTCTCCTTTTTACAGGAGACTAAATTAAGCTCCAAAGAAGCCGCAAAACTAGTGAGAGACTGGGTGGGCACCGAGGTTCACTGCACGGCCAAATCAGCCAAATGGGGTGTCTCCATTTTGTTGCATAAATAGCTGCAATGGCAATCTAAAGAGGTTCATACAGGGGGAGAGATGGTAGGTGGATCATTATGAAGGTTTCCGTCCCCTCAGGCCCCCTGATCCTGGCAAATATCTATGGCCCAAATGAGGACTCCCCAGAATTTTTCATGCCATTTCTCAAAAAGTCATGGATATTTTGTATGACAACCCGGACTTGGATATATCGTATGACAACCCGAACTTGCTGATGGGAGGGGGCTTTAATTTGGTACTGGATAGCCTCCTAGATAAGTCCAATGCCAGACCAGAGCCCCACTGCAGAGCCCTGCAGGCACTGTGGGATCTTACCTCTTTGCAGCAGCTGTCTGACATGTGGCGGGTCCTGAACCCTTCAGTGAAAGATTTTACCTTTTTCTGTGCACCACGCCAAAAGTCAAGTAGATTAGATTTTTGGCTCACTTCCCCTAACCTGTCTATGGCCTCCTCTGGGGTAGATATCTCTCAAATCTATATTTCTGACCATGCTTCTGTTTCCCTTACCTTCATACCTGCTCTGAGAACCTCTAAATCACTGTTGTGGAGGCTGGACCCCCTCCTGTCTGATAAAGACTTCGCTCTGTGGCTTCGGATGGCCACAGAAGAATTTTTCCAACACAATCCCCCTTCCTCTGCCTGTACTGCAAGCACATGGGAGGCCTACAAGGCAACCATTAGGAGGAATCATTAGCTTCAACTCACATAGCCAGAAGATGAGGGACAAGGAACTTCGTCAGCTAGAGAACACTTTAAAAATATGCAGGCTAAATACAAAGCGAAACCCTCATTGCTTCAGACACTGTCAGTTATAGCTGGCCTGTCTGCCATTCGATTAAAAAATCAACACCCTGGTAAGCAGGAAGGCTCAACTCTATATTCGTAGGGCCCAACACCACTACCAAGCTGAGGGAGAAAAGGCTAGCAAGCTGTTGGCCTGCAGACTAAAACAAAGACAAGCTGAAAGAACTATCATCAGCCTAAGGGATGGGTCAGGGAAGCTCTCACTGAACCCCTCTTCAATTAACAATATCATGACCGAGTTCTATAAAACACTTTACTTCTCCCATGGGTGTTGGGATGAAAAATCCTACACTCAGTTTACTGAGATCTTATCCCTCACTAAAATTTCTGACTCACAGAAAGACACATTAGACCAACCCATCATGGAGGATGAAATCCACGGGGCGATTACTAAGATGGCCCGTCATAAAGCACTTGGGGGGGATGGGTTTTCGTTGGACTTTTACAAACTGATTCAACCCTTGATTACAGCCCCCTTGGTGAACATGCTGAATGAGGCTCACTCATGTGGGCAGCTCCCTCCTACTCTATCTGAGGCCATAATTACTGTACTACCGAAAGAGGGTAAAGATCTCTCTCTCCTTGCTAGCTATAGGCCAATTTCATTAATTAATACCAATGCCAAAATCTTGGCCAAAGTCCTGGCTACCAGACTGGAGGAATTTCTACCAGAGATTATTCACCCTTCACAGGTGGGGTTTGTTAAGGCAGAATCAGCTCAGATCATATTCGGGCCCTAGTACCATTAATACATATAGCGGCTTCACTTCCAACCCTGGCAGCAGTCACAATTGATTTTGAGAAGGCATTTGACTTGGTAGGCTGGGAATATTTACATACAGTCCTGAACACCTTTAATATTGGCCCATAGTTCACCACCTGGATAAAAACCCTCTATGCATGTCCGACGGCCAGGGTTCTTACTATTAATGCCATTTCTGACCCTTTTCACCAGCAGAGAGGGATCAGACAAGGATGCCCACTGTCCCTTTTACTTTTTGTTTTAGCTGTTGAACCCCTTGTGGCTGCCCTCAGAAATCATCCACACATATATGAAATTCAGATCAAAGACAAATGTTATACCACTAAGTTGTATGCTGAAGATTGCCTGATCTTGACCAAAGACTTACCACACAGCCTTCTACACATCCTGTCCACACTACAAACATTCAGACTACTCTCAGGCTTAAACATCAATGTGGCAAAGTCTGAAATCCTTCCCCTTAATGCTCTCACCTTGTTGGTTGGTGTGGGAACCCGGGGATTAGCTTGGGCGAAATTGGAAATAAAGTACCTGGACATCCGACTTACTTCCAAACTTACAATCCTAATGGACATAAACTTAAAACCCCTACTGGCCAAACTTCGAACTGTCACGAACAGATGGGCACAACTGCACCTCTCCTTGGCAGGCAAGATCACCACGATTAAAATGCTGCCTCCCCCTAGAGTATATCATTTACTGTGTCACATTCCCTTTCTTTTACCTGACACATGGAACCAAATGCTGAACACCCAGCTTAGCCCCTTTCTATGGGGTTCTACCAGGCCTAGATATAGTACACAAAGCTGAGGGCTCAAAACCTGAGAGGGGGGGATGGAACTTACTTGACTTCTATCAGTACTCCATTGTGTTTATTGTAGCAAAGACATTAAAGGGGGAAGGTTCCTACCAACCCCCTCTCCCTCCAGTTTGGTCCCAAATAGAAAGAGACCTTATGAAGGGGCCCTTTGGTTTCTGCTTTTGTGCCATATCCCATCCCAGAACTTCACAAGAGTTGGCTTTCCATCCAACAAGCTCATCTGGCATGGCAAAAATTGGGGCTTAAATCCTCTCGCTGTCTTGACCTGAGGATATACACCCCACTCTGGCACAACCCCAACCTTTGTATTAATAACTCTCCCATGAACTGGGCGGGCTGGGTTTCTAAAGGGATAATGTATACTGGGGCTCTGGAAACCCTGGAACATTCTGACAGCTCATCCAATCCACGTTCCTCTCACTAATTGATTATGCTGACTTCATATATGGCCAGTACCCAACCTCACACGTTGCTAAATTCGACATACTGTATCATAGAGCTCTGAGATTTATAACAGGCCTCCCTTTCCACCCACCACTGTTCATTATATGCAGCCTGGGACAATCTGAAGTCCCTAGGTGGAAAGTCAACCCCCTCCCAAATCAACTCAACATAAATGGCTCCATCTCAAACAACCCACACCTGCTGGCAGAAGTGCTAAACTCCACCTTCTCAGATCTCAGCACTACTCTCCCACCAAACTTCTTCAGCCAAACCTTCCCCCCCTTGCCCTCATCCATCCCAGCGGCTCCTCCTTTCTGCTTCCAGACCCTCACCCCTCAGAACACTAAACCTTACCTTCTCAAAGCCCTTAAGAAGACCAGCATCAGTACTGACACACTTGATCTTAGATTTCTGCAACTGACCATTGACAAGGTCCTCTCCCTAACCGCACTGCTCAACCTCTCTCTGCATAAGAAAGTTCCTCCCTGTGGAAGACAGCCCTCATAACCCCCATCCACAATCCTGGCAACCATCTCTCCCCCAGTAACTACCACCCTATATCTATCCTTCCCCCACTCTCCAAGGCCCTCGAGTGCATAGTGGCGGATAAACTCTCAGAGTACCTATCCAAATACAAACTCCTGTCTCCTGAATAACATGGTTTCAGAGAAGGGCATAATATGACCACAGCCCTCCTCAACCTCACTAGTGTCATACACTCTGCTCTGGATAAGGGCATGCTGGCTGGTGCAGTCTTCCAAGACCTATCAAAGGCCTTCAACACTGTTAATCACCCTCTTCTCCTCCTCTCCACCCTGTCTCAAATCGGCCTCGCCCAGGGCCCCTAAGTTGGTTCACTGACTACTTGTCCAACTGGTCCCAAAGGTGAAAATCAACTCCACCACCTCAAGCCAACTCCCTGTCTACTCTGGAGTACCATAAAGCTCCATATTAGGTCCCCTTCTCTTCAGCCTCTTCTAAATCCTCTCCCAGAGCCTGCACTGGAATGATCCTGCTGTATGCTGCTGACGCCCGTTCCCTACACATCTCACCCAAACCCAACCCAACTTGAACTCTCCTCCAAACTTCCTTCTTTACGGAAGCAGAGTCCTGGTTCACCAAACACAAACTCGTGCTTAACCAAAACAAATCAAAGACTAGCTCTTTGCTCACCACCAGAACAAACTTAAGCATACCCCACTAAAAATCTGCATGTCTACCACTCTACCCCTTGAGCAGGTCCACTAGTTTAAATACCTCAGAATAACACTTGACCCTGCCCTTACTTTCCATAACCATATACAACAGCTTTGCTCCAATCTAAACTCCCATATAGGACTCCTCTACCGTCATCAGCAATGCCTCTCCCCGAAGCCCTCCAACTTGCCATCTCCTCCTCGGTACTATCGGTGGTTGATGATGGCATTGTCATCTATAGGGGCTGACAACACTGCCCTAAAAAGGGTCAAAGTGTTGCTCAACAAAGCCTGCCATCTCTCGCTGGGCTGCCCCAGTACCACCCACACCTGCTCCCTCTATAACCAAACAAACTGGCTGGATTTTGATGACAGACTGCAATACCACACCTGCCTATTAGCCAAAAATATCTCCACTGGGCTCATGGCCCCTTACCTTTCCATACTCCTGCAACTGACCCCATATGCAAGGAACACCAGGAGCTCCCTCAAATCATCCCATCAGGTGCCAAGACAAAAAATCTCCCTAGGACAGCACTCCTTTATCTACCATGCCCCAGCTTGGCTAAACTCACTCCCACCACACATTGCCAAGGAAACCAAGATTGGCCACTTTAAATTCCTACTGCACTCCCACCTTCAAGCCTCATGCTCCTGCACCTGTCCCTAACTCCCTTTACACAGGATAACTAATTTGTCCTACCCTCTAGCCTTATTCCCTCTGGTTGAAATATGGATGCCTAGCCCTCCTCCTTACCCCCTGCTCTCTCTTCTTGCCCATCTTTCTGACAATGGACTCTGTCCAGCCTCTGACTTCCACCCAACCTATGTGCCACCCTATCTTTTTTTCCCACCCATCCCCTAGTCCTCTCCTGAGCCACTATACAATCCTTGATCTCGGCTAAGGTGCCATGGCTCTAACCATGGCCTGCCCTATGCCCCTGCCATCCCTTCCCCAAAATCTTCACCTAAGATAATACTTAGCAATGCCTCTAATGTTATGATTCTTGACCATGTTGCTGTATACAGTGTAACACAGTCTGCACAAATCTGAACCTAAGATAGTACCTAGCAATGCTTCTAATGATATGATTCTTGACCATGTTGTTGTATACAATGTAACACAATATGCACAATGTGTATGTGAACTGCACCTGTCTTAAACACCTGTTTCAGTCTGTTACATGTACTGTATTCATCTCTGTAATTGATGTGGAGCCTTTGAAAAGGAGTCTTTAACTCAAAAGATTGTAATTCTGAAACAGCCAAATAAATAAAAAAATTAAAAAATTAAAAAAAAATGAAAGAAAGGAATCAAATGAGGGAGAGGTGGGAAGCAAGACAAGTGAACAAAATAGTAGCACTTATAAAACTATTTACAGTTCAGAAACAGTTCCCAAAATAATTAACTAGTAAAATACATTTAGACAATAAACAGATTTAATAGTCACAAGAGCTACATACAGTACACACACTTTGAGTATTGATAATTTTCTGATAGAAAAGGGAACACCTGCAAATATAGCAGGCACAAGCAGACAGTGAGGGGAACTAGCGAACATCTCAGTGGAGCAGCATGACCAGCCACAGGGCTTCCTCACAGCTAACTCCAGGCATTCTAAAAGTGACAGTAACTTAAAAGGCATACTTAAAGTGACAAAGTGACAGTACTTACATTGTACTGCTTAACAGTATATATACCTGCTGACAGTGAAAGTGCAAATCATAACAATTGCAAAAATGCTTTAAAGTGCAATAGTCACGTGCAAAATATGGCTGAATACTCAGACTGACAAAATATCTAACTCCAAGGGGAGGGACAACAGAGAAAAATATATTAGTTATGGGGAGTGAAGTCTGTAAAGGCTGTAAACCAGATCAGAACCTGGGTCACACAGAGCACACTAGCTGAGCTATCCATGGTTCACCCCTCCACACCACTGGAGCAGCTCGGCCAGCAGCCCCATCCAGCCATTCTTTCAGCTACAGCAGAAGGGGTAAGGTAGCATTCTGTCACATCTGCTACCTTACCCCATTGGGAGGAATACCATCAGGTTAATTACTGTTGGGATTCCTTATCTGTCAGGCAATGCTGGCCGTGGTACTGAATGTAGGGATAGTGAATTTCTGGATACCATATGTATATACCTGCAGGACAATGGTTCACCTTTGGATCAATTTTCCATTTCATCAGGGTGATAAGGAGCAGGCCATGCCAGAGTCCTCCAGAAGTTGGACATCACCATTGGGAGTGGAGGAGTGGTGGATCAGAACAACAAATAAGTTCTGTGGGGGTTTCTTGGGGGACTGAGTTCTGTATTTTTAAAAAAAGAAAAAACTGCTTTAATGTTCTGAGCACTGGGCACAGGGGGATTGGAGACTCTTGGGAAGGGGAGGAAGCACTGGAGGGTAGGCTGAGGGCAAGAGATCAGTGGCCATTGTCTGGCACCATTGGAGGTCCCACTGGACCTTATGACTGTAGGCAACCAATAGGGCAGCTGTAGTCCCTATATATTACCCAGAGATTCAAGTGACCCCTTGAGTGACAACTCCAAACCATGAGTGCCATGAAGTTGGAGTGTGTCATCTGACCTAGTGACATCTGGGGGAGTTGGCATGGCATCCTCAGGGAGGACTGCAGGCCACGTTGGACACAGTAGTGAGGTAAAGGGGCAAAGGAGGTAGAAATCCACTGCAGAAGGTGAAGGTGGGACTACAGTCAAACCAAGATCAGCCTACATTTGAAAAGGGTGACAAGGAAGAGAGCTTGGGGGTACAATACAAGGTGGAAGGAGAATGTAGTGTATCCCCATCTCAGATCAGTCTACATTTGAAATAAAGCAATATGGTAGGAGGGGTTAGGGGATTAAAAGGGATTGGGGAAAACTATAAACAGCACTGACCAGGTCACAGCAGAGATACAGAACTGGTGACTAGGACAGGCTGAGGAGGGAGGATGTGAGGAATGGAGCTGGTACAGGAAACAGGATGGCTGGGAAAGGTGGAGGTGGGGAATACGAGCAGTACAGGAGTCAGGATAGTGAAAGGGAAGTGGTAGCTGTAATGGTTGTGGGGCTGCAGTCTTTCTGGGGACAGTGTGAAGAACAGGGGCTGTCCAGTGTGCAGGAGCCAGGAACCAGCTCAGGTCAGAGATAAGAATGCTCAGATGGGAGCTGGGGATGGTGTGGTGTCAGAGAAGCAGAGCAGCAGAGGAAGGGGCAGGTGGTGGTTGCCCTGGGGAAAGTGGATAGCAGGCATGGGATATGAGCAGGGAGGATAACCCAATGTCCAGGGATATCTCTTCCTCAGAGATCCAGGGAGACCAAAGGGCAGGATTGGCAGGTGGTAGAGGGAACTGGTAGGAAAGAAAGAGGAACAGCAGAAGCAGGAAGGGGAGGGACTGGGAGAGGAAGAACAGGGGAGGGATATGATGATGGGGTGCTCTTAGTGAGCAGGTATGCAACACTAACCAGAGTAGAGGAAGGGGAATCAGCTGATAGCATGAAAGACTGTGATAACCCAGAGTTAAAGGTCAGAGGTAAGGGGAGGAGAGAGGGGACTAGTCTAGGAAGGCAGGGAGGAAGAGGCAGTCAGGGTGGAGCAGATGATGGGGGATGGAGGCAGGAAACAGAGTAAACAAAAGGGGAGGGAAAATTGGTAGTAAGCAAGGTTAACCAGGGAGGGAAGGGGCTAGGAGGATGCTGAAGCAGATGGGGGGACGGTAATGGAAACAGCTGGAAGTTAACCATAACAGAGAGGGCTCAGTTGAATGTGGAGGTGACTGGTATACTAGGAGAGGAAAGGAGGTTGGAAATTGCAGTGGACTGAAGGGTGGTAATCATTGGTGATGCTATAATTAAGGGTATTCACCGGGGTAGGAAGGGGGACCCAAAAATAAGAAGGAGGGTTGTTTGTATGCCAGAGATGACTGCAAAGAAGGCAGAATCAAAAATCATGGAAGTTGTAAGGGAGGTTGGTGGAATATCTAACTTAGTCATCCATCTGGGAACCAATGACATAGCAGAAGAGGAGGTAGAGGTAGTACTGGGCAGGTTCAAGGAGCTGGAAAAGACCTGCAAGGAGGTAATGAGCTCTTTGGCCTTTTCAGAGATGATACCAGTTCCCAGAGCAAACACAGTCAGGAAGAAGAGGATAGACGAGTTTAATAACTGGCAGAGGGGCTGGTGCAGGGAGGAAGGGTTCAGATGTATTGGGGAATGGGGGGACATGTGGTCGAACAAAATGCTATACTTGCCAAATAGACTGCACCTACGTAGAGAGGGCTCAAAAGTACTCAGAGACACACTGGGGGAGTACATAGAAAATGAGCCGAGTTTAAACTGATGAGGGATAGGGTGCACTAGCAGGCCCAGGGACTCTAGGACAAGGAAGGAAATAGACCCTACCCCCCCATAATGACAGTAAGAATCAGGAGGGTGGATGTAGAAAGGAAGTGGAACAATTAAGTGTGGGGGTGAGGGGGAGAGTACAGGAGGGAGACAGGTCAGGAAAAGAAGAGAAGGAAGGGAAGGAGATGCAGAGTCGAGGTGGAAGGTGGTGTAACTGAATGCTCGTAGTCTTGGTAACAAGATGGCAGACCTGCAGGCCCTCTTAGCTGATGGGAAGAGAGACACAGCAGCAATACCTGAGATCTGGGCCACACCAAACCATGACTGAGACCTCTCAATCCTGGGATACAAACTATATAGGAGAGACAGGGTGATAGGCGGTGGTGGTGGCCTATATCAGGGAGGGGATAACATGTATGAGGGAGGAGACAGAAGAGGATGGAAACACTATGGATTCAGCTACAGTTCAATAGAGGGAGAACAGTAAGGTACAGTGTGGTCTACAGACCACCCAACCAAGAGGAAGAAAGAGACAGGGAGATGAAGTCACAATTGCTGGAAGGAAGGGAGAAGTGGTGGCAGTAGTGAGGTATTCATGGATGACATTCTATTAATAGTCAAAAATATTAATCAATCAATAAAAAAACATTTGGAATTGGTAGAATTTTTTTCAAAAATTTCAGGATACAAATTAAACAAAGTGAAAGCAGTTATGATGAGAATTACAGAGAAAGAGGACAGTATACTGTCTGCAATAACCGAAGAGTTTTTATTGGACACAAAAATAAAATATTTGGGACTGACCTTAACAAATGATCAAAAGGACAATATTACCATTAACTATAATAAAGTATTAAATAAAATAAAAGAACAATTAAATAACCTGCAAAACCTGGCCTTATCTTTATGGGGAAGCATTGACCTAATTAATATGAAGGTAATGCCACATTTTACATCTGTTTTGCAGAATATTCTTGACTTCATTTGGACAGTTGGTTTTGTCAAATTAAAATATGTTTTAAAGAAATTCATTTGGTGTGGAAGGAAACCATTAATTTCATGGGTACAATTACAATACCAAGAAGTAGAGTAGCTTTATGATGTCCTGACCTACATAACATACACACAAAAAAGTACAATATGCATCTTTGTCATGGATATGGACTTTTTCCTTAAAAAGAACATGAAATTATAAAAAAATTTATAGACCTTAATATGAATTAATCTATAAAAATAGAAAGCGTGTTGATCAATACAACTAGAGTGTTGCACCATGTTCCTCTCTTCAAGACTTGCAATGTGATAATTAAAGAGGTAACACAAAATTTAAGTAGAGAAAAAATCCCA
Organism: Neoceratodus forsteri; assembly: GCA_016271365.2. NCBI lineage: Eukaryota > Metazoa > Chordata > Ceratodontiformes > Ceratodontidae > Neoceratodus > Neoceratodus forsteri. The sequence continues at coordinate 417,132,059 of CM057456.1, read as the reverse complement.
TGGCTTTATTATAATATATGGTACAGCAGAATCATAATAGTTGGCCTAAGGGACAGAAAATAAGAATCCATTCTGAAATCAAAAAATCTAAAATTATACTGAAGAACATCTTATACAAAGACAAATTCCTAACTTATGAGGAAATTGATCTATTTGATTCCTATTATAAGAAAATATCTTACTTTGACTACTTTACACTTAAGAAATGTTTAGATCTTAAAAATCAATATAGTGCGACAGTGACTGATAACTATTTGAAAATGCTAAACTTATAGACTAAAATTATTGAAAAGGGAGAAGATAAACTGTTAAGTAGACTATACAAGCTCTTAAATAAAAAAAATTCTAAATAAAAAAGATGATAAATGAAATGAAATAAATAGTAATCTAACTGAACAACAATGGTTAAACATCAGAACTCAGGCTAATAAACTATACTTCTCAGCAGGAACATATTTAAACTCATTCATTAAGTTTATTGTATAGTTTAAAAGCTGTTACAAATATAAACAGCAGAATACAAAAAAACAAATGCAGATTCACAGGTTTAAAATACAAGTACAGACACACAGATAAAAAATCCATTAGGGCCCTTAATAAAGAAGATTGTACAGCTGTATACTGTACATTAATATTCATGTAATAGACATTTTCTTCTTAGTTTTACTTACAGCATGAAAATATTGAGCTAGCCTTTTCAGGGACTGTTGGGTCTTCAGTGTGCAACAAAATATTCGTAATGCTGTTCTTATCAATATTGAGCTTATAAAATGGGTTTGTGTATTCTAAATGGGGGTTCTAGTTTTAGCTGTGCATTAGACACATCTAATGCATGCTAACAACCAATCAGATTGCTTGAAACCCTTTGCTCATTTTATAAATACTATTTATTTATTTAGTTTTTGTTGACCGGTAAGTGCACTAGACAAATCCTGCCTATTTTCAGGCACAACCCGGAGGAGAAGATACAGATGAATGCCAACTGATCTTGAACCAGATTAAGCATTTGTGAATGGTGCTAACCAATATGCTTTTTCTTTAGCATACCATGTACAATGTCACATAACATGTATTAAGTTCTCAATCCCTGTATGTGTGCAGTCACAATTTCCAGACTCAATTCCTGTTTTGTTATATCTAAATAAGAGCATATAGCTAGGAAATTGTTCAAACTTGTACTTGCTAAATAACACCCTTAGTTTTGGGTTACTCAGGGTGTCCAGAAATGGTTTAAGCCCAAAAATAGTAATTATTTTAGGCAAACCATTTTGAATAGCGTGAATTTGCTATAAACTCTAGATCATATGTATTCCACTGATTAATGACCTTTTTGGTTATGTATTTCTTATATTTTGTGCTTAATAATATGCCCTTGTCAACTGCATGCTTTAGGCTAGCTAACTTATGTTTTTTGATAAGGTACATTAAAGAGGTATACCAAAGCCATCTTTAAAACCTACATTAAACCAGGTCTCTTTCTCATAGTAACAATATTTCACCAAAGGATTGCTTTCTGGTCTCATTAATCTAATTCAGTAATTTAGTTTCCTTGCCTCAATCAAAGCATTAATATTGGGAGGCCAAGTTCAGCTGTCAGATAGGGTGCAGGACATGCAAACCCCACTCTCAGAATATTCCATAATACCTTATATAAGAGTGATAATATTTTATTCATTTTCTTATGTTCCCAAACATCTGAGCCATATAATAATTGTGCTTCAAATTTTGCTCTGATAGTTTCCAAAAATGGGTGCAAAGTAAATCCCCCATATTTTGAATTAAATCTTATCAGACCTCCAAGATATTTTTTCAGTTTTTTGGAGATTTTTGTCATATGAGCTGACCATCCACAATTTTCTTGGAAGGTAATACCTAAGTATACATAACTGGGAACAACCTCAATTTTGTCTTTCCCAATATACCAGTTACCCAATCTTTTGTTACCTCCAAAGATAACGGCTTTGTTTTGTTTAGATTTATTTTTAATGTCAGTTCTGTGGACCTAACCTGGAGAAAGTCCAATTTTTTTGCAAGCCACTTTGAGAAAGAGATAGTAAAACCAGATCGTCTGCATATGCAAGCAGAGTGCAGACCAGGAAACTGAGTCTCAGCAAGAAATAAATCAATTAAAAGAAAAATAATAGAACGTGCTTACTTTCCACCAGCAAATATCGAAAGAATAATTAATAATGCTAATCTAACTTGCTGGCATGATTGTGGTAAGGAAGCAAACCTGGAACATTGTATGTGGAGCTGTTCCAAAATACAGCATTGGTGGAAAAGAACAAAAGACATTATAGCACAGATGTTTCAAACAGATATCCAATTAAAACCTTTAAATTTTCTGTTTAATTATTTACCAGAAATTTAACATAATAAAAATGCCTCAAAAATTTTAGCATTAGGAACAATGGCCACAAAAGGTTGCTACTGGAAATATGGAACTCTCCAAATGAACCAGGATTTGAGGAGAAAATGATGGAACATTTTCAGAGAAACAATAATGTATGAAAATTGTGGTGGGACATCCTGGAGGATAAACAAGACATTTTAGGGACAAGTTGGTGAGCATTGGAAGAAATATTACCACCAATATTAAGAATATTAAAAAAACATATGTAAGTGTAACCCTGGCAAAGATAAATATGAATGTGTATGCAAGGAATTTTGTCATTACTATGAAAGCACATAACACAAGGATGTGAAATGGGTAAAAATGGAATGTATTTGAAATCTATTTTGTGTTATATAAATGTATATTAATACATGAAAATAAAAAAATAATTATTATGGGAATAAAATGCTGGAAGCTGCAAGGAAGGGAGAGGTGGTAGTGGTGAGAGACTTTAATCTGTCCAAGGTGGACTGAGACATACTGGCCACATCCTGTGCCAGGTGTCAGGTGATCCTGGATGCAATACAAAGTGGGTTCCTGACTCAGGGCTTTACTAAGCCCAGTGAGGGGGCAATCCTTGATCTAATGCTCACAAATGAGGAGCACTTACAATAGATAATGTTCAGGGAACCCTTGCGTGGTAGTGACCAAAGCACAGTGTGGTTCAGGATGGATGTGGGCAGGAAAAGCATCCCCACTAAGATCAAAATCTTTGATTTCAGGAGGGCAGACTTCAGGAAGATTGGTGAGGTGCTAAGAGGCACCTAGAGGACATCAGAGTGTATATGGAGGTGGACCAAAAATGGACCGTCATCAAAGAGGCAATACTAACTGCCACAGCAGAGTGTGTTAGGTTGAGGGAGAAGAACTCAGGGCCAAAACACCCTGTTGGTTCACTGCTGAGGTTGCCAGGGCTGTGAGGGACAAGAGGTCAACCTACAGGAGATACAGAAGACTACAAGTCAGGTGGATAAGGAAAACTACTTGAAGTTGGTCATGGTGGCATGCAAGGTAGAGCAGCAGGCTAAGGCAAAAAAGGAACACCAAATAGCTGACTGAAGGAATCAAGAAGGGAGAGAAGGCCTTCTTTAATTACAGAAGTGAGAAAAGGATTAAGAAGGATGGGATGCTAGGCTTAGGAAAGGGGATGGATGGGTGGAGGAGAACTGGGGGAATAGCGGAGGTATTGAATGAATACTTTGTTCCATCTTCACTAGGGAAAAAGATGGACCAGTGCCATCAAGGAGGGAAGGAGGCACAGATGTGGTGATAGAAGAGGATAGAGTGAGGGAGAGTCTGCAAGCACTAAAGGTGGACAAGTCCCGGAACTGAATGGCATACATCCAAGGGTACTGAGGAGCTGGCAGGGGAACTTATGTGGCCACTGGCAGGCTTCTTCAATAGTTCCCTTGAGTTGGGTGTGGTGCCACAGGACTGGAGAAAGGCACATGTGGTGCCCCTCCACAAGAGTAGTCCCAGGGATGACTGGGGAACTACAGGCCAATCAGTCCGACCTCAATCATGTGCAAGCTCATGGAGACCATACTTTGCCAATAACTTTATTTTAATTATTATAGAGACAGCACCACTACACCAATGAGTAATGAATATAGAAATGAAGGAGGTACACAGGTTGGTGCAAACTGAATATACAAAAACTATTATAGTCTTTCAATTAATCAAGAAAACTAAAACAATAAAAAGAGAAAAGGAACCAAATAATGGAAAGGGAATATATAAACAGTCCCACCCACCCACCACCCCGCAGCTATCCGTAACATTGATAAAAACCTGGAATAAAAACCTGGAATAAGTGAAGTTATATTGAAAACCTTGGTTCAGCTGGAATATGAACAATTAAGGGGAGGGATGGAATGACAACATTGGAGGAAGGAAAATCGTATTGGTTAGAAGAAAACATTATTTAATTGGGATTTATAAGACCAAGGGTGTCTCAATGCCACTACCGTAAAAAGGGGAACTTGTCCCGCAGACATTGGTTAAAGTCCTTCCAATATTTGTCAAACTTGTGCTGTATGTCAGAGGTCATGTAGACAGTCCTTTCAGCAAGTAGTGCATTCATGAATACCTCCCACCATGGAGACCATACTTACTGAAAGGTTGGTAAGGTATGTAGAGAAAAATGGTCTCCAGGATGAGAGCCAGCATGGATTTATGGGAGGAAGATCATGCCAAATAAATCTGATTGAGTTCTTTGACTGGGTCACCAGGGCAGTGGACAGAGGCCAGGTGGTGGACATCCTTTACCTGGACTTCAGCAAGGCCTTGAACTCTGTACCTCACAAGAGGTTGAAGCAGGAGACTGGCAGATCCAAGGGTTGGGAAGAAGATGACCTAGTAGGTAGAAAGCTGGCTGAGTGGCAAGACTCAGATGGTGGTGATAGGGAGAGAGTTATCCTGCACCAGGGAAGTCACCAGCGGGGTCCCGCAGGGTTTGGTGCTGGGACCAGTGTTGTTCAATGTCTTCATCAATGCCATTGGGGAGGGCATTAAGGGCAAAATGTGCCTACCTGCAGATGACACCAAACTCCATTGGAGGGTGGACACAGTGGAAGGGATATAAGACCTGCAGGAAGACTTTAGAAAACATGAGAGATGTCAGGGATTTGGCAACTTGACTTCAATGCTAAGAAATGCAAATTTATGCATATTAGAACTGGAAACACAAGGACCAAGTACTACCTGGAGGGATCTGGGTAGCAGCAACAGAAGAGGAAAAGGATTTGGGTGTGATGATAACTAACAACCTGAAGCACTACTCTCAGTGCAAAAGGGCAGCAGTGAAGGCAAACAGGATACTGGGGTGTATAGCCAGAGGAATCAGCAGTAGGCAGCAGGATGTTATACTGCCCTTGTGCAGGTCACTGGTGAAACTGTTTCTAGAGTATGAAGTAAGATACTGGTGTCCATACCTTAAGAAGGACATCAATCTGCTGGGGAAGGTCCACAGAAGGACAGCTAAGATGATTGCAAGTCAGCAGGGTATGTCTCATGAGAAGAGGTTGGAAGCCCTGAGGATGTACTTTCTGGAGGTGAGGAGGGAGAGAGGGGACATGACAGAGACCTTCAAATACTTGAAGGGGATAAATAGGGTGAATAGGGAGGATCTCTTCAAGCTAAGGGGCAACCAAACCACAAGAGAACACAGTCTAAAGCTGGAAGGAGGGATGTTTGGAAGCCCTTCTTTATGGGAAAGGGTGGAGACCAATTGGAATGTGCTCCAGAGGAAGTGAAGTTAGTGAGCAGCTTTAAGAGGACTTGGGATAGGCATGAGGGGAAACCATGGGGCTTGAGGGAGCAGATAGGGTGGAATGGAGGATGGGGGGGCAGGGTCAGTAACGGAAGCTAAGGATCCTGCAACACGAAGCAGACTTGATAGAACAAATGGCCTTCTTCTGCTGGCTTCTTCTTATCTTCATATTAAATTTACAAAATTTCTTTGAAAGTTACACAAAGCGAAATTCGCAACTTCCTCGGCTCTTATCAAAAGAATGACTATGAAGACACCACAAAGTCCATCATGTGAAACACAAAATGATGTAATAATAAGCTTGGAAAATGTGTTTATTTTATGTGTGGGTTAGGGTATTTAACAATGGTGTTGTCTGTCTGAATATTACGCCATATTTTTCATATGATTATTGCACTTTTAAAGTGTTTTTGCACGTTATGATTTGCATATTCACTGCTAGCAGGTATAGTGTATACTGATAAGCAGTACAACATTACGAAGCACTGTCAAATTAAATAAATCCTGGCTGTAAAAACAGGAAGGAATGTTATAGCTGTTACACCATGATAAAGCACTGAGTTCTGGCATTAAAAGTTGGTGAACTGTTCTGGGAAGTTGGGACTTTGGTATGGGCATTTAATAAACCTTTCTTTGCACATTATCTCTTTGTGTGTTTGCGGTTCATGGTGCCAGACATTCTGGCTGTTGTTTGGTACATGTGTAATGTCTGTGGCACAAGTAGCCCCAGGGAGCGTCCCTGTCATTTGTTGCACTGATACAGTCTCTGGGTCAGCTCCCACAGACCGCATTTTGTTAATTGTCAATAGTTTTTTCATAATGGTTGCCAGCGACAGGCAAGTTATGTCCACTGAGCTGACAGAATTCTATACTCATGATTTTTCAAAGCACAGAACTGGCATCAGCCCTCTCCTTGATCTTGCCCATGTTTTGTCCCAGCATGATGGAACAGCAATCCTACGTTGCAGAAAGTGAGGAAGAAAACCCTAGGCCCCAGCTCACAGACACACAATGTTAACCAGTATCAACAAGGAAAGGATAGTATAGAAGCCTACTGACAACTTGAAAATACAACTTCAAAAGCCAGATGTATGTACTGGCAGTGCTGTAGTCTGGAGGCCTGTCTGAGTGTTGACTGGTTACCCAGTGGCTTCCACATATCAAAACACCTAACCTTCGGTTAAGACAGAGATTAGTTTATTAAAAAATGGGAGCAGCAGGCTTTACAGTCCTCAGCAGGATTTATTAAACTCATATTAGAAGATGCCAAAGAGGTGGAGGAGTTGATTAAACAGGAACTAAAAGAGAAAGAGGACATACAAAGTTTTGAGAAGTGCTCCGTATACCCTAGGTTCCAAAAGATCTTGAAAAACACTATACAAAATAAAAGATAAGAAAGTAAGTAAAGCCAAATGGAAAAACATTTCTTAGAGATAAGACAGATCCTGAACAGGGCTGGATATTTTATTAGGGGGAGTTAAACCCAATAGAACACCACAGTTTTGAAAAACTAACTAATGGGATGATATCTACAAGCAGCTGAGAATCAGAAAGCTCAGATTCTACCCTATTTTTAGGGAACAGCCCCATCCACCCATCCATCCACCCATCCAATCTCCAACAGAATCAAGAACTAGAGGAAGAGATCATCAGGAGCAACCCCTGAGATGCAGCAAGTGGATAATACACTTCATGAAAAATAGTGGAGATGAACCAGTCATGGAGGACACAGAAGATGAGGAAGAGGAGCAACCACAACCAAGACCATGGAGAAAAGGCAAAGGGAGCAAATCACTGCAGAATCCCAGGAACTGCGGGACACATTGACAGTGGTAAATATCTCTAAATAATAACTGGTGACCCCCATTATCAACCCATTTTGGAGTGCTATAAAAAGTTGTATCAACCTGTAAGTTGATACGGAAAACTTGTATCAACCCATGGGTTGATATGGCTTTGACAGTCTCGTACCGGGTTGTCTGTAGCAGTCCAGCCCAATAAAACAGTCTGAGGCAGCACGAGATGGTTTTCCAACCATGGATCCTCACTGACATCATAACACTCGGTTCAAAAAACATACACTGCCGAATCACAAAGCGTAAAATCATACTCTCCACTACTCCTTATTGTTTCCATGGGCTGCCTGAACTTTCACCTCCATGTCACAGCAACTGTAATGACCAATCCATTTAAAGATGAATCAACAATGCTTTAGACAGACTAAATAACGCTTTTTTAAGTCTTTTTTTTTAACTTCATTACTGCAATCAATGGTTACTTGAACCATCCAGTTTACCCAGCTCGAATCCACGACCCTAAAGGTACCAAAGTTTGCTGTGTTACCATTCGTTTGCACCAGGTATTATAAAAAATAAAACACATGTGTGGGGGTGATCTGCAGTTTTTTTTTACATGCCCTTGGCGTGTGAAAATATAGAAACCTCGAGCTTCGATCTCAAGGTTTCTATATTATCACATACCTTGGGTGTGTAACAAAACTGCAAATCACCCCACTACATATGCATTATTCTCTATGGAATGTGTTTCTCTTTGATGGAAATTCTACCAACAACAGCAAGGTATGGCAATGGGGGCTGCCATTTGCCCCAAATTATGCTGGCATATATCTCAATATGTGGGAGAAGTATTTCATTTTGAGCACCAACATGAACCCCACTATGTCCTCCTGGACATGTGGAGGTGCTCTATTGATGATGCCATAATAGTGTGGTGGGGGTCACTAGATGAACTGGAACATTTCAAAAAATATATGGAGGAAAGAACCCACACTTGAGATTTAGCATGGTTGCCAGCCAAGAAAAAATCAATTTTCTTGATTTTGAAATTTGGAAGGATAGTAAAGTGGGTGTGAATACTACACTTTTTTAGAAAACCCACAGATACCAACTACCTACTCCATTTAACCAGTTGTCACCTCTCCACACCATTGAAAACACACCCAAGAGCCATTTTTTAGAATGAAAAAAAAACTGTATCATCAGGAGGAGTTAACATCACACTCATGAAATAACTCAGCATTTTCAGGATTAGGCTATAGTCAAACATGTATAGTATTACCAGAGTGAGAGTGGAGGTGGAAAAACTGGATAAAGAATGCCTCCTTATGTATCAGAGAGCAAACCGACAAAATCAGAATGAAAGTATGATTGATGGACACGCAGAACAACATGCACCTACTCCTGGTACATCAGACTCAGAAGACAGACCCCCCCCCCACACTGTCACTGAGAGAAATGCACATATAAATATAACTAGACCAAGAAGTAACTTTGTTACTACTGTCTCTAGTCAGGTTACTGGGATCAAGAATATACTAGAGAAACAATGCTCAGTAATAAAAGCAGAACTAGCATTAAAGGTGGTGGGGGAGATGCCCTTGAGAATGATATTCAGGACGGGCAAAAAAATTGGATATCTGGCAACCAGGAGGTTTTATTGCAACACCATAAAAGAAAGCATGGTTATCTGAACCCCCTGTAGGCACCCACAAATGTAGGAAATGCAAGTACTGTCCTGTAATCAGGAAGTCGAAAACTTTCTGTGTCGGTGTGGAGAACAAAGTTTATGAAACAGGAGAATTCATAAATTGTGACTCCTTGGGTGTATTTTACTTGGCAGTATGTACATGCAATTCATTCTCAGTAGGGAAAAATACATAGTTTTATGATCAGGGTGGGGAAACATATGAGGGCTACTGAGAGGCTAGATCCACTGGCAAACCATCAGAAATAGTTGGGGGAACATCATTTCCAGTTTCAAGGTACTGGGAAACCTAACATGGGACCAAGAAGAGTGATTTCATAAACTACTTAGAAGGGAGGCATGAAGAAAATGCCACAGAATCCAGGACTAAATTAATGTGTGTAACTAACCCCATTTTAAAATAAATTACATTTATTGGAGACATCAGACAGAAATAATTTGTTCTAGTTCATTCTAAAGTTATAGCATTGTTTTTCATTTGAAGAAGGTTTGTATATTACACAATGTTCTTAGATTTTTCTATTTCTTATATTGAAATACATTTCCTGCCATGAGTGATCTTACATGAAGAGGTCACACTGAATCTGAATAAGAATATTCAGATAATACTATCACAGTTTATAAAAGCAGTCTCCACATGTTAATGAATTGTTTCTTTTATAGGAATGGCTTCATTAAATATCTATCAAAAAGAATGGATATGAAGAAAACAGAAAGTCTAGCCTGTAAAACACAAAAATAATGTAACAATAAACTTAAAAAAAGGGTTTGTTTTCATGTGTGGGTTATGGTCTTCAACAACAGTGTCATCAGTATTCAGTCATGTTTTGCATGTTATGATTTGCACTTTTACTGCTAGCAGGTATGTGTGTGCTGTCTGTCTATATACTGTTGAGTAGTACAACATTATTAAGCACTGTCACTTTAAGTAAATCCTGGCGGAAATAATGTTATGGCTGTACACCTTGATAAATGTAAGCCTTTTGACTTACCTTAGCTGTTTCTGGGACCTTTAGGTATCTGTGTACTCACCTCTGAGGGGTTAGCCCTGGATTCACAAGTAGACAGAAGTAATGGCAAGATGCCTTCACTGCCAATGGCAGGGAATACTTGTGGACAGATTGTAGGTTCCCACCCACCAGCAAATATATGCTAGCTGTCCCCAAAGACCCTCCCCAACACAATAACAATTCCCCCTTCTTGCAATGATCCACAGTACCAGAATATAAGATTAACAATTAACAGTATTCATTTTGGGGTTGGGGGGAGAAAAAGGGAGGAAAATAGCACACCACCATTAACCACTATTGAAACAATTTCACCCTACACAATCCCCACCTCCCACCTATGGGTGCACCCAGATTCCCAGTGTCAGCGGCCCAAAATGTCTCTAAAGTTCCTTTTGTGGGTACCACACCTTGGTAGACACATCGCTGGGGATCCTTTATTGCGCCCAAAAACTTTAGACAATGGAACTAATCAAACTTCAAGTCTGGGTGCAGGTTTATACCATAGTCCTGCCCAGGGCTTAACTCATTGATTTTACCCTAGCTACCTAAATAAAGGCTGCCCCAAAGTCATAGCTCGGGGGTACTTATAGTTCAGAATTTCAAAGGGTGGCAGAAACATGGTTCATGGTACTGTAGAGGTATCTCATTGGTGGTGCACCACAGCAACAGCAGGGCTGAATGAAAAGGTTAAAGGATGCTGATCTTCACCTGCCTGGCCTTGCCAAATTCACCTCTGAGGCTTTTATTACCAGTGTTCACTAGGCAGGCCTCTTGCCATCTTCTTCACTGGGTCTTCTTTGCTGTTGATCTGAGGGACGGGTAGGCTGAAATTCCCTACACTTGTTGTTTGGCACAAAACACACTTGCAGCTTGGCTTTGGAACAGTCTCTAAGCCCAGCTCTCACAGTCACTCTGACTTGCAGCAGCACAGCAGTCTCTAAATACTTTCCTCACTGAGGGGAATCACAGGATGTTCAGTCTCTTTTATTCTGCTGCAAAATCTATCTTGCTGTTGAGTGCAGTCTCAGCTCAAGACTGCAATCTTACTCTTCCAGGTGGTTAATTCACCCAATGGCTCACACACAGCAGCAGGTACAAATCTTCCCCATGGTATCAGTTACACAGCAAGGCCATTGGGCTACAGACAGCAGTCTTTAGGGCTATGAAGCCCACCACAGTCTCCCTTGCCTCTCACTCAACAGACGCTGCCAACTGAATCCCCTTTGAAGGGCAAACAGTCCTGTCTTATAGTTTTCAAGCAGCTACCTTATGATTGGCTGCTTAATTCCCAGGCACCTTTTGACACTTCCCAGTGGCCCTCTCTTTTCATGAGTCGATGGGGGCTACTATTATTGTTTTTATTTAATTTCCCTGGGAGTATTACGGAATACCAAAATTCAAAATCCTGTCATGTGATATCCTGTGCCTAGCATCCTGACATGACGATCGCCCAACAGATCACCATCCCAATTATGGAACCCCCAACACCACAACTCGGTCACAAGCAGTGATGATTATATTATTTATGGGTTGTAGTAAAAGCCCCTCATGGGGTATGGCAAGAAGTCCGGTGTCTGGCTTTTCATCCTCAGGATGGTGATCTGTTGAGCGATCATGGTTTCGGAATGTCGGGCTTGGGATATCAAACATTGGGTTTTGCATTTCAGCACTTTATAGCTAATCCATTTCCCTTATAATTCTGCCACCTTACATTTAAAACAAGCCTCTTCAGGTGCTGACTGTTACTAGTGCTGGCTCTGCTGCCCAGTGGGAGCCAGACACCTTTATTGCTCTGTGGGAGCCCCTTTCTCTCTCTTTAGAGCTCCCAAAACTCTAACCTCTTTTTGCACCCATTTTAGGTGCTTTTTCAAATTAGAGTCATAGCTTCCTTAAATTTTGTTCTCTGCCAGCCGCACATGTGCACAAGGCATCCAGCAACCACAATTGTTTACATTGGCTGACCTCCCACTTCTCAGCTTCTCCCGAGACGGACACTTACCCCTGTCGCCTGAGGGTGCACAAACAGCAATCGGACCTCGGCCCCCTTCTGACATGGTGCTGAGGAGCAGAAAGCTAGTGGCTGCAGCTGTGAAGAACAAATGGATGTCATGGCCGAATCCCACCAGGGACCACTGAAAGCCCACTGGTCCTGATCCCAGCAGCTATGGGGACTGGAGGCAGAACAGGAACCCTGCAAGCCACAACCCTGATAGGTAAGCCCAACAGGGTTGGGGGGGGGTTATCTACAGCACTGAGTTCTGACATGAAATATTGCTGGACTGTTCTGAGAAGTGATGGCTTTGGTATATGCATTTATTTATTTGTTTTAAATTTCAACTTTTATTAAGTTTTTAACATAGAGGTTCCAACATGAAGACATCAGGTACAAATAAGAGAGAAGCAGACAGTGTACATTCCATGTTGAATCCTCCCATCCACCCCTAACTCCCCTCCATTCCTCCCCCAGCTTGGTACCTTCTCCTGGTTTCTGAGGAGCATGTATAAATTGACTCTATAGGATCTAACCTGAACAGAATAAAACAAAAGTAAAAGGACTCAAAACCTATGGAGCCTTACATACTGTAAGACTTATAACTTTGAGACACCTGTTTGTAAAAGATATAATGTGTAACATCTCCACACTTTTTATAGCGAGAAAGAGAACACCCAGGCTTACTTTAATCTGTTCAACTCGGAGATTAAATAATAGATCTTTAACCATTCTTCATATGTAACAGGGTGGACATCTAGCCAGTGAGACAGAATCAGATTTTTGAGGGTAAGTGATATGAGTGCCATGTGATGCTTCCAAGTTTTGACCCTGATCATGGAAAAATCTCTGATCAAACAGATTTTGAGAGTAAATAAATCCCCAAATCCCAATAATGGGTCCGCCCTGTCTCTTATTTGGTCCCAGATATATCTGATCGATGGACATTCCCAGAAGATGTGAAACAGGTTTCCTTCAGCCTGCTTGCATCTGTAGCAAAGGGAATCCGGTGACCTACCTATTCTGTGGAGTTTTGCAGGGGTCCAATACATATCATTCAAAATTCTGTATTGAGTAAGTTTCAATCTGTCTTACGATACGTATCTGAAAGAGTCTAGACAAATCAGTTTCCATTCTTCTAAAGATTTCTGGAAACATGAATTCCATTATTTGGGAGCTTTCACACACATGTCCAGAGCCTTAGTGCATAAAGAGGCATAGACTGATTAAACAGCATGAGGTTTCCACACAGTGGAACCAACTGCTCCAATCATGCTCTCCCAGCCTCCGGCTTCCCGGGAAGGAAATTTCTGAATTATTAGATGTCGGAGTTGCCAGACTTTAAAGATTTGTGACTGTGGTATGGAAAAGATACCAAGATAGATCTGGAATCCAAGCAAACCTCCTCACAGAATAGGTCCTCCACCCTGGCCATATTAAGTTGAGGGAGCCATAGACGAGAGATAATATCATCCCCAATCTGAAGATTAGGGTTTTCCACTATAGGTTGTCTCAAATCTTTGGTATTCTGATTATGAAGAAATGTGCACAACTGGCCATATACTTTGAGGGAAAGTGAAATGGGAGACTTGTTAATGCTAGCCGGAAGGTATTGTAAGGACGTGTATAACAAGGCCTCTTTGGCAATTTGTAAGCCAAGGAGTTCTCTTTCAAGAATTAGCCAGGCAGGTAACTAGGACAGGGAGACAATCTCTTCTCGGGAAGAAAACCAGCGTAAAAATTTAGTTGCCTGACTCGCCCAGTAGTACATGCCAAAATGAGGTAATTTGAGACCCCCGCCAGGATAGAAGCAGCTAGTTTAAGATATCTACGAGGATGTTTCCTTCCCCATAGAAAGGAAGAGACAAGAATATGAAGCAATTTAAACCATTTTAGAAGTATCCAAATATTCAACATGTTAAGGGGGTAAAATACTCTAGGCAGAATATTCATTTTGACTATACTTATTTTCCCCCAAAGAGATATTGGAAGAGATTGCCACCTCTTAAGGTCCTGTTGAATAGTATCCAGAAGGGTATCCAAGTTCTGTTTTTTCATGAAACTTTCCTAGTAGATATAAAGAAACCTAAGTATGTAATACCTTGAGCTCCATTGTACTTCCATCGGAGAGATATGATTCCTAAAAACCTGTGATTTAGAGGAAAACTAATATTTTAGCAATATTAATTTTATAGTTAGAAACCTCCCAAATTACGTGGATAAGGCATATGCATTTAATAAACGTCTCTTTGCACATTATCTCTGTGGATTGTGTGAGCCCCACTGTCTAGGAGGGGCCTGATGTTAAAAAGAAGGGGCCCAGAGCACAAGTGCTATCCTGAACCATCCTCTGACATCTAAGCTGGTATCCTGAATTATGAGGGAATCCTACCTTTAGATGTCTTCACAGCAGAAAAGGATACCTCCAGACTCCCTCGGCTTTGAGCTTTTACCCCCAGAAGGAGCACTTCAGAGCAGGTGTTGCTGTCGTACAGTTCCTTTACTGCTCTGGCACCCAGACAGACAAGAAGACACCCATTCTAGAGTCCTTTTATCCAGGCTATGTAGAAATTGATTAGCTTTTAAAAAATAAATATAGGTAGTTCATTGTTGTTCAGGGTGCAATCAATGAATCAGATACCAGATTAGGCAAAACCAAGCAAATTTATTTCTCTGGCACCTATAATAATTTAAGGGCCCAAGAGCCAAACTCACTTAAACTGCTTAACAACAGCTCCATGGAGCTAACAACTTGAAATGAGAGAGAGGAAAATGTCAGCACTTAGGCACAGATCCCCAAATCAGCATACAGCAGATTATAACAACCTTCCAGGTGTAAACGGATAGAGCCTTCATTTTGTTGTAAGTACGTAGCTTCTTCCACAGAAACCTATTTTCCCATTGAACCTTCCTTAAACATATCCCTTAAATTCATTCCTCTGCAGGGAATGATTTACTCCTCCCAGTGCCACTGAGGGAAAATTTATTTATTTATTTATTTAGCTTTTGTTGACCAGGTAAGTACACTAGACAAGACAATTGCATATTTTCAGGTACGACCGGAAGAGTACAGGAATTACAGATTTAAATACATAGAACAACATGATACAGATTAAAACAGCTTACAAGTCATGTAAGGCATAGTTTTGTACAGTATGTACACAACAGAATAACACATGCAGCAACTAAGAGCAGTACAAAAGGTACAAGTTGAGATGCAGCAGATACAACACTATTTACAACTTAAAGGCCCCAGGAAGTCGAGTCTTTTGTCCAGAACACATCCAGGAGAGAGGAGTGCTGAGGGGTCAGAATAGATCACAGGGTTTTGGGGCAGCCACAGGCTGAAGAGAGTTTGAGGTGGTTCCATAGGGAGGATCGAAGACAAACCTGTGAGTGGGAGGAGCGGACCTGGGCAGGGAATGCGTTCCACAGTCTGGGAGCACACGCAGCAAAATCTCTACCCCCCATTAGAGTCCAGGCAGCAAGTTTCTTAAGGATGGCAGGCCCCTGAGACCTGAGGGAATAGGATGAGGAGGCAGCCGGGACAAGGAATTTTGCCAGCCCCCGAGGGGTGCCAGTGCCAAGGACCTTTCCCGTGAAGCACCCTAGGATAAAGTCTATGTGATTTGAGGGGGGAAGCCAGTTCAGCTTGCTATAAAGGTCAAATAATCCCGACGGCGACAAGCAGCTCAGAATCCATGGCTGCTCCCAAGTACGCTTAATTCCTTTGATTCCTTCCTTAAGCTGTTACCAGGTGCCCACAGGTGTCTCATTCTTTCCAGCTTGAGTTCTCACTGGAGTTGAGCAGCCCAAAACAGTTGCAGTGGCTCCCTTACTTAACTTACTGTTTCCTGAGGAACCGCAGCCTTTAATGGCCTAAATACCCACCCCAGACATGGGCACGGTGGGTCCCGGTACCTATCCCAGACATGGGCATGGCAGGCACCAACAAGTCCTAGGCTGTGTCCCTCCCATACAGAAACTCCCAGGGCCAACATGCCACTGGGGAAAGGGCATGCTGGTACTGTCACCAACCGACAGCCCTGCTGCAGTCCTGCCACCACTGCAACAGCCCATTAGCTCAGTACTCATACCTGTACATGGATCCATGCCTCATTGCCTGCTGAAAGTAGCTTGTTCACTCCTTCCAGCTCTCGAGTTCCTTTTACACTACAGGCCGGATGATTCCAACAGAATGCTCTCCCAAGATCCTACTGGGGGAGAGGGAGGATGGAATATCTCACCCCTGGACCCAAAGGGCCACTACTGCCTGAACTTGCTCCCTCCCATGTAGCCCCAAGAGAACCGGAGCACTGCCACTGCTAGGCTGACTTGCGTAAGCTGGGGTTGGGGGCCTTTCAGAAACTGCCCTGCTCACACACCGCTGACCTCTGCCTCTCTCCCCTTGCTCAACTCCTCCCAAGTCTTACATACTCCCAAAGATGCTGCCCCTGTTGGTAAAGCACCATAATGGTCTCCAAATGGTGCTTATAATCCCGATCAGCACCAAGGAGGGGGGCCTTGCCAAGGGCTAATAAGCCCCCACTCTTACATTTACAATTCTTGGTGTCAGACTTTCTGCCTGTTGTTTTGGTACTTGAGTAGTGTCCTTGGCACAAGTACCCACATGGAGCAGTCCTGTCCTTGTTTGCACAAATTTGTGGAACAGCCTACTAGCAAAGATAGTGGATATGGAAGCAGAACATGCCTAGCAGGTAAATCTGATCAAATTTTGGCTTACCAAGGAATTACAAGGTACCATAGGTAGTAGAATGGGTGAGGATCTTTATAACTGAGTATGTTTGCACAGCATACTTTGTTTCCCTACTTACAGTATGTAGCAGGGCAGCAGACCTGATGGAGCTAGAGACCCTCTGTTCTTTAACACTGAGTTCTGACATGAAACATTGGTGGACTGTTCTGGGAAGTTGGAGCTTTACATAGATACATTGATACTTTTCGGCAGATAAGGGCCTATAGCCCTCAGTTTGCCTATTTGAGCTCATAAGGTCACTTTAAGTTTTTCTAGAAGTCTGTTACCCTCACTCCTGATCTTCGGGATTCCCTTATGTCTATCCTATGCATTCTTAAATCCTGAGATTGTTTCAGCCCCACCTCTTCCTCAGGCAGGGTGTTCTACTTGTCCATCACCCTTTCTGTGAAGAAATTCCTACTCACATTCCTCTAGTTGCCCTCCCTCCAACTTCATCCCATGCCCTCTAGTCCTGGAACATCTTTTCACTATAAAATAGTGTTTTCCTGCACCCTATTCCTCCTATAAGGTACTTGTATGTCTCTATCATATCCCCTCTCTTCCTTCTCTCTACCAGGGAGTACCTATTCAAGTCCTTTATTCAGACTGTCCTCATAGGACTTGTGATGCAATCCCTGTACCATCTTTGTTGCCCTCCTCTAGACCTTCTCCACCCTGTCTATGTCCTTATGTAAGTAAGGTTCCCCGAACTGGACACTATTCTCCAGGTGGGGCCTCACTAGTATCTTGTATAGTGGAATTATGATCTCCTTTTTCCTACTGGTGATGCCCCTGCCTATGCATCCCAGCATCCTATTTGCTTTTCCTGTCACCACGTTGCACTGTTTCCCTACCTTGAAGTCATCAGAGATGATATTTCCAAGGTCTCTTTCCTGCTTGGTGCATGCTATATCCTCACCCCCCCCAACTGATATGTTGTTACAGGGTTTTTGTGCCCCATATGCATTATTTCACACTTTTTTGCCTTAAATTTCAACTGCCAAACACTTCACCATTCTTCAAGCTTCTGCTGGTCCCTTCTCAGTCTGTCTACACCTTTAGGCATGTCCACTCTGTTACAGAGCTTCGTGTCATTAGTGAACAAGGAAATTCTGCCTTCTAGATCCTGTGCAATGTCACCGATGAAGATGTTGAATAGGACCAGTCCCAGCACTGATCCCTGCGGCACCCCACTAGTCACTCTTCCTTCTGTGGAGTGACAGCCATTTACCACCATCCTCTGTGTCCTACCACCCAGCCAACTACCCACCCACCACACTACTGCCCTGCCCACTCTCATATTTCCCAGTTTGTTTAACAGCCTACTATGCAGCACAGTGTCCCTTTTGTGCATCCCACATGGGGGTGCGCAATAAGCATGGGGTGGCTATGGGCCTTGGATCTGTGGTACATAGCCACTCCACACATTCGTGCATAGCGCCCAATATTTAGACACTGTTCAGCTTGTAGTTCGCATTAGTTCTGTATTTCTCCTCCCCATTATTTGTTACTGAGGCCTTGTGCATGAAAATGGGATCTTTGCTCCTCAAGAACTCATATATTCCTTTTGCTTTCTCTCTGCCTAAGGTCATAATGCTCTGATTGTGACATAACAATTACTCCCATAGCAACAGATTGTGATGTCACAACAGAGACTATGACATGAAGTATGGAGTTAGCTAAAGAGGCAGATGAACTCTAAGGGATATAGAGCATGTTTCCATGCAAATTTCTCAGTAATGAGTAATGGGAGGAGAAATCTATTGAATACATATGGAATGCAAAGTAAATTGGACCTAAATATTACGTTTTTCAAAGTTTTTTTTGAGGTGTCAGCAGCTCTTTAAAGATCATAATCCCCAGTTGCACTCTCTGCTCTGCTGAATATGACCTACTTCTTGTGCCCATATCCTACCTAAAAACATCTATGGACAGGGCAATTGCAGTTTTGGTACCAGTGCTGTGGAATACATAGAATTTAGAAGGCTATGCCAGGGGTTGAAGTAGGACAGTGGGTAACAAGTCTTGTCTCCTCCAAGCACTGTTTAAGGAGAATGCTTCAACTGCCTCCAACTGCCTCCTGACTTACATACCTTATTGGCCTCTGTGCTTGCTGGGTCTGTGCTCAGTCCTGCAGCAGGTACTCCTTCCCCCACATTACCACCTGCCCTGTCATTGTAGCTAGTTTTGTTCTCTTTGCTGTTTTTTGGAGTGGGACTCTTCCCTCACTGCAGCTCAGATTTTATTTTTGGTTTATGTTTTATTTCCTCATTCAATTTGACCTACACAGGTTGTTCACTGCTGCCTCTGGCTTTCTCCTGTGATCTCATACTATTTAATTGCTTGTCCCACTACAAGAGTTGCTTGCCTCTTTACTGCTTTGATCTTCTTTGGAATGATCTTCTTTGTACTCAACTTTCCTACCTGCTTCCTTTGCAACTCTTTTCTTTGATTCGGTTTTGCTTATAATCCCCATTCTTGTTATTTCAGTTCAATTGCAAACACACAACCTCTGCATTCCAGGCTGCTGTAGTTTCACATCCCAGTGCTACTCATCATAATCAAAATCCAGTTCAGATTATCAGACTTTAGGAATGAAGTGTTTTCTGGGCTTTGTCTACATTGTCCATCAGCTCCAGCTATATCCTGGTCTGAATTCCTGCCTCACTCTTTTTCTTTATTTAAGCTATTCCCGTTCCTCCTGGGCTTCTCATGTCCTCATTTAGGCTTAGCCTCCAGCCTTGCTCCAGGCTCTATCCACACACTAGCCAAGTGACTCCTGTATTCTGCACTCTGGTAGCAGTTCAGTAGCATTACTGCTGGCCCAGGAGGCATGGTTGGGCTCACATCGTCTTGATCCTTCATCTTTGTAACCATCTGCCAAAGGCCCTGCCTACTTCTTACCTGATCCCCTTCCTTTAGAGAGGCCTTGTCCCTCATTCATTTGGAATGGAACCCTCATTGTGGTTGATGTTTCATTTAGCCATATGGCAAAGCTCTGTGGCATCCATAATAGGATAGATCTTGTGAGTCAGAGGCAGGACATCCAGTCATACAGGAGCATGAAACTCTCCTCAAGAGTGTGGCCCTGCTCCAGCCAGGGTTGGGCCCCGGAGCTCCAAGGGTGGGACCCTCACCAAGCTGTGGGCCAATTCAGTTATACTGACTGAGCTCTGTGACACCTTTGAGTTTGGTTATTCTATTAGAAGGATGAGTAGAGAGATTGACAGGTTCCAATTCATCTTCCAATACTCCTTTGCCAGTTTAGTTCCAAATTCTAAGCAGTTTTGAGACACCCTGTAGATTTCTTATCATTATTCCCTGCATGCTTTACTGATTGAGCTCCATGTTGCCCTGTAGTTCCTTCATTAGCAATGCCAAGCCCTTCTTTCATTTGGCTTCATACAGACCAAGTGACTTTGCCTTATGGCAGCCACCCAAGCCCTATCTTTATCAGGACAAGGCACTTAATTGCTTTGGGTGGAAGTCTGAGTTTGGGGTTCCTATTACCATAATGACCATGCTCTGTAGCACCTCTAAATGTCCTTTCATTACCTGGGCCATGCCCCCATTCATGTGGGGTGAAATATTCTCTGAGTTGGCGGTTCCTTTAGCCATAATGATCAAGCTTTGTGGCACCTGCTGTAGTTGGCTGGACATCTTACTATGTTGAGGGCACCTGAAATATAGATAACCACCTGGATGGTAGATGACATGGTGCCTGGAACCCCAGAGACTCTTTCACAAGGTTTTTTCCCCTCTCCAATGCCAATTGTCATAAAGCAAATCCTGCTGTGAGTTGGGGTTAGGATAACATCTTTGCATGTCTCACTGTCATACGTTCCATTAAATATCACCTTCCAAGCCTTATGTATGTGCTTCACTGCTGTGCTTTTCATTTTGGGATTTTCTGTATTCCCCAATGTACATTTAGTCAAAGTGGACCTTGTCCCTGTGGCACCTCTAGGGGTGGAACCCTATACTAGATTGGTTCCTTTGCCACATGATCACTCTCAGTGGTACTTAGAAAGGCTGGCAGTTCCCACCTGTGACAGAAAGAGTATTGGCCAAAGTTAATGTCCCAAAAGCAGTTTGTCATGTTCTCACTTCCTAACATACTGTATGTAGCTGCTCACTGACCCAATGAATTTACAAGGCTATCCTTGGTGTTCAGTGGGACAGAAGGTGGCATGTCCTGCCTCCTCCATGCACTGTTTAAGAAGCATGCTCCAACTGACTCCAGACTTACATTCCTTACTCCGCCATCTACCCCTTCTCCTTTGGCAGTGGCTCCTTTCCTTGGAGAAAGATTTTCTGTATTCCCCAAGGCACGTTAGTCAAAGGTGACTTTGTCCCTGTGGCACCTCTAGGGGGAACCCTCTTCAAAAATGGTTCCTTTACCTCATGACAGTTTCCATGGGTCCCTAGAAAAGGTGGTAGTCCCCTCCTGTGTCAGAGAGAGGAAAGCCTCATAAGCACTTCACATTCACCATTACTAACATAGGAATTTGCCCATTGACTCAGGAAACATAGAAACAGACACTGCTAGCATTAAAGATCAAGGCTCAATCCAATCTGTCTGAATAGGTATCACAACCTGACCCATGACCTAATGTCCTGATTGGGTATCTGCTCACTGCACCTTCCTTGAATCTTCTAGCTCCCAAGGTCTCCTTAAGTGGAACTATTAGTCCCCATACTATGTCCACAGCTGTGCTTGAACCCATTCATAGTCCCTGCCCCCGCCACCTCTTCCAATAGTCTGCTTCATGGCTCAGCCCCCCTCTCAGTGAAGCAGAAATGCATCACATCCCTGCTGAATTTTCCACAACCAGCTTCCATTCATGTCCCCTGATTTGTGCAGCTCTATTCCAGCTAAAGATATCTTTGCTGTTCACTCGAATCCCCATAGGAACTTGTAAATCTTTATCATGTCACCCCATGCTCTTCTGGCCTCCAGGGAGTATATGCTCAGGGCTTCCAGGACATTTCTCATTGGATCTTCTCTGCTGGCCTTAAATCATCATGGTGACCCTTTGCTGCACTGACTCCAGTCTATCCCTGTCCTTTCCCAGGTGTGGACTCCCAAACTGGGCAGATGAGGCCTCACCAGTGACCTATACAGTTGTAATATCACTTCCTTTCTCCTAGTGTCGAAACCTCTCTAAACACTACAACATTCATATTGCCTTGCTGTAGGACTTATTTAATTGACTGTTTTTCTATAACAGATTTTCTACCTTAGCCAGCCAATCCTGCTCTACCTCAGCTCACATCTAGTCTACACCAACTGTCCCCAGGACTCACCTGCAGTGTGATCCCCATGGATTACCCCATGGTGCAGCCCCTGAGAACATCATCTAGATACTGAAGGGGCCTCTGATGGTAAAAGCATGATGGAAGATGGCTGCTCATCATCTGCTGGCTTTTATTCCATATTTTCCTCATCTGGTGGTGTGCAAGGGATGCAGGTGTGTGTGCATGTGGAGATATACATATGTTCAGCCACTGACTGGACCCCTAGTGTCTCTCCACAGTCCTACCACCACTCTCCATGTGGATCCTGATGTGGCCTCTGGTGGTAAAGCATGCTGGAGGATGAGCTGAGCATCATCTGTTGATTTTTCCATGTTTTCTTCATGTGGTGGTGTTCACGGGATGCTGTTGTGCATCCATGTGGAGACATGCACACGCTCAGCCACTAGCCAGCCCCATAGTTTCTCTCCCACTGCTCTACCACTATGTCTCCATGGTGGCAGTCTCAGAGAGGTGCAGCAATACCCATCTTCTTGTCAGAGGAGCAGTCCCTTGCATGCTCAATCATCCCCGGCAGACCCATAAGCAACCCAAGTTCACTCTCAAACCTGGTTTGTCAGCATGGTTGGAGTGTGGCATCCAGCACCTCAGCCCTTCAAGTCACTGGTCCTGCTATTGACTGGTTGTTTGAGGCAGTCATGGATATGACTCCGTCTGCTGCAGTCCAACAGTAGAGCTTCTGAACAGCTCAAAATCTCCACTGTTCTTTCAGGGTTTCACAAGTTTAAAACCAATAGTAACTGTGTTTTATACAGTAAGTTTTATTTAGCTGACATTTTAATGGTGTATTTTATTTACTATGTCTAATGTAAATCTTTTTTGTGTCAGTTTAACTAATTGTCTTTTAAAATGCTCTGTTACCTTTATGGAAGGGGCAATGTATAAAAACAAATTGCATTGTCTTGCTGCTTACAGAATAAAAACTCTTGATGAATGAAGACCAGTTTTCTGGACTTTAATGAAGCACAGCAGAGGGAAGAAAAAAACCTGAACCACTGTGCCTTTAAGTGATGGATGAAATAGTAGTAGCCTTTATGGCATCTGGTTGTAGTGTTGGGTTAGATGATAATCAATAATGAAATGGGTACCTGCCCCTCCTGTTTATACATATTTCAGTCTGAGTGTCAGCCCTGAGACCTTTCCTGGGATTAATAGCCACACCAGTGGCTTTTCTCCAGAAAGAACACTTTCACATGAGCCTTTTCTCTGGTGACTTAGAGAGCAGAATTGGCCTCCTGATTGGCCGGCTCCTTTGAAACCACACACCCAGGCACTGGAGCAGATTGCTCGCTGTGGGCTGAAATTCCCCAGTTGCTCTTTATATTTCAAACTCTATTTCACTGACTTATGGATCGTTTATTAATGATTTTCCAGTGCTTTCAGCATTTATTATTAAATAAAGGCTGAAGTGGTGCTCAAATATTTTTTGAAACTGCCAGTTATACTAAACACATTTAAAGAGGATTTTTGGACTTAATAGTTGATAAATGTATCTGAAATAATTACAAAATGTATGTAAGTAGTTTACAATAGAAAGTCACTGTAAGTTTTAAAATAGAGAGCATTTACCATATACCATTTAATTCTGTTCTTGGTATAGATCTTTCTGCCTTTCTTTCTGTCCATCTGTAGATTGAAAACAAAAAATAAAAATAAAAGCTTTAGAAACCATTGATTAGTTATAAAACTCAATTTTTAAATGTAACATTTTAGCTTAACAATAGTTTTAGACCCATGCTAAATATAATATTTTAACTTAACAAAGTTTTAGACCCATATAGCTCAATTAATGATTTTTCCTTCTCCCTCGCCCCTGCCTCACTTATTTGGGCCTCCCTACATCCAAACTCCCACCAAGAACACACCACTGTCCTCCAGGACCCTCCTTCTGGTATCTCAGGCATCCCACTGTCAGAGGCATTGGATTTATCCAAGCTGAGGTGCACCCTGCTGCCTCCAGGGGTGCTGCCTGTTCAGCATCACTGTGTTCGGGGCTATACTAGAGCATCAAGAGTCTAGAGACATGGGGAGGCAAGGTGACTGTTAACTCACATAGTCCTAGACCAGCTAATTTTCACTGTTTTTCTTCAGTGATGACCTCCTTCCCTGATTGGAGTACCTCTCAGTGCTCTTTCCTGGAAGCAGAACTTGGCTGACACTGCTTGGTGACTCATGCCATCAGTGCTATATTGCTTGCTGACCAAGATGGTACTGATGGAGTGGGTTACCTGCCGCCCTCCCCCTGGAATCTGAGCATGTATCTTTGACAATGCATCCTATGCCTCAACTGTGCCCAAATCTTAACCCTGAGTCCCCCATATGGAAGCACTATACCTTATCAGTACTTCCGATGGGGCCAGGTGGGGCCCAATTGTTGTTTGATTGCTAGTTAAAATATTTCCAAAAAGGGTAATACTGTTTATGTATGCTGCCTGTAAATGTATAAAAGATTACTTACAGATTCCTAAAAGATATTTATCTATTTGAATATGTTGCTTCAACCATTACTAGCTAGAACTATTGATGTTTATTTTCTTTCTCCTTTTGTGTCTGAAAACCTCAAGATTTTTATCACTTATCCATGTTAGCCTGTGTGTTACCAGTACTGTAAGTGTAATGTGTAAGTATAAGCATGGAATCATAAGGAAAACATTTCACTCAACTAAACATATAAGATGACCGATTGTGTCATTAAAGTTTGCATGGAATTACACTGTGTTCAAATCTTGCACAACTATTGCACTCTCTTTGAGACAATTGCAACATTCCAGGGTTTAACGCTTACCTTTTTACAATTTTTGACTACATCAGGTTTGCTTCCCAAAAGTTATTGATCTAACCTGCAGCTGGTATTTGGTCCCTGTAGCATTTTCCATGGCATACACTGTATACTCAAGATCTTGCAGCCTAATTACTGTCATGCTAAATCATATCATGAGCCAACAAGCACAGTCAGGCTATAAAGATTATTGTTTGTGAAACGCTTACACTAGCCATGGGAAGGATCTGACATTTGTGGCCACCAAAATATCAAGGTTCCTCACTGTCCACAGGAGGTGCTGCAACAACTCCACATACCCAAGACAGCTCCTGCCTGCAACATGGGAATTAGGACTGAAATTTTATCCCGAGTCTTTCTGCATGGTGGCGCACTGCACAATCAACCATGGCTACCATTCCTAACTGATTGACTAGCATTTGACAACAAAAAGTACTGTGAAAGAGTTACCCCAAAGAGTTCCTCTGTAGTAAATACTGTGGATGTTAAGAGCAGGCAGTATGCAAGTGCCTTTGTGGTAAGTATTGTGTAAGAGCTAGCCATAAGAGGGTCCCACTGCAGTACTTTAGTTATTTATTTATTTTGACTGGGAAGGGAGGACAAAGAAATATTTATTTTCATCCTATAGTAGTTGAATGGGGGGGGTCAGGTGATAAAGTTTCAAACCTGTTGACACTGAAACAGATTAAGCTCTTGGTCAGTTAGTAAATGGGGAATTCGGCCAGGATACCAGGGAAATTTGATACTGTTTTCTCTAAGTGCAATGGGATTTTCAATGTCCACCTGAACAACTACCAGGACAGGCAGATGGCATCACGGGTTAGTATTTCAGCAGAAAAGACAGACTCATGACAGCACAGAGTTCCTGTAACTCTCCATGCTGGGGCAAAGGTAAGGTTGTTAATAATAACTGATGGGAGTGTATCCCCTTCAGTGCTACTGTAATCCCCTCTATGTTTGTGTGCTTACTTTTGGCTCTCTCCTGGGACCAAGCCTAATTTAGTAGCTCTGGCCACCCACACCATCACCCATTTCCTGATCTCCATAGGACTTCAGTCTGGACTCCGGGGCAGATCACTGTCATTTTTTCACACCCAGGTGTGTGCAATGAGAATTTCAGCTGACAGCTGCATAATCAATAATGACCACAAGTCACCACTAAGCAGGGCTGCAGCTATGAATTTTGGGCCCAGGACAAGTCACTTGATTGGGCCCTGTTTCCCACGCTAATGCCAGGGGTAATGACAGCTCTCAGGTGGGCCCTCCTGAGCTCGGGGCCCCAGACAACATCCCCACTTTTCCCCCATTACTGTGGCCCTGCCACTAAGTATGTTTTGTCCAGTTGTTGTGGAGAGTGGCGAGGGACTAGGACAGATAAATGGCTGCCAGTCCTACTCCAGTCCATATGAATATGCAGACTTTATGAACATGCCCGCAACATAAGCCAGGGATTAAAAGAGCTTTGGACTTCATGAGTACCACCATCTTAGTACCACATGATCCCTATGGACATGACCTGGGGTCATTCAGGCAGCACAGAAAACATGCAAACTCATGTAGACCCATCTGCAGCATAGCTTGGCCAACTGATAGGCTTCTCCTCCCAGTGGGACATAGTGAATATGGAGTGGAGGACAGAGAGACTGACAGGAGTGAAGTTGGCAGCAACAGCTCCAGAGATGGAGATTGGACTCAAAATTTGCAAGAAGAAAAGGAACTCCCTGTCCTAGGGGAAGAGTCTGTAATTCTGCAGAGATGAGTATTAGCAAGGACAACTTGTGGTAGGGTTGGTCATTATACACTGGAATTAGAGGGACTCTATTCTAATTCATTTTTCTAAAGCTTGTTGCAACATCATTCTAACTATTCTGTCCTGTATTATCCTTTCCCTGTTCTGTCAGGATTGCCACCTTCAGAACCCCCATTTTCTTCTTTACTCTATGTTTCCTTTTCAAGTCCCTCTAAAATGCATCCTGCAGGGCTCAAAGTGACCAAGCAATGTAATAGCTAGCTAGCTAGCACAGTTTCATTGTCAGTATAAAACAGATACTCATTGTTGAATATTTGCACATTTAAAATATGAGCCTTTTTTTTGCAGCACTGTTGTTATACAGCACATATAGTATAACATATGTTTTATTGCCTAAAGTGCATTAAAATGTATACTATGTAGTGGTTTGGTATCAGAGAAAGCCAGATTTAGTATAAAGGAAAAGGTTCCTTTGATAGGGAAAGGGAGAAGAATGTATTTGTTTAATTATAAATTCATAATGGTATCTGATATAAACAGCCTTGGTTTTCCAGTCTGCCTGAGGCATGAGAGAGGGATGGACACGCAGTCTTCATGTCCACAAAGCAATCTGAAGCACAGATGAGAAAAGGATCCCAGCGATGTTATGTGAGCCTTACTGTTGCACCCTGACAAATGCTGTGCAATGATTTTTTTCTTTTATTTATTTTATTTCCTTATTTTTTTCATTTTTGGAACCTTGTTGAAATAAAATCATGCAGCAAGTGTGCTATAACTCATAAAAACTGAATCAGTGTTTATCTTTTACACCCACACCCTGGGACACATCCCAGTCAAGGCTTCATCTGCCCAGAATTGGGAGTTACTTCTAAGTCAAGGCTTTTCAGAGGATATGTCTTCTTGCCTATTTGTGATTTGATCCAGACTGCTGATAATACAAAAGGGATTGCGTGGTTGAACTGAGAGTGAATGAGAAGTCCCCTAGCTTTGGTGAAAAAGAGAAACATTCCCTCCAAGGATTGAAATGGATCATATGTGGCTAGTACCCTGGAGAGGCCAGATGCAGGACAGAAACAGCCTGACTGTTTAGGGGATGTAGAACTCATGCAACTTTAAAGTACAAATAGATTAGATTGTTTAGGGTTTCGTAAAGTCCTGGAAAGAACAGTATCAAATCCACCATCCAGGTGCAGACCAGCTGTGCTTTCCTCAGCTTTCTTTACTGTAAACTCCTGTATTCTGTATCTTGGGATCCAGGTTTCCTATCATTTTGGATTAAAAAGTCAACTTAAATGCTGCCCAACAAGTACCTTCTTCCAAGGTTGGCTTCAACTGATGCCACTGCTGCAGTGACTCTGTAAACATAGAAACATAGAAGTTGATGGTAGATAAGAACTGCAATGCCCATCCAATCTGCTCATTTCTTCTTCTACCTTATGAATGTGCCATGGGCCTTTGCTCTGTCAATGGCCTATCTATTCATACTCATCTGTATTGCTCCCTTATGCCTATCCCATGCCTGTTTGAAGCCCTGCACTATATTCATATCCACCAATTCCTGAGGTTGGCCATTCCATGCATCCACCACCCTTTCTGTGAAAAAGAACTTCCTCACATTACCCCTTAATCGGCCTCCCTCTAATCTCATGCTGTGTCCTCTCATCCTGCTATTTTTCTTACATTGAAACATTAGACTCTTTCACCTTGTTTATTGCCTTAAGGTGTTTGAATCTTTCAATCATATCACCTCTCTCCCTCCTTTGCTCTAGGGTATACATATTGAGCTCAGTTAATCTGTCCTCATGCATTTTCTGATGCAGTCCCTGCACCATTTTGGTTGCCCTTCTCTGGACTGTCTCAGTTTGGTTAATGTCCTTGTGAAGGTGTGGCCTCCAGTACTGCATGCAGTACTCCAGAGGGGCCTAACCAGTGTCTTGAAAATACAAAATCACACATGCCCCTACAATGCAAAGCATCATGGGCTGCATATACAAATCACCACAGAATGTTATGCTGGTCCAACTTTAAGCAGAATTGCATGGTGCCGAAGGCCTCACACAGTTTGCAAAGGGTGCTAACAGAAGACATGATCGTGTTTCGTCCTACCAGGACTCATCAGTATGCCTCGTCTGTTTGACACCCCAGTGGGATGGACCAGCTACCCCTAAGGCAGTGTGCCTGCGATATATTGTGGTGAACCCATTAAAATAAAAACTATTTAAAGACAAAGAACCTCTGTGCATAAACACTGAGGCAAGGGTTACCCAAAGGGCATTTGGCTGGGAAGCCAAGTTTCAAGAAAATACAAAATCACACATGCCCTTACAATGCAAAGCATCATGGGCTGCATATGAAAATCACCACAGAATGTTATGCTGGTCCAACTTTAAGCAGAATTGCATGGTGCCGAAAGGCCTCTCACACAGTTTGCAAAGGGTGCTAACAGAAGACATAGACACGTGTTTCGTCCTACCAGGACTCATCAGTATGCCTCATCTGTTTGACACCCCAGTGGGATGGACCAGCTACCCCTAAGGCAGTGTGCCTGTGATATATTGTGGTGAACCCATTAAAATAAAAAGCTATTTAAAAGACAAAGAACCTCTGTGCATAAACACTGAGGCAAGGGTTACCCCAAAGGGCATTTGGCTGGGAAGCCAAGTTTCAAGAAAATACAAAATCACACATGCCCCTACAATGCAAAGCATCATGTGTCTTGTAACCAGTGTCTTGTAAAGCGGGATTATTACCTCCCTCTTACGACTTGTGATACCCCTACTAATACACCCCAACATCTCTCTAGCCTTACCAACTGCTTTAGTGGTCTGCTTGGATGATTTCAGGTAATTGGTGATGATGACGCCCAAGTCTCTTTCTTCCCTTGTGACTGCCAGCAACTCCCCTCCCAGTCTATAGGTGGTTTCAGGGTTTATCTTCCCTATGTGCATAATCT
The DNA here is from genome assembly GCA_016271365.2 of Neoceratodus forsteri. NCBI lineage: Eukaryota > Metazoa > Chordata > Ceratodontiformes > Ceratodontidae > Neoceratodus > Neoceratodus forsteri. Next base: position 417,102,335 of record CM057456.1, on the reverse strand, counting down.
TGCACTTCTTTGCATTAAACCCCAGTTGCCACTCTTCTGACCATTTTGCTAGTGGAGCTCTTAGAGTTTTGGGATGGCTAGTGCACCAGATAAATGGGTGGGTTGTGCTATTGATATCTATTTATATTGTTCGCTATTATCCCATATAACATTTATTCATGTATTCTTGTGTTTTCCCTTCCCATAAACATAACCTTAGTGCAGTCATCAGTAAAACTTTTTTACTGTATTCATTTTGTATTGCCTATGTTACTCAGATGTTACTGTGTACTGGTATTGCCTTTGTTTTAGTATTTCTCAACGGACAGCATCCTTGTAGATCAGTGTACGGGAAGGACTCATCAAGGTAGAGGCTCCATGTGTCCTGAGAGAGAAAGAGAGAGAGAGAGAGACAGGAGTCAAAGATCCACATCAGCCTCAGAACCAGTCATTCAAAGGAAAAAAATAAAGGCCACACAAACATTGCAGGCTTCAGCGCACATTTCAGGTAGGAGCTTGCTCTACCAATGCTACTTCCTGCAGCATCCAGTATTAATTGGAGTACTCCCATCTGACAGTTGACCAGGCCTGATCCTACTTTACTTGTGTGATCTGATGGGATTAAGTTCAAAATAAATAGCAGTAGGAGTGGAATTTTATTCATATCACTCCCTTTTGAGCGTTCAGAGTGCATTAGAAAAATTGCATTTAAAGATGCAGCAGTAAATAAACAGATGGAACAGAAGCTAAGCAACAATTATAAAACACTACAACTATAAAACATGATGAAGTAGAGCAGATAGAACAAGTGATTAGAGCTGATCCCTTGAGGGCTGAGAAGCAGTTAATCTAGGACAGCACATGCCTGTCTGAACAAGAGTCTCTGCAGTCTACTTTTAAGAAGATTACAGAAAGTGCAGAGTGGATCTCCCATGGCAGGGAATTCAATAGTGCAGGAGCAGCCACTGAGAATGCCCTATCTCACATTGACTTTGCATGGGAGAGAAGAATACAGAACAGGCCCTGTTCTGAAGACTTGGCTATTCCAGGTGTAAGAGGGATCCAGAGATCACAGAGGTTTAAAGTCCCAGTTTGGTTAAAGCTTTGTATGTAAAAAAAAATATATATATATTTTGAAGTCAAAATGCCACCTAACCAGCAGCCACCCCAGAGGGTATAGTGAGTAGTTATATGATCCAACTGCTATATGCTCAGGAGCCTGTTTGCAGTGTACTGACTTAGCTAAGGGGGCAAGATTTACTACAATTTAGAAAATGGGTAGGGAAAATCCATGTTTTTAATTGGATAATGCCAACCACCACCCGGTCCAGTATCAGGCAGTAGAGACTGGGAAATAATGAGTCCCAGTCTCTGTTGACTGATTTCGTTCTAAAATGCTTGTGCCACAGAATGTTGAATTTTAAACTGCTGCCATGTTTTTGTTTCCGTTAGCGAGACATATGGCATTCCTTTCCCATCACTTAGTTTGACACCACCCCACTCCCCCGGCAGCATTCAGTTACTCCATTCATTTTTTTTCCCAAACCTATACTGAACGCTAATTTGTAAAACAAGTTTCTGCATTCAAATAGTAGCAGTAGCAAGTCATGTGTTCACTGCTACTCCGAGACACCCCTCTTGCCCTGATTGCAGCTCCACTTGGCCAAAAAGAAAACACATACCTTTTTTTTTCAAAAGATAAAAAGTTGAAACTACCTCCTTAGTGCATCCTGGGTGTCCGTACATGTGCTCCGGTACGGTGACTCGCCGCCGCCCCCCCAAAGGGTACCACTTCTTGTGGCAGTACGAAGAAATAAAAAATGCCACAGTGTGTGGCTCAGAGTGACATCCACCTCAGGAATGCATGCAATTTGGTTGGAGTGAACAAATGTTCTAATCTAAAAAGAAAGTGGTGCATTCTCGTGAAGCTGGTGCCTGCCGCAATATGCGGCTTTATGTGAAAAAATTTACTGTTTGCGCAAAGATGAAATAAAGTGGGCATGCTAAGCAACTCCCAGAATGGCTCCTGGAACAGAACCAAGTGAAGTGGGGCAGGGAGGTCCCAGCTGTTTTATTTTACCTAAGGGCTGCTAAATTATGAGCAGGGATAAAAGCTCTATGTAAGGAAATATAACTGGGGATATGAAATAAAGACACACTCTTTTTACACGTTGACAGTTCTGCTGACCGCTGCACTGCCTTTTGAACTCTTGCCTCCACAAAGTCACCGACTGTTAAGCCTGCAATTTAAAAAAAAAGAAAGACTAAAACAAAAAACAAAGCAGATAAAGTGCCTGTAACTGTTCTTCTCTCATTGGTGGTCAAGAGAGGACGTGTGTGATCAGCATCCCGAATGAGATTCAACATGGGGGAGGGCTACAGACATACCAGTATACAGAAAAAAGCATCACATCCTGTATGTCTTTCTGTGTGTTTGCTGGAGGGAAATTCAACTGTGGTCTACAAAGAAGCTAGACTCAGGGTGCGCTGTGTGTGTGTGTGTGTGTGTGTGTGTATGTGTGTGCACAAAAAAAGACACGTAATATAGGTGGAGGAACCATTTTATTACAAAACTAATTTAAAACTAATTTTCTAATAAAATTTTTTTATTAAACAAATTTATTTTCTCAGTGCCCATTTTCTAAGCGCAATAATACCCTCTAGGGTGGGCGGTATGGGCAATACCGGACCTTCAGAGGCTATGAGGCCCTCACCAGCGTCGGGCCTCATTACTCCCTGGGTGGTCGGTACTTATACCGCCTAACCACCTGTTGGGTATTGTTGCTCGCTTAAGCCCTTATAGAACATATTGCAGTAATCTACCTCTAGAAGAGATGAGCTTGAATTAATGTGGAAGACTAGGTTTGCTGGCAAAGGCACCTAGCTTCACCTGGAGCTCTTTCTTCTAGGTTTGCTTGTAAGGACAGAGCAAGAAATATTATCAGAGCAAGAAAAAAGATTAAGACTTCTTTTGGCTAGGCAGATTTACTGTGTGTTACTATTTTTTTTTGTACTCACAGGGTTTGTTACTGTTTTTTGCTAACATTTTACTGCTTTATTGCTCTGATTCAAATTGCTGTTGCAGGATATACGTTCTGCTGCATTATTACAGGGTGTGCCTACATGTTCGTTACTGTTTTGTGCTTCCAGATTACTGCTGTAATCTTCACTGATTCAAATTGTTTTTTGCAAGGTATAACTTCTGTTACTGCTTTATTTTTCTCTGTAGTAAAGTGTTTTTGCAGGGTATATCTTCTGTGAAATTGTTAGAGGTGGTGCTTTGCAGGTTTACAGTTTTATTTATCATTAGCTAAGCTTTCAGGGCAACTGCATTTGTTGTTGGTTGATTGTTTCTGCTCTTACCTCCTTGTTTCTTTTGTCCGTGGTGCTTCTTTTTCGGCAGGGAAGGCCCAGCCACCCACCCACCCCATCCCCAACTGGCCCACGCTACACTCCTTTTATAGGGTAGCACAGTCGTGACATTTCCTGTAGCAAAGCAGGAAGGGGAGGATCAGAGGGGTATCCACACAGTGACCTCACTTACAGGGCACAAGTAATTTAATTTGTTATAGCAAGTTATACAAAAACAAACAAACAAAATAAAAAATCAAACTTTTGCTTTCATTTTCCTCCTTCTATTTACTCAAACTAGGTTATAAACCCAACAACTCATCTGGAATGGATATTATTAACTGCAGGTACTGCGGGACACTTTTCAAAAGGGCAGTTATACAGGATTTAGGATGCTGTTGTCCTACATGCTGGACCATTGGAGATCTAAAGGCTCAGCTCCAGGCAGCAGGGTCAGAGATTGCACACCTCAAATCTTATATTCAGGAGGAAATATATTATAAGAACTGGTTGACATCTCCCCAATATCCAACTGAAGCACCTCGACCACAGAGATTAGTTGGTCTGGGAGGTTGGCAGGTGGTTAGGAGGGGCAAATCGGGTACCCTATCACTCAATGCTGTCCACAGTATCACCTCCACAAACCATGTAAAAACTTCAAACAGCCAGCCCATCGGTGCAGCGGTTGGATTTCTGCTTGTGACGCTGACAACCCAGGTTCGGGAATGGACTCAGGTCACTGAAGGGCAGGCAGGGGAAGAAGGAAAGGAGCATCCCATGATGGCTCACCTACTCAGGGGGAAGGACGGGGATGCATCTCAGCACCTGCTGATTCCTGGCCGAGGCTGGGAGTACAGCACAGTAGCCTGAGCTGAAACATTGGGGGAGTGGCGAAAGTCGGCATATGCCTTGATGTCATGTGGAACGCCACTCCCTTGGAGAAAACCCAGGAAACTGCCCTGGCCAACCAGATGATGGTTCCTCCAGTCCCCCACTGCCATCAGGCCTTGATTGCCAGCACTCCCTCAGTGGCACGCAGGGTAATGTAAAAAATAGTGTGCTGCCTGTCCCCCACCGGTGCCTTCCCTCTCAGAAGAGGGGGACCCACCCGGCAAATGGGATACACCGGGATCCCAGGGGGGGACATGATATGAGGCTAGTGGCCAGCACGAGGATGTGCGAGCAGACAGGAAGGACCATGAGGAGACCAGAAGGAGTGGCAGACCAGGGGTGTGGAGAGGGGTTAAAAAGCATAATACAAAAAAAAAAAAAACTACAAACAGGTATCTGCCTCTATCTCCGAAATCAAACAAAGAGGCAGAGGACACTGCAGAGCAGAACACTGCAGCACAGGAGCTAGCACAACAAAACTCACCCAAAACAGGGACCAAAATAAAAAAAAAACAAAAAGGAAATCCAAAACACTTCTTCTGATCATAGGCGACTCCATGACTTGGGAAGCTGATACCTACCTCCATCCAGGGGTAATGGTCAGATGTCTCCTAGGTACATCAGTGTGGAGAGACACTGACTGCAGTGCTAAAATCGTGTAAGAAGCAGGAGAAAACATTGACATCCTGGTACACATAGGGACTAATGATCTCGCTAGCCAGTCAGTTGTGGAGACCAATTAACACCTGACCAGGCTGGGAGACAAAGTGTCATCCATTTCATCTGGCATCTCCTTCTCTGAGAGCCTGCCAGTCTGGGAGAGGGAGGCAGATGGACAGAAGGTCCGAGAAGGGGAGAGAGGGGAGCTAAACATGTGGATCAAGGGCTGGTGCCAGGAAAAGGACACAAATATGTGGGCAACTGGCAGCAGTTTTGGGAAAAAGTTCTTTAAATTTGATGGATTGCATCTGACTAAGGAGGAGTCAGTGCATTGGGGCAGAAGTTTAATGTCTTTGCAGAGTATTTAAACTAGCAAATGGGAGAGGGGTGCAACACCTGATACATCGAATGGAAAGAATACCCCCCCCCCAGCTAGTGATCAAACAGGAGTTCAGCATGTTTGTAGTTCATTTGCATCACCAGGTAAGGAAAAAGGTCCGGCTCACCGTAAGACACACAATGGAAGCAGCTGAACCTCTTAACAACTAACACACAATCGTAATAGAAAATCATGTATAAATGCCCACAGTCTGGGAAACAAGATCCCATACCTGAAGGCAAATAATGACAAAGGCTAAACTGACATAGCAGTCATTACAAGACATGGTTCACCAGTAACCACACTTGGGAGACTTCAATACCCAGCTATGTACTGTTCAGAAGAGGACCGAGGTAAAAGGGGTGGCCCTTTATGTCAATGAAAATATCAAAGCTACAGAAATTCAGAATACACATAAGGAGCCAGAAGAACTGTGGGTCACCCTGGAAACAGGAACTGGGACAGCTGTATGAACTCGGGTTGTCTACAGGCCTCCAGACCAGGGGGAGGACATAGACACATTACTGTTAGAAGACATACAAAACATGACAGCTAAAGGGGAGGTTCCGATAATGGAAGACTTCAACATGCCCTATACAGATTGGTCAATACCAGCAGGAACATCTGCCAGAACTAGACACATAGTGGATTCCTGAAGGGGAGGGCTCAAACAACTGGTACAATAACCCACAAGAGACAGAGCTATCCTGGATCTAGTGCTGACTAATGGGGAAAGGATCACAGATCTCCAGGTAGAAGGTCACTTGTGGGCTAGATGAATCACATGGTATGGTTCAATTTGGCCACTAGAACTAAACCATCCATTCCAAAGCAAAATATGGGACTTCAGAGGAGCTGACTTTGATAAGATGGCCAACAGAGTTGAGCTAGCCCTGGCAAAACCAATACATGTGAGGGGTACAGGCAAAGTGGGCAGTCATTAAGATGCAATACTGAAGCAACATCCACTGTGTTGAGAGAAAAGCAAAGCAAAATAAGGAGGAAACCACTTTGGTTCTCAAAACAGTAGCAGAAAAGGTCAGAGTCAAAATGGCCTTCAGGAAATATAAGGAACTCAGCGGGACAAGATAGAGGTACCAAACTTCCCTAGGTGGGAAGCAGGAAGGCAGTAAGGTAGGCTAAGGCCCAAAACCAAGGAAACACTAGCATGAACAGTAAAAGAGGACAAGACTTTCTATAGATACATTAGTGAAAGGAGAAAGTCCAGAGCGGGTATTGCTAAGATCAAAGGGGATAAGGGGAGTGTGTGGAGGAGGACCAAGGAAAATCATCTATCCTAAATAGGTACTCTGCTCAGCATTTACTGAGGAGAAGGTAGAGCAGGGCCCACAGCTCAACACCATGGACACAGAGGGGAGGGAGGTGTGCACTAGTCCCTTCACAAAAGAAAGAGTCCTACAAGAGCTCACTAAGCTCAGGGTGGACAAGGCAATGGGACCTGATGGCATACATCCCAGAGTAATAAAGGAGCTAAGGGTGGAACTAGCAGAGCCATTATCAGAACTGTTTAGTGAGTCTCTGAGCACAGGAGAGGTCCCAGAAGACTGGAGAAGGGCTCATGGGATCTCACTCCACAACAGTGGTAGCAGGGAGGAGGCAGGGAACTACAGACCAGTCAGTCTTACCTCAGTAGTGGGCAAGATTATGGAGGCACTCCTTAAGGAAAGGATAGTGCAACACCTGGAATCCATAGGAGCACTGGATCCAAGACAGCATGGGTTTACAACAGGAAAGTTCTGTCAAACTAATCTTATAGATTTCTTTGACTGGGTAACCAGAGTGGTGGACCAATGGGGTGCAGTTAATGTCGCCTACCTTGACTTCAGCAAAGTTTTGATACTGTACCACCACAGAAGATTGATTAATAAGCTGGGTCAGCTGGGTGGGTCAAGCTGGTCAGCTTGGTGGCAAACTGGTTGGTGGACAGAAAACAGAGAGTGGTGGTAAACGGTATACAGTTGGAAGAGATGCAAGTCACAAGTGGTGTACCAGGGATCAATCTGGGGCCAGTCCTCTTCAATATCTTCATCAGTGACATTGCAGATGGACTAGAGGGTAAGGTTTGTCTATTTGCAGATGACACCAAGATCTGAAACAGAGTAGATGATCCAGATGGGGTGGGCAGAATGAGAAGAGATCTGGATAAACTGGCAAAATGGTTGGAAGAGTGGCAACTGAGGTTTAATGCAAAGAAGTGCAAGATCATGCACATAGCGAAGAGAAACCCTGAAGCCACCTATAGGTTGGGAGGGGAGTTGCTGGCAATCACAAGGTGAGAAAGAGACTTGGGCATCATCATCACAGATGACCTGAAATCATCCAAGCAGACCACTAAAGCAGTAGGTAAGGCTACAGGGATGTTGGTGCGTATTAGTAGGGATATCACAAGTCATAAGAGAGGGGTAATAATCCCTCTTTACAAGGCACTGGTTAGCCCCCATCTGGAGTACTGCATGCAACACTGGAGGCTGCACCTGTACAAGGACATTAACAAAATGGAGGCAGTCCAGAGAAGGGCAACCAAAATGGTGCAGGGACTACATCAGAAAACATATGAGGACAGATTAATGGAGCTCAATATGTATACCCTAGAGCAAAGGAGGGGGAGATGTGATATGATCGAAACATTCAATAATCTTAACACCATTAACAAGGTGAAAGAGTCTAACATGTTTCAATATAAGAAAAATAGCAGGACAAGAGAACACAATATGATATTAGAGGAAGGCTGATTAAGGGTAATGTGAGCAAGTTCTTTTTCATGGAAAGGTGGTGGATGCATGGAACAGCCTACCTCAGGAAGTGGTGGATATGAGTACAGTGCAGGGCTCAAACAGGCATGGATAGTCATAAGGAGCACATCAATGAGTATGAATAGATAGGCCTTTGACAGAGTGCAGGGCTATGGCACATTCATAAGGTAGAAAAATGGGCAGACTTTATGGGTCTTATGGTCTTCATCTGCTATCAACTTCTATGTTTCTATGTTTCTATGTCCTCATATCAGTATGCTCAAGTAAGGGAATAATCTGGAAATATTTCTAACATGGTAGAAATAGCTCTGTCAAATGTTGCAGTGTGATCAAGGAGGATATGATGGATACCACTTCCTGATTTCTCACCAGGTAGAGATCATTGTACAGCTTGACTGAGGCACTCTTCATGCTGTATCAATGGTAGAAACCAGTCTGGAATTACTCATGGATATGGTTACTCTGTAAATGTTTCATCAGCTTATCAGTAACCTCCTTTTCATCAATCTTGGCCAGGAATGGCAGGTTGGAGACCAGTCTGTATTTTGTAAAATATTCTCAAATAAGAGATGGAGGGATTCAGGAGTAGGGGCCTCAACACAACTTCCTTTGATGGTTTCAGTAGTAGGACCTCACTCAATGATACTATAAAAATACGCACATAGACTAGGACCCATGATTCACTCAGTCACTGGAGTCCATCTTAGAGGTGGTGCATCTCGATTCTCAAACTGATCAGAACCCAAGTCACGTCTTCACCTGGAAGTCAGAACTCCAAGTAGGGAAAAAAGTTCCTATGCAATGTCCATTGTGATCACGTGTTGCACTTGACAGTGGTGGAGGAGGTCTGCTCATGATGCCAGCAATTTAACCTTTCACACCTCTCAACAGAATTGGCCTCCCTGCCCCACAGACAATATAGATGATAATTGCTGTTTGCAGTGCACACAATGTGGCTGGTCTGCTCCTCTAAAGCTGCTATGAGACAAGAGAAGATGTTTCCTCTGTCTGACCTCAGAGATTCCTAGGAACTCAGATAATGAATCTCCAGGACCTGTCTGTCTGCAGGTAGTGAGGCATTAGACTGCAGTCAAATGCAGTATTAGCAGTTGATTTAATATGTTATTTTCCAAAAATTTTGGAGATCTCTAAGGAGATGTTTGTGAGGTTTTCTGCAGTTCAAGCAGCCTCCTGGAATTTTTTCTTCTTGATGTATCTTAAAGACATTTGGGAGATAACTTACTGAATCCGCAGCAACCACTTTTCTATGGAAGAGTGTGCTATAAGAGGTCCCACTCTTAGAACTCTGAAAGCGTTAACTACCACTGTAGTAAGTCCACAGAAATGTCTGTAAGATTGCTACTTTGCAGCAACACCTATGGGTGAGCTAAGCATAACACAGTTACACCGTTGAAAGTGAAGTGGAAAACCTAAAGATGAGAAGTCACTATAGTGATAAGTACAGTGAAAGATAACATTCCATGTGAGCCACAGCAGTAAAGAAGGTTCATGAAAGACTTGCCTGATCAGGCAAGGCAAGCTTAGGTATTTTTCTCCTGAAGATGTTTCCCACAACATGGTAGTCTTTAATGCTAAACTATGTATTATCTGCAGTGGCTTCTTAAATACTTTCTGCAATATTATTTAACATTACATCATTCCAAGCAAAGTATTTTTAAGTACTGGACTGTTAGACTGTTACCTGCACATTTTCTTTTGTGTTATTTATCACTTTCTGTTGGCAGGCATGAATTCTCATGTTTTATTTTTTGTATTTTCTAGAATGTTTGTATCGTGTATTTCATTTTACCAATCAGAAATTCTAAGAACTATTCAGATGACAGTTTGTGATGAAGGCCCATAAGTGTCAAGTCCTTTTTAGGCCCATCAGATCCTAGCTATTTTTACAAAAGATTTAAAACTCCTGAAACCTATTGGCACTGCAGATTTTTCTTACAACATAATTATGAAGATTGCATGCGACGTAGGTAAGTGCTGCCAAGACGCCGCGGCCGTGTGTGTGTGTGTGTGTGTGTGTGTTTGCAAATACAAACAAAAAACATTGGGTTGGTGGCATTTCATGTTAACTAGCCAGTTTGACTGTGGATTTGGATATATATTATGTGTGGTCTGTGTGCTGTTGATCCACTGAATGAAACTGGCTAAATTCAGTATCTGAAATGTTCAATTGCAAATTAAAGAGTCATTTTAGCTTAGTCTTAAAGCAGTACATAGTATTTCAAGGGAAACATTGTGTTTGCCATGACATGCCCTGTAACAAAACTATATAAATAGATTTTAATGTCCTCAGAGGTAAATCATTGTAGCATTATATTAGATCATGCACTACTGTACATCTGGAGACCCTTCAATAAAGGTGGAGTTTAAGTACCAGTGCATTAGATGTTTGAGCAAATATACTTTGAAAAGCATCAGTCAAGTTTAAATGCTAGTAGCATTCTTTTTAAAAATGCTGATGGCAGCACCAACACTATTCACAGTAATAAATGGTCTAAGACAGCATTTTCTTCACAGAAATAATTGGTGCCCCAACTGTCCAGTGGTAAGGGAGGGTCAGAGACCTTATATCATTAATCAAGTGGTCAGAGAAGATGTAAAGACTCTCGGAGGACCATGTCACCTTTGTGTTCTTTTGGACAGCCTTCGTTAATCTTGATGTTTAGTGTGAAGAGTCAAGTCTCATTCTGTGCCTATTCACTGCTGGTTGAAATATGTTTTGGTCCTAGCTGGTAGTATCAGAGGCTTTGTGCTTAAATAAAAGTGGAAGAAGGGTTAATGCTACAGCTTGTAGTGCATAATCTAGTCATTTGGATAATTGCCACTTTGAGCCTTTCACTTGTAGGAAAGCAAAGAAAGCAAAGGAAAGGAAACTGATGTTAGATAGCACCTTTCATACAAACTGTATCCACAGGGCTTTACTGTGCAGGTGAGGATAGGGAGACACTCACTGCCAGTTCAACTGCACAATGAGATTAAAACAGCACAGACATATAATAAAGAAAAATAGAAGTTATGTGGCTTGCTTAGGGTCACAGGGTAAGGAAGTGCTGGTTCTTGCCTGAGTCTCTGAGGTTCACAGCTCTGCAGTCTAACTACTAAGCCAAATTGCTTCTTAGTATGGGTAGTTATATGTGGGAGGGAAGGGGCAGGTCCCTTCTGAGTCTTTGACTTTATTTTAAATCAGATTTGTTGCAGAAAACAAGAAAAGAATGACATATGGCATGGGGAAATACCACAGTCCAGTTTTCATCTCTAACTCTTCCCCCTTCACATTCTAAAAAGATTTACACAGCTAGTTATGTGGGTACTGCAGAAGCAAGCAGGTTCTTTCCTTAGCTAAGCCATCACTAAAAAGAGCGGCAAAAATAGTGGAGGTTGAAATGAGGGTTCTCTAGACAGAAACGTGATACCTGTCCTAGCTCAGGTCATAGTAACAATACCTATAATGTTATCCACTTCCCTTTCTCAGCTATGTAAGAGGAATTCTGACTACTTTAACAGACTAGTCTAGAAATTCATTGTAACCTTTGTTTATTCATGGCTTAATTGCTGGTCTAGCTAAGGCATGCAAGGGCCTAAATCCTGTGTAATATAGCATATCAGTTATGTAAGCAATATGACATGACAGGGCATTGATTGTCTCTGGATAATGCATGCCCAGGTGTGTTCAGAGGCTTGAGGTACTTGCACTTAGTGCCTTCAGCACTTGGATGTAATTAACCCCAGACAACCAATGACTTGGAGTGTCTTATTGAGCTTACAAAATGGGAAGCCCAAGAAACACTATATATGAAAAAAAACAGAAAAAGTCAACTTTTTAAACTAAAAATAGGCATTTTCTTTTGTTAAAATGAATAGTAAAAAGTAGTCCAGTAGTCCCTCTACACCTATTTATCATCTTTTCTTTACACACATTCGATAGATGGAATGATTATCATTAAAAGCATTAATTCAAATTTCTTCAGAATTTCTCTGGCAAAATATTCATTCGATTCACACATTTCATAGAGGACTACTATGTAATCACCATACATTTGCGTGAAAAGACCATGTATGCCTCAGTCCAAGTCATTCACAAATAAGGAGAAGAACAGTGGTCCCAGTACTGAACCTTAGGGAACGCCACTCACCTTCAACAGGCTGGTGTACACATTCTTCACTGTCACTAATTGTCACTTATCAGTTATTGTAGGTGGTGTTCCATGCTTTTTGGAAAGGTGAGGTTCAAGCCCAAATTATCAAGTTTCTATACGAGTAACCCATGGTGCACAGCATCAATGGCTTTTGAGAGATTGATGTATATTACACACGCATGTGGGATTTTTATGTGCTGCCAATTGTAGGTCGATGCAAACTTTGATTAGAGCAGCCTTTGTGCCATACAGAGGCCTAAATTCAGTTTAAATAAGTTTAATATAAAATTACTTCTGATTTGCTCCATTTTTTTTACACTGAGCTGGAGTTTACTTTTTTTCCACATTCTGAAATGTGTATGCTGAAGTTTAAAATGAGGGGACATATTCAACAAGTCAAAACAACTAAATGTAGAAACATGGAAACAGAATTTGTTGGCATAAAAGGACTGCTTGGCCAACCCAGTCTGTCCGGATGACATTTGCTTAGTTTGTCTTTGCAGACCCTATCTAGTTTCTGGCGACCCTCCCTCCTCCCTGCCTATGTACTAATATTCCCCATGTCTGTCCCACATATGCTTGAAGACTCCTAGTGTTTTTACCTCCATTACTTCTGCTGACAGTCTGTCACAGGCTTCTACAACTCTTCCTCACATCCCCTTTAAACTCCCCCCTCCCTCACAGCTTCATCACATGCACTCTGGTCTGGTGCCCTTTCTCATTTGAAAAAGACTCTCCTTCTGCACCCTGTTTACCCATGGAGGTAATTGTTTGTCTCTGTCATGTCCCACTTCCTCTCCTGTCTCACAGGGTGCACATGTTGAGATCCCACAGTCTCTCTTTGTAAGGGTTTAGGTCCAACCACTGCATTGGTTTAGTTGCTTTCTTCTGGACTCTTTCTACCCTATGTCCTTTCTGAGGTGCAGCCTCCAGAACTGGACACAATACTCCTGGTTGTGTCTCACCAGTGAGCAATATAGCGGCAACACTGCCTCCCTTCTCCTGCTGGAGATACTAACATACTAACATACTATTTGCCAGCAGATTAGGCCTTACGGTCTATCGAGTCTGCTCGAACCTAGATCCTTAATTGGATGCCGAGACCCTCCCATCCCTTGATCTCCAGAAACCCCTATCATCCATCCCCACCCCCGGACAGGCCATCATCTGATACATCCACTTTCTGTCTGTCCCACCTCTCTTGAAGCCCTCCACTGTGGATCTCTGAACCAGCTCACCCAGGCAGTGCATTCCAAGGGTCCACCACCCTCTCGGTGAAAAACCTCCTCCTCTTTCCCCTCACCCTTCCACCTTCCAACTTCAAACCATGCCCTCTGGTGATACCTCCCTGCTTTAGTCTAAAGATCCCTCCATGTTTACCCTATTTATTCCCTTGAGGTACTGAAGACCTCAATCATGTCCCCCTGTCTCTCCTCTCCTCCAATGAAAACAGGCAGAGCTCCTCAAGTCTGTCCTCATAAGTCAAATCCCTAGCCCTCGTATCATCTTTGTTGCCTCCTCTGTACCCTCTACAGGAGCTGTATGTCCCTCTTCAAATGTGGTCTCCAGTACTGTACACAGTACTCAAGGTGTGGTCTAACCAGTCCATTGTACAGCGGCAGAATCACTTCCTTGCTCCTAGAGGTGATCCCCCTACGATGCATCCCAACATCCTGTTTGCCTTGCTAGCTGCCTCCTGCACTGCTCAGAGTTATTCATACATGTATCCACCATGACCCTAGACCTTTTCCCCTATTGAGGCCTCCAGCGCATCCCTCCCAGGGTGTACCTGTGTTTAGGGTTTCCCGACCAAGATGCAACACCTTGCACTTGGTGATATTGAAATTTAATTCCATATGAGCCCAGCTTTCCAGGGTGTCAGGTCCTTGCAGGGCCACCTCCCTCTTCTCCCTCAACTACTGCTCCCATCTTGGAGTCATCCTGAAGAGACTCATTTCACACCTATACCCTCCCTGATGTCCGATATGTATGCATTAAACAGGATCAGACCCAGGACCAAGCCCTGTGGTACCCCTACCAACCTCTCTAGGGTTGAGAGCTCCCCACAGACCACTACTCTCTGAGTGCGTCCAGCTAGCCAGTTTTCAATCCATCTGACCATCAAAGGGCCTACTCCTAACCCCATCAGTTTCTCCACCAGACCATTGTGGGGAAGAGTCAAACACCTTGCTGAAGTCCAAGAATAATACATCCACAGGCTTACTACCCCTGTCCAGTTCTGATGTTACCCATTCATAGAACTCCACAAGGTTGGTTTGATATGATCTACCTGGCACAAACCCATGTTGCCGACTGTCCAGACCTCCCACCTCCTCCAAGTACACCCCCAACCGTTCATTTAGTATACTCTCCATTAATTTTCCCACCACCGAGGTCAAACTGATGGGTCTATAGTTACCTGGTACTTCCCTCGACCCCCCTTTATGGATTGGTACCACATGTGCCTCTCGCCAATCCCTAGATACCCTCCCTGTCTCAAGTGACCTGCTGAAAAGCTCCGCCAGGGGTGCAGCCAGTATGTCCGCCAATTCCCATAGTACTCTCGGATGAATGCCATCCGCCCAGGAGATTTGTTTTTCTTTAGGGTCTTGAGGGCTAACCACACCTTTTGGTGGAGATAGCATCATCTGTCCCTCCCCTTACTGGTCTTTTTATCCTTATCCAGATGTGACACCCTGGGGTACCTTTCCCTCCCTCTTGCTCCATTTCTGTTGCTCCCTGATCCCACTCCCTCCGCTTCTATCCCTTCATGCCTTGCTTTGTAGATATCCCATCCCTTCCCTAGTGAACACAGAGGCAAAGTACTCTGTAAATACCTCTGCCTGGTCCTCGCCTCTTCCACCCACCTCCTTCTGATCTCAATCTGCTGAGATGGCCCTTAGTTTTCTCCGCTCCCCAATGTCCGGAAGAACCCTTTTCCCTCCATGTCCCTGTGCCAGCCGCTGCTCTTTACTGGACTTTGCTCCCTCACCATACGGGTGACTTTTCTAGATGCAAGCTGGTACATTTCCTTATCCCTATCCCTCTTGTTGTTTTATATTTTGTAGGCCACCTTCTTTTCTCTGACTGCTACCTGTACCTCACTGGACCACCAGCATGGTTTACGTGACCTTGCTCCCTTACGTTTCAACTTAGCGCAGATCCTGACTGCCTCATGAAGTCCCGTTTATGACCTCCCATCTCCTTTCACACTTGTCATTGAGGTAATCCTCTCAAGTGATCCTTGAGAATATTTCCCATGCCCATAAAGTCTGCCCCTGAAGTCCACTGCCAGTGTCCTAGATCTCACCCCACTCCCCCCATGCTTATTTGAAAGCAGACAGTATTGTGGTCACTCCCAGTCAGGGGTCCTGTACAACTATGTCCCTACCAGATCCCCATCTGCCAGAACCACATCCAGGACATGCCCTCCCTTGTGGGCTCCATCACATGCTGTGTAAGAACACAACCTGGAAGCCATCCAGCAGCCTCTGCTCCTTGGCCACCTTAGAGGACATGGTTCCCCAGTTTGTACCTGGCATATTAAGGTCCCCATCAACACCACTCCTTCCCTTTGGACCACACTGGGCAATGATGTTGTCCAGCAAACCATCCTCTAGAACATCACTCATGCCGGGGCCTATATGCTACTCCCAGCTTGACCTTATCTCCTGCTGGGATCGTGAGGTGACCCATAAGGCCTCACGTTTCCCTCTGCCTCTTCTACCATAGCAATTTCTATATCATCTCTAATGAACATAGCCACTCCACCCCTCTGACCTCTTTTCTATCCTTCCTAGCATAGTGTACCCCTGTACATTTAGGTCCCAGTCATGGCTTTTGTTGCCACGTCTCCGTGACTGCCGCCACATCACCCCCCTCGAACAGCATGGCCTGGAACTCCGGCAACTTGTTTCCCAAGCTCCTGGCATTTACTAACACCAACCCCACCCCTTATCCTGATTCTCTTTGTGACCCCACCCAGATTCCTTATACTTCCATCCTCCCCTGCTCCTCCTGAAACCCACCTCCAGTCTGTTTCCCCTCCCCTCTTGGGCTTGTGGCCTCCCCTCATCTGGAGGAGCTTCTGGTCAGCCCCTCCCTCATCCTTCCCCTTACAAGTTTAAACCCCACCTTCTTTGTATGTAGTCAGCCATCCCTGTTTAAGGACTTCCTTTCCTAATGGGGCAAGATGAAACCTGTCCTTGGCATATAGTCCCTTATCCTCCCAAACTCCATTCAGTTCCTAACACCCCAATCCATTCTCTTCACCCCACTTCCTGAGCCAGTCATTAAGCTCTGTAGCTTCTTTTTTCTCCACTGAGGCCTTTGGTACTGGCAATATCTCCAAAAGGAAATGTTGCATCCATTATCCCGACAGACTCTGGCAAGTTCCTGGAACCTTGCTTGGATTTCCAAATGCTATTTCCTCTAGATCATTAGTTCCCAAATGCACCAGAAACCGGTTTCCCTCCACAATCCCTAACCATTTCATACACATGAACTTTGCTCTGTGCACTGTCAGCCCAGAATACTCACTACCTTCACCTGGCTATGGCATCCACCCCCCTGTCCCTCCCAATGGATACCCCTAATCATTGAGTCTCCCAGTAACAGAACCTTAACACCGCCATCATCCTTATGGTTACCTCCACTATGCCCCCTCAGCCCCCCTTACCCCCCTTTATTCATGATCTCAATGTCATGGGAGTCTTCCTGCCTTATTAGAGACCCCCTTGTCACCCTCCCCTTTCTGCCTCCCTTGCTATTTTGCCCATTTAACTCAAACCCCCTCTGAATAGGTGTCCCCTTTAACTCTCTCTTATCTGAACCATTTATCCTGGCCCTGATGGTTTCCCCTTCCCCCACACCACCATCCTCCCCCCTTGTAATAGTACCCCTGCCTCCAGAGGCTCTCTGTGGGTCCCCTTTAGCTAGGGCCCCATCCTTGGTACTGACCTCCCTGCTGAAGGGGGGCTCCTCTCCCACCTCCTTGTCTCCCAGTTTCTCTCCAATCATGCTCTCCTCCCTCATGTCTGGAATATGTTGCATCTCCCCCATTTGCTTAACATATATGTTTCCCCTTCTCCCTCTGGGACTATGTCTGTCCTTTCCATAGCTGGTCTGTGATGCCCTATGGGTATCCGACTCCCTCCCCACGGCCTCTGTATAAGTTTCCTCATTTCCACCAACCCCTTCCTCCCCCTCTAGGTTGCTTAGTAGCTCAAATTTATTGTGACACTCTATGTCAGCCTCCATCATGTAACCCGAGTTTCTCCTGACTGCACCTTTCCCTATTCTTCCCAGCATCCCACTGACCCTTCCTACTGCTTTGTAACACTGCCCTGCCACTCTGAGGTCATCAGATATGACAATCCCAAGGTCCCTTTCCTGCTTAGTGATTGTCAGTACCTCCCACCCCTTACCATGCTAAGCTCCTGGGTTCCTATGCCACAGGTGCATGATTTTGCCCTTTTTTACATTGAACCCCAGCTTCCATGCTCTTGACCATTACTTAAGTTTCCCAAGATCACAATGCATTTTCTCGACCCCTACTGAGTGCCCACCCTATTACAGATGTTGGTGCTTTCTGAAACCGCATCCCTTCCATTCCAGTTATTTTTTTTCTTTATGCAAAATGTATTGGGTTTTTAACATACTTCATGAGTTTACACATTGAATATCACACACAGAGCACAGAAGTTAGTAGAAAACCTGACTGGGACAAGCCTCTTGGAAATTCACCACTATGGTATATCATTAAGATTCAACAAAATATCAACTCATTTACATATATAACAATCAACAGGCTATTAATACAGGGGTTCAGTTTTACAAGTGAACTTTAAACAGTCAGCGATGAAATATCAGGCACTCACCTGGAGATGAGGAGTTGCCCAATTTTTCAGCTATGGGGGAGGTGGTGGAAACAGCAGGGGGAGAGAGAATTCTGGAGTTCTGCTATCCCATAAGTGGTTAGCTGGTAGTTTATAGCCATTCCTGCCCAGAGGTGGTGGGGCAGGGGTCCTAGCTGTCAAGGGGAAGGTGAGAGGAGCCAGATTGGGCATATAGCACCACCCTGGGGAATTTGACAGTATTCGAGTTGAGGTATGATCCCCAAGATTTCCATGAACTCTGATTGCTTCCCACTCACTGTGTAATGTTCTAGTTCAAAACGGCCATTTTCCCAGCTCATGCTGTCCAATATGATGAAAGGATTTTGATCCTTCCAGTGTCTACAAAATTCACTGAGCTATGACCAGGGCATTGAGCAGCTATTTTTGAGACAAGGGGAGTCACTAAACTGCCTTCTCACAGTCTATAATACATAGTATCACCAGACGAGAGGTGAGAGAAGTGTGAGTGCTCAGAAGGTGGAAAGGATAGCCTGGTCATCATCCCAGAAGACCTTTAAAGTTGGGCATTCCTATAAATGTATGATGTTGCCTGTAGCAGTTAGACATCTCCAGAATTTATCAGTGTGGAACAGACACCTATTGATGCAATTTTGGGGCATTCTGTGCCATTGGTGTTGAATGTTAAATTGTGTGAACGGCTCCTGGTGTTGCTTACTGCCCACTAAGCCTCTCCATCTCCTCCGCCAACCTGGGATGAAATGTCCTGACCCAATTCTGCACTCTATCTTTCCTGGAACAGTTCTGTGGGGTATCCTTGAAGTTCCAACAACTCTTAATATATTATTCTGGCTGTCTGACCCTCCCCATGAGGTGGTACCATTATATCATCTAACAGGTTTGGGTTCACCCTTTTAACATCTGGGCCATGGAGCTCCCTTATCACATGTCTTAGTTGAAGATATTGCCAGTGCTGGTGTTGTGCAGATTATACTGTTCTTGTATCTGAGTGAAAGTCTTACCGTATCCTGTTTGTTTACCCAGGAGATCTGCTAGCCTGTGAATACCCTTTCCAGACCAGTTCTTCCAGTGGGCTGGTTTGCCTCCAGTGAGGAGCAGTGGATTGTCCCAGAGAGGGAGGAGGGAGGAGGGCAGAAATTGTGGAGGCCAATTTGCCATTTTGGCATATCATTTCCAACTCTGTATCACATGGGTAAGAGTAGGATGGGAGCTGATCTTGTGGGAAGTCTCCCAAATAGGATTATTTCTACTTGCTGGGGTAGCAGAAAATGGGACTCCCAAATAACTCATTTTGGCTTGTAGCTCATAGTGTCTAGGGAGCATGCTTGTGAAAGCTGTAAGAATGTCTGTGCTGTGTGTTCCAGTTGGAAATCTGGTAGGATCAGATCTCCTTTGTCCAGGGTCTGGAAAAGCTTCTTCTTTCCAATACATTTAGGCCCTGGGTCCCAGAAGAAATTCAGCATTTTGGATTGCATCAAGTGGAACCATCGGGGCTGACCTTAGTGGGTAGAACAGTGGGGGAATTCAAGAATGCATGGGACAGACATAAGGCAGTCCTAGTGGAAGGTAGGAGGAAGTAAACTGTTAGTTAACTAGGAAATGCAGCTTTACTGTTAGGTAGGAAAATGGGCAGACTAGGTGGGCCAAGCGGTCCTTATCTGCCATCAAATTCTATGTTTCTATGTTTCTATGTAGGTTGTCTAGAGTGTATTGGATTTTGGGTGTGCCATCATTTTGAAGGCATGCACTTGACAATGTGTGTGACATGGAGGCAACTCCATCTGGCCATGTCTTGCTGTATGGCTGTAAATAATTGGTGTATGTTAAGGTCTCCTTGGTATGGAGTTTCCAAGAGCAATGGATGCCCAAATATTAGAGACTGTCTGTGACTGTCTGTAGACCCAAGGGGAAACCAGATGCTGCTGAGGCACTATAGCCAGAGGGCAGAATCAGCAATTTAGATATGTTGGCTTTATACCCAGATAGCTTCCCAAAGTGGGCAAGGAGATCTAGAAGTGCTGGAACAGACAACTCAGGCTTTGTTAATGTCATCATGATGTTGTCTGTTTATGATAATACCTTGTGTTCTTCCCCCATCCCTATTCCATGGATATGGTCACTTGGTTGAATTGCTTGCAGGAGGGGTTCAAAGGCAAGTACAAACAGTAGTGGGGAGATGGCACAGCCTTGTCACCTCCTCTTCCTATGGGGAAGGGGCTGAGATCTGCTGGTTTGTGACCACCGCTGCTGAAGTGCCTCTGTACAAAGTTTTAATAAGATGAATAAACTTTTTTCCAAAACTGAAAACCTCTAGAATATGAGATGTATTCCTACTCCACCCAAATGAATGCTTTCTCCACATCGAAAGATATTAGCACTGATGGGAGGCTGAGATGGGTGGACTGCCATATCAGATTCAGGAGCCATCTGGTGTCCACCCCTTTGCATCCTAAGATGAAGCCGACATGGTCGCTATTTACCTGTGTGGGGACTACCTCTATTAAGGGTGTGGCTAGTACTTTGGCATGGGCATTGCAGTCGATTGGGATCAGGGAGATAGGATGGTAGCTTAGGTAGAACATGGAGTCTTTCTCTGGATTAGGAAGTAGGGAAATTACTGCAGTGCCCATAAAGAGGTGCCATTCCCCTGATGAAGCCTCTTCTGTCAAGGCCTGCATTAATGGCTGCATCAGAACTGCTTTAAATGTATGTAGAAATTCTGCTGGGAGACCATCTGCCCCTGGAGCCTTACCTGGTGGCATAGAGCACAGGGCTTGTTTGAGTTCAGGTTGGGATATTGGTCTCTCCAATGTTTCCCTTACTTCCAGTGAAATGTTTCGCAGGTTTAGCGGGGAACTCAAGGCAGACAGGTCACCTTTAGTAGAGGAAGCCTCCTTCTTGTACAGGGCCGAGTAAATTTCCATGAAATCTGCATTGCTCTCCCGAGGTTTGTTGTGTAGTACTTCCACCTTGTTCTTGACCCCTAGGATGGAGAAGCACTTTTGACGTTTCTTGAGATGATATGCTAGAAGATGGCTTGGCCAGTGGCCTGCTTCCCAAAAGGTTTGTTTAAGCCAGAAAGGGGTGTATTTAGCCCTTTGGTGCAGATGCATATTGACCTGTAGTAGGTTCCCACTACTTTGTTAGCAATTCTGGGGCTGCTGTGGGTCTGCCCTGTAACAGCTCTCCAGATTCTTGATGGTTTTGAGTTGTTCCTCCATATCTTTTTTCTTGGCTTTCTTTACATATGACACGTGACTGATGTACCTGCCATGAATGAAAACTTTCAGGGCATCCCATCTTATTGCCACTGAAGTTTCACCTGGTTTATTTGTCTCTAAGATGGCCAGGATGTTCATCTCTAGGGACTTACAAAATGTGGATCCTTTAAGAAGGTCAGGTTAAAGTGCCATCTCCTGCAAACTGAGAAGTCCTCCCTGGCTGGTAGCCATGTGTATGACACTGGAGCATGGTCCGAGATAACCACCATCCAGATGCTCACCTCCTCTATATCTGGTACCCATTTGCTGGGGACAAGCCACATATCAGTTCTAGAGTATAAATGATGTGGGTTCGAAAAGAATGAGTAATCCCTTCAGGTGGGATGGATTATCCTCCAAATATCAGTTAAGCCCAGTTCAGAGGTTATGTCAGCAAGGGTCACAAGGCTAGGGCTTGGGGACCACTGGGGGAGGCTGCTCCTGGCAGAGAAGTCATCAAAGACCATGTTAGCATATCAACCTACTACTAGTCAGGCACTTGTATGAAGCATAAGTGTCTATGGCATGACGTTAAAAAATGTGGCATCTTATTTGTTAGGACCATAAATATTAGACATTTTGATTTTGTAAGTGCCCAAGGTACATTAAACAATACATAGTGACCTTCTTCAACATTATCGTCCCTAATGTGAAAGATGCATTTCTATGTAAAAGAATAGCTACCCCATCCTCTTTGAATTGTAAGTGCTACCAAACATTGGTGAGACCCAACTGGTTTTAAGTTTGTCAGTTTCAATTTGTGTGATATGGGTCTCTTGTATAAATGCAATTCTGGCTCCCTTCCTTCTAAGGTGGTCTAATACTTTCCTGTGCTTATTCAGGGTGTGGAGACCTTTAATGTTCCAGGATACCCTTTTTATTGATTATTGAGCCATTGCAGCAGTACAGGGAAAGAGCAGAGAGGTACCTTCTCACACATTATCTGTGCAACATAGCTATATACAGACACTTGTAAGTTGAATACACTGGGCTGGATTTTTCAAAACCCCAAGACTACCACAGCCCTGGTGTATTGATCATATTAGCATGGGGCTGGCCTCAGTCTCCCAGCCAGCGATCAGGATTTTCACTCCTGTGTGACAAATGCCGTAAGTTAGACCAGCCCCCTCTCCTCCGGGTCTATCTTGTGACATTCAGTGGACCATTTTACATGGCTTGCACCATATATTTGGCACAAGCTGCTGCAAAGAGAGAAAGTGTTGCAACTGCCCAATTTAAAATCAGGTGCACTTGCAGCAAAGGTGTTTAGCACAGCTACAGCACAAAAATGGGTGTGATGCAGTACTTGGTGCAAGTCCTTCATTACCTTTGAAAATTCAGTGCCCTGTTCTTATAGGTGCCTCAGAGATGCCATGTGGAGAGCAACCCTAGGATATACTGCTGCTCATTATAATTTTCCAGGCACCTTCAAGATTAGGGTTCATATAAAATAGTCTTTAAGCTGATTTTGTACACTTCCACAAATTCAGTATTATATGTATAATGTTGCAGTGAAACAGCAATGAAAACAACAACAACAGTAAACTAAACAAAGATAACAAGGTTCCCTGGCCTATGGGTGGGTGGGAACCATGGAGAAGCTTTGTGATTTTTAAGCTTCACCTATATGGGGATAGAGGTTCTGAAGTGGTCGCTCACAACAGCCGATGCACACCCCCATTCTGTGGGGTAGGTATGTATGTGTGGCTGAGAAGCTGTGACAGTGTCACCCAGCAAAGGCATGCATCTGTCCTGTGGTGTTGGAGTTAGGGGAGGGGAAGTATCTGTAACCCCAGGGTGGAGGTGGACCTCTTCTGTATGATTCACCAAATAGCTGTTGGGATTCGAGGGGGGGGGAGTAGAGTCCACATATGAATAGAGTAGGGTCTAATCTCCCCTATTCTGTCCACGTGGTTCAAAAGTACTAAGGTTGGGCAGGTGGGGGGGGATAGACCCATGTGTGATATGGCAGATCCCTTTAAGTATGGTGATACTGTTTTGCCTGGCGGGGGGGTTGTATCATGGGGTCCTATGGCTGCTGGTTGTGGGATGCTTCTGCTCATAGCCCAGTCTTTCCCCTTGCTATGCCTAGGGGTGACTGTAGATGGTGAAATAGTATTGGGGATTAACCAAGGGGAAAGTTCACATTAGAGCTTTTGGCAGCTCTGAAGCACACAGGTTGTGTCTCAGTACTTTGGGTAGGCATTCCATACCTGAAAGACTTCACAGAAATTAATGGGCTGTTATGCAGGCCCATGTTTTATCAGAGGTCTCATCTGAGAGGGGCTACTCGGCTATCAAAGGGGGGGGGGCCCTCCCCTCTTCTTGCATAAAGCACCATGGCATGATACATGCTTGTGTCAGCTTAGAATAGCATGGGACGGTCTAATTGATTTATAGTGCCTTTGATACAGTAACTGTATTGATTCATGAACCCCTAATGAAACAAGCATTTGTCAATGCCGAATGTTGATTGCTTTGCTCCGTTGAGCTCACTCACTCCCCCTCTCTCACTCACTTGTTCTGTTTCTCCTGGCGCTGCAGGCTGCCTTTTAGTACTGGGCCCCTGCCTGCATTGCTGCCTTTTTCTGCCCACAAAGAAATCCACAGCCATCCCAACAGAGCTCCGTTGAGCTGACTCACTCCACCTCTCTCACCCGCTCATTCTGTTTCTCCCGGCGCTGCAGGCTGCCCTTTTGTACTGGGCTCCTGCCTGCATTGGTGCCTTTTTCTGCCCACAAAGAAATCCGCAGACGTCCTGACAGAGCTCAGTTGAGCTCAGTCACTCCCCCCTCTCACTCGCTCGATCCTAATCTGTCCCAAACACTGATTTACGAAAGTGACTGCAGTATTCTGTACCAGAAATGTGAAAACACATTTCGGCCAGGATGTGAAAAATGACAGCTGTACTGTTCATAAGGAGGTGTGAAAAAATGCCAGTGTTGAAAATCTGGCATGAAAATATTACTAATTTGCAAAGTTACAAGGGTGAGTGGAAACTGCACAACGCATGCTCGTAACATAGTCATTTTATGGAGTTTCATCACAAAATTTTCAACATAGGCATTTTAGGACCTCTGCTCCTGAGCAGTGTCACTGTGATTTTCGTAATGTGTCCCGAACACTGATTTCTCATAGTGTCCGCGCTATTCTGCACCAGAAGTGTGAAAACACATGTTGCCCAGGATGTGAAAAATGATTGCTGTACTGTTTATATGGAGGGCTAGAAAAATGGCAATGTTGAAAATCTGAAGTGAAAATATTGCAGATTGGTGAAGTTACGAGCGTGCGTGGTAACTGCACAATGCACGCTCATAACACAGTCATTTTAAGGACGTTCGTCACCAAATTTTCAACATATGCATTTTTTGGACCTCTGCTAATGAACAGTGTCACTGTGAGTTTTGTAATGTGTCCCAAACACTGATTTCCCACAGTGACCGCGCTATTCTGCGCTGGAAGTGCGAAAACACATTTCAGCCAGGATGTGGAAAATGATAGCTGTACTGTTCATAAGGAGGTGCAGAAAAATGGCAAAGTTGAAAATCTGGAGTGAAAATATTGCACATTTGTGAAGTTACAAGCCTGCATAGCAACTGCGCAATGCATGCTCGTAAAACAGTCATTTCTTGGATTTTTTCCACCAAATTTGCAACATAGACTTTTTGAGAGCCCACCTCATGAACACAGGCACTGTTGTTTTGTTAATCGGTCCTGAAAGGTGATTCCACGCAGTGACCGCAAAATCACCCTTCAGGGCCGAATAACACCATGACAGTGGCTGAATTCATGAGGAGGGGTCCCAAAAACCCCATGTTGAATATTTGGTGCCAAAATTCAAAAAAATGCCTGAGATATGCATCAAAGTTGAAAAAACCCTATTTATGCCATTACACAGCTTACCGGCATTTCCTCAGTTCGTGGTCGGCTTTGAAGAGTGCAGGCATGTTCCCAGTCCACCAAAGATCGTCGCGCTGGGCTCTGGAGATAAGTATGGGGTGGGGGTGTGTGGGAAGGCAGGGTGCGCAGAGGGTGGGAGCAGGTTGGGGAGGGGCCGCCGGACTTGACAAGGGACTGTTTTTTGCTTTACAGGTAAAAAAAAAAGACAAAAAACATCGTGGGACTTTTTTTTTCTTAACAGGGACATTTATGGACATTTGGCATGCTGGGGTGGGCTCCCAGAATGCCAACCTACTGTTGTGTGAGGGGGATGGCTGTAGCAGACAGGGAATTGGGCACTTTCCGTCAGCATATACAGGGGGGCACAATAGCCATGGGATTGGGCACTTCTAGCACACCCTGTGTTTTGTCACGATGGGGACATGGTGCCAACAGGGGTGGGCTCCCCCATCGGCAAATCAAACTGGGAGGGGGGAGATTATGCTGACAGGGAGTGGGCTCCCCTGTCGGCAACCTGAACATGCAGGGGACTGAAGTCGACGGGGATTGGGGCCCCCGTCGGCAAACAACCACTGTTGTGGGGGGAGCACATGCTGCCAAGGGGGATTGGGCACCCCCTTGGCACTGGGGACTCACTAATATTGTTTTAGAACATGGTGGCAAGCCATTGCCATGTTCACAAACAATATCACAGTAGCAAGGTTCCACCCAGCAATGATGGGTCGCTCCCTCATTTCAGTGGAATGGCTTATGCTGCAATGACGAGACGGCCCCTGATTGCAGCGGCTGAAACCTTACAGGGTTGTAGCATGCTGGCTGAACTAGTGTCAGCAGCAGTGTGCCACCCCATTGGGAAAGGTGGACCCCGCCTCCAAAGGCTGTGAGGGTATTGGCCACAACAGTGCTGCATCTCCACAACCTGCTTCTGCAGCAAGCTGCTGCAATATGTTTCTTGTGCATGTGCGCAATCAACATAAAAAGGATATCATGGGATGGAAGGGGGAGTGAGAGAGGGAAATAGAGTTGGGCACCACTGCCATAGAGTCAAAATCCATGTACAGGCTTATTTATGGACAATCAATTTTCCTGAGAATGTCCTACGGCCACTTCTATGGCAAACCATGGGTGCAGTGTAATGTTGGTTTGCATATGGCAGTCTATTTATGAATGAAGGAGGAGGTGACCTAATAGGCTTTCTTCCTCCATGACCTGCTGGCCACCTCAAGGTATTGCAGCCACAGGAGCTTCAAAGGAGGGAGGAAGAGGGGAGAATGAGTCACAGCCATAACGGCCTGTCTGCAACCTTGTGTAACTGCTGCAGCCATGGTGTCTTAAAGAGACAGTGAAAAAATGTGATGTCTGTATTGAGGCAGATGAAATACAAGGTGAGGTGCTGCTTCCTTCGGTGCAGTATGAGGGCTGTATGTAAATCAGGGTGGGGTGTCACAGGTTACTTTCAAGAAGCAGGTGGTTCACACGAGGAGGGAAGGACAGGATCTATGTCCAGAGAGTGCTAAGAGTTCAGGAGGTTGCAATTACAGTACATTTGCTGTGTGGAGTTTAAAAGGAAAAAAAAAAAACAATATGGGTAAGTACTGGCACTTAAAGGTGAACTTTTCTTTTGCAGTTAATCTTTTTATTGAGTAAATGTGGAACACCAGCATACATACAAAAACATGTTCATAGTTGTTATTCAGTTTCATTTTCTTGACCTATATTACAGCATTCTAGCAACAGTACCTTCATCAACAATCCTAATTACATGTTCATTTACTGCCTTTGCTTTCCATTTAACCTAAAAGGTAGAACTTGGCAGAAAAGAAAAAGAATACATGTGTTTTCCACCTAATAGTGAAGAAAGTCCCAGCCAAAATCAGTCTTTTCTTAAGTTTTAGGTCCGGCACCTTGGTGGTCTGTCCAGCCTGCACTTGGGAGGAAGGTCACCATCACGCATACTAGCCTGCTCAGTCTTGGTGACTCACTATGCCCAGGTTTTCTAATCTGTGCCTTCATGTCACTTTGTGGATATTTTCACGGGGTGTCTAGAAGTGGGATAACAGAGTTGGGCATGCTCTGTTCCAGATCACTTTGGTGCTGGCTCTCCTGCCGAGTCTGTACTGGTGGATAAGTGCATAGAGTCTTCTTGAGCATCATTGGTTGCCCTGTGCCATCTGGATTTCAGTCAGTCTCTCCTCCAGTTGGAACATTTCCCTTTTTGTTTTACAGTCCATCTGGTCATCAGCTATATAATCCTGAGTCAGAGGCAAGTAGTGCAAATTCAGTTCCAGTAGGGGGGCCGGTTCTGGGTGCTGATCAGCGTAGTCTTTCAGGTCGATGGAAAGCTTCAGTCTTTTCTGGCCAGATCTTTTGAATGTATTTCATAACTTCCTGAGGCATGTAAAAGGTATGAAATTTTGCCAAGATGTGATGTAGCCTTTCATAAGACATCGGGGTGCACCGAGGGTCCTATAGGCTCTCTCAGTTTCAAAGGCAGGTTTCCAAAAGTGCTTAAGCAGGATAGGTATTTATCTGTGGAGGAAGGTAGCCACATCTTTGTTTCCAACTCCCTTGGGGAATCTGACAAAGTGCAGATTATTTCTCCAGCTCCTGTTTTCAGCATCCTCAGACCTCTCCCATAGCTGTACCATGAGACATTCAAGTTCTTGGATTTATGCCTCATGTTGAGTACCTTTATCATCGATGTAGGATAGAAATGTTTTTGTGTCTCTTGCCTTGCATTGTAAATTATGTACTTCCTCTTTTAGGATTGCTACAGGGCTTTGGAAGGAGGACATTTTCCACAAGAGCTGCTGAAGCATACTTTTAATTTCTTGTGCATTGGAATTTGGAGATGCAGTCAGAGCTGTTGTGCCTTCAGCCATCTTTTCTCCTTACGGTTCATTAGCTGCCATTGGTTTACCCTGTTTTCTCCTACCAATCACTGTTTTTCGAGGTAAGGTTGTCAAATTCATTAGAACTGATTTTACCGACTCATAGGTAGTAGATTCTGCCTGAGGCCAAGATTTTTCATGAGTTTAAAACAAATTTGTTGCGGGTGGCACTAAATTAATGTCTCAAGCTGCCATCCTCATCCACAGTTCGCACATGCTATGTTCCCTTCAGTTTTTCTGCAATATCACTTCTTAAGACAATAAAAGGACCAGTCCCAATACTGAGCTCTGTGGCACTCTACTGGTCAGTCTTTCATCATTAGACTGAGTGCCGTTTATACCACCCTTTGTCTCTTATCCATTAACCTGTAGGTACCTAATCTAATTCACCACTTTGGATCCCACCCTGGGCCACTCAGTTTCTTTATCAGTCTGCTGTGTGGCACAGTGTTGAAAGGCCTTGCTGAAGTCCAGATAGGCCATGTCCACTGCCCTCCCTGATCTATTTCAGGTCACAAAGTTGAAGAAGTCAGTCAGATTCATCTGGCATGACCTTCCCCACAAGAATCCATGCTGCCTGTGTTCTTGCAGTCCTCTGGATTCAAGATACTCTGTAACTCTTCCTTTAACAGGTTTCCATCAATTTCCCTTCCACTGAGGTGAGACTGACTGGCCTATAGTTGGTAGCCTCCACCAACTGCAACTCTTACGTAGACAGACCACTTTTGCTCTCCTCCAGTCCTTTTGAATAATGTTTGTTTCCAGTGAGTTGTTGAATAAGGCCGTCAGTGGGACAGTTAGCACCTCCCAGAGTTCTTTTAGTACCCATGACTGTATCCTGTCCAGTTCCATAGCATTATCCACTTTCAGAGCTGCAAGTCCCTTCCGGGCTCTTTCCTCTGAAAATTGACTTTTAGCACCCCCCCTCACTTTGATCCTGCTGCCGCCTGGTGGTCCACCCCGCCCTCCATGTGAAGACTGAGTAGAAGTACCTGTTCAGGATGTCTGTTTTTTCTTGGTCCTTTTCTGTGTAGTCCTCCTCCCTGCCACCCTCCTTATCCTCACTATCCCTCCCTTGCCTTCCTATTCTCACGATGTACCTGAAGAAAGTCTATGCCCTTAGCTGCCCCTTGGCTATCCATTCCTCTGTCTGTGCCTTTGCTCCCTCACTGCCTTTCCAGCTTCCTCTGTTTTACTTAGTACTGTACACCTCAGTCTTCCTCCTGGGTGTTTCCTTATACCTCCTGAATGCTACTCTTTTTCTTCATCACCTTGGCCACTTCCCTTGAGAACCATAACAGTCTCTTTTTCCTTCTGCATTCACTCAGTTCCCTCATGCAGAATCTAAGTGCCTTAATTATGCCCTCTCTTATTTTCCCCAATGTACCTCTACCCCTCCCAGGAAATCCCCCTCCCCACAAGGCAGTTTTTGAGGCAGTCTCCCATTTCTTTAAAATCTGCCCTCCTAAAGTCCAGGACCCTCATTCTCATGTGGTTTGCCTCTGTTTCCATGTTAAGGTTAAACAACACCATACAATGATCACTGGTACCTTAGGGACTGCATACTGTGATGTCCACAATGCCATTCCTGTTTGTAAGCACCAGGTAAAGCATACCCCATCCAAAAGATTTTTGCACTCTGTATAAACCAGTAGAATGTTTTTTGGTAGCACTATCAGGGGGCAGGCAGTCCTTATCTGCTGACAGAATCTATGAATCTATGGAAAAAAGATGCAGAGCTGTTCGCCATTAATTGTTTTATCACATAACTAAAGCAGTTCTCATCAAACCACTGACTCTTCATTTCTGAAACCAAGACACATCCTATGCAACACCTGAGGTGCTAAATGTTATCTGAATGCCTTAGAATTAGAGATGCTATTTACAGTAGCTATGAGAGATACAGAGTCAGTACCACTGTATCATGCTCTTTGATTTAAATACAGCCATTAATTTTACTTTAAGAAAAATGGAAATGAACCATGATTCCCCCATTTCATTAGCTTCTACAGACTAGTGGAAGCTAAAACTCCAACATCTTGCAGGATTCTCAGCTGCATCTCAAAACATCAAAAAAGCACAAAGGGTTAGGCACTCACCAGATCCAGGTTGCTGATTGTTATTTTATTGAGGATCGAACATACACCAACACCAGGCTAATACTCCTATGTGTCTCCTGGCTACATGAGGCTTCTTCAGGGGCCCCAATTAGCAAGCTGGATCTGGTGTGTGCACAGCCATTCATTTTGTTTTTTTTTTCTGGCTGAAGCAACTTTGCGGGTGAGTGGTGTGCATTATACCTGTAACTGTTTCTGTGCATGTCAAAACACCCTGTATTATCAGATTAGTTCTTAGGCCATACCACTGTATTGCATTGTTTCTACTCCAATAAAGGTGGCTATACTCCTCTGAAATATCATTAGATGGCAAGCACACTGAGTGCTACATGTATGACAAAAGGGAGCCCATCTAACATAACTTCAGATCTGGTGCAGAACAGTCTAAATTTCTAAAGAACGAAGTGTGTGAAGTGGAGCTGTGACTGTAAGGCATGGCCAAAAATCAACCAAAGCATAAGACAAGAGGGAAGGAAGGAAGGAAGGAAGGAAGGAAGGAAGGAAGAAGGAAGGAAGGAAGGAAGGAAGCAAGCAAGCAAGCAAGCAAGCAAGCAAGCAAGCAAGCAAGCAGTGTAGGTAGGCAGGTACAGAGTGCCAGGAGAACAACAGACTGGCAAACATCTGATCGGAGCTTATAAAAGCTCGAACGTGAACTGCAAGTGCTGAATGTTCTCTTTTAAATAAAACAAGAAAAAACAATATTGGATAAACAAAAACATAGTACAGAACAAAAATGGTTGCAATCATAATTGAAATGAAAAAGTTTCTAGCCAACATTTAATTTCTTTTTTTTTAACTATATAGCTGTTTCTCCCCTTTAGCTACCAACTTTATCATCCTCTCCCCTCGTCGGGGATCCACAAGGGGTGGGATTCCAGGGCTTCGGGGACTGTCACTAATGGCCACAGTGAGACAAAGGATTTTGAGGTTTTCACTCGTTCCCTTCCAGAGCAGTGGTGAACACAGGTGATTTCACATACATGGAGGTGCACACACACTCCCAGAAACCATGCTTTTTCCACCCTCTTCATGTCAGTCCCTCAGATCTCCTTTGATCTGACATCCAGCCTCCACTGGATGTCAGTTGAGAGTGAGGTGACTAGCCTCCCCAATCTGGGAAAGGAGAGCAGCCCAGCAGTCACTATAATCCTCTCCCAACCCAACCTTCCCCCCTGCTGCTCCCCAGTGGCCCAAGCTTGCCTCTGAACACAGATTGCTAGCATGGCATGAGGTGTGGCAGCCAGTGCCTCAACCCTCAGCACCATCGGGCTGGCCCAACATTCAGTTTCTTAGGTGGCAGAATTAGGGTAAAAGTTATATTTGATCTGGTCTTTTTAAATTATTAAACTATTCAGTGTTGACAAAAAAAGTAACATTACCATTCACAATTTTCAGAGCCAACAGCTAGGGGTCAAGCTGTTGACTTTTTTCTAAGTTGAGTCACCTAGTTTGGTCATAGATGGTACAAGGATGACTTCTACCTAGCAGCAGTGTTGGAGTTACATTTTATGAGCTTTGGAAGCTATGGGGGCCTATAAGAGCCCTGTCTTTAAAATGAACCCCCTTCCCATTATAAGTCATTTGCAGTGATGCATGAGCTACCAGGGCTCACTTAAGAGCTGGGGAGCTGAGCCCTGACAAGCCCCCCTGTAATTCCAACACTGCCTAGTAGGGCACATTAAAATCTGCAGGAAGGAATGGAGGGAGGGGAGAATGAAGGAAATAAGGAAGGAAGGAAGGAAGGAAGGAAGGTAGGTAGGTAGGTAGGGAGGAAGGTGGGCAGACAAGAAGGGAGAGAGAAAGAAAGGAAGGGAGGAAGGACTTTTTTGGGGGGGGTTTTGGTTTAGTTTCTTGATTAATGAAGGTCTATGGGCACAGGTGTCTATTTTCATGGGCAACTGTAGTCCGAAAGTGAATACAGGATAAACAGCACACTGAGTATTATATAAGAATTAGCATAAAGTGAGATAAATACAAACAAATCAAAATAAAAACTAAACCAAAGAGGGACAATTAGGACTAAGAGCCCCATGCCCCTGTGTTGTGCTGGTACCAAGTTGTACTTTTTGTGTAAAAATTTTTTTTTCGGATACTGTTTACTTAGTAGAATAGATTGTATCATATTAATTTTGTTGACTTGCAAGTTGACATTTTATGAATTACAAATCCAAGAATCCCCTGCAGCTGGCATCAGAAGAGGGCTGTAGAAGTGGGAAAAGGAAGGAAGGAAGGAAGGAAGGAAGGAAGGAAGGAAGGAAGGAAGGAAGGAAGGAAGGAATTTTTTTTGTAGCACTAATAAATCAAGCGATGTTCCCAAAGTTCTTTAAAATCCAAGGAAGTGAGGATTAAAAAATGTTGCTGCCATCTCAGGCAAATGGGGGGACTCAAACAGTACAAATATCTCTGATTATCTTGTCTGTTTGAGATCAGAGGGTGTGCAATTACAGAAATATGAAGCACAGGGAGGTTATGCAACTTGGTCATGATGCTACAGTAAGCTATTTTTATGGGATGCAAACCTGAGGACTAACCACTGCACCAGACTGGCTCAAATCAGGCAATGAGACACAACCAACACGAAACCTGCTAAAGTACTGTACATCCCAGTGATAGTAATGGGATAGCAATTCTACAGTGCTACACACAGCCTGATGAAAACTCAGCAGAAGGGATTTCATTTATGTCTGCATAAACAGTAAGAAAACAGAAATGGGATCAGACATTGGGGCTTCCATTCCATTAGCCTTGAAGTACAGTTTGAAGTTAATAATTTAAGAAAAACCCTTAGAATATATTGGTGATTCATTAAGCTGCTAAAGAAAGCTATTGTACAGAATCGGAAAGGTAATCAAAGTGCCAGTTTTCATGTGATTGTCACTGAAGGAAATCATCTATCATTGTGTGGGAGCACTGGGCTACAAATAATTAGACTGGAGTAGTAGAATAGTAACTGGATATATACAGAACCCAGACTGCAATATGTCCTTGGAAGATGTAGACATTCATAGTGATGGGTCAGGTACAATTAGATACACTGAGACTAATCTAGAGTTACATTGATGCCTCCACCAGATTTGAAAGAAATCTATATTTTTCCCCATGACAATATGAAATGATTTATTATTAGATTTTTTTTGTCACCAATCACCATTACCTGGCTATAATAAGGGCTGGGAAATACACATTGTTTTTCCCAGGTGACCATCTGGAGTGGATCAACTCCACAGGTAAGGCAGTGTGCTACAGCATTTGGTAATCAAAGTAAATTCCATGTCAGCAATATAGTCTTTGAAATCTAGACTGCCTAATTCTTCTATTTCACTGTGATAAAGCCACACATTCTTGTGACCAAATATGTGACTCACATCTTTAGGAATAAAGATACTGTACTGGTGTACATTAACTAAACCTATTTAATAAAGACAAATGTACTGAGATTTTTGATGATTTAGAGAAATTAGCATTCAGACATTAGCTTTGCAGAAGATTTGTACTATCTCCCCACTGTTCTGTAATGCCATCTGAGGTTTCTGGTGGTATAATGAAAAAGAAACTGCACCACATGCATAGCCTTATGTGGTTGTCCATTTGTTATTATGTATAATATATATATATATAGATACAAGTTCACCATCACTGCCTGTTTTTATAAGTCTGCCATCTGCTGCCTCCCTCTCACTCCAGTCAATGTACTGCAAAAAAGGAATTTAAAAAGCTCTCTAAGTGAATTTAACATATTTGGGCCATCTCTCCAGGCACCATGCTAATGCCCTCTGCTGCTACACCCCAATTAGCTATACCCTGCCTTGGTACTTTCAACAGACATGCTCAGTATAGCAAGACACAGTGGACAGGGGCAGCAGCAAGGTAGAAACAGGCAGGAGTAGTGGTCCTTTAAAGAGCTCCAGATGCCTTTGAGATAACTTAAACAAGCATTTGTCAATGCCAAATGTTGACTTGCTGGCACTGGCATTGGTAGTTCAGGAGTTAGAGAGATGCACAATAGGACTGGCAGTGAAGTAATGAACTGATGCCAACCACAGTCCCACCATGCAGAGAGTGACAGGCATTGAGGTGTGCCTTTTGGTCGTTGGCCATAACGCTCATGCCATTTCACCTCAGCCTACCCCACAGAGACCGACAAGTGCCGCGATGTGCCTTGGGGTCTTCGGGCCTTATGCTTGCCCATGCCATAAGGAAATATACTGACATGGGTGCAGTGTAGGAGAATGGAGTGAATGTTGGGGCCGAAGAGTCTAAGGCACACCTCGATACTTGTCACTGGCTTGCAGGGTGGGGGGTGGAATGACATAAGCATTAGCCGACAATGCCAAGTCACACCCCTGACACCTGCTGCAGTTACAGGGTGGGGTATTGCGTTTTGGCAACCTAATGTCCTGCATTTGTTGGTATTTTACTCCAAATTTTCAACATGGGCCATTGTGACCCCACCTCATGAACAGTGGCACTACGAGTTTGTTTGCCAAAAGGTGATTTTGTACAGTGACTGTGCATTTTGCACCACAGGTGTAAAACACATTCGGCAGGATGTGAAAATGACAGCTGCACTGTTCATGAGGAGGTGTAAAAATGGTATTGTTGAAAATCTGGAGTGAAAATATGAAAATCGGGTGACATCATGAGCGCAGAAACTGCACAATGCACGCCTGTAATGCAATTATTTTGGGGATTTGACTAACTAAATTTTCAACATAGGCATTTTTGAACTCCAGTCATGAACAGTGTCACTGTGATTTTGTTAATCTGGCCCAAACATTGATTTCCCACGGTGACCGCATCTATTGTGTGACATGTACGAAACACATTTTGGGAAGGGCGTGAAAAATGACAGCTGTACTGTTCATAAGGAGATGTACAAAAATGACAATAATGAAAATCTGGAGTGAAAATTTGAAAAATTGGTGACATCACAAGCGTGTATAGAAACTGCACAATGTACACCCGTAACACAATTATTTGGGGTATTTTTCCTACCAGATTTTCGACATAGGCATTTTAGGACCTCCTCTCATGAACAGTGTCACTATAATTTTGTCACTGTGTCCTGAATGTTGATTTCACACAGAGACCATGCCATTATGCGCCATATGTGTGAAAGCATTTTTCAGGCAGGATGTGAAAAATGACAGCTGTACTGTTCATAAGGAGGTGTGAAAAGGGCAATGTTGAAAATCTGAGTGAAAATATGTAGAATTAAAGTTACAAGTGTCATTGAAACTCTACAATGTACACTTGTAACATGGTCATTTTTGGAATTTTTCCACCAAATTTGTAAGATAGGTTTTTGGGACCCACCTCAAGAACAGTGGCATTGTCATTTCGTTAATCAGTCCTGAAAGGTGATTTCACACAGTGACTGCAAAATGACCTTTCAGAGCCAAGTAATGAGATGACAGTGCATGTGTTCATGAGGTGGGGTCCCAAGCAACCCATGATTCCAAAGAAATGGCTGAGATATCCACCTAAGTTGAAAAAAAAACCTTTATGCCATTATACAGCTTACCGGCATTTCTTCAGTTCATGGTTGGCTTTGAATAGTCCAGATGTGTTCCCAGTCCACCGAAGATCATCACGCCAAGCTCTGGAGGTAAGTATGTGGTGGGGGGAGTGGGGAAGTGGGGTGCACAGAGGGTGGCTGCGGGTTGGGGGAGGGAACCCCAGTGAGGGACCATTTCTTTCTTTCAGATGATTAAAAAAAAGAACCTCATGACAGTTTTCTTTTTACAGGTGTATGAAAACTGTACAGTACACTGGGTGGATCCCAGTGGCCCCATGACTTTGGGGTGATGCTGGCCACACTGGCATGGGTTCCCAGTGTTCCACACAATCTTGGGGGCTTATTTAGTATGCCAACAGGGGATTGGGCACCCTGAAGTTGGCTTTGTAGGCATTGTGTGGCAGGTGGTGGCAGCCACTGCTGCCATATTTATTTAAATACATTTACCAGGAAAGGAACATCGGGAGGTAGTTATTGTGCCGCTGCATGACGCAGCTTGTCCCTTATTGCAGCAGCACTTTCTTTACAAGTTTTGACCACTTTACATATTTCTTGTGTGAGCACCTGCTTATTAGGGAATGAGGGATGCACCTACTAAAGCATGCCCTGCATTCACCCACACTGATGCACCTCAGAAATCTGCTACTATCACAAGATGTTGGCTTGCACACAGGCACAAGCCAACATAAAAATGTGATCTTTAAGCCCAATTTACCTTATGTTTAATTTTTCCCATAATAGTCCAGCAGATTAGCAACAAATATGACGAAGATCGTTGCATGCCAGACAAAAGTGCCACATTTGGTAAAGATGTAGACCTCGTTATACAGATTTAGAAAATCCTGAGGCTTCAATAATGGAACAACAGGAAGTCATTATGATAGTCATAATTTTCAAATGGCTGCCTTAAATCACTATGGGACAGATCACGATTTGAATCATGGAATCCATTTTAGAGCTGCATTTTATATGAACAGGTGCTGCAACAAGCAGCACTGGTCTTTATATACTTCTTAAAAACCAAAGCAACTGTGTGACTCTCTGGAGAGAGAGGTGGTTTGGTGTACCACTGACACCTAGTTGCACCAGAGCAGCCCCAGCTGCAGGGAATTGTGGTAAGTTGAAGGGTTGAGGACTTCTACACTTCCTGGTACTAGCTAAGTGCGTGCAAGATTTGCACATTATTTGCCTGGAGCAGACACTCAGCACTAGCGGGGAGGTAATTTGGAGTTTCTCTGCTGTGTATAAAACATTTGTAACATCTAAAAGTTAAACTCTGTGGATAGCACCGAACCGGAAGTAGGCAGGATGCAACTTCAGGTCAGACACAATATAATCACATGCTCTAGCAAGCGGGAGTGAGCAGGAGCAGGGCAAGCACAGGATTTTGTGCATGGAGATGCGCAGAGACACACATGCATCTGCTGTGGAAGCAGGGAACAGGGTCATAAATCTATTCATGTTGTACTGGAGTTCAAACTGAGGTAGTAACTCAAACTTGGCTAGTTTACTAAGAAATACAGGTGAGGGGTACAGGCAAAGTGGCAAGCATTAAGGATGCAATACTTGAAGCAACATCCCATTGTGTTAGAAAGAAAAGGAAGTGCAAAAGAAGAAGGAAACAATTTTAGTTCTCAAAAACAGTAGCAGAAAAGGTCAGAGCCAAAAGGCTGACCTTCAGAAAATATAAGGGAACGCAGCAGGATGAAGATAGGGAGGCATACCAAACTTCCCTAAGGGAAGAAGGGAAGGCAGTAAGGCAGGCAAAGGCCCAAACCAAGGAAACAATAGCATGAACAGTAAAAGAAGGTGACAAGACTTTCTATAGATACATTAGTGAAAGGAGAAAGTCCAGAGGTGGTATTGCAAAGATCAAAGGGGATAAGGGAACGTGTAAGGAGGAGGACCATGTAAAAACATCCATCCTAAATAGATACTTCTGCTCAGTATTTACGGGTCTATGTGATAACGGCGAACGCCTAAAGGCGATCACCATTATGGTTCAATCAGAGTGCCGAACACATTTTCAGCACTCTGACAACCTTGGTGCACCAGCACAATGGCACCAGGACATATTTTTACTACTTTATCCCCCCTGGGGGGCTTTCACCCCCTGCACCCCTACTTAAGGATTCTCAACCCAGGGGTTGCATGGGGAGGAAAGTAGTAAAAAAAAAAAGTTCGAACCGGGCACAATACAAATAGCACCAGCTGCCGGACCCGAACCCAGTACCTCAGCCACCCCAGCCATTGCCCAATCCCCAATGCCACGCCGCAGCTCGACTGATGACTGCAGCACCACCCCCTACAGCCTCTCCACCCCAGCCCATGCTCACCATGCTTTCTTCCACCCACCGCGTGTGTACGTATAGCAACATCCTGCAGCCTAGTTTGCCCACCCCCTCATCCAATTTCCACCCGTCCATCGCCGAGTAGAGATTGCACAAGGAAGGTGTCGTACATAGTGGATGGTGCTCCTTCCTCACTCCCACTTCACGGGTTACCAGTATTTATTGAAGAGACGGTAGGGCAGACCCACAGCTTGGCACCATGGACACAGAGGGGAGAAGGTGTGCACTAGTCCCTTCACAAAAGAAAGGGTCCTACAAGAGTTTGATAAGCTCAGAGTGGACAAGGCAATGGGTCCTGATGGCATAGATCCCAGGGTACTAAAGGAGCTAAGGGTGGAACTAGCATAGCCATTATCAGAACTGTTTAGTGAGTCTCTGAGCACAGGAGAGTCACAGAAGACTGGAGAAGGGCTCATGTGATCCCACTCCACAACAGTGGTAGCAAGGAGGAGACAGAAAACTACAGACCAGTCAATCTTACCTCAGTGGTGGGCAAGGTCCTGTCAAACTAATCTCATAAATTTCTTTGTCTGGGCAACTAGAGTGGTGGACCAAGGGAGAGCAGCTGATGTAGCCTACCTTAACTTCAGCAAAGCTTTTGATACTGTTCCACATAGAAGATTGATTAATAAGCTGGGTAGGCTAGCAGTGGGTCAGATGTTGGGCAACTGGGTGGCAAACTGGTTGACAGGCAGAAAACAGAGAGTGGTGGTTAACAGTATACAGTTGAAAGAGATGCAAGTCACAAGTGGGGTACCTCAGGGATCAGTCCTGGGGTCAATACTCTTCAATATCTTCATCAGTGACATTGCAGATGGACTGGAGGGTAAGGTTTGTCTGTTTGCAGATGATACCAAGATCTGCAACAGAGTAGATGATCCAGATGGGGTGGGCAGAATAAGAAGTGATCTAGATAAACTGGCAAAATGGTTGGAAGAGTAGCAACTGGGGTTTAACACAAAGAAGTGCACGATCATGCACATAAGGAAGAGAAACCCTGAAGCCACCTATAGGATGGGAGGGGAGTTGCTGCTAGTCACAAGGGAAGAAAGAGATTTGGGCATTATCTTCACAGATGACCTGAAATCATCTAAGCAGACTACTAATGCAGTAGGTAAGGCTAGAGGGATGTTGGGGTGTATTAGTAGGGGTATTACAAGTTGTAAGAGGGAGGTAATAATCCCTCTTTATAAGACACTGGTTAGGCCCCATCTGGAGTACTGCATGCAGTACTGGAGGCCACACCTTCACATGGACATTAACCAAATTGAAGTAGTCCAGACAAGGGCAACAAAAATGGTGCAGGGACTGCATCAGAAAACATATGAAGACAGATTAACAGAGCTCAATATGTATACCCTAGAGCAAAAGAGGGAGAGAGGTGATATGATCAAAACATTCAAACACCCTGAGGGCATTAACAAGGTGAAAGAGTCTAATATGTTTCAATATAAGAAAAATAGCAGGACAAGAGGACACAGCAGGAGATTAGAGGGAGGCCGATTAAGGGGTAATGTGAGGAAGTTCTTTTTCACAGAAAGGGTGGTGGATGCATGGAATGGCCTACCTCAGGAAGTGGTGGATATGAATACAGTGCAGGGCTTCAAACAGGCATGGGATAGGCCTAAGGGAGCAATACAGATGAGTATGAATAAATATGTCATTGACAGAGCAAAGGCCGATGGCACATTCATAAGGTAGAAAAAGAAATGGGCAGACTGGATGGACCTTGTGGTCCTTATCTGCCATCAACTTCTATGTTTCTATGTTACTAGCATAGGTATCATGAGACAATGAGTGAACCATGTAACTATTGCCATTCATGCCAAATGTATGATATAGGAGAACAAATAAATTATTTTATTTGCAATAGATTCTTGTTAGTCCAAACATTACAGGAGGAAATATTAAGATTACAGGCCAAAAGGACAGTTAGCCCAGACACAGAGGATCTAGAAAACTACATCGACCAAACTGTGTCCCAGTTAGAAGCTAATAATACTCCTACATACACAGAGCAAAACCCTGGCACAAGTAAGAGCAAAGAAACCTCTAATGTAGTAACACCCCTTCAAACAACAGAGGGAGATACTTCAGCACTTGTCCCCAAAAGTAAAACTAAAAGGAGGGGAGGCCAAACTTTCAATAGTGCCCCAGTTCTACCATTACAAAACAAGTATGATGCCCTTACATTGGGGGATGATAATACATCCAACTACGAAGACCCACTAAGCAGCAAACCAATGAATGAAATGGTAAATAACAACCTAAAAACTTCAAAAATAACTCTTACAGATAAAAATATTCTGCTTTTAAATTCTAAATCCTCAGAGCCTGTTGTGGCATCTAGTTCAATTTCCTCGGATCTACAGACATCAAATCTTGATAAAATTCAAAAGCCCAAACCCAGCACTAAGCAGGCATTTGAGCTGGGTGATTCCATTATCAAACACATCGACAGAGCAGTATGTAACCCTGACAAAATAAACCATACATGCTCAAGCTATAGAGGGGCTAGGGTATCCAAGATTACATCCATGATCAAGGGATACTTAGCAACACTGGAGATTGTCACAAACCCACTCAGCAGGTCAGCCCTCTACTCCCAAAGTGCCAACCTCTGAGCGCAGTCTTGTGAACAGTTTAATAGAACAAGGTAACCCTCTTGTCTGTTTTATGAGTTCAGATCAACCTTTGGTCTCCAGTCTTGGAGGGATTCAAACTGTTAACCTCTTGCTAGTGTACCCAATGCACAGTCTCAAATAATTCTGTCTTCAGGAGGCCAGATATCTTTGCCTATGGGCACCTAACCAGGTGTACAGAAATTAACCCTTAAAACTGTAATAAAGACATCAGATTTAAAACTTCTCCTTCCAGTTTGGTATCACCATTCAAGCTTATGCCTAGTGTCTACTATAACCATTTATACTTTCCTTGCAAATGAAAGAAAATCAAAGACAGAACAAGTAAGTTCTAAAAGAGTTTACTAAAAAGATAAAACACATAAAATACAGAACTATTATATCACAAGACATACAAATCTTTAAAAGAACAAGGTTTAAACAGTACAATTCCTACCTACAGTACTTAGGTTTGTCTCTGCCTCTAAATACCTGCTTACAAGTGCTCAAGGATGCTTCTTGGTCAGAGTCTAGATAAAAGTGTCTCTGTGAAGTAAAACAGAATAAATTAAAAGCTGGCTTTACCCCACCCTTTGCAGGAGGTCACCTAGCTCCTTCCTGTCAGGATGTATAAAAATATATATCTATATAAAAGGATGTCTTTCCAAATATTAAATTCTGCCTTCCTCAGCATGACTCATGTCCTTCAAATGACATTTATTTGATCTTAATCAGTATCCTCTCTCACACAGGCATCAGAGGAACATTTTCAACTTTGCACTAGTTTGCTAAACCTGGTTTCCCTCTCTAACGTCATAAACTTTTTTTTATGATTTCCCTCTTAACAACTATAGCTTATAATTAACTTAGAAAAGTCTGTAATTAGCTTCTGGCCTTCCACATCATACCTTGTATCTAAAACCTGTGTGAGTGTGTGTGTGATCTCACATGCTGTTTCAGTCTTTTCTCATGGGAGACAGTCCATACACTTTTTTATTTTATATTTCAAAAGAAATCATACAGCACTCAGAAATGGCTGTCCACGTCACAGAGATAACCCATTAGTAGTCATGCACACAGCTACAAATGGTACAAATAGGATATACCTTGACCAATTTAAACAGGGCTATGTGGCACTAAACAACATCTTGGTGGAAATTGGTTGCAATTTTTGCTTCTCATGAGATACTGACAGTACCAAGAGCCACTGACTATAACACAGTAAAATCAAAGTACTGAACAAATGGCTCAGAAATGGTGTTTCATGCAAGAAATCACATGTTTGATGCACTGGGAAGAATTTCATGATAAACCATCCCTCTTTTACTGGGATGGCCTGCAACTTAACAGGAGGGGGAGCACCATGTTAGGCAAAAATATCTCTGTATTTATTAATGGACATTTAAACTAGAACCTAAGGGGGAGAATGGGATAGTTCCCAGGTGTCTGACAAAAAAAAACATGTTAAGTAATCAAAAAATATGTAACATACTATCTCTGAATACTAAATCATTAAACTCAATCAAAATGGCAGAACTAGAAGCCAAATCTCATATACTAAACCTGAGTATAATACCCATAACAGAAACCTGGTGAGACTCTGATTCCTTGTGGCTAAGAGAGATACCAGGATTTAAACTCTAGCATAAAGACAAAGTTAATAGAAAGCGGGGTCTGCCTTTACATCAGAGATGACATTCCATCCTTTGAAACCCCACTTGTCACATGAACCAAAAGTATATGGGTTAACATCCAATTCAGGGGACAGCCCTAGATCCTTGTATGCACATGTTATCAACCACCATCAGCAGACTTTGAGTATACCAACACATTAATAAATGATATTTTACACCTAGCCAACAAAGGCAATGTTATGATCTTAGGTGACTTTAACATACCCACTATCGACTGGGACTCCCTGACAGGTAGTACTCAGCATGAGAAAAACTTTGTATCCTCCATAATAGATCTGGCCCTTGAAAAAATCATAAGAGAACCAACCAGAGCAAGTAAATACTGGACCTTTTAATAACTAATATTGAGAATAAAATCTCAAATCTTTCTATGCACAATCCGCTAGGAAATAACGATCACAGGTCTATCTTATTAAAAATGGTGTATGAATTACAGCTCTTCTGCAATCATTTACTACAAAAATTATGAGAAAGCTAACTTTGGGGAAATTAATAAACACTTAAATGAAATTCAGTAGGGAGATATACTACTTCTTCTCCCACTTGAAGAGGCTTGGAATTATTTAAAAACAGCAGTTTTATATTTGGAAAAAACATACGTCCCCACAAAAAAAATACAACAGTAAAGGGAAGATCCCCCTATGGTTTAACAACTCTATAAAGAAACAAATTAAATGTAATGAAAAGCTATTTTCTTCAATAAAAAAATCCACTAGTAATAAAAAAGAGGGAATCCTATGTCAATATAGTATAGCTGTCAAAGAACTAAGAAAAATGAATTCAGCTCTCTAAATGAAATCTAGAATTTAGGATTGTACACTCTAAGGATTATCAAAAGTCATTATTTTCTAACCTTAATGATAAAAAGGGCAACAATAAAAAATTGGTCCATTAATGGTAAACAACATCATAATTGCATCAGACAAAGAATCTGCAGATGCATTCAATAGTTACTTCTGCTTGGTCTTTTCAAAAAAGTACAGTCTACCCTAAAAGTCCACAAATAAAACAAATAATTATCTAATCTCTAAAACCGATACCAGTACTGTGTTAAAACATTAAAAACACAAGTCCAGGCCCAGACAATTTAAATCATAGATTTCTAATTGAAACAGCTGATGCATTAACCTTCCCTTTAACCATTATATTTAATAAATCCTTAAGCGAAACCTCAGTCCCCCTTGAATGGTTAATTGCTACTTTAATACAAATTTTCAAAAAAGGTAATCGATTGAAAACAGAAAACTATCGCCCCATTAGCCTCATCTCAGTTCCTTGCAAACTAATGGAGAAAATTATGAAGTCTTTACTGGAAAAAGAAATGCTATCTCTGAATATTCCTGATCTCTCCCAACAAGGTTTTAAGCAGGGCCACTCATGCACCTTCAATCTTACTGCTTTCTATGATTACTTAAGCCAATGACTAGACTCCAATACACCTATGGATATAATTCTACTAGATTACTGCAAAACCTTTGATAAGGTATCACATGGCTAACTTATAACCAAATTATTCTGACTGGGATTCTCCCCAAATGTAGTTAAATGGGTAGACAGCTGGCTAACAGGAAGACACCAGTGAGTAAAATAAATGGAACTATATCGGAAGAGGAGGAGTAAGTGACTAGTGG
Organism: Neoceratodus forsteri; assembly: GCA_016271365.2. Taxonomy (NCBI): domain Eukaryota; kingdom Metazoa; phylum Chordata; order Ceratodontiformes; family Ceratodontidae; genus Neoceratodus; species Neoceratodus forsteri. The sequence goes on along the minus strand of CM057456.1, from coordinate 417,058,288 downwards.
AGTGCCTCAGGGCTCTGTCCTTGGACCTATGCTGTTCAACATTTTTATCAGTGATATGCCATTTGGCCCATGCAATACATTATCAAAATTTGCAGATGACACAAAGTTAAGGGGGGGAAGGATGACTGTTCCATGAATATGAGAAACACTCACGAAGGATCTTAGTACAATCAAACATTGGTCTTATACTAGTGGGATGTCCTTTGATATAGAAAAATGCACCGTCTTAAACCTTGGAAAAAATAATCACAAACAGTCATACACTCTTAACAACTCACCTTTAAAAGTATCTCACTGAGAGAGAGAGATCGGTATTATAGTCAACAATAACCTCCTCAACAGAACAATATAACAAAGTGGCTAATCTCTCTAACACACTCCTCAGGAGGATCAGTCATACTTTCATTTCAAAAACTGAAGAATATATAATCCCATTATATAGGACACACATTAGACCATATCCTGATTATGAGTCACCTTTCTGGAGCCCTTACCTAGCAAAAACATTAACAGGATTGAGTAGATTCAGAGAAGATCAACCAGGATGGTCCTCACTTGGCACATATAAACTGTCCTGAGAGACTCCATAAGACAGGTCTCATTCCTTAGAACTAAGAAGAGTAAATGGGATCTTCTTCTTCTATTTAAAATCTTACAGTCACCTGCATTGATGCAGCAATGTGGTATCACATTTTCACAAAGGAAAATAGTGCCAAGACTCATAGTAAGCAACTTGAAGTCAGCAAAGTTAGGACTAACAAGAGACTCAACTTCTACAACATAAAGGGCACCCAGATTATGAAATAGACTCTCATAGGAACTAGTGGACAGTAACAACTTAAATATATTTAAAAAGGGCTTAGACAACTGGCTCACATCCAATCATATCTAGAATCAATGACCTACAGTTGTGGGTGACAATCCCAAAAGGCCTTGGCCTACTTTTTGTCCTAAACCTCCAAGTACTCCAAATCCTGCATTGTTTTTGTGTGAATTGTTAACAGGTTGTTGGCAGACAGCCTGCTCTTGATGAAAAGAAGATATAAACTAGAACTGTATTTGAAAAAAATATTTATTGGCCTGATTTATAACAAACAGTGGTCTACTTTTGGCATTTGCAACAGCAAAGTTCTGCACATGAAAGATTGGCTTTTGCACAGTTGCAAGTTTTCCTTGGCAGGGATGAAGTTTCCCTTAATTTCAGTTGTGGTGATTTCGGGCACAGAGGTACTGGAGGACTTCATGGAAACTGCTGACACTGTGCCATAGGAAGCAGGCAAGGATAGCTTTGTAGCTGAACCTTCAATTTGTAAAGCAGCTGTGTCTGCAAATACCAGGATTCTCCTTGGTTGGATATTGAATTATGCTAATACTGGTTCCATGGAAGGACCCTTGGACTGTGAGGAGGGCGGGTTGTGGTCGAAGATATTCAAGACACCCACCATAAAGAGACCTTTCCGCAAATTTGACGCGTCTTCATTTCTGTGGGCATTTTAATTCCTCTGAAGTCCCTTTCTGGCAAATTATACATGCAGGCCAATCCATTGTTACTATAGTATTTGTTCTCTGTAACAAAACAAGACATATTAGACATGCATGACATACAGCAAATGCAGTAATATTACAGTACAAAGCTGAAATGAACTGAAATTGATCATAGATTTGACACAGACATGCTTTGGGTTCTATTATCAATATTAGTATTTGTAAATACTGATGCGTAGTGAATACAGGCAGTCATTTTGAATATGATGACATCACAATGGCTCCCAGTTGGTCCATTTTTTTGGACCTTAGAATTTTCTAATATTTATACCTATACCAATCTCTTTTCCAAATTTGGCACTTTTGCCCGGCATGTAATCATCCAGTCACTAAGCCACCTGACTATAATCCTTTTGTTAATTTATTACTAAGCACATTTGCAGTAAATCAGGATCCCTGCCCTATCTGTGGTGGCTGTTCACCTACATTTGACATCACAATTATGTTTGCAACATCATAATCTGTGGAGATAACTATGATGTCATAAACAGGGGATTATAATGTCAGGTGCAGACAAGCTGCCAAATCAGATAACGTGTAAGGGTCAGGGTTCTTGTTTTTATTTAACTGTCTTCAGTAATAAAGAATAAGGGATTACAGAATCTATATGAATTATAAACTGGATTGTGTCTAAATCTTACATTTTTCTAAGTTCACCCACTGGTGTCAGGGGCTTTTTAAGAGATAGTCCAAACACTTTTTTTTATTTATTTTTTTTAGTCAGCAGATGGAAGAGGAGTTGGGATCTTGTACTCTGATGCCATTGCTTCCTTATGTATGCACTGCAGATATTGTATTTTGGGGTGTTAATTTTGAAGCAGTGTAATGTCACATCAATAGTATAACATCCCAGCATCACAATGGTGGTGTAACAGCCTTTTGGCAGCCGATAATTCCTGATGGGAAACTGTGGCAAATATATGAATATACTCTGTCAATACCTCTCAGTGGTTTTCTGACTGAATCCTTGTGCTTTGTAATGCTTTTGTGTTATCTTTTTTTTTTGTTCTGGTCAGTATACACTGCAGACAACAAAAAGTAGACAGTGACCGTCACTACAGCGATTATAGCGCAGGTCGCCTAGGTCGGAAAAGGACCCCGCACTGTATTCCAGGGGTCTTGCATCCTCCCCAATGAGCTCTGACTCGGAGTTGATTATATTTAGTGGGGGGTGAGGGGGCACAGCCCTCTTTGTGGAGGTTGAGGCAAAGCCCCCAAAGAAAAACATGTTTGTCAGTGAGAAACCAAATGCCGACTGCAAATGTGGGTGACATGATGTTTTGCTGTACGGTCATTTGACAAACCTTTGTCGACGACCGGTCGTAGGGTCTGTCCTGGTCGACCATGGAAACGGTTCCATAGTCTATGGATGTACCAGATTTAAATACATCAAATCAAATAAAAGAATATTGTCTGTTATGTTATTGCTACTGTATATTTACTCACTTTGTGCCACTGTTCTGTTGGTTCTTTATTATTATACAGTTAAAAAGAAATCTTGATTCCCATTGGTTGCCATGATTCTCCCCTTGGTTACATTAATGGGCAAACCTGTGTATGCCTGTCCTGATTACTTAAGGTGTATGTGATCAGTAGAAGTCCCAGCTTTACAGGCTTGCACTACATTAACTGCCATCACAGTTCCATTGCAGTGCCAGTCATGCCTGGTTCACAGCTGAGTGTTTCGAACCGCCAACCTTTCTGGATGACTCACTGACTCAGATCACTGACAGCAATACAGTAGTATCAATGTGCAATGAATAATTGCAGTTCCTGTACAAATAAAGTGAAATTGTGATATGAAATGTAACAGTTTAGTCCAAAAAAGTGTTACAGTACATCTGTCCCTAGCAGAGCATTGAAAGCACCAATACTAATGTTACCACCAGCAAAGTTGTATGATCATTCCCTATAACAAGAAAGGGTCTCTTAAAGTGACTCAAATAACAACACTGTTCCGTTTATATACTGCTTCCATGGAAAACTGGGAAAATGTTGTACTAGAGGAATCCATTGCTACAGTGATGGTGGATGCATCTTACAGCATGTCCGTTTCACAGCTGATCTCTATAAATACACCCACAATAGACAACATGCCAGTGCTTGTGGGCCCATATAAGGAGACTGCTGAGGTAATTTCTATCTGTTGCCAACTACCTGAACCTCTTGCAAAGAGCCACCAGACTGAATCATACGATGACAGCATTGTGATGCTGACACAGGCATCACTTCAGAAGAACTACTGTACAGTCAGGGACACAAAATGATCAGTCTGACATAGAAACATAAAATTCAAATGCAACCCCAAAATAAAAGCAGGACAGTGATTATAAGGAACTTCAGGAGGTTTATACCTCCCCAAGTTTCCACTTATCCAGTGCTCCTTCCTGCTTTTATAGTATGGTAGCTTTTGGATTTTATGCAGTCAACCCCCATCAAGTAAGTTCCCTCACCACCATCCACAAGTCAGTATGCTTTTTTTTGCAGCATGACATAGAAACTCAAAACTGCCTAATCTTTCTCTGAAGACCATAATTGGTCTCCGGTGACACCCCCCAACTGATTTACTAATATTCCCCCATATCGATCCCATGCATACTTAAAGCCCCCACTGTTTTCACCTCCACCACTTTTGCTGACAGTCTGTTCCAGGTGCCCACCACCCTTTCAGTGAAGTAGTACTTCCTCACCTCACTCTTAAACTTCACCACCTCCAGCTGCATGGAATTTCCCTTGGTAATGCTGCTGTTTTGCATTTGAAATAGACTCTTCATACACCCTGTTCACACCTGTGAGGTATTTGTAGGTCTCTATCATGCGCCCTCTTGCTCTCTTCTCTTCCAGGGTGTACATATTGAGATCATTCAGTCTATCCTTGTAGATCTTCTCGTGCACCCTCTGCACCATTTTAATTGCTTCTTCTGGACTGCCTGCAATGTGTGTATGTCCTTTTTGAGGTGTGGTCTCTAAAAGTAAACACAATACTCCAGGTGGGGTCTCACCAGCAAGCGATACAGTGGCAATACCACCTCCCACCTACTGCTAGAGATACCTCACCCTATGCACCCCAACATCCCACTAGCCCTACTCACTACTTTGCCACACTGTGCTGTCACTTTGAGGTCATCTCATATAATTACTCCAAGGTCTCTTCCCCTGCTTAGCAACTGTCAATATCTCCCACCTCATACTTCACTCAACTCCTGGGTTCTTATGCCCTAGGTGCATGATTTTTTATTTTTGGGCATTGAACCCAAATTGCCATACTCTTGACCACTGCTCAAGTTTCCCAAGATCCCTGCTCATCCTGTCTATCCCCTCCCGAGTGTCCACACTGTTACAGATTTTGGTATCATCTGCAAAAAAGGCATACCTTCACTTCAAGTTCTTTGGCAATGTCACTTATGTAAATATTAGAACCAGTCCCAGTACCGAGCCCTGTGGCACACTTCTGGTCACCCTCCCTTCATTAGATTGAGTCCTGTTAATCACCACCTTCTGTTGCCTATTCATTAACCCGTTTCTAACCCAATTCACCACATTGGATCCTACCCCTAGGCTTCTTAATTTCTTTATCAGTCTCCTGTATGGCACAGTGTTGAAGGCCTTCCTAAAGCCCAGATAAGCCACATCTTCTGCCTCCCCCTTTCATTTTCAAAATGACTTTACTGTTGTTTGCCTTAGTACTTCAGCTCTCTAGTGTCTGTTCTTTCAATACATAACTGTACTATAGGTTCTATGTCATAAGGGTGACTACCGAATGGTGATCATCCTTATGGCGAGTCAACTCTCGATGAAATTCAATTTTGGCAATGTGCAACTCCAGCACCAGTGAAAGCAGTGCAAAAACTAGTAATATCTTCTTTTATAGGCTGTGCCTCCTGCACCCCCATGGGGGCTTAGTCCCCACACCTCTACTATAGATTCTCAACCCAGGGGGTGCAGGTAGGGAGGGATGCATCCATGGAAAAAAAAAATCCCTGTCTCGGACCGGGCACAACAAAATGTGCTGGTGCCCGGACCCAAATCCTGCATCCCCACCACCCCAGGCTAGCACCCACCCCACCACGCCTTGGCATCAGCTCGGCAGCAACTCGAGGCATCAACCCTCACAAACCCTTCCACCCCTTGCTCTGCTCACTCGCTCCCCCCATGTACATATACACACGCAACATCCTGTCGCCTTTCGTGAACCCTCCCTGTCCGGTTGCCCTCCCTACACCCTCACCATCAGGGCAGTCACCGCAAGTTGGTCACCTTTTTGGTAGGCACCCACTTGCAGTTAGCCAAACTCACAGTATACTGTGCTATAACTTCTTACCTTCTCCCCCCACCATGCACCTTATTGCACTAAACACAAACAGAGAACTTTTTAAGCCCACCCCTGTACTTTATCTCTCTCTCACTCTCTCTTTCTCATTTATTAAACAGTGAGACAAAAATGCCAGAAATAGTGAAACAATGTGTGATCTAAATGGTATGTTGTAAATGGTGGTACTGCAGCTTTAAATACTGAAGAGTTTAAAAACTTGCAAGTACAGCAACTGACATGCCCCCAATGAAGACCTGTATTGGTCGAAGTGCTAGGGCTATGCAGTCCTCCAGACTGTTCACATATTGGGGTCTGTAGGTTTGCCTGACTCACAATCCTGACACCTCAATATCCCAGTCCTATTTCCCAACCCAATCAAAATACTGATGCTTACATTACCGACTGCTGAAATCCTGAATAAAAAAAATATGGACTCACTGTGTTTGCTCCCCCACCCATCATCACATTGTCCTTGTAATCCTTAGTTTCAGTCACACTCATCTGGCTGAGTAAAATATATCGAAAAAAACTTTGGAAGCACTGATCAAGACAGGTATCCCCCATCCCCCTCTCTCTCTAAGAGAGATCATAAATAAAAAATAAAAAAAAGGCAGCTGATTTGAGGTTGTGGGCAGGCTTGGTTTCTACTGTGCTGCATGATGTGAATCCTTACCTGTGATGACCAGCTCAGCCAGCTGTCCTTCATGTTGTCTGATGCCCAATTTAAAATAAAATAAATAAAAATAATCTCCCCTGCCCATGTCAGCCGGCCCTCCCTCATCCTACCCAATGACTATTTTAAAATTAAGCTAAGCCAGCACTCCCTCATCCTGCCCAATGCCTGATTTAAAATGAAATGCTATGAGTTGGGTTGTTACTTCCGGTCACTGTTTGCAATACAAATATCAACACAGTAGCAGTCGAATTGGATTCATCTGGCCACCTTCAGCATGTATGCTTATTCTGACAACTGCCAGAGAAACTCCTTGACTTGCACGATGGTGAGTTTCATGATAGGTGAATTGAGTTCAAATTTTAAACAGTTCAAAGAGGAATGCTTTTATTTTAGAAAGAGAATTAGTACAAAAAATGTACATGTTTAGATATTCACAAGATGTTTTTCTATACACGGAGAAAAACTTACAACTGCTGTACATTGTACTGTACAGTGCCACATAATGAAACTGCCTAAAAAATTAATAGTATATAACTGCTTTAACATCATAAATAGTTTATGGAAGTTTATAGAACCTGGTACTACAGTACAGTTACAGGGCTGAATAAGATCAGCATCCAGGCAGTCAGATCATCTCGTCTACTACGATAGAATTTGCTTATGCATTCTTAAATTTTTAAGCAGTTTCAGTTTGAAGCTTTTAGTATTTTACAAACAGTCGGGATTCTAACATTCAGACTCATGGTGTGTACGTTTACCTGACTCTGTAAATACCACCATTAAATTCGCTTTTGTCAGGATTTTAACATTCAGTCTTTTCAGTGGTGGTATTTTTGAGTGTGTCCGTATTCTGGAGGTGGGCAAACGGATGTCAGGATTATGAGAGTTGGGCAAACATATGGATCCCTATTGGGGTGTTTAATAAATTGTGATACATTTGCATTACTTTGCTGGTTCCTGCTTTTGAGTTCCTGAGTGCAGCATACTCATTTTCTATGTCTGCTGCCTAGGCTGACTGTCTTTTGCTGCACCACCACCCCCCCCTTTTGGATCCTGTGATGCTCTGCACATTGCTCCTGCCAGCACTGCCCTGTCCCTAGTGGGGTCTTTGACAAGCTCCCTGAGAAAATCCCCATCTATGCAGTCAAGAGTGGCCCTGCTCCTTGCCAACGTTGCTGTTGGAAGACTCCACTCTATGTCTGGTAGACTGAAGTCACCAACGAGCAGCACCTCTACCTTTCTTGTTATTCTGATGATGGCTTCCCAAAGTGCCTTATTCAAGTCCTCTCCCTGTGTGTGAGGTCTGTACACTACCCTGGTATGGATAGCAGCCCAACAGCCTGTCTCCAGCATGAGCCACAGTACCTCCATCCCTTTGTGTTCCTCTGGGTAACCCTGTACCTCCATGGCAACGAAACCCTCCTGCCCTCCTCCCTGCCCTGTCTTTCCTGAAGAGAGAGTAGCCAGCTAATGGCTATGTCCCAGTTGTGCTGTTCAGTGCACAATGGTTCCATTATGGCCATCAAATCCAGGCTAGCCTCTGCCATGATGGCATTTTAGTTCTCAGACTCCTTGCATTGCTGCACATGGCTCTCATAGAAACATAGAAATTGTTGGCAGATAAGGACTGCCTGGCCCATCTAGTCTGCCCATAAGCCCTTGTACCGGATTACTGCTTCCGACCCACCCATTGCTGTACCTCTATGGTTCCCCTATGCCTCTCCCAAGGATGCTTGAATTCATCCACAGTGCTCACTCACACTACCTTCCTAGGCAGACTATTCCATGCATCCACCACCCTCTCTGTGAAGAAGAACTTACTCACATTCCCTTTTAACCTCCCACCTTCTAATTTCATGTCATGCCCCCTCATTCTTGTGCTCCTCCTATATTGGAAAATGTCTCCCCCCTGCACCTTGTTTATACCCTTGAGGTACTTGAATGTTTCTATCATGTCCCCTTTTTCCATCCTCTCTTCCAGTGAGTCATATTGAGGTCCCTTAATCTCTCCTCATAAGACTTGTGTTGCAAGCCCTGTACCATCTATGTCACCCTTCTCTGGACCGTCTCAAGCCTGTTAATTTCCTTACAAAGATGCGGCCTCCAGAACTGCACACAGTACTCCATGTGAGGCTTGACCATGAGTTTATATAATGGCATCACTGCCTCCCTCCTTCTGCTGATGATACTCCTGCCTATGCACCTCAGCTTGCCACTGGCCCTCCCAGCTGCCTTAGCACTCTGCTTTGACATTTTCAGGTCATCTGAAATAATAACCCCTCCACACCATAGCCCTATCTGCCTGCTTCCCTGCTTTCCTTCCCCTTCCTAACTGTTCTGTCCTCTGAAGCTCCACCTGGCCCACCTCTTCCCTTTTTACCTGATCTGTTAAATCAAGTATGTCTTCTTTTTGTAATTCACGGAACCTTCTGTTTTGTAATGAGTGTATGTGTGTGTGTGTGGGTGTGTGTTATGGGGAGTTGGGAAGTAGAAGGGGGGAAATGAAAGAGTCAAAGATGTATCATGCATAGGTTCCAAGGCCAGTGTACATTAGTTAAAGAAGAAGAAATGAATGTGTAATCTGGCAGGTGGTGAGAAGTGTGGTCTGAGGAGAGGGTAAAGAGACTAAAAGTAGTGCCAGATGTGTAATCGCTATAAGGCCAGTACGTAGTTTACAGAAGAAATTTTTGTGTAGCTAGGTGGCTGTGTAAGATGTGTGGTTGAGGGAAAGGAGTCAGAAAGTGAGAATGTAGTAGAGGCAGATTACTAAAATGTAAACATATGAATAAACGTGAATCTTACCTTGGATTGGTACCTGTACAGATTCAGTAAATATGTAAGGCACATAGGTATGCATATGTGTGTATTATGGGAGTAGATATAAGACATTGTTACAAAGATATCAGTATAATTCAGAGCACTATTCAGAAAATAAGAATATGGGAGTGGGGGTAATGCCAGTAAGCAGTGGGTGGTTGTGTGATCATGAATTGAAATGTGTATTTTTTGTGTGTGTTTTTTCTTTATGCTCCCCCAAGCCCTCTGCCAACCACTCCTTTAGGTGGAATAGAGCCCCACCACTAGTCCCCATCACTATCCTGCCTCCCTCAGTATCACAGTGGCCTGGTTGATCTGACATATCCCTTCACAGTGGGGGCACCCCTCCCGGGACAAGGTAACTGGGAGAGGAGACTTGCCTGAAGGCTTCCTTCTACACCAGCCACACAGCAAGGGTCAGTGCAGACACTTCCGGGCTTTGTGGTGAGTTAGGACTGTCCACCATCATCTGGTCAGCCAAGAGGCTGTGTTCTCCTGCTTTTCACCCCAACCTATCCCCCCAGTGTAATGACCCAACCGTGGCAGTGTCCTGTGGGGGTGTGTGTTCAATAACAGGTCAAGGCTTCATGCCGCCATGAACACCAGCCTCAAGACACCACCAGGAACTGACTAGCAAGAGGCCAGGAGCCCCCCCCATAGGAGGAAAGCATCCATAGGATGCTCATGACTCTGTCCCTGCCAGACTCTGCTCCTGATGTCCAGGCTCAGGGGAATGAACACAGGTCACCAGGGTGCTGAGTGAACACCCATTGCTTGGTGCCACAGAGCTGGTAAAATGTGTATTAATACAGTTGTAGCCAGTGGCATGACCCGATATTTCCTGAAATGTCACTATCCTCATCTACAACAGATATCCTGTGAGACCACCTCCATGACCACCACTGACACGAAGGTAAAAACCAAAACAAGGCACCAACATATCCCAGAAGAGGAACTAAGCATCCTAAGGGGAAAATGTAATAAGAGGAACAAACACCAACATATTCCAGAAGGGGAACTAAGCATCCTAGAGGGAAAATGTAATGAGAGGAACAAACACAAACATATCCCAGAAGAAGAACTAAGCATCCTAGAGGGAAAACGTAATGAGAGTAACAAACATCAGCATATCCCAGAGAGGAACTAAGTATCCTAGAGGGAAAATGTAATGAGATGAACAAATGCCAATATATCCTAGAAGAGGAACTAAGCATCCTAGAGGGAAAATGTAATGAGATGAACAAATGCCAATATATCCCAGAAGAGGAACTAAGCATCCTAGAGAGAAATGTAATGAGAGGAACAAACACAAATGTATCCCAGAAGAGGAACTAAGCATCCTAGAGGGAAACCGTAATGAGAAGAACAAACACAAACGTATCCCAGAAGAGGAACTAAGCATCCTAGAGGGAAAAAGTAATGAGAAGAACAAACACAAACATATCCCAGAAGAGGAAATAAGCATCCTAGAGGTAAAACGTAATGAGAGGAACAAACATATCCCAGAAGAGGAACTAAGCATCCTAGAGGGGAAATATAATGAGGAACAAACACAAAGCTACACAATTGTCTGTTAAATTACTTAAAGAGAAGTTGGTGGAAAACAGAAAGATGTAACATTTAAAATATAGCCAGTGGCTCAGATAAACAACACACTTTGGAAATTGTATGCCTCTATGCCAAACAAGGATAAAAATTCTAGTCTTTTAAGTTAGATTGACAGAAGCACTGGGTTAAACTGCCACTTTAATGACTCCCCAACCGCCCCACTGCTGCACAATCAATCTATATCACAGCACAGACTTTCAAACTACCAACAATATGTTTGTGGAACTAATTAAAACATCACATACTGTACAAATTTGAAAACAGGTCATTACACTACCCCAGAATCAGTGATGCGATCTTCATAGCTCTGCACATCATCTATGATGATCCCCAATATCACACAAGACTAATACACAAGGTATGGTATCACTTCAACTAAAGCACATGTAAATGGTGTACAATATGTAACACTGTCATTTAATGAGGGTACTACAAATTCTTTAATGTTCTTTAATGTTGTCACTGTGCTTTAACTAATTCCTATGTATACCCCTTATCTTCCCTCTACCTTTTCCCTCCCAGTCATATTTGCAAATGAGACTTGTCTGAGATCTGTAAATTTTACCTGTGAAAAAAACATTTAAAATAAGTAAATATATATTAAAAGACATGCTAGAAAAGTGCAGTGCACAGAAATCAGTGCTATTCAGGAAGGTTACTGAGATCATAAATCATAAGCAAGAATGGTGAATTGGTGAATTAGCCCTCCCACCATGATGATGCTATCTCATCCACTCACAGCACTTTTCTAGCATTTGGTTTAGCCAATATATTTGGGTAGTTGAAGAACATGTCCTTTTTACCTTTGTTTAGAGATTTTAAAACTTTGCAGTAGTATGGTGTTTAATCTATTAATGAGCCAAGGAAGATAAAGGCTTCATTTAACTGATGTTAGGTACATTTTTATCCTGTAGTGGTTTAGTCACTTTTACTTCTAAGTCAGATCATGCAATTTTCAAACTGAGCATATCAATCTAGAACAAAACGTCTCTTAAGTTTTTTTTTGTTTGTTTGTTTCCTGAACTTCAGCACTACGTGATAATTTTTTTAAATTAAACTACTTCATATAAGATCAGTGCTTAACAGTGTACTGTTTCTGTTAAACAGTTGTGATATATAAACATTTCATTCAGTGTTTCATTGATGAACACTGATCTGTGAAAACAGGGTTTTCTAATGCATACATCTGTCAAACAGGATTCAAGTGACTGCCATTATTGTAGCCTAAGGCCAGGCCAGCATTGTCAGTCAAGTGTCTGTCAATAAAAGTTGTGGTCTTGTGCTGCTACTGTAAAGATATATATACACACACACACACACACATATATATATATATATATATATATATATATATATATATATATATATATATATATATATATATATATGTGTGTGTTTGTATATATATTTGCATTATATTTTTAGATTTTTTTTTTAAGTAAAGAACATTAATTGCAAAAAAAATGCAACACAAAAAACCCACATTATTTCATCAGTTTGGGTTTAGTTACAAAGCACCACAGTTAGAGAAATGCGATGTTAGGGTAGAAAGACTCCTGAGGACTGGTGAATCTATGGCATGGTGTTTTTCAAGGTTTGTACAGTAGTGTGACATAACATTGATGTTGCTTTAGTTTGGCATCTTTCTTTAAGAATTAGCATTGAGTATATTTCTGTGGCTGGAAAGACAGTGCCAAAGTTGTGCAAACCGCTGAGGAACATCATGCCACAGATTCATCAAGGTTCAGGTTCAATTTTACCCTATCAATGCATTTCCTTATATATATATATATATATATATATATGAGACTTAGTGCTTCACAACCCCAGCTGATGCATTAACTTACTGCTTTGCTACTAATGCTGAATACATAACACACATTAATGCAAGAGTTGGGTTGCAACACAAACTAAATCTGTTGAGTTTTTACCATTGTGCGGTGTGCTGTGATGTACTCTACCAATGGTTCTGAATGACTGCTCTAAGCAATGTTGTCATATTCAAATCATGGCTGTCTTTCAAGGCAAGGAAATTTACTCACATATTAACAAGTCATTTTGTTCTGTAGTGTGAGAAGGTGCAAAGGATAGGGTGAATCCAAAGCTACTTTGAATAATTATGCAAATCCTAGAAACACCGCACTTGACCACACACATTCACCAAAATACAGGAAAATGTTTACCCTACTTTCACATTTTTCTTTGTTTGTGGCTTTGGGTTGCAGCCCTCACTGGTGCCTAAACATAATTTTGCAATTAAGTGTTATCCCTAATTAAAAGGATAATTAGTAACTGAAACACATACATATTGGCAACGACAGTGCCAGTCTTTGGCCAACATTTTCAATACTTTTGGCGCCAAATGCTTCTTGTGATCCAGTTATACACTCTTCCTCTCCCACACACACTCCATGGTGCTCAGTGACACCTCCACCTTAACCTTGTCCAATGCTAAGTACTACCTAATTACCAGTGTCACCACTTCACTCTGTCTGTCCCACGACAAACACTCATGGGCATCTAGTGGCACCGCCTGCCTGACCCTACCTGATAGCAAGCACTGCCTGGTGTTCAGTTGCACTCCATCCCAGCCCTATACCAAGTATACCCTAGTGTTCAGTGGTACCCTTTTCCTAACCCCATCCAATTCAAAGTACTTCACAGTGTCCATTGGCATTCCCACCCACTCCCTGTTCCATGCCAGCCCCTTCGCAAAGCCTTTGCTGAAGGTGAAGCACTGGGGTAGTGTTCTGTTTTTGGTGACTGACTTGGCTTTTTATACAGGAAATCTGTACAATTAATTCAATTTGTGATTTAACAAATCTAAGAGCCTGCCTTTCTTTTTCCTTGGAGTGCAATGGCTTTTTGTATCTAATCCATGCCAAGTATCACGTGGTGTCCAGTAGCACCCCCTGCTTAACCCCATCCAAAGCTAAGCACTCTGATACCTGGTTGCTCCACATCCCTCTCACTATCTGTTGCCAGTGAGTCCCTGGTGTATAGTGGTTACCACTCCATAACCACACCCCATGCCATGCCCTCCCTTGTACTCAGTTGCAGACTCCCCATATCACCATACCACACAAAACACTGTCCAGTGTACAGTGGCTCCCCTCTCTCCCGTTTCCCTGCCAAGCAGTCCTTGGTGTCCTTTGGCACCCCTTTCGTCTTGCTTTCCTGTGCCAAGCATTTGCTTGTGTCAAGTGGCACCACCTCCATAACTCTGTCTCATGCTAAGCACTCCCTAGTGTCCAGTGGCACTCATCCTACTTCTTGCCCCATGCCAAGTAGTCCTTGGTATTCAGTTGGCATTCCCTCACCCATTTCATTTTCATTTTATTTGTTTTTACCAGGAAAAAGTCTTTAGGCAGAAGCTAATTTTTGAGGAAGTTTGAGGATAACAATTCACAGTCAAGGCCCACAGCATGTTGGATTCTACCATAATCATGAATGGCAGACAGCTACATCTCTGCAACAACAGTGTTGTCAGTCATTGTTTTGCCAACACATTTCCACAACTGGTTTTGTTTTATTTGTAGGTATTTTTATATATAATGCTCCTCTTTTTTTTCTGCAGATGGTAGTTTGAGCAGTTCTTAATGTGCATGAGTTTCCCATCACTTGCAACGGTGCATATTTGAATACAGTCTACCAGTGGAGGTGCTCACATGCTGCATGTTTTGTGTCCACATACTGCATGTGCTGGCATCTTCAGTACTGTATCACTGAATTAACTGCCCCCACCCTGCTACTAATGTTTCCCTGTGTATTAACAGCCTTCTTCCCTGCTAGCACAGTGTGCCTATATCCTTCCTCAGTATTCAAGGTAGAAATGAGTGTGTGTGTATGAGTGTGTGTGTGTGTGTGTGTGTGTGTATGGATGACTCAGTTAATAGATGACTAAATAAAGTGTGAAAACTCAACATACAGTATATTGCAATGAGTATAATTAGAACACAGCTCCCAGATCCCTGTAATATGTATTTGATCCTTAATCAAGGGTACTTTCTAACACAGCTCAGTATGGACAGTTTTGTTTATAAATAGCACAGTGCAGTGCAATAATGTTACCCTACTGTACAACTTTTGTATGGAGGGTCAGTGGAATTATGTATATGTTGGAACAACCATCAAATACAGCACACCAAAAAAAAAAAATACATTGAATAAACTTGGCACAACTTGATTATTGTAGGCATGCATTGTTAGGTGGAAACAGTATTTTAACAATATGTTTAAATATTCATATGAACTAATATAGACCATAATTCATGGGCAACCATGCACAGGAAGGCTGTGTTTCTATCAAGGGATTCTGATGTCATTGTAGTGACCTAAAAAGTGAAGCTCAAGAGGTCTTGGGTGTTATCAGAACCCAAACATGGAAACACAGTCTTGTTGTGCATGATTGCCCATATGTTATTTTGTATAGTACATGGTTTGAAATGTAAAATAATAATAATAATAATAATAATAATAAATATATATGTTTTTCCTGCCAAGAAATCATTGTCTTAATTTTATATTATTTAAAACAAAAACACTCTCACTAAGCTGCTCAGCTCCCACACTGGTGAGGGATATGTTTCTTTTTTTTAAAATGATGACATAAGAAAAAAAGTGGATATAGAAAGGTGCATGTACTGTAGTTTGCATATGCCAGCATATATCCTTGCCTGTTGTACCATCAAAATTCTTATGAAGTTCTTGCCTGGCCTCAGTGACCCTGCAACCTCCCTATTCAATTATATAAAAATGTTTTTTGTGGTGTGGTATAATGTTCATTGAACAATTTACTTACAATTTTTTATAGACATTTAAAAATTCTCTATTTTTATTTTCATTATTCATCACGTTGTCATTTGCATTTCAAGGTGACACCAAGTGTCCAGCAAGAACTCAACCTAACCATATATATCTTCATACATTCTAGCATCTTACCATGGCTGCTGGAATGTGATCAAATGCAAGCTATCCCTCATGAAGAGCTAATGTGCCCCATGGCTGTGCCACCCCTTTGGCACCATGTGGAATCAGATCCTGAAGCTTCCAGCTCTGTCCTGCAATGACACACAATACTGCATAAAAATGGTGTTCACTGAAATAAATTCCTGTCAAATCATGTGTTTATGACATTACAGTAGTGGAAAAGTGAATCATGTGGTATGTATAGTACTTAACATTGCCTTTAAAGGAGTACTGCAGTCAAAATTTGCAAAAACATAAATGTTGTGGACAGTGTTTTGATTTGCGTGTATAGTTCTGGTGTGTGCTTCCCTTTGTTTGCTATTAAGAGTTTTTTTTTCTAAATTAGCCTGCTAGTTATGTGGTAGTTTTCTGGCCCCTGGGGAGCTCCATCTTATGATTAATTGTTCTTCTTTTTCACACAATGCCTGCTGTCCCATGTGACCACTGATGCTCTAGCCTGTTTTCTGTGTGTGTGTGTGTGTGTGTGTGTGTGTGTGTGTGTGTGTGTGTGTGTGTACGTGTGTGTGTGTCAGCTCTAGCCAGCAGGAGTAAAACACGCTCTCTGTCATTGCATGTGTTGTCAGGCTGAGGTCTTGAGAGAAGAGCTCCACACAGCAATGTGGCACTGAAGACTGTGGAAAGGGGGGTGGGAGGTTGTTGTATTCATCATGATGTGGGCAGTGTGGGGGAGCTCTAGACAGCAAGGAGTTAAACATCACTGAGTGATCGGAGGGTGGGGGTTGCCACTAGACACCAGGAAAACATTTATTTTGTAGGGGGCTGGTGATTGGAGGGTGGGCGGTGCCACTAGACATCAGGGATGCATTTATTTGATAGGATGATGGTGATTAGAGGGTGGGGGTTGCCACTAGACTCTAGGGAAACATTTATTTGATAGGGGGACAGTGACCGGAGTGTAAGGGTGCAACTAGACACCAAGGAAGCATTTATTTGATAGAGGAATGGTGACTGTAGGGTGGCGATGCCTCCAGACACCAGGGAAACATTTATTTGATAGGGGGCTGGATCTCACAGGGTGGGGGATACCATTAGACATCAGGAACGTTTTTTTTCTATTTACAGGGGATGGCACAGAACTGATCACTGAACTGAGAGGCAGGTAAAATTTTCCAAACACATTCAGAAGATTTTAAATTTTGCCAAAATCAGAAGTTCGAAAATATTCCACAAAAGTTGATGAAATTTTGAAGTTCCACTAAAAAGGAATTTAGACTTCGCCCAGCTCTAATCCCTTTTGAAGCTGCTCTCTGATTTGGTCTGTATCACTTCCTCTGGCAACATATTTCGCTTGTCCACCCCTCTTTCACTGAAAACTTGTTTGCTGTTGTCCCTTTTGAATCCCTTCCCCCGCATGTTTCAGTGAGCTCCCCTTTGTCACTGTATTTGAGCTCAAGGAGAAGCACCTTGGCATCCCCCGTGTGGGTACTTGTACAGTATGTTTTGATCATGTCATGCCCTTTCCCTCCTTTTTTCAAGAATATATATTTTGATATCCTGTAACCTCTCCTCATACTATATGACTTGCCTCCTAGTCCATGGACCATCCCAGTTGCCCTGTGCTGTACTGCATCCACCTTGTTGCAGTCTTTCCTCAGGTGTAGACTCCAGTACCTTGCATAGTATTCCAGATATGGTTACACTAGTGACCTGTACAACTGGAGAATCACTTATTGGCTTCTGCTTCTTATCCCCATTCCTATGCATCTGAGAATTCTGTTTGCCTTACCTACAGCTCTCTTACAGTGTGCTGTTGCTTTCAAACACTCTGATCTCATGATCCCTAAGTCTTTTTATTTCATGGTGGTTTGCAGTACCTCTCCCCTTATTTCATATTGCATTCATGGGTTCCTTTTCCCAAATTGCATCACCCTGAATTTTTTAGCATTGAAACCCAACTGTCATACCTTTGACCAGCTCTCCAATCTACCCATACCATCCCCGAGTTCCCTCATCCCATCCTGTGTATCCACCTTTCACAGATTTTTATGTCATCTGTGAAGAGGCTGACACTGCCTTGATGCCTTCCCCTGTGTCACAAATGAACACATTGAAAAGAACTGGGCCAAACACCGACCCCAAGGTACTCCCACTTGTTATGTTACTTCCATCCCGAAACTCCCCTATTATTGCTACCCTCTTTGTTCTTCCCCTCAGGTAGTTCTGTAACCAAGTCATCACTTTTTCTCCACCTTTAAATCCCTTAACTCTTTGACAACCTCCTGTGGGGACACTGCCAAAGATCTTGCTGAAATCAAGTACACTATATTGACTGCATGTCCCTTATAGGCTGCATATTAAACAACATTAATAAAAAATGCATGATCTTCAAGAAAGACATACAGAATACTATACTGATAATGGGTAGACCTATGGTGTCGACTCCATGGGTGCTGGCTCAAGTACCCACAAAGTTGACTTAAGCACCCTCAGTGTTTTAGGGGCAACATGCAAGCAAATACTACTAGGAGCTTGCCCATTGGCAAAATATTACCTACTGGCAGAGAGCACCTGCAGCAGGTCATAGAAATTGGCACCCCTGGGTAGACCAGGGAACTGTCAGGTATGAGGTCAGAATGCATGCCATAAGTAAAGCTAGCAGTCCATATTGTCCACTGCGATATGATAGATTACATATTATAAACAGTATGATAAACTACAATTGAGAGTAAACACAGTAAGCAGAAATCATGAGCCCTCTTTTATTAGCAGCAACTGAAAGACCCTGAAAACAAGTTCATGCCTAGTGATCCCATGCTGTTGAAGTATAATCAATTCATTAATTCATTCAGCAGTACAGGGTTTTATGGGGGTGGCAGGGAAAGCAGTCCACTATAGAAAAACCTAAATGAACCGAAAATGGCTTACTAAAAGCATCAAAAATTACTTAAACTCAAAAATAAAAAATACCGTGATTACCTGAAAATGAAACCTTACCATACTGTAACTGGGAAAACTTCTTAAAAATTCACATGCAATGCAAGGTTAAAATTAGGAAAGCTAAATCCACATGGGAATATAACCTGACCAGAACTGCAAATAAAAACAATGGGAAGCAATTTTATGTTTACATAAACTCCCTAAAAAACAGTGAGTCAGGCAGTACCTGTAGAAATTAATGATACTACAGTAAATGACCCCAAAACAATAGCAGACTTATTTAGTACAAAGTTTTGTGAGATCTATAGTAAAAATAATCAAACCATACCCATAACTGGTACAGAGGGTTCAAGTCACATTACCTTCACTACACAGCAGATTTTGATAAACTACAGACACAAAAGGGAAAACAACCTTGACCCCAACAACATCACTTGTCATTTTGGTACCTTTTGTTGAATTATTTCTCCCTCCACTAAAACTTTATTTGAAGGTTGCTTGAACAACAGCTATGTACCAATGGAATGGAAACATGCTCATGTCATTCTATTCCAATTCACATAAACAGTCATCAGACCATGTTGAAAAAGTATAGGCCAATTAGTCTCACTTCATCAATATGTAAGGTTTTGAAAGCTTGATAAAAGATTGTATCACCCTATTCTGGTTGAACAAGACCAAGAACAGCAAAGAAGAGGCTGTCTAACTAATTTAATGTTTAGTATTTAGTGCTAAATTAGATAACAAAATTCAGTTCAATATTATTTATATTGATTTCAGGAAGGCTTTTATAACATGCCACATTGGCACCACAGTATGCAAAAATTATTACAACTTAATATAAACCCTTGCATTACTTCTTGGATTATAAATTGGTTATCAAATCATACCCAAAGTGTAACTAATCAATGGTGAATTGTCTGAGGTAGGCTCTGTCACAAGTGATGGTACACAGGGTTCAGTTTTGGGTCCCTGTTTGTTTCAAGCTTTATTCCTGATTTCACCATACGCTGTGTGTCACTATCTATCAGATATGCAGATGATATTGAGATCAGGGCTCCTTCCAACTACAATCAGGTTGAGACACCACAACAGGATTTAAATCATGTCTCTGAATGGGTTTAAAATGGGGCATGAAACTTAACAGGATAAGTGCTAAGTCATGTACTTAGGCATCAACAATCCCATGTCAACTTATACTTTAGGTAACAACATTCTACACACAACATCTGATGAAAGAGACCTAGGCATTATTATTTCTAATGACTTGGAGCATTCCAAGCATATAAACCAAGTTATCAGCAGAACTAATAAGGTCATCTGGTCTATAAAACGTAATATTAGGTCTCGGGACAAAAATATTATGCTTCCCTTATATTGTGCCTATGCCAGACCCCATCTTGAATTTGCTTCTCAGCTGTGGTATCCGTTTAAAAAGTCACACTGTCTACAGTTGGAAAGGGTGCAATGAAATTTCACAAAACACATAACAGGATTGTTTAACACAGCTTATCCATCTAGACTATCTGCACTTAATCTTATGTCACTACAGACTCATAGACTCAGGGGTGACTTACTGTTCCTTTTTGATATAATTGGTGATCCATATTTAATGACTGAACTCGGTTTGGCATTTAAAGATTTTTCATGTGAAACTTGAGGGCATCCCCTGCAACTTACAGGGAGAAAGTTTCATTATATTTCCAGAAAGTATTTTTACACTCTTATAGTAATTCAACCCTGGAATAAGCTACCCCTAGATATTGTAATAAGTAAAACTAAATATGAATTTGAGAGAAAACTAGATACTTTCCTAACCTCTGGTAGCACTCTGGTATATTATTCTGTGTGAATTATGAGTTAGCATAGGAGCATTTCTGGGATGCATAAGCTTTCTTGCTCCTTATTTTCCTTAGTATGATCCTTGATATGATACATGCTACTCACAGAGCAGGCCCCAGTCAGTCACCCACCAGTGCTGTACTGTACTTGCATTGATCCATACAAGAGGTCAGTCAGCATACATTTCCAGTTGCCTTGCAGTATGGCAGTCAGCATGCATTTAGTCACAGAGACCCAACAACATCAGTTTAAGGTCACATAAATAAAAAAACTAAAAAAAATAAATAAATTGCATTCTGTGTTTATCCCCACAACAATATGTACATGAATGTCACTTACAGCACTGTACTGCATACTAGGCAACTGAAACAAATAAAAATACATTTTTAATTCAGGGTGTGCTTGGTTTACTTTGACAGATGGGTGTGGGGTCAAAACTCACATTCTGGGCTGTTTTTCAAACATGGGAAAATCAAAGAACCTGATCCCCTCACACCATCAAGTGGGACATGTGCTAGGTGCCCCACCCCAGTAAGTGGGACATGTACTGCTGCATGCCCCTGCTATCTACTCTGCACCTGTAAGGGTGCAACTATGGGGACCCAGTGAGCCAGATCTGGACTATAACCATGCCAGCGCCAGCATTCACTGTTCACACTTGCAATACTTTGCACATGCTGGACTGTACAATAATGCATCATTTTGAAGATGGTCACAATGGAAGTACAGTATTAACCACTGGGCCTGGCCCATCTGTTCTGTATCATTACAGTGTTACCGAGTTGAGTCACTGGACAGTGTGCTGTAGCAGCAGGAGAGCATCACTTCTGATGTTCATAATCAGTGAAATACTGTTTCTCAAACAGAGCTTACCATTCCTTAATATTTGTGTATTCCTATCGTGCACATAAAGTTGTGTGGCGCTTTTGAGTTTTCTGTTTCAGCATTTAAAGTGCAGGAAATGTGCCTTTCAGTTGGTCAATGCCTCCCCAACTGAATGGTTACAGTATGCAGTGCATTGTTCTACATGGTTCACAGGCTAGGTTAAAGAACAGCACATTAATTAAAGAATAATGTATGGGTTTGGGGTGTATAATGAGATCTTACACATACAAGGTGTGTGGTGTTGTATAAACCCTGGCAACAAAGCTTGAGGGGTGTATTAATGCACTACACACTGATGGTGTGTGTAAACTCTCATTACATAACTCAATCCAGACTTTTTGTAATTAATGACCCTACTTTTTGTGCAGAAATGAGTCAGTCAACTATGAGGACGAGTCATGAAGTGCATGGGCAGTCACTGGAAAATGGTGATACTGCAGGTATTGTGAACCTGGTTTGGTTCTTTGCTGGTGGCCTGAACTGTGTTGTGAGCACAAACAAGGAAGCATGAACTGAGCATAGAAAAGGCAAAACCAGGTGTTAAGAGCTCAATCACCTTTAGCTGCCCTTCACTACATGCTCAAGGTGTCCTCTTATTACAGTTGTGAGGAGTTATTAGGTTCCCAATAGGACACTAAAAACTGTTTTCGTTTGGGTACTATGGTCTTTTATTGTTCCTGGTGGCCTGAACTGTTTTCTCATCAGCTATTATTTGATGGAAGCAGAAAATCATAGCCACAGGTAAAAAGCAGTTTCCATGTGAGAAACCATACAGTCCGATTGAGCTGTCAGATGTGACTGACAGCTCTCAGCTGTCTTGCACCCACCATGTAACTAGCTGGTTATAATGATGAATAACACACAGTTATCCATGTATAAACTAGCCCTGTCAGTAATTATGTAAGCAATGACACATAGCAGGGTGTCGGTGGTGCTGTAATAACCAATGCCCCCAGCTGGCTGTGAGGCACAAAGTATAGTGGAGTGCCTCAGTCATCTGGGGCTTCACCTGGGGCTTGATTTAATGCAGCACCATCCACAAACCACAGAGTTCATTTTGTGCTTGTAAAATGGGACTTAGAATAGAAAACAGATGTGTTACATAGACAGGGCATAATTCAGCACAGCCCCTTACAGGGGTGAGAAATGCTGATTGTGTGGCCGGTTTCTATGTACTGTCCCTCTCTATCCCTACCAGCAGTGTCCCCTCAACTACATGATACAGCCCAAATGATCTTCTGCAGCTCCCATCAGAGTTTCCCATATATTCTCAGCTGGGAACAAGAGGGGTGTCAGGACATAAAAGCAGGTGACTGGAATGTGATTCTGAGTAGGGTGCCAGACCCCCTACAGCTAGAGATCCTCACTGTTACTAAAGCTTAATATTAAACCTAATAGATAATTTGCTAGTTATTTTGTTTTACAGTTTGTTTGTTATCGTTATATGCTTTACATGTAAAGAAATGTAGCCATACACAAAACCTGATGCAGCGGAGTGCTCGTTAGTGATGATAGGCCTTAGAAAACTCCCCATGAGAGCCAGCCCAATGGCACAGCAGTTACGCTACTGCCCACCATGCTGGCAACCCAGGATCAGGAGTGATTTCAGGTTGCTTGGACTAGCCAGGGAGGGAGAGGATCAAATATCTGCTGGACTGCTGTCCTCTGCAGGGGAGGGAGGTCTGCTAGCTCTGCTGCATGACTGTCACCAGGTGGAGGCCTGATAATAGAATGAGACAAGAGCAGCAAAGGCAGGGAGGGAGTGGTAGGTCTCCGCAGTGCATGCATGAGTCTGCAGGTACATTCCAGTGTGTATGCCCCAGCTAAAGGGAGGAACCAAGAAAAACCGACAAAGGGGTTGGTTCAGGCTTAATGAAGCTGTGCTCACTCTTCTCCATCCTGCACTGTCATCCAGCCCCCCAGCTCTGGATTTGTGTACTCAGGGGAGGATGTATATCCACCTCCTGGCCTTGCGGCAGGGGGCAATCCACAGGGGACCTTTGGTAGTGGCTGGGGGAGATGTGCATCAGTAGGAGGTAGAGGTGACAAGACTGACTACAGCCACCTGCAGCCCATAGAGAGAAACTCCATCATGGCAAAAAAAAAAAAAAAAAGATCACTCCAAATGAGCATGGCGATCATGTGGACTTAGAGTGAATACAGCCCAATAGGCAAAGACCACCAGTACAACAGTATCCCATGAACAAGATGACTGCAATTGAGCACTTTCAAAAAGGGTAACTTAATTACAATGCCAGTACACAGGGCTACCTGGCAGAGGCGACGGATAGGGGGTAGGCGAATATAGTGAAGGATACTGCTATGTATACATGCATGTGGGGGAGGACAATGCCATGTGATGGGCAGAGGAGGGAGGGTTTGTGGGGCGTGTGTGGCAGTGGGCTACTGAGGCTGGCCGTGTGGCATTGGGGGTTGTTGGCAGGCTGGGATTGGGAGGGTGCCAGGTTCAATTCTGGGTGCACTCGTATTTTTGTGCTAGGTCGTTTTTGTTTTTTAGGTTTGCACACACCTGATGTGCACCCCCCCCTGGAGTTGAGAATCCTTTTAGTAGGGGTGCGGAGGCGATGTACATGTGGCTGTCTTGCAGTTCCCACAAGTGTACATCGCCGGAATTCACTCGCGATGTACACTCTCCTCAAACAGAGATCGTTATTCCGCAATCGTTATTATCACATGGAACCAGTACAACCTGGCCATACCTATGACTGTGACATGTACAATCAAATGACATTCTGTGAATGGTCATCACAAGGACTAGGATACATTAATAGACTAGACTATACATATGAAGAAAGTTACTATCGAAAGTAGCTATCTAATTAAGTACAGTTAAAAACAGGTAATGACCTCTTACAACAATAACCGATTCACTGTGGTTACTCCCAACGCCATGCCAGTCCTGGTGGTATCAGGAAGAAGAGGTTGGACAATGGTAAGTACCCATCTAGTAACAAAGGGAATGGGTCAGGAATTAGGCTAGGATATAAATGTATACCACTACTGTGTCCACATGTAAGGAGTTAAATGATGCCTGCTTGAAATAAAGGATGCCTGATGAGGCTATAACCCCATACTAGGGAAGCATTTCACTTCATTCATGTAATATAAAGTTAATGCATATTTAGAATGTAGTGATAAGAATAAAGAAAATATATGGGTTAGATATAGGAGCAGAGAGGAAATACATGCAGTTAATGCATGCAAAGTTTATTCCCATACACAGGAAAACATTGTCTGCAGGAGATTTCTTCTGGCTTGGCGGAAGAATCATGGAGCCTAAAGAGGAGGAACACAGTTGGAATCCATGTAAGTAGTAGACCAATTTTACCTGTTAACCTTAGATTAATAACAGATACGGGAAACAACATCTGGTACATTTGTGGATTTGGGTTATAAGGTTATATCGTGCTATGTGACACACAGAAATAATCACACTCCAGTCAGAGTTGGGAAGCAATTGATTTCTTTTCTTATATCAGAAACTGTACACTAACAGGGAATAAACTGACAGTAATGAACTCTTTGGGCCCAATTCTAGAAGTGTGGTGCAAGTCACTCAAATGCAACTTGCGTCACCCACAACTGTGACATTGACCCTACGCCCTATTCTAGAAGGGGCAGGGTCATCCTGGCTAAGCCCTGTGACTTGCAACATGTGGCCAGGTAAGCGAACTGTGGGCATGCCTGGCAAGATGTCGCAAGCTGCATTGCAGATCGTAAGTGCCCCTCCATGCCCAGCAAGCCACAGGCACCCTGCAGGGCTGCCACACCCCCAGCCCCTGAAATGGTCAGATAGAGCCCTGCAGAGGCTGCCCACACCCCATCCCCCTGAAGTGTTCAGATGGAGCCCGTGAGGCTGCCCACACTCCATCCCCCGAATGCCCCTTTGCAAAGTGACCCACAGGGTGGTGCAGTCAACCCCCACCCATGCCCTGACCTCGAGTCACCAGCCACAAATGCAGCATATACCCAGAGAAGTCCTAGTAGTCTAGTGGTCTCACACCACCCAGCCATACCAGTCTACCAGCACCCCCCACCTGAGCCCAGCTAGCGGCTGGCACAGCCCACCTCTCATCTCCACGGCCAGCTGCCAACTGAGTGCTGTAGAGTGCTACTGCAAAGATACACTCGAGAAATTTATTTCTGAGCATGTCTTACAGTAAGCGCCTCCTATGGAACTCAGTCAGCAGCTGGCCATGGAGGTGAGAGGTGGGTTGCCAGTTGCCAGCTGGGGAGGGGTGGGGGTGCTGGGTGGACCGCACGGCTGGGTGGGGGCCACTAGACTACCAGGGCTTTGCTGGGCATATGCTGCATTTGGCGCAGGACTCAGGGTAGGGGCATGGGTGGGGAGTTGACTGTGCCACCCTGTGGGGCATATCTAGGATGGATTCAGGGGGGCAGTTGGTGTGGCCAGCCCTGCAGGGAAATTAATGTAGGAAACAGAGGGAGTTAGTGTGGTCAGCCCTGTGGGGCAATTAATGTAGGAATCAGGGGCAGTTGGTGTGGCCAGCCCTGTGGGGCAATTAATGTAGGATTCGGGGGCAGGGCGGTGGGCAGTCCTGCGGGGCACCCACAGGGGTATGCTGGGCATGGGGGAAGGGAAACAGTGCAATGACTGCTGAACTGCTGACAGGTCTACAGGACCCCCAGGGACATCCGTAAGTTACACCAGCTAAAAGCTGGTGTAACTTATATTGCCGGTTCTCCTCCGGGGGTTCTTGTAGAATCCCAACATTGGGGAGTTTGCTGCTGCCCTTCTGGAATGGGGCACAACTGCTGCTGTAAACCACCTAGTGCCATGTCGCATGGGGCTTCTGGTGCAACTGGGAGTGTAACAGCTGTTTGGCTCAAGTGGCCTGCGCCATGTTGTAGGCCACTTTGCAAAATCGCGCATGTCGCAACTGCTGGCTTAAGTTGCTACATGAGCCATTCTACTTGGCGCAAGTGCTGTTACGCCAGTCGTAACTGTACTAGAATCGGGCCCTATATCTCCAAAACAAGGTACTGAATATCTGAAAAGATATCCAAGTAAGCTGTAAGACTGATGTACTGTAACATGTATATGGAAATTAAAGAAACAATGCAATTTAAATTACAAAAAAAAAAGAAAAGAAATAGAAAACAAAGATAGAAGATTTTTTAGCTTAATATGGAACTGTTTGCAACATGTCCAAGTTTCAGGTGTAGGGATTTCAAGATATAATTTGGCTGGTTACTGAAAGAAGTACTGTACCAATATTTGGTCTATTATGACGCATACATACTTCTTTTGTATACAACAATCACATTACACACTTTATGAAAAATGTGAGCCTTCCCATATCTTCAGTTTGAGTACAATGATGAGACTTGTAGTAAGGTGCTGAGTCTCAAAGTAATCTTGCTGTAACATCAACTATTGAAGATACTGTCCTCTATTCTGTAACAAAATCTTGCTTGGGGGTTAAGACCACTTACAGTATGTTTCTCACTGCCAGTACTTAAGTAAATATACATAGTCACTCATGTTTCATTCTGTTAGACTGAATCGCCAACATAAGACATAACATTTCATAATGAAGAACTACTTTTTATTCCAATGAGGCCTTTCAGTAATTCATTACCATAGAAGGGACTTTTGGCTGTGCAGTGTTATGGCATGGATCAGTATTTTGCTGGCTGGACAAGGTCAGATTAACAAATCACCACAGCACATTTTATGGCTTTTGATAATGGGAGGTCAAACATAGACAGCTGACATTAATTTAATTTGACTGTAAGATAAAACTCTGCTATATAAGCCATTTTAAGTGAAGGACGGCACTTTAGACTTCACACTGATGGCACCCTGGGGAAGGAACTTTCTGGGTATTTCACATCCAATATAAGCCCATCATAGATGAAAAGATGGCTAAATTGGTGCGTCATTTTGTAATAAAATATCTTTCAAACTGTTTATCTGATCAATGGAGAGTGCCGTCTCAAGCTGTCTAGGGTTAATGTGCACATTGCACTTAAATAGGATGTTATTGACTGCCAGGGACCTGGGAGTTTGAAAACTCAGCTCAGGTTTCCTGCCTTGAAAGGGTATATTGGATCTGAACAGTGGAGGGCTTAGAGTCCTTTTAAATATACATTGTGACAAAAAAACATTATTACTTAAACCAAGTGCTGATTAATTACAAAATCAGCCTGCTTTTGGATGCCTTTAGGTTTGGTTCCCAAAAGGCAGAATGTGGGGAAATTCCATGAAACTAAGCTTTTTACCTCTACTGTAGCTTCCCAAGTAAGCAGTAAAAAAATGTGTTCTTCATTCAGAAAGAAAACTATTGAGATGTATAAAAATGTTAAGCTTCAATAAAATGCACAGTATCTAAATTTAGCATAGCTGTGTAACAGTCTAGTGTGCAGTATGGGTCAAAAGCTCTTTCAGATGTGTTATTCTACACTTTTGACCTGAAACTGTAGTAATTGCTCATTTTACAAACTCAAAAAGAGGTGTATGTGTTTGAAACTGGTACTGTACATCAATTGTTTTGATTGTATCTCTCTCGTGCTCTCTCTCTCTTCTCTATATGTGTATATATATATATATATATATATATATATATATATATATATATATATACACACACACACATATATAGTTTATACCTGCCCAATAGGGCAGGTATAGTTAGGGCTGCACAGCCACTTCTATATTAAAGCCAAACTTTTGCATTTTAATAACTTTGCAACCATTTGTCCAATTCCCCTGCAATTTGGCGTGTATGTTGCCTTATCATAGGTCTCTGAATCTGAAAATTTTTGTTCTGGTCCGACTTGTGGTTGTGGAGCTGCGGAGCATCACAAAGTGTGAAAAATCCTCAAGTTTTGTAAATTCTTTGCTCATCTTTAGAGCCCGAATGGTTTGTCTGTCTTGTCCGAAATGTTCAGGGTACATGGGGATTGGATCAGGGAAGTGCCTTTTGAAGATTTGGTAAAAAAAATATCAGTCCATTCAAATGTTATTAAAGTTTAAAGTTTTCCATTATATCCTAGGAGTAAAAATGTATGTTCTGCATGAAAGCATCTTGCAGTGTTGCGAAAGTATCTTTTTCTGTAACAAATGCCCTCAGTAGTGTCATGCTGCCGCTGTCTTATTTTCAGTTAGTGGTAGAGAAAAAATTTTACAGTTTGAAAAATAATGCCCCTAGGTAAACACCAACTGTTGTGTTTACCTAAACGGGGTCCTGGAAACAGCACCCATGCTTCAGCTTTTTTCAAAAAGACCCAGAAATATGCATATTTTGATGTGTCCATTTGTACCGTCACAAATTGGAGCATCGCACTGTCACATGGTACTTTCTTAAATTTGCTAAATGTTTGCAATTTGCAACAGTACTCTCCCCCCCAAATCATGGTTTCTTTGTCACATCACTGCCACTGCATGGTTTGGACTTTTGAGTTGAAATTTGCAGGGTGGCAAGCCCTTGCACCATTGATGTGCCTTTTGCTGGCTTGGTGAAAAAAAATTACACTGGTTCCAAAGTTACAGCACTCTGAAGTTGCACATTTTTATCCCTAACATCGCATTTCCAACTTTTGTTACTGTGATATCAGCCCTAACTGATGCATTAATGAAGTTTTTTGCAAAAAATGTCCTTCCTTTTTGAAAAAGTGTAATGTAACCTGTAAATGGTATATGTTGGTGGGAGCACAAGGCCCGCCCCACTAAACTGCCAATTTGTACATAATGATATTTGTCTGTGGGAGCATGGGCCCTCTGGCCCCCTGTGCTCCCATTTACACTTAACTATGGGGCCATAAAGAAGCTCTATAGGGCAAGGAACAGTTGTAGCACTAATTTACCAATATCTCAGCAACCGTAGCAGCTATAAAAACAATTCCAGTGACATTGTCATCATGACAGCGAGTCCTCCACATACGTCAACTAAACACATAACACATAAGTCAACTAAACCTGTATCTTGCATAGTTTCTGAGATATGGGCACTGAAAAGCACTGTGGGTGCTAACTTTGAGGGTGTAATACTGGCCTACGGACATGAAAATAAGCCATTGGAATACTAATTTCCAAATATCTCAGTAACCGTACAAGGTAGAGAAAAAATTCAAAATTCATGGTATTCATGACTTTCAAACCTACATCTGCACACAGTCCACCGGCAGAGGGACTAAAATTTTGCAATGAAAATCCATATCTCGAACCGCTTTTGAGATACAGGCACCAAAAGGCATCATGGGTGTCGCAATGTTATCCTATGGGAAATTTCTCTACTTCAGAACACTGTAACTTTGGAATTGTTAAATGTGTTGGTACCAAAGCATCAAAAGGCACATCTGTGGCACCAGGGCTTGTCACCCTGCAAATTTCAGGCCAAAAGCACAATCCACCTTGGCACAGTGAAGTGACAAAGAAAATAACGCATTAGAAAATGTGTTCATGCGGTGTCATCTCGATTACTTTAATGTGTTTGCAACACTTATATCTCTATAATGGGAATGTTGTCAAGCACAGAAAAATGCTGTCAAGGTTACATTTTTTTTAATCACGATTGTTTTCATGGCAACAAAAAATGTTGCCATGATCAGAAAATGGCAAAATGGTGGAACAAGTTAAAAAATGTCCAGCCCAGCTGGTGAAAAGCTAATGCCAGAATCATGTTCCTCAGGACCCGATTAGATAAACCCAGCTGTTGATGTTTACCAAAGGGCATTATTTTTTCAGTTACAATGTTTTATATCTCTCTAACTGAGAACAAGATGGTGGCAGCACAAAACAAATTCAGGAGCACGACAACAAAAATATGATTGTGAAAGTTTTTGCATTGCACTATAAGTTTTCCCATAGGCTATAATGGGACATGAAAAAGTTGAATAACTTTTGAACGGAGCAATATTTTTTCACCAGACCTTCAACAAGGCACCAGTTTAACCTAGGCTACATGTAGACAAACAAATACCAATCCATGAAATGCATTCTTCAGTCCATCATGGCCGACTGACGAAATGCACAAAAGTTTACCATTTTACATGTTTTGAACACCATATGGTTCTGCAACCATACATCTGACTAGAACAGTACTTTTATGATCCAGACATATTTGGTTGGAGGTTGTGCATGCAAAATTTCAGGCAAATCGGACAAATGGTTCCAAAGTTATTAAAGTGCAAAATGTTCGATTTCACATAAACGTGCCAGTGCAACCCTAACTATACCTGCCCTATCGGAAAGGTATATATATATATATATATATATATATATATATATATATATATATATATTTATTTATTTATACAATGGGGTGGAAGCTCCAGAGTAAGAATAACTCTTGTTATTTCCACCAGAGTGAGATATTTGAAGATGACATCAGCAGAGTTAAAATATCTGACAGATATACATACTCTGCTGATGTCAGCTTCACTACAGCCTGCATTCTAACTGGAACTGATTCACAAAACAGTTTCTGTTTCTCATTGATGCCTGCAGCTTACTCAATTAGAATTGCAAAGGACACTTACCTGTGTGTCATAGTGTTTCTGAGACTCCCAGCCCATTCAGGAAAACTCACACACCCTATGACCACACACAGAAAGAGCAGAAAGCTCACAAAAGCAGAAAAAGAACACAGGAAAAAATAACAATATTTTGAAAGCTCCCACTCCCATTGTATAAACTGCACACATGATGTGCAGATCATGGGATACAGAAAATATTTTCACTCTTGCAGAGTGAGTTCTGGATACTATCACTTGTCTCTATATATATGGGACATATGATGGGCAGGAGTGTGATATGGGAAATATTCTCACTCTTGCAGAGTGACCTCTGGATACTCATGAATGGCGATGCCACGAGTGAAAGTATCCAGAGGTTACTCTGCAGGAGTGAAAATATTTCCCATATCACATGATCTGCACATCATGTGTGTGATTTATACAATGGGGTGGGAGCCTTACATGTATTCTGTTATTCATGTTTGCTTTTTTTCTGTGTACTGTGATTGTGTGTGTGAATGCTTATGAATGGGATTTGAATGCTGTATGTGATTGGTGGTTTTCTGATTGTGTGAGTGCTGATTGGTTGTTGCTTGGTTTATGGTGTTGTTTGGTTGACAAGACTGTGTGAGAGGGCTGGACTTTCTTTGTAGCTTTGAGCTAGAGGGTGTGTGTTGAGATGTTATTTTCGATATATTTTAACATATTTTGTAGATTTTTAGGTGGGGTTTTTTTTGTGTTTTGTAGTGCTATTTTCAATGCTTAGTGCACAGTCACATTATGCTGTCAGGTTTGCTTTGGTTACTTGCACCGTAGCAGCTTACAAAATAGTTTTGCTTCGTAATTAAGTTTGTCTTTCATATTCACATTTTGCAACTGACAGTAGACTAAACCGAGTTACAGTGGCATGAAAAAGTATTTGCCCCCTTCCTGATTTTCTCTATTATTGCATATTTGTCACACTGGATGTTTTCAGGTCTTTAGAGAAAATGTAATATTAGATAAAGGGAACCTGAGTGAACAAATAACACTTGTTTTTTTTTTTTAATTTCACTTATTTAATGAAAAAAAGTTAACCAACACCAACTGGCACTGTGTGAAAAAGTAATTGCCCCTTACACTTAATAACTGGTTATGCCACATTTAGCTGCAATGACTGCAACCAAACACTTCCTATAATTCAATATTAGTCTTTCACATCGCTGTGGAGGAATTTAACCCACTCTTCCTCACAGAACTGCTTTAATTCAGTAAAATTTGTAGGTTTTCGAGCATGACCTGCTTGTTTCAGGTCCTGCCACAGCATCTCTATTGGGTTTAAGTCTGGACTTTGACTAGGCCACCCAAAACTTTAATTTTACTTCTTTTAGCCATTCTGATGTGGACTTGTTTTGTGTTTTGGATCATTGTCTTACTGCATGGCCCAACCACGCTTCAGCTTCAGCTGACGGAAGGATGACCGACATTCTCCTTAAGAATTTTCTGGTACAGAGCAGAATTCATGGTTCCTTTAATTATGGCAAGTCATCCAGGTCCTTAGGCAGCAAAGCATCCCCACACCATCACACTATCACCACCATGTTTGACTGTTGGTATGGTGTTCTTACTGTGGAATGCTGTGTTTGCTTTACGCAGACATTATGGGATCCATGTCATCCAAAAGTTCCACTTTGGACTCATCTGTCCATAGAACATTTTCCCAAAAGGCTTGTGGATCATCCAGGTGCTTCTTGGAAAATGAGAGACGACATTTATGTTCTTCTTGGTTAGCAGTGGTTTCCGCCTTGCTACTCTCACATGAAGCCCATTTTGCCCAGTCTCTTTCTGATTGTGGAGTCGTGAACACTGACCTTAGCTGAGGCAAGAGAAGCCTGCAGTTCTTGGATGTTGTTTTAGGATCCTTTGAGACTTCCTGAATGATTTTACGCTGCGCCTTGGAGTAATTTTGGCAGGCCGCCCACTCCTGGGAAGATTCACTACTGTTCCAAGTGTTCTCCATTTGGAGATTATGGCTCTCACTGTGGTTCGATGGAGTCCCAGAGCCTTAGAAATAGCTTTGTAACCCTTTCCAGACTGATAGAGGGCAACACATTTTTTCTGATCTTTCAGGAACTTCCTTTGATCATGGCATAATGTGCTTGTTGAATCTTTGTGCTGGCAACGTGACTCTGATGGTAAGGGTCAAAATAAGTGAGATTTATATTGAGCAGGGCTGGCTGTAATCAAGCCTGGCTGTGTTCAATCAGCTGACTCTAATTATCCCTTTAATTGGGTTGATTTAACTAGGGGGCAATTACTTTTTCACACAGTGCCTGTTGGTGTTGGTTAACTTTTTTCATTAAATAAATGAAATAAGTAGAAAAAAGTGTTATTTGTTCACTCAGGTTCCTTTATCTAATATTATATTTTGTCTAAAGACCTGAAACATCCAGTGTGACAAATATGCATAAAGAGAAAATCAGGAAGGGGCAAATACTTTTCACGCCACTGTAAATCGCTAAAGAAAACATGTGTAGCAAGTTTTTAAACAAATATTCTGCAGATGGATAAAGAAATAAGTTTCATTTGACAGGAGAGTGTATTTGTCGGTGGAGTTTTTCAATGAGCATCTTCAATGTCATTACATGGAGCTGACAGGATAGTACTGGGCACAATGGAAATAAAAAAAGCTGACATCAGCAGAGTATGTATAAATGTCATTTATTTTAACTCTGCTGATGTTTGCATCAGATATCACACTGCGGTTGCAATAACATGATTTATTGTCATGCTGGAGCTGCCACCCCATTGTATAATTTAGATAGATAGATACACACACATGGAATAACACTTGCCAAGGTGTTCAGAGCAGGTGTCCAGGCATGCTCTGATATATGGATACCTCAGGTGTGTTGTATGGCAAGTGCCATATGCCAAATGCCTTCAATCACCAGAAAAGTCAATATATCAGCACACCAGGAAACCTCAAAGGGTATTACTCCTCTTTCAAAACATGTCCTAAATTGATTTTTGAAGTATGATTATTTTATATATATATATATATATATATATAGACTGTATATATATATATATATATATATATATATATATATATATATATATACACACACACATATGTAACCACCCCACATGTGAGGTGCACCGACTAAGCCTGGAGATGGTAAAGGGCAATGTCTGTTATGCCTTTAGGTGGATGGTAATGGGCTCGTCATCACAAATGAGACTGGAAAGTGGCATGGTGCCTCCACCTATGGGAATCCTCATGACAAAGCACTGCCAGGGTATTTCCCCACAGGAAATAAATACAATCCCCTTTGTGTAACAGAGAACACATTAACTAGTGCTGTGTGGAATGTGGAATTCCGCCAGCAGAATTAGCATGGAATGGCTATTCCATCAGCAGAATTTCCAGCAGAATTTCAGTGGTTCTTCAGCAGAATTCTGCCTACTGTGATCCGTGGAAAAGCAATTTTTCTGTGGAAAATGATTCCACAACGATTTCTGTGGAAAATATTGAGATCCGCAAACATTATTCTGCGAAACAACATTTTTTCCATGGAAAATCATTCTGCAAATATTTTCTACTGCAGAATTTCACCATTCCATTTGTGGTAGAATTTGGGGGAATTTTGAAAATTCTGCAGAATTTTTTTCCACCGGAATCTGAAAAATCTGCACAGCACTAACATTAGCACAATCCCTCCCCACTTATTACTCTAAGCATGCAAACAAACAGCAAGGTAATACTGGCAAAATATTTCAGCAGTTGCAAATAAATAACCAATGGGTTTATTTGGGATTTGAGAACAAGGTAGGGGCAAGGGAAGCAAAGGTAAACATAAAGACAGCAATTTGCATTCACTCCCACTGTAAGGTGCATCTCAGCACCTCTTCCACCCACTGGTGCATCAGTTAACCCCATAGTCCTTCTGGGAGCTCCCAATTACAGTTTGAGTGTTCATACAGATGCAGAGTTACAGGACTGTGATGCTTGGACCATGGTGAGGTACCATGTAAATTTGGTTATTGGCTGCAGCCACTGACTGGCAAATTACACAACTGGATGGACTGTAAAACAGTGGCTCCTGGCTGTAAACTGTAGCTTTGGGCTTGATTCTAAGGTCACACAGAATGCTCAGAAAGTATCTAGCTAAAGAATAGTAATGATAAGGTCTGTGGGTAAAACACCGTTCTCATGACCTTTAGATGGCAGACTGGTGCCATTTCAATGGGGGACATATCCCCTGCTTAGATAAATGATGGCTGGATGGTCTTTTCTGTAGGCAGTAGACATGAGCATTGGACTTAACACACTCCTGATGGTGAACATTGTGGCCCATGATGATTTTGGATTATGGGGACTGTGTTTTGTAAGCTGGATACAAGTGCAGTGAACATAATGCACTTCCATTGGTGAGGAGTGTGAACCATGATGCTCCAATGACAATCCAATTCACCCCACAAGGGGACTTGCCATCACTCACCCCAAAAGGCAACCAGTCATTCAGGACCTCAGCTGCTTTGATCCCCCAGCATGATAAAATATTAACAGCAGTAGAAGACAGTGACTTACCACCTTCCCAGATGCAGAGCAGTTTTCAAAGCAACCCCTACTCCAATTCAATGTCTGAGCCCAGAATTGGCACTCTAGCTGCATCAATCCCATTTTCCAAGGGCCTCAAGTCTGGTTTGGATAACCTTAGTCCAACAGGAACAGAAAGTAAGAGCACCACAAATGCCTCTCTCCTTTCCTCTGAAGTTTTGTTTCAGATAAATCTGCTCTAGTTGCACATATTTCTCACTTGTGTAGAAATCCAGGGATTAAATATCAGTGGCTAGCAACTCATGCATTATCTATTATGCTAAATCCATGGCTCTCATTGGCTGTTAGTCCCAGTAGAAAAGCATGCATTCAAGTCCTGAGCCAGCTTGCAATTCAGAGCTGTTTTCTAGAGCTGAGCTCCAAATAGATGTCAGTTGTACAAAGACATGATGTGCAAATTTAGTTGTTTTGCAGAGCTGAACTAGTTTCCAAACTGATGTCAGTTTCACAAGGACAGGATTACTAATTTAGTTGTTTTGTACTTTGGGCAGTTTTGAGAGCTGCTTGAAACTTTGCAACCTCCTTGCTGTGGGCTTCCCAACCCTGAAAACAGTCTAGGGGGCTGGCTGAGTGAAGAGAGGTGGTGGCTCACTTGTCATGGTGAGAAGGACATTGAAAATGCTCATAGAATATGCAACAGTGTCCTGTCCAGCCCTGGGTCCCACAGCTGCAGTCTGGACCAGGACAGGGACCAGGGTGAAGGAGTGTTGCAGATGAAGACAGCAGCAGTGGTCTGGAGAGAACCAATGGTAAGCTCCCTTTTAGGAGGAATTTGTACACACACACACATATGGTATATTCCAACAATAGCATTAACACACTAGTTAGGGTTCAACTTAATACTGCAAAAGTAGGGAATGTGGTGTTAGGGTTTCCCAACCCTAACCCCCTCCCCAGCAGCAAAAGGACAAGACCACAAAAGCAACCACAGGCAGCCACCATCAGATAAGAACATATAACTGTTTCCAGATTACACAAATGCAGTAGCACTGATGTGCTACTCATATGGATTTGTATTTGTGGTATGTACACCACAAGATGTACAGTATATACTCAAATCTGGCTGCAGACAGAAATCCAGGATACCTCAAATCACAACACTACAACACTACTTCTGTGTACAGAAGCACCGGGCCCTGCAGCCACAGATACAAATCCACAATAAACACATTACAAGAGTTATTTTGTCTACAAGAACAGGTCCCTATGGGCCCAGTGCTTCTGTAGCTACAGGTACTCATGCCTACTGTAACACATACTTACTGTTCTGTCTGCAGAAGGTGTAAGACATGCACATTAACCTCAGGCTGCAGAAGTGCAGGCCCAATGAAAATCCATGATACCCAAATTGCAATAGTATTTCTTTCTGCAAAAACACAGGGCCCTAAGGGGCTGCAACTCTGTAGCTGCTGGTGTAAGACATTCACACCAACCTTTGTATGCAGAACAACAGGCCCCTATGTGGCCTGCACTTCTGAAGCTCCATACAGAAATCCATGATACCCACATTGCAACAGTTCTTCTGTCTCCAGATGTGCAGGCACTTGTGGGGTCTGTGCTTCTGCAACCACAGATATAAATCCACAAACGTAGCACAAAATGCTGCTAAATTGATTTCAACTAGAAAAAGTTGTATGTTGTTTGTTTTACTTGACAATGGCTGTCTGTGGTTGCTTATGAGGTCTTGTCATTTTGCTGCTTGGAGGAGTGGGGAGTTAGGGTTGGAAACTGTAACACCACATTTCCTTACTTTTGTGGCAGTAAGTTGAACTGATGCATTAACACAGGTTTTTTGCACTGAATTTCCTTTTTTTTTGAGATAGTGGTATCTTATCATCATTCACGCAAGTCCATTCAGGGCATGTGTGAACAGATGCAAATGTGCAGGGCCATCTGGGCCCTGCACCAACAGAAAAGTCCATCTGTGTGGCAATGGCTGTCAAGATTTCATTGGGTTGTCTGGTGGGCTGCAAGAGACCCTGTACTTCCATTTGGTGATAGATACAGATGCACAGGGCAAAGAAACATCTGTCAGCTGAAGCACAGGCCCTCTGGCAGCCATGACTGCAGAGGAGCAGGGCCTATGGCAAGAGGAGATTTCTCTTCACCATATGGTACTTGAGCCAGTTTGGGCAACCCTGCACCCTCTCTTCCCAGGCTGGGGTTGATGCTGTGTGACAGTGCTGTCCCCCAGCCTTGGCCCATCCTGCTGGCTCACTGAGCTTGCCCCCAAATTCAGCTCATCGGCATGGATCACAAAGCATTACTCACTGGGGTAAAGGCTGGCACTACACACAATGTTTCTTAATAATTATTTTTGTTTTGTTTTAATTTTGACCCACATTTTCATGATGGCAGTGTTATGACTCCCTTTATAAACATGACATGTGGCATTTGTAGAACAGTGACTGAACTGTAATTTTGCACCACTAGTGTTAAAACAGATTTCAGCCAGGATTTGAAAAATGACACGAGTCACGTTCATGAGGCAGTGAGAACAAATGGCTATGTTGAATGTTTGGAGTCAATATATTGATTATTACCAAAGTTATGAGCAAGCATGGAAAAAAATCAATGTATATTCATAACATTTTTTTTAAATACTTTGACCCCAAATTTTAACAGTCTTCTTATGACCCCATGTCATGAACCTGGTATGTGAAAATTTTCAAATCCCACCCAAAATGTGATTTCATGGAGCAACTGCAAAATCACCTTTTGGCCCACATTTGAAAAATGTCACCTGCCTTGTTCATGAGGTGGGGTCACAAAAAGGTCATGTTGAAAGTTTGGTGGATAAATATAAAAAATTAGCAAAGTTATGAGTGAACGTTGACATTATAATATAGTCATTTTACCATATTTTTCCACCAAATTTTCAACATAGTTATCTTATGAGCTGACTTCATGAACTTGGTAGGTGAAAATTTTCAAATCTCACCTATAAGGTGATTTCATGTAGTGAGTGTGAAATCGCCTTTCAGGACCAATTTGAAAACTTTCGCCTACCTTGTTCATGAGGTGGGGTCCCAAAAAGGGAATGTTGAATATGCTGTGTAAAAAATATTTAAAAATGACAACATTATCTGTAAAAGTTCAAAACACTTTGAAATACATTGACCAGAGTTATCTTATTTTCTCATTTCACAGACATGGTTCCAGCAGGAAGACATGTTTCTGATCAGAGAGTGGATCTACATCATGGACCATGTTTAGGTGAGTGAGCGTGTGGCTGGTGGGGGTGTGGGGAAGTTGGATCAGTGAGGAACCGTTTCCTTTTTTGCAGGTTAAATGGGAAAAAGGTCAAAAAGAGACAGGTGTCTTTTTTTTTTTTTTTTTTTACAAGGGCACTGTAGCTGACACTGGAGACTGGGCACCCCAGTGTCAGGACTGTCCTCTGTTCCACCAGGGGTGGGCATCCAATACTGCCACCTATATATTGGGGAGTTCTGGAGGGGGGGTATAGCAAAGTGGCACTGGGGGTGGTACCCCAGTCCACTTACAATAGATAGAGAGACTGAAAGAGAGATGGAGAGATGCACAGACAGGCATATAGATTTACATATGTACAGTGATTGAACAGCTGTTGAGTCATTTCTTTTGTAAAGCAGAGGAGTACAGTTTCTGGGTATTTTTTTTTTATTCAATCATAAAGAGTTAAGTCAGATACTCCAAAGGGCTTGGCAATCTGGAGGGAGGGAGTTTGCAGCAGATACCAAAGCTGGCAGCGCATCTCCCACTTCAGTATCATAAGTGAGGAAGTCGGTGCCCTCATACTGTGACTGTGGTTTCCTCACTTCTGTATACTGAAGTCTCTCTACTTCTTTTCTGGTCATATTTCATAAGAAATAAACACC
This sequence comes from Neoceratodus forsteri, assembly GCA_016271365.2. Classification (NCBI taxonomy): domain Eukaryota; kingdom Metazoa; phylum Chordata; order Ceratodontiformes; family Ceratodontidae; genus Neoceratodus; species Neoceratodus forsteri. Next base: position 417,018,776 of record CM057456.1, on the reverse strand, counting down.
AGAATCTAGCTAACAGGGTCTTATTTAGTTAGGTTCAGGTATTTTTTTTTAAATACATAATTTATATGTTTTAGAAGTTTTTACTTAACAAAAAGAAAAAAAAACAAATATCAGCAAGCACGACCTGTATGTTTTTCTCATGAAAGATAAATCATCAATTTTACAAAAGATAAACATCTGTAAAAGTTCAACGTTTCTTTCATATCAGAGGATCCTAAAACCCTATAGAGCACGTTCAGAATAAAAACATTAAAATCCTTATAACTTTGGAACCAATTAATATTTTTCAGAAACCATCAAAAAGCACTACTTTGGACTAGGCAGCTTCTACCTAAAAGTTTAGAAAAATATTTTGTACTATGTAGACTGTACATGAGGAAAAAAAAGTGCAATAAGTATAGGAAAAAAACATTCCTTTCATAAAATCAACATTCTGGATCTTAGAAACTGTACAAGTTGCCATCACAAAGCTTCTCACATCTCGGGAACCTGTCAGCCAGACCATGCATGCCAAATTTTGTGCTATTTTGTTAAAAGTCCCTCAAGTTATTACAGTGCAAAAATAGGGGTTAAACATAAAACACCTTACTCAATCCTAACTATACTGGTACTACTGTGCCAGTATAATATACACAGTATATATATATTTATACAACACATGTTTTGAGATAAATCCTCAGATAAAAGGTCATATCTCAGGCAGGCAGTGAATATATCACTGATATCTCCATGTTCCTATAAGTCATGGTGATATCTCTATGTTCCTATACATCATCCTAAGGAAAGTGAGAGTATTTCACTTTCTAGTGCACGTGACTCTCAGTGTACTGTAACACCTGCTCCCCCCACAACACACACATATATAGGCCTCTGATATCTGGTTGATCCTGTCATTATTTCTAAATACCCAGTAATTCAAATACTTATCTGGTTGATCCTGCCACTCTGGGTTGCTTTCACTTTCAAGGTTCTACCTGAAATGTAGCATGACTGAGCGGTATGAAGAGAGGCACATTATGCGCTGTCAGGGCTCTGCATTATTCTAGTCTCTGTCAAAGATCCTAGAAAACTGTCTACATTTGTACATTTTCAGCGTCTGTCTTCTAAATAAGGTTCTGACTTTACCAACTGGACAGCGGCGAGGTTGACAGGTTCAGAACAGGAGAAGAGCTTCAGTGAGTGTTTCCATAGCAACACACGCAGGCACTTCCTTCTGTTCTGAACCTGCAGACTCACTTGCTGTCTGGTTGGTCAAAGTGAGAACCTTATTTACAAGACAGAACACTAAAATGTACAAAGTACACTTTTCAGAATTTATGACAGAGACTAAATAATGTAGGCCCTATAGTAATGACTCTCTTCATACCGCTCTGTCACGCTTAGATTTCCAAAGCAGAAAGTGAAAGTACTCTAGGCTTTGTAAAAGACACAGTGGCAGGATCAATCAGATATGTTTTAAATGACTACTGAAATAAAAATAATTTAAAAATAATGGCAGGATCAACCAGTTAACTTCCTTTAAATACCTTTCAACTTGAGGATAAACCAAATAATTTATTAAAATTAATGAACATCTCTTATGATGGGGGTATACGTGGGATTATCTCGGGGGTGGTTGTGTTTGAGCAGCCCAAAACATATGTTGTATACAGAACATGACATGGCCTGCATGAAGATATCATATTTATCTTCACTCAAGGCCAATGACATCAAGATATCTCACCGTGGCTTTGCCACTCTGCGAGATATCATGATATCATTGGCCTCGTGAAGATAAATATGATATCTTCAGTCGTAATCAATCATATCCTATATATATATATATATATATAGATCTATATATATATATATATATATTATATATATATATATATATATATATATATATATATATACTGTGTATATTATACTGGCACAGTAGTACCAGTATATTACGATGCAATCACCTGGCTCAAAATATACAATTTATCTCCAGTTTGAGGGAGCAAGACCATAACTCATTAGTGGAGAAGCCACAAGTGAGTTATGAAAGTCCCCTCACAAGTGGAGATAAATTTATATATTTGGAGTCAAACTATTACATATTTTATTCATTCATCCTCATGTTAAGATTTCTAACTTTTAAAATAAGCTTTTTGCGTGAAGAATTTACTGGTTTTCTGTGATTTGAGCTGCTGGCTTTAGTGCTGCCTAGGCCTATTATGATGTCTTCAGCATTGTGTTAGTTACTCTCTGATAGGGTCTCTTCTTATCCAGTCAGAAAAAATGGCTGCCAAAATTCTTCTTAAAATTCTATTGCTATGTATTGATTTGCGATTATGCTAAATATTAGTATGACCATGGGTAATACTGCATTATTGCACAGTCAAGTGACTGGTTCTAGCCAATCAGAATTTTAGGATTTCAGTGTCCATTTTATAATTGACTGGTCTTAGTGGTTAAAGGAGGGGAAGAAAGGGCGAAAGAGCATTGTGGGAGGCTGAGGGGCAGAATACAAGGTAGCTGACATTGGTGCTATTGTTCTGGGGGTAAGTTATGTGGCTGCAGCTGAATAATCACAAGGCTGTAGTCCGTGATTTAAAAGGGCTTTTGTTCTCATTTCTGCTTCTTATACAGCAGAGTAACAGACAGTGAACTGCACAACCAGTGAAAGGTAATATAAATTATTTTTGTGTAAAAATTAAGCAAGTTGCCTATAGTCACTGGGCTTGGCGGTTAAGGAAGGGGTAAGCAGTTGAAAGAGCATTGTGGGAGGCTGAGGTTTGGAAAAAAAACAGCTAACCTTATTGGATTGTTCTGAGGGTGTGTCACATGACTGCAGCTGACTAATCATGTGGCTGAAGTCTGATATTTAAATTTCACAGGACCAGCAACCCTTGAGTGTAAGAGATCTCGGAGGCATGAAGACCATGGAGTAGGAGGATTGCATCTGCAGGGTACCTTTAGGGAGTCCACAGATCCACAGGAGTCTGCTAGATTTGAATCTACTCAAGGTAAGATTCTGGCTCCTCTCACTGAAGGATTTCCTCATAAATCATTGTTGAGTAAGCTTCTGGGTACAGGTAGGACAGTACCAGAGCCCACTGAAAGGGATTGCTGGACCAAGCTATTTGAACTGTGAGGAGTCTTGAAGGGATAGGTTATCACTCAAAGTCTATACCACTGTCCTTAATTATTAGGTCTCCCAGGTAAACCCTATCAAGGGAACCCTGATAAATGAGATTCAAGGGGGGCTAACACAAATAGTACTGAACTAGAACTAGGTGGGACTGCTAGGTGATTAGCTGGTCAGGAAAATACAGTTGAGAGGTAGGGGTCTATAACAGAAGCATAGTGGAGCACACAGTTTCCATAGGTACCAACAGAAGAGAATGAGGAATGCAGAAGGGAGGCAGCATGGTTTGGGGGTTTAGTGTGATATAATGGATGTGGAGCGGGTAGCTTCATAGAGGTGCTCTAGAGGCATGGCTGCTTCCACTGTGCAGAAGGTCTGCAGCACTTGAAATGGAACTGGCTGCTGTGAAGGGCTAAATTAGACCTTCTCTGTGGCATGATCTAGTGGAGACTGGGGCAAATGGCTGCTGCTCTACCTCTCTAGTGGTTCCCTAGGGTCTGTACTGGGGTGGAGTATAGTCATCATGGTGGAGGGAGAAGAGGAGTTCAGATAGGAAGTGGTGGGGTTCCAGTGATAGTAACAGGAAACTGTCTTATTCTCTGAGCAACTCAATTTGCCCAATGTCTTCCCATGGGAAGATGGAACCTGTTGCCTTGGGGCAATCCAGTTGTGCCTATGTCAGTATTAGAATCCAAGGGTAGCAAAGAGGCTAAGAAGATAGCAGTATCAGTAAGGGACTCTATTGTCAAGGGACAGAGGGGGTGGTGTGTGTGGGAGACAAAGGGGGAAGGTAGCCAGATGCCTTCTATAGGCTACGTCAATATTTGGCAAACCACTGGAAACCATTATCAAAAGAAGACTAATGAAGTTCCTGAGGAAAAATGGCTACAAGATGATAGACAGCACTGTTTTGTGGCAGAAAGGTCTTGCTAAATATCTGTGATAGACTACCTTGACTGAATAATGAGGGTGGTAGATAAAGGACAGGCAGTCGACATATTATACATTGATTTTATCAAGGCATTCAATTCTATCCCACATAGATTTGTCAAAAAACTGAGGGACCTTGGGGTGGGGGGACTAATTAATTGGGTGGGTGGAAAATTGGTTGGGGGAAGATTCCAATCATGGAGATAAATGCAGAGTTCTCAGAAATGAGGGATGCCACCAGTGGGGTAACAAAGGGGTATTGCTAGATCTTGTGTGCTTTAACAGCTTCATTATGGCTACAGGTCTTGAACATGCAAATCCATGAGAAAAGGAGGGAACAGGGTGACATGATTGAGATAAACAAGTACAGTACCTGCACGAAATAAATAGGGTGGATGCCAAGAATCTTTACTCCTTGAGTTCAACTACAGGGATACATTCACTTAAACTGACAGAGGGAAGATTCAGAAGAGACATCCATAAGCACTTTATCACAGACAGTGTGGTGGACAAGTGTAACAAGCTGTCAGAGGAAGTGGTACAGACCAAGTCAGTGAACAGCTTCAAGCAAGGATGGGATGGGCATCTGGGGTTAGAAAAGGGAGCAGAAACAACGGAAGAGATGGCCACTAGGGACAGTGCAGAGTAGTTAGGTAGGATGGGCAGACTGGATGGGCCAGCAGGCCTTTTTCTGCCATCACTGTCTATGTATTTATGTGACAAAGTGACAAAGGGAGACATAATCAGAAGGGAAGTTTGTATATTTGCAAATGATATAGCAGTTGGGCTTCATTGCCAAAATGTGCAAAACCATCCAAATGGGAAACATGAATCAGCGGACAGAACAGAGTTGTTGGGGTGAGGGGGTTGATAGCTACACCGAAAGAGGAGGAAATGGACCCTGAGGAGATGATATATAATAGCCTAAGATTGTCAGCACAATGTGATAAGTCAATAAAGAAGGTAAACAGGATGGCGGATGCATTGGTTGAGGTTTCAGATGCAGGAAAAAGTGTTTTTTTTAAATTTCTTTCTTGTCTGGTAAGCGGGTAAGGCCATTAGGTACAATGTCTATTTTCAGGGGTGAGCCAGGAGCACTGGAAGGTTAAGGGACTTTCACAGGGTCACACAGTATATGCCAGTATAGGCTGTGGGAATCACCCAGTCTGATGGATGTATCAAGTTCATTCACAGCTCATTACTCTAACCTCTAGGCTATACTGCAACCTCTATATTATATTATCCTGTACATGGCATGTGAGACTTCACCTGTAGTATAGTGCACAATTCTAGAACCTCATCAAATAAAGGTCATTACTAAGTTGGAGACAGTGCAGAGGCAGGCAACTTTTTCCATCACTTTAAACAGTCACCCTGTTGAAGATGTGATGGAACTCAAATATCTCAGTCTCACTTTTGACCCTTACATAACTTTTTGGCCCACACTGACAAAATTACTTCCACATTTCAACAATGTTTGGGCTGTTTGAAACATGCAAAGCACTGCTGGCCCACCATGAACAGAAAAATCATTGTTTTCCAAGCCATTCTCCCCATTTTGGATTATGAGGGTACAATCTATGGCCATGCAGCTGAGTCCAATCTTGCCCCTTTAAACATTGTTTATCAGTGTCAGTGGTTCATCAGGTTGTACACTCACCTCTGAGGCCAGAAGATCAGAAGGCTGTGGGTTCTATCCCCACTCCAGGCACTTGGATTAAATCCTAATACTGACGTTGTACCGCAGCATGGGGGGTGTGCTGCACTCCTGAGGTGCTGTCTTTTGGAGGAGACATTAAACCAAGGTCCCATCTGCCTGTTTTTGTGGTAGTTCAGGTGGATGTTAAAGATCCCATGGCACTTCTCGAAAAGAGTAGGGGAATTCTTTATTATAACTTCAAAACCAATGGTACAAACAGTGTTAATGCACACAAATCATAATCAAAAAACAATTCATACACATAAAATAAAATAAGTAGTATTGTTATACACTTAAGAGGATGGAAAACATCACAACCAAACAAAACTCAAATTAATGAAACTAAAAGAAAATACCCCCCTTTACTGAAAGAGTAGGGGAATTTATTATTCTAACTTCAAAAAGAATGAAGGACTTACAGAGGAAATGCACGCAAATCATAAACCATAAAACAATTCTATACCTCTAAAAATAAATAAGTATTACTGTCGTACACTTACGAACAATCAGAAAGATGGCAAACTAAAGAAACCAATAGAACAGAAACTGAGAAAAATAATCTCCCCCTCCCCCGTATCACAAGAGATGGGGCATATGCAAATCATACCGTGCAAATGGTATGTCCTGCTGGAATACTACAAACCAAAACTGAAAGCTGAATAACTAGCAATACATACCTCCCCCTTATGGTAGGTTAGGGAACAAAGGAACATAATTAATAGTCAGTCAAGAAGAGAATCAACCCCCATACCAAACTCCAGTATACTTAATATCCATACTAATCACCCCCTCCGCCCCCTCACCTCTGCGAGTCTGGGGAGATTTGTAATACAAGGGAAAAAACAGTAATAATAGCTGATAGCCAGACACACAAGGAAACCAGAACACCACTGATACAGAAATGAAATTAATTACTGGGCAGAGCAATTAACCTGTATACAACCATGACGTATTTCTCCACCGTAGTTTGTAGAGAGTTTGGGAAAAAGAAACCCTGTCACTTTCTTGGAATCTGGATATGTCATGTAGTACAGCAAACATCACTTGTTCCACTGTCTTATGCTGTTGTCATAGTGTGAGCCCACATTGAACCTGCCGAAGTTGGAACTTTATGCTTAATAAAATCAAGTGCATTGTGATTGCACCATACTTCACACACTGTCCCAGAAAGGTACCCAAACATAAAAGTTCTGGTGTCAAGTTACAAAAGGGGTTAGGGGGCCATAGTTTGTGTAAATACTGCCAGAAGGAGACCACAAAGGGGCATTCCAAAAAGAGATGTTGCATCGTTTCAATTTTCCCAATACATTGTCCTAATCTAGGGTATTCTCTATCATGTAGCCCTTGTGCTTCATATTCCCCTACACACCCAATTTCAAATGCATACAAAGCCACAGAAAATCCCACATATAAACCGGAACCCTCTTATTCAGTACAACGCTAAAGATGACCTGTCGACCTGTTGGAGTCTGCTCCAAGAACCATGGTTTAACAATGAAATGGGTATATAGTATCATGTTATACAGCCCTTTCCTCCATGTAGAGAGCAGATGTGCTTTGACCACTTGCCAGGTTTAAGTTTACCAACCATGTTTGCCAAGTACAGGGTAATGCGAAATGTGCTTTTGTTTAGAAATCGGGAGGTGATTCTCCCACATCTGCAAAAGTGGCCCAATACTATCCAGAAGCCAAGGGCCCCATGGTTTAGATTGTTGCCTCAGAACCAGTACTATATTATGGTAAATAAAATTTACATAGAGAAATGCTAGAGGATGTATCATAGCCAAATCCGCTTGTGCAAGTGGCAGATATGTGATATCCCACTTTATGGAGTTCAATCGGCTACCCCACAGACACTGGAAAAAGAAACTAAAAAGAATAGTTTCCAGACCCTTTGGAGGAGGAAATACGCATCTAAGAACAGAAACATTGGTAACAAAATGTTTTAATCATATAGACCCTTTTCTTTTTGACATACGTCATTTATTCAGATTGTCACCTTTTGCTGAGCTTCCTGGAATTTTAAGTCCCAATTATAGGACAGAGGTCTGGTCTACCCAAAAAATAACCAGAATCTTATCATACCCATTCCTCTAGGAATCCCCCATGAGTTCAACTATAGTACCATAAATCCCACCCCAATCGGCAAAACAGCAACTCTTCTGTAAATTAAGAGTGGATCCTGTTACCTCAAAAAAATGCTCCAGTGTCAGCATAGCTGCCTTAACTGAGTCGTTATCCACCAGTATGAGTTCCAAATCATCCGTTTAGCAATAGAACAGATGGGGAGTTCTCACAACCCACAGAAAGTCTAGTTATCTCTGGATTGTTATTAATGTTATGCAGAAAGGGATCCAAAGTCAACACATATAAAACAGGACTCAAGGGGCACCCTTGCTGGACCCCCCTGGTCACCTGTATGGTATCCCCAACCCACCCATTAATGCTAGGGAAAGTGCTAACTTGGCTATAACAAATTTGTATCCATGTGATGAATAAAGGGGGAAAGTTATATGCCTATATGCTTAAAGACAAATTTGTACATTGCACAATCTGTTTGTACTTGTTTTGGCAGCTGATATATATATATATATATATATATATATATATATATATATATATATATATATATTTAAAATCACTGATAGTTACTGGATTATTTGATGTAGTGTGTTTGCTACTAACATATTTGACTTGGGACATTTTATAAATGAGTCCTGTTTCTCACAGAACCCTTCCTATATCTTTTAATGATAAATAAATAAACAAACAATCCAACCATCCAAAATGATACAAGGGAAATAGGGAGGACATGTATGAGCAAAGACTAAGAGCCTCAACATGTACACACTGTAGATCAGAATGAAGAGGGGGAACATGATTTAAACATTCAAATACATGCAGAGTGTTAACATAAACTTCTGAGGGTTGTTCACAGCCAGTGGCAACACAGATACCAGGGACAATAATAAGAATCTGCTGCGGCTCAGAAAGGACATGAGCAAATATTACTTCACAGTGAGGGTGGTAAAGAGGTGGAGCAAGCTGTCCGAAACATGGAAAAGTGCTAATGTGATGGGCAGCTTTAAAGGGGGGTGGAATATGCACAAAGGGTTGGTCAGGGGATTATGAAAGGCAGGGGAGCAGGAAGAGGTCAGTCATAATCCTCTAGAGGGCATGTGCAGCTTCATGGGGCAACCTGGATAGACCACAAGGCCTTCTTCCACCAGCAGTTATTTATGTTGCTATGTTTCTCCTGGAGCTTACTGACAGGGAGGGATGCATGCAGACTGGACAGGACTGGGAGGAGCACAGGATTGAGAGGATGGCCTGGGGGCATCATCAGGGAGGGATATATGCAGACTGGATAGGACTGGGAGGAGCACAGCAGGAGATAAGGGCCTGGATGTAATTTTGCACCTGCCTGGGGACACATGATCTGCAGGCAGCCCTTTGGGGGAAGTTACAATAAGTACAAATTTAGAGAGCTGGGTAGGAGACTTTAGCTGGCAGCAACCTCAGTTTTATTTTTTGATGTTCTTCCAGTATGGTTCAAGCTTCTCCTGATCACTCACCTTAACTTCTAACTACTGGAGTGGTACAGAGAAGAATAATTTGTCCTTGTGAGAGACTGGGCTCAGTTAAAGGGGATACAGGAGGCTATACATGCAGGATGGCTTCCATCCTACAGTAGAGGCAACCAAGGCGCTGGCCTAAATGTTTTATGCCTCTGCCATAGGCCATTTCAACTGATAAGGGAGGAGGCTGTAGCTTGAGATAACCAAGGCACAATAACTGCCAAGGGATGACAGGCAGGTACTCCTCCATCCAGATGGAACAGGCAGGGTCCTAGTGAATAATTTGGCAATACTAGGGAGGGTCATCTACTATATTGGGCATGGTGAGCAGAGAGGGGAGAAACAGCAACACATTCTATTGGAAAGTGGCTAGCTCAAATGGCAGGAGTCTAGGAATAAGATGGGGGAGATCCAAGCAATGGCTAAGAAGGGACAGCTTCACATTATAGTCAGGGATGGCCTTGGTTCCAAGCAATGGCTAAGAAGGGACAGCTTCACATTATAGTCAGGGATGGCCTTGGTTCCAAGCAATGGCTAAGAAGGGACAGCTTCACATTATAGTCAGGGATGGCCTTGGTTCCAAGCAATGGCTAAGAAGGGACAGCTTCACATTATAGTCAGGGATGGCCTTGGTTTCCAAACAATGGCTAAGAAGGACAGCTTCACATTATAGTCAGGGATGGCCTTGGTTCCAAGCAATGGCTAAGAAGGGACAGCTTCACATTATAGTCAGGGATGGCCTTGGTTCCAAGCAATGGCTAAGAAGGGACAGCTTCACATTATAGTCAGGGATGGCCTTGGTTCCAAGCAATGGCTAAGAGGACAGCTTCACATTATAGTCAGGGGATGGCCTTGGTTCCAAGCAATGGCTAAGAAGGGACAGCTTCCACATTATAGTCAGGGGATGGCCTTGGTTCCAAGCAATGGCTAAGAAGGGACAGCTTCACATTATAGTCAGGGATGGCCTTGGTTCCAAGCAATGGCTAAGAAGGGACAGCTTCACATTATAGTCAGGGATGGCCTTGGTTCCAAGCAATGGCTAAGAAGGACAGCTTCACAATATAGGCTTGTTCACTCTGCACCTTGTCACAGTGGCTTCTTTTAATCATTCTAAAAAGTTCTAAGGAAGCTCTAGAGAGCTGCGTTTACACGGCATTGGTGTTGCCACTGCCCTTTTTCTTTCCGGCGATTTGAGTGTTATCCTGGTCAATGTTGGGTGAGTGGGGAATTGTGGCATTGCAGGTGGTCTAAATGTTCACACAACACAAGAAACCACCAACACTGCTCCACAAATCCAGGGAAAGAGGGATCATTGTGGCAATGCCACGCAACGGAAAATCACCAAAATGGTAAGGTTCACATGTGGGCAGGGGTACCGATCTTACCGCTGTGAGCCACTGACAAAGGCTCACAGTCAGTCGTGTGAATGAACCTAATGTCAGGGCTGGCCTTGGGTCCCGTGGCGCCCCAGGTAAACTTGTTAATAGCGCCTCCTCTTGGCATCCAGTTCTTAATGATGCCTTTCACCCACACACACATAATAATAATAATAATAATAATAATAGCATGTAATTTCAGCTTAAGATACTTATTTTTTTAATACTAACATACAATAATAATGTTAATCTATTCATGAAAATCAGGCAAATTGAAAATATTTTTTTCTTTTACAGTATATGTAATTTTGTGCAGTAAACTTGCCTCTTTATGTATGCTTGATCCAAGTGTCTTGTCAGTTTCCTCGGAACTTTCATGTCATGAAAAAAATTGCTGCAGGTCATAAGAATGTTTCTCAATCTCTCAGGTCTCAGACTCTCTGCAATGTAACTGACCCAGGAGTGGACATGTACCCTTTAAAGGCTAGCGTACAGTATAAAACCAATATTTGTTTTTAAAACCAGTCAGCCATTGCATTTTATATCTGATGTACTTTTTATTTTCCTTTGTTTAATTAGATTGTTTGCCTGATGTTAGTAGGTGAGATGTGTGGGACAGCACTCTGCCTGGCTGCTGACATATCTATCTTCATTCCCCGCCACATCATCAGCATTGTGATCTCACTAACTGTGACATTGCTGCTACTTAGGAAGGGCCACACAGTGGCTGCCAGGTCAGTCACCTGTGATGTCACAGTCAGAGAGATCACAATGTTAATGATGTAGTTTGGGGTGGGGATAGAGATAGATATGTTAGCTGCCAGGCTAAGAGCTATTTCTCATCCAACACAATATTATCACACTAAAGAGTTTCTAATGAGCAAAAAAAACAAATACTTCAGAAATAAGAAGTTACAACTGACTGCTTCTTAAAATTGTTTTTATTTTCCTGTCTGCCTGTTCTGGCTCCAGTAGCTCTTTAAGTTTTAATTTTAGCATTCAGACCATCCTGGAGAATGATTTTCAATTACTAGCTACAAAATGCATATCTGCAAAATAGGGCAATTTACTTTGCATCTCAAAAACGCTGCACACGCTAGATAATCCATTCTGAAGTAGAGTTAGAAATCTGCAAAGTGTTTTTGCTTACAACTACTACCCACTACTACAGCTGTTCATTTTCCAGCTAATAAATTATAGTGTCTCAGTGCGACACATGTGTTTAGACTAGTGTCTGCCATGACTCCCATGTACTCCTCTAGCAGCCTCCTAGGATTTATTTCTGTGCCACAAAAGCCTCACAGCAGTCCTAGACAGAACAGTTTCCTCACCTATAATAGCAACCATTCAGGCTGTGAGACAAAGGTGGAGATACATCAATGGTTGTGACAAATCCACTGAGGGGAGCCCTTCACCACACACAGAGTAGGGAGCACATTGTACAGGCCTGTGCTTTGGGCAGTAACTCACCTCTGCCTCTGATGCCAGCTGCCTCTGCTCACTTCTTCTTAGTGCCTTCTGATTACTCACACAGCACGCTGCTGCACTTCGGCTCAGTTGTCAGACAGTGTATTTTGAAGGAGGTAAACTAACACACACTGCATGACCATGGCTAAGACCCAACTCCTCCATATACTGTAGTTAACAGGCAAACTTTTCTCTACCCATTCTGCCATTCTTCCATTTATATGAACTAGCTGGGCATCTCACAGAAACTCTGCCTGTTTAGTTTAGAAAAGAGCCACAAAGGGCAGCACTCTGCACTGTGCAGTAAAAAGTGTTTAAATAAATACACATATTAGAGCCATCCAAGATCTGTGGATTATCTGCGGATGGCTCTAATCTGTATGTTATTTCAATACACTGCAGAGTCTTCATTAATGGCTCTTTATGATAGTATTGGACTAGCACCCGCTCTTTGTAGAGCATGGGTTCACTTGTGTTTCCCTGTTTAGTTTAGAACATGCTTTCCTGTAACATATGATGACTCGAATTTAGTGAATAAAGGATACAGACACACACACCATTGTGGAGGAAGGATAATATTTTACACACAGAAACACAGAAACATATACTTTGATGGCAGATAAGGACAGCTTGGCCTACCTAGTTTTGCCCATTTCCCTACCCACAGGATAAGCTGCAGATCCTAGTTAACCAACAGCCTATTTCTTCCTACCCCACAAGAATTGCTTATCTTTGTCCCATGCATTCTTGAATTCTCCGACAGTTTTAGACCCCACAACCTCATCAGAAGGCTGTTCCATGTGTCCACCACCCTCTCTGTGAAAAATACTTCCTCACATTGCCCTGAGCCATTCCCCTCTATCTTCAAATTGCATCTCCTTTTCTGAAAGATGCTACCCTCTTGGACCTTGTTGATTCCACTGAGGTACTTACAAGTTTCTATCATGTCCCCCCTCTCCCTTCTTAAACAGTGCCCCATGTGAGGTACACCTTCTTCCTTCCCCTTCTTCCCTGGGCCACTAAAATAAATGTACAATGATTTCTGTACAGTGCTCTAACTTAGCCTTTAAATTAAATGGTGGTGGTGGTTACCTATATGTGTGGTGGATATATGGTGGCTTGGTATTCTAGGTTAATTAGCCTTCAAGGAGCTGAGGGTTTGTCATCATCATGTAGGCAGCACTCACCACTCAGCAGGAAGTCAAGACAAAGTCAGCCATTAAGGTATAAAAAGTCACAGGAACTGAGTGAAAGGCAAGATGATGTGATGAATGAGATGCCACACTCTTGCTATCCATCCAGCAGAAAATTATGCACCAACCTGGGTGGCATAGTATTTATCCACCAACAGACAGCTAACAAATACTAATACTGAATGCATATGTAAAAGGTAGATTGATCTGAGCATCTTTCCAGCAACTTGAGCATGCTGCTGGAGTCAAAGCCACATGTACACGTCTCTTAGAGCCCCCCCATGAAATTCCTCCAGATTTTGCATACTGTGCCAAATACCTACACAGTACTTAAATGTAACCCCTCCGTTACCCGGGGTTACTAGAATCCCAGTAAGACCTAGTGGTAGGCAGGGAAGGCAGCTTGTGAAACTCCAGTTAAATGGATTTCACACTGTCTCACTCTCTTCTTAGTCTCAGCTGAGACTGAGGGATGACATCACCATAGAACTCTCGCAGCTGCATGAGCCACAATGGAATCTGCAGTTGGAAGTTAGGTTAGAATGTTGGGGAGTTTGAACAGAGAGTTGTGTGTGCAGTCTTGAAGGAGGAGCAGCACAGTAGTCTGTGGACAGGCTTTTGAGTCTTAATCTCTGTCATAGAGGCTACTTTAAGGAGGTGTGTTTTCACCAAAGGAGACACAGTAAGCTGTTTGTGAAGTGGTGAGACCGCTGTTACTGGTCCATGTGCCCCATTCCTGGGGGATGGGGCTGAAGGGTTTTGCCTGTCTTCCAGGGGCAACCCTCCTGGTTCCAGCTAGGGAAGAAGCTGCCTTATTTCAAGTTGTGCTGCGGCACCAGAAGGATTGGGAAATAAATTCCTGTGAGGAATCGCCTGTGGGGCACCTGCGACCAAAGGGTGAGTTCGCTCTGACATAGGGCCTATGTTTTCACCTGAACTGTTGGAACATGGGGATTGGACTACTTAATTTGTAGGAGGTCTAGTGTAATAGACATTGCCAGTTAATTCAAGTAGGTTCAAGTCCAGCACAAAGAGTAAAGTAAAGTGGGGATTGGACTGCTTAATCAGTGGGAGGCCTAGAGCAATGGGCTAAGCCAAGTAAAAGTATGTTCAAGTCCAGCACAAAGGAAAGCAAGACAAGTAGAGGAAATGTGACATACATTTAGTCTTAATCTACATTGCCAAGCTTTACAGAATGAGATGTTTAATGTCCAGAGAAATGGCCGAGTATGAATTGTGGAAGCGAGAGGTGGGAGACCCCCCAACAGTAGTAACCAAATTCACCTCTACAGATTTGCTCTGTGGCACCTTTACTTTCTCTCAGGTACTTGGCCAGTGCCTGAGGAAAGTACCAGATGGGGATTAAAAGGAAGTTTCCTGATAGAGCTGAGGTGCTCTTAGGTGGTTTAGGGAGCCACCAGCAAATGTTTCCATGCCATATGGAAGGTGTCCAGTGGCCAGCAAGGGGCCGAGCCAGAAATCCCAGATAGTGTACAAGTTCGGGCTGTGTACCCAAAGCAGCATGCAAGTCCAGGCTGTGTGCCCGTGGATTCAGAGCCTGAAGGCTGGAAGTGAAGAAGTGTTTCTGATTCTTTTAATCTGCATTACCAGAAGTGTAGCCCGTGAGGGTCTGTCTATGCTTTGTTGTTCTGTTTGGATGTGAATAAAGCCACACTTTAGAATCCCATTCCTGGTATTGGACATTACAGTTATTGCTTCCTGTGTTCAGGAATTACTTGGGTGCCCTGTGCAGAGTAACCAAACCTAGCCCTTGTGCCAAGTAACCTATTCCTCCCGAACTCAGTCCCCACCTGGTACTGCTGTCAGATTCAAACAGCAAACCACCTGTCGTTTGCAAAAAGGCAGGGGGTGGGGGTTACATAAAAATAAATAAATACATAAATAAAAACAAGTCATAATAAAAATAAAACAATAAAGAAAATAATAAATAAAAAAACAAAGAGCAGTCTGTCATCAGATGTAGTGGTGGGCACCAGCACCATAAATGGTTTCAAGCACGGCTGGGACAGAATGAAGGCCTTGGTGGTTGCTCAGGTTAGTAGTAGTGGGGGGGGAGTGGGTGGTGGAACTGGACAGATAAGACCCTGTATGGACAATACGTCCCAGGGCAGAAAGGGAACTCTGGTCAGACTAGATGTACCGTTGGTCTTTTTGTGCCATCACCGTCTCTGTTTCTATGACACAGAGAGAGAGAGAGAGAGAGAGAGAGAGTGTTAATCACTGTATATGAGAGATGTATGGGGAAACAATATGGTTAGAGTTTTTTAATAAGTGTAAGCCTTTGGCCTAGCCTCAGAGTAGTTTGAGCAGCAATGATAGTGTTGGGTATATTAATAAAAGTGCACCAGTCTCCACTTTGATTACTACTAGTGATGTTGAGGAGCAGACAACTTCAAGAATTTCAAACTAGAACAATCCAAACAAATGTGATTATAACTGAATGATGTAATTTGGCAGCTGGAGTGGATACAGACTGGGGAAGTGAATGCAGTACAGAGGGACCTGTACACGTTACAGGTGTGAGCAAAAAGTGTGAGGAGCTTAGATTTATTGTGGAGATGTGCAAGAGTGTTACTCCTGGAATTGCCAAATCAAACTTACTGCCTCAACAACAGTGGGCAGTACAACCAATTTCAAATGACTGTGTGTATGTGTGTGTGTTTGCAGTTGCTGCTTACTAGGCCAGTATATACAAGAACAGCAGTGCAGGGTCAAATTGGTATCACTGTATTTGATGCTTATCAACTGTAGGTGACATCTTAAAAGTACAATATTACCTGTTGTGTATTAAAGGGAGCATTCATGACCTGTGCCCATCATAGTTTGACAGCTCATGAAAAGCTCTTTAAATGAAGTATTAGGCTTACCGTAGAAGGCAGCAGTCCAGAGATATCAGTGACTATCCAAACAAAAAGAAACTGCACTGGGAAGAGGTGTTCATGAAAAATGTCAAAGATAGCAATACAGTAAAATCAGGCACTCACCATCTCTTTTAAAGAAAGCACTACTCTGGTTTAAACAATTCATCAAAATGTGTATACTTTATTTCATGCCATAACAAACAAAATAAAAAACAGCAGTCCAAGTTTTATTTTTTTTTATTTTTTGTTATGGCACAAAATAAAGTATATACTTTTTGATAAATTGTTTAAACTGGAGTGGTGCTTTCTTTTAAAGGAGGTGGTGAGTGTCTGATTTTACCACATTTATTTATTCATTCTAGGATTACAAGTTTACCTTGAGCCCAGGGCTCTTTTACAAAGGTTCCACGTCAAAACATTGGTTTCACATCATAGGTTACAATAACACATGTTGCATGAAAGAGACAGGGTTAAAATCAGAAAATCAGAAGTGGGGAAGGAGGATCAGAAGGGCAGTAACAGGAGGTCAAAGAGGAGCAGGGAGGAGAGGATGGTAGGGTAGGGAATTTGTAAGGAAGGGGCATGGGGGTGAGAGGCAGCCAGGTGGCATTGTCAGTTGCAGAAGTGCGGAGGCGGAGGCCTACTAGGACAAGTGTGATGGGCATGGGGCCCGGTAGGGGAGAGCAGTGGAGGAGTGGTGTAGGTAGTTATCCATGGCAGTTGCAGCTGCTGGAAGCAACAAAGGGTGTGAGCCTGGATTTAAAGGCACCTAGACCAGTGGTAGTCTTAGTATCATAGGCAAGACCATTAAACCAAGTGGGGGGCCCTATAGGCAAAATATCATTGGCCAAGGGTTGTGCGACAGCGGGGGATGCAAAACAGTTGTGGTTTTGATCCCCTGGTGATTCTGAAGCTGGTTTTCGTTTGAAGATGTGAACAGACTCCGGGAGGTGCAATTCCCAACTGGATTTTCTTTGCAACCACACATGTTTGGTACTGGATTCTATTTTCAAGTTGCAGCCAGTTTGTTTGTGAGTAGAGGATACAGGTGTGTGTGAGACACTTAGCCCCAGTGATGAGTCGACATGCCTTGTTTAGGGGCGGTGGTTATCCTTCTGAGTGTCGTGGTAGTGGCAGTGCCATAGATGACAAGGCAATAATCAATCTGGGAGATGACGGAGCTTTGAACAGCGGCAGCAAGGGCTCTTTGTCAGGTGCTGCCGTAGCGGTAGAGTAGGCCCAGTCTGGCGTTCACTGTTTTTGCAACATTGGTTATGTGGGTTGCGTAGGACAGGTGAGAGTCTAAGGTGATTCCTAGATATCTGAAGGAATAAACCTGCTCCAGAGAGTGGCCTAGGCAGGTGTATAAGGAGAGGTGGAGATGTTTATGCTTGTTTTGATGGCTGGTGAAAATCATGGTCTTGGTTTTTTTCTGGTTAAGAATTAACTTATGTTCTTTGAACCAGTTTTCGACTGAGGTGAAACCATGTTGAAGGGTTTGTTGTAGGTGGCTTGGGTCATGATGGGAGGCAAGAATCACAGCATCATCTGCAGAGAGTATAATTTGCTGAGGACTGGAGTCGGGGAGAGAGTTGAGGAACAGACTGAAAAGCAGTGGGCCCAGGATGGGCTTGGGGGACACCAGAGCGTACCTCTTTAGTGTCAGAAGCACGCCTGCTATTTTTACACATTGGGTCCTGTTGTCAAGATAGCTACTGAACTATGCTACAGATTCCATAGAGATGCCAGTGTTCAGTAGCTGATGAAGCAGGAGGCGATGGTGGACAGTGTCAAAAGCCTTTGACAGGTCTATGAATATAGCTCCGGTTAGGAGACCATGGTCAAGGGAGTTGTGTATGGCTCCCGTGAACTCAAGAAGGGCCGTGGCAGTGCTGTGTCCTTTTCTAAAACCATGTTGCTGCTGGCAAAGGATGTTGTATTTGCCCAGATGGTCGGTGAGCTGGTCCGCTAATATCCGTTCGAGGTCCTTAGAGAGGGGTGGCAGGATAGAGATAGGGTGGTCATTCCCATGGGTGGTCTGGTCACCGCTTTTATGGATTGTGTGACTGTTGCTGATTTCCATTTATCTGGGAACTGGCTGAGAGAGAGGGAGAGATTAAAGATCCTGGTGAGAGGACACAGTACTTCCTCAAGAGTAAGGGACAGAAGATTGAGGTCCAGTGTGTCAGCACTTGCTCTGGTGTTGCTGAAGGCTTTGGAGATGTATTTCCTGACAGTATTTTTGTTTACTGCTCTGAAGTAGAAAGGGGGTCAGTTTTTGGGTGTACTCTGATGGGTGGGAAGAGTAGTGTCACTGTTGTTGAAAAAGTCAGGGTGAGGACGCTGCTGAGGTCAGTGAAGGCATCATTGAAAGTGTTGGCTATGACTTTTAGGTCAGTGTAGTATTCCATTTATTATGAGAGCAGTCGGGGTGATTTGGACTCCTTCCGGTGACATTTTTATGTTATTCAGAAAGCTCTGCATTTCCCCATGAGTTGGTGAGTGCTTTCTTGTAGTATTCAGATTTATATTGATAATATTAATGACTATGTCTGTCTCATACTCATACTACATCTCTACCACTTTTTACTTTATTTATTTATTAGAATTTTGATGACTGGGTGGGTCCAACTGAGACAAACAAGTCCCTTTTTCAGGGGCGACCCAGGGAACAATTACATTCCATATTTATCAAGAACATACATTCCATACTTATCAAGAACATACAGCAACATTGCAGGTGTTGAGGCACATTGCAGGTGTTGAAGAGTGAATAGGGGTAGTTACAGAGCATTCAGGTGATAACAGCGGTGTAAAAAATTAAAAAAAATATACAAAAGTAATGTCATTGTACAGCATTTCCAACATCAACAAGTTCTGCATGAATGAGGTACAAGTGCATAGTGAGTTAACATCCACAAGGATTTGTAGGTTAAATCATGACATGCATACTTATTCCTAAGAATAAAAGGAGAGAGTAGAGAGAAGATGAGATATGAAGAAACCACTGTGGTAGTGAGAGGTTGTGAGGGATATCAAGGGGAAAGGAGGGGAGGGAAAAGGGGGAGTTAGGATAGCTGGGGTGGTTTTAATTACAGCTTCCATTACAGATTGGTAGTGAGAAGAAAGCGTCCTTATACTGTTGTTTGAATAGAGGGGGAGAGACTTACAAGTGAGTAGCGAATGTGGGAGGTTGTTCCACATTTGGGATGCCGCAAAGGAGAAGGATCTTCTAACTATGGCTAATAGAGGTTTAGGTAAGCTTAAGATAGGGAGGTGGGAGGATCTAAGGAACCTAGGGGTTGGTTTTGGGTGAGTAAATTTGGTAGGCTGGGAGGAAGGGTAGATGAATGAGTTTGAAGGTGGCACAGGCCACTGGGAAGTCCAAATTAGTCTTCAAAAGATGGCCAACCCAGAATGATAAGTACATCACATTGGTAGACATGAGCTGGGACATAGCAGCAAAATGAGGTATTCTGTGGTAGACCAATCTTAGTTTGTCCAGGAGTGTTATCTTTGCTGAGTGATTTAATGGGGCCTCATAGAAGAAACCTGGGAGAAGGGTAGCAGAGGCAATGATCTTTCTCACATGGTTGGTGAGGTAGGGGGCAGTGCAGTATAGGAAGCCAATTTTTTGATTGGTAGTCTTAACTAGGTTAGCTACATGTACATTGAAAGATAGGTGCTTATCCAGCATCAGTCCCAAGTATTTGAAAGAGGCAACTCCTACCAACACTACACGAGGAGAATTTGATAGCCAGAGGAACCTGTGAGGTAGTATCAAAGGAGGTGTGATAGAACAAATGGATTTTTTTTTGATATTCAGAACCATCCTGTGTTCCTTGAACCAGTTTTCAAAGGACTGGAAGTCACTTTCTAGTACCGAGTTTATACAACTGACATCACTTGATGATCTGTATAGGATGGTATCAGCAGCATATAGTTGAACGGATGCCCCTCCACAATTTTGTGGCAGATTATTGATAAGGATTGAAAATAAAGTGGTCCAACAATTGACCCCTGAGGGACCTCATCTTTGATGGGGGATAAGGAAGATAAAGCTCCTGCCCATTTGACATACTGGGACTGGTTAGACAAATAGTAAGAGACCCAGGAGAGGGAATTATTATCAAGACCAAGATGGTGGAGCTTGGTGGTGAGAATGGGGTGATTGAGGAGGTCAAAAGCCATTGTGAGGTCCACAAAGATCACTCCAGTGGCTTTACCTTGATCCATTACATGGAATATGTCAGTAGTGACCCCTAGGAAAGCGTATTCCATACCATGGAGTTTCCAAAAACTGTGCTGGTGACTGGAGAGGGCATTAGTCTGCTCAAGGTGTGTATATGACTGATTATATAATATTATTTCTTGGAGTTTAGCTATTGGGCATAAAATGGCTATGGGTCTATAGTTCTCAACGAGATTGGTTGGACCACTCTTGTGTACAGGGACGATGATTGCTGTTTCCATTTGTTTGGGATGAAATGAAGGATGATGAAGGATCTATTAATTAGGAGGGCAATAGGTATGCTAACACAGGTGCTTCTATATTGAGGAATTTGGGTGGTAGTGAATCAAATCCAGGAGAACTGTCAGGGTTAAAACCATTTAAAAGTTTGATTACTTCTTTCCATGAGGTTATTTTTATATGGAAGTGTGGATGGGTAACTTCCATGTGAGAGACAATTAAACTGTTCAGGATGGGTGGCAGGAAGGCCAGTCTTGTATGTTTCAAGGTCAGTAAAGAAATGGTTGATACTAGTGGCTATTTCCAGCGCGTGGTCAAAGTAGTGATATTCGTAGTCATGCTTTGAGGGATAATCCTCTCTTTGCTCTTAAGGAGTATGTTAACTTGCTTCCAGAAGCTTTTGGGTTGGCAAGGTGTGTTTCCTGAAGGGATTGAAAATGCTCCCTTTTGGACTTGTTGATTTTAGCTTTGCAAGTGTTATGCAGTTGACGATTGATTAACCAGTTAGATTGTAGCCCAGAGTTTTTATAGGCTTTCCAAGATTTGTCACATGAACACATGAGGTGCCACAATTCCTGTGAGAGTCAAGGGGAATGGAGACCTTTTGATCTTCTTAGTTTGTATGGGGCATGGGAGGCTAGGATAGAGGTAAAGGTATTGATAAGATAGTCTAAGGCATGATCTAATTCAGAGAGGGAGGTTATGGGGATCAGTCAACCGAAGCAAGGCTTTGTAGCAAAGCTTCTGTGATGAAGTTAGTTAGATCCCTGGTTTTAAGAGTTACTGGGGGCATGAGGCATTATTTTTCCAAACACAAAAGATTGGGGAATGATCACTAAGTACATCTGGGAGGATTGCAGCAGCCTTAATAAAGGTTGGATTATTGATAAGGACCCAATCTGATTGGCTATGCCTGCCTGACTTCATGTTAAGTCTAGTGGGTTGGTCAAGAACTTGTTCTAGGTTTGTATCCAGCAGGGCAGATTGGTATTGTGTTCTATTATGACCGACACAATCTAGGTTGAAATCTCCACATAGTATTACATCTTTGTGGCATAGGTGATGCAGACTAGAGAAGAATTCTGCATAGTTGGCAGATGCGAGTTTAGGGGGTAGGTAAATACAACCTATTATTAAATGTTTAACAAGGCCTAGGGTAACCGTGATGAATAGGTGTTCTGCAACTGAGTTAATGTTTGGGTTGGTTATCTCAGTAAGTAACAAACCTGCCCTGGTGTATATCATAACCCCTCCTCTCTTGCTATGTGACTGATCACGTCAGTAAAAGGAGTAGCTGGGAAGAGCAATCTCATGTGACAGGATGGGTGGCTATAGCCAGGACTCTGTGATACAAAGCACATCGGGCTTGTAGTGCAAAGACCAGAGTTCTAGTTCAGCCATTTAGCCCTAAGGCTTTGTATGTTCATATGGGCTACTTTGAGCCCTTTTGTGTTGGATCAAGTGGGACAAGAGGTTAAGGGGTTTGATTTGTGCCCATTATTGATATTTGTCGTTTGCCTACTTCTGGGTCTAGGGTTTAGTTCAATGTCACCTGAGAGTAGAAGATGGCACATTCGGGAGTGAGAGGAAGGTGGGCAGAGAAAGGCAACTTATGTATGCTCCTACACTGGTGTATAATTAGAACTGTTTTGATACGCTGTACTTGAGTCAATAATCCACGGTGGGGCAAGGACCCATGTGAGTGATGCTGCAGGTAGTTAGAGGGAAGAGGAAACACAGATCCCATGTCATGGGGAAATGAGCATGCAGAGGCAGTATCTGCCTCATCTACCCAGATATGGGCCGGGAGAAACTAACAGATGAGCAGTCCCCAGGTATGGTGGAGGAGCGACATTATAGGAGGGCGTTAGATAGCAAGGGGTAATGGATGTGTATGTAGCAGGCCAGGAGGTGCTGGTATCCAGTGGGTAATCTGCTGTATTAGAGATTAGCCCTAGAGTTTTCAAGAATAGCAACTAAAACATGCTGTTTAGGTACATTTTATCCTGTCAGAACTAAGGATTGTTCAGGACCAGTGAGAAAAAAGGGGGGAGGGAGGTAAATCAACTGCGATCTAACTCCATTACTTGTGCTTTAAGGCTTTAAGGTAGATGAATACATTTATTTAGGTAGGATTTCTAAGTAAGGAGGGGCAAGGCTGTCACTTGATTTGGGTGGAGCTACTGTAGGTGGAGGTTTACAGAGGGGAACAATGGGATAAACAGTAGTCAGTGGTTTAGAAGGGGCTTCTGGGAAGGGATCTATTTAATAGAGTTAGGGAGCGGGGGATGGCTAGTGGGTCAAAAAATTCAGTCTGATAAGCCTAATTTGAGAAGCGCTACATCCACTACGGCCAGTATTACATTCAGTATTTACAGACTGAGCTAGAAAAACACGCCAGATTTGAGCATTTTAAAAGTGCTATGTAAGCCCCAAGTAGTTCAGTAACTATGGATCAGACACAGTGCTCAGGCTTAGAGAAGGAATGATTTAGTTAAACAGAGGACTGCTCAGTGGAAAATTTAAAAATTAGCTACAACATTTCATTAAAACTAATACAGGAAAAAAGAGTCAGTTATTTAAAGAGAAGAGAAGAGAAGAGAAGAGAAGAGAAGAGAAGAGATTAGGCCAAGAGTTTAATCAGTGGGAGTGGTTGTGGACAAAGAAGCAATAGATTTAGTGTGAGAAGGTAGAGAGGGGTAGGTGAGGGAAGGGGCTTCAAGGTGTGGGGGTGCCAAGACTGAGGCACCACGGAGGAGGTGCTGATTAAGGACAAGTTGAGTGCAGGGAGAGAGTGAAGTCTGAGATACAGGGATAAGGCTGAGAGAGAAAAAGAGAAGCAGAGCAGACAGAAGAAGTACAGAGGCCAAAAAAAAAAGACAGAGCAGCAAGCAGAAGTTCACATGCTATACATCTTAGGCAAAATCAATACATTTAAGGCACTTTTCAGAAACAGTCCCTAGTATAACAAATCAAAAAAGAAGCAGTAACACTTTTAATGCCAAAAAATTCAATCTGATAAGCCTCATACGAGAAGTGCTACATGCACTAAGGCCAGTATTACATTCAGGCAGAAAAGTGTATTACCATGCCAGCTCTGTATTTATAGACTGAGCTAGAAAAATGCACCAGATCTGAGTGTTTCAAAAGTGCAATGTAAACACCAAGTAGTTTAGTAACTACGGATCAGACACAGTGCTCAAACTTAGAGAAGGAATGATTTAGTTAAACAGAGGACTGTTTAGTGGAAAATTAAAAAAAAATTAGGGGCAATATTTCATTAAAAGTAATACAAGAAAAAAGAGAGCCAATGGCAATGCAGGGCAGCATTACCCCAGCCAATGGAAAAGCTGGTTTTCAAGCCTGGATTGTCTGCATACCTCTCCTGTGTTTGGGCGAACTGGGCACGGCGTCGAACGCTTCCGATGTTGGGGTCGCAGTAGGAGCGAAGGACCCGCTTGTGGTGCTGGGCAGCTGATCAGGGGCTGAGGTGATCTCTCCTGTGTTTGGGCAGGCAGGCTGGTCATGGTGTCTGGCTGCTTCTGATGCCAGGATCACTGCTGGAGTGGCGAACCCGCTCGTGGTGCTGGGCAGCCAAATCAGGGACTGAGGTGATTTTTCCTCTGTTCAGGCGGGCGGGCTGGTCACGGCATCCGACTGCTTCCGATGCTGTGGTCACTGTAGGAGTGGAGGAACTGCTTTTCGTGCTGGGCAGCCTGATCAGGGATAAGGTGATCTGTCCTATGTTTGGGCAAGCAGGCTGGTCATGATGTCCTGCTGCTTCTGATGCTGGGGTCATCATAGGAGCGGAGGACCTGCTTGTGGTGCATGGCCAAATCAGGGACTGAGGTGATCTCGCCTGTGTTCAGGTGGGCAGGCTGGTCATGGCATTCCACTGCTTCCAATGCCCGGGTTGCCATAGGAGCAGTGGCTCTTTTTATGGAGCTGGGAAGCCTGATCAGGGCTGAGGTGATCTCTTCTGTGTTCAGGCGGGCCAGCTGGTCAAAGCGTCCATCTGCTTCCGACTCTGGAGTTGCTGTAGGAATGAAGGACCTGCCCGTGGCACAGGGCATTTCCTGACCCCTTTAATTTTTGAACCTTGTTATTTCACTGAAGATCAAACTGAGGCTAACCACAATGTAGTCAAGCACAGCTTCAGCATTAGTGACATCATAAGCAGTATTGGATAAGTTACTTTTTCTATTACTTTCTATTACTTTTGGAAACTTGTTCCAGAAAGCTCTGTGCAGTCACTAGCAAGGATGGAGAAGTACTGGAAAAAGTAATACACCTTACAGTTACAATTACTTATGTCTTTTTATACAAAAGTAATGCGTAACTGTAATTGATTACATTTATTTGAAAGTAACTAGTAACTAACCTATTACTTTCAAATAAATGCCATCTGTTATACTTTTTTATTATTTTTGTATAAAAAGAAATTAATAACTGTAACTGTTGGGTATATTACTTTTTCTAGTACTTCTCCATCCTTACTAGTGACTGCTCGGAGCTTCCTTGATCAAGTTTCTAAAAGAAATAGAACGCATTAGAAAAAAGTAACTTACCCAACACTGATCATAAGGTTCAAAAATGATGGCAATGTATTCTCTATATAGTAAAAACATAATCATTGATATCTCTGACTGCTGCCACATACACAGAAGCCCAATACCTCATTTAAAAGAGCTTTTAATGGACTTTCAAACTGCTATGGACACTCTTCATAAATATTCCCTGTCAAATATTAGAACACAGGCCTGTATTCAGGAACATGATCTGCAGTTTAACACTCCTTTCACTTGCTTACTTACTCCAGTTCAACAAGTGCAATTGAAAACATGGGAACTGTTGCACTGGGTTAGTGAAAGCAAAAGTAGGCTGTGTGAACCTTCAAGTTCGACCTTGTAATTTTGAAGGTCAAACCAGGGAAAGTCTGCATGGTTCACCATTCACATGGTCAAACCCCCTTGTCATACTCAAGTAACTCTATGACTCCACTCATAGAGTTGAGTTGGTGAGGGTGGGTTTTCTTTTCCATTTGTTTTTGGTCGGGGAGAAGATTTTTTCCCCTTGCATGGTCTGACTGGTGTGGGTCAACCAGTTTGACTGGTCCACACCAATAAGACCAGATCGAACCGGGGTTAACCTTCTCAGCCAATAGTCTGTCAGAGTCCACAAGAACTGAAAACCAGAAGATTGGGGTGTTCTATTCTCATGAAGAACAGAACTAACAGCTCTAAAGTAAAGGGGTGCTAATGCTAAAGGTTATGAGCATGAACAGAGGCTACTGCCCCAAATTTCACTAAGGAGCATAGCCGCTCAAAAGCAACAGACCAAGACTGCAAGAACCCCAAGAAACAAATACAGAAACAATTGCATGCTGGAAAACAGACTGGTGCTTTTGCAGAGCATGGCCACTCTCATACATCAACACAATAAGCAGCACAGAAAGAAGCCACATGCAGAAATTAGAAGTGCAAACTGCAGATTCATTTTATGTGCAACAGGTTACCAATAATCATCCACCCAAGTGCTTTGTGGTGCTCTGCCACTTTTCCAAGGGAGAAGGGGACTAATGAGAAGCAAAAGTGGCTAAGTGAGCTGCAGTGGTAGAAGTATTGCCATTCTGCAGCACTTCAATGTACACTGCTCAAAGCTGACATACTAGCAAGGGTTTCTTTCTGCTTAAGTACTAGCCAGCGTTTTCTGAAACAATAGCATTTCTTGTCCCCTTTAATTTGTATGGTTCTATTATATAGCAAGAAAAAGCAAATACTGAAAACCTTACACAGCCAGTTAGCGTAATGTAAAGGCAGGCATTGTTGGCTCTAGCCAACTCTTGGTTAGAGTGAAGCATCTCTTCTCATCACCACTGTTTTGTTTGTCCCACTTTATTTGGGTAGATGCACCACTAGCCCTCCTTTGACAGTCAAGAAATGTCAAAATCACAATTCCAGCCCTCAGCGGAAGAAGAAAGAAATCTGTCCAAAGAAAAAATGTTTATAAAAGTGACATTTATGGGTTTATTTATTTAGTTTTTGTAAACCAGGCAAGTGCACTAAACATATGAATACCTATTTTCAGGCACAACCATTTTATAGTTGTAAATGAAGCACCTTCTCCAAAATTGGGGCACTCTTACTACTGCCCTGCTCCCAACCACCAAGCCACAAGTAATTCTAACTCCCAGAACCAGAGACTGCTGTGCCGGGCTGGGGTGCATGGTGGAAACAAAACAGCTCCAGGCTCCTAGTGACAGAACAGCTGCATGACCTGCAGAGCTGTGCATCAAAGAGACCACCGATCTGAAATGGAGCATGAGTGTCCTTCACTCCTGATGCTCCTCCTTAATGCGTGGTCCCCAGGACTGGCAAAATGGGACTTAGCAGCACCGCATCAGATGGCCAGAAGCTGCAATGAGGGATGGATTTGTTTAATGTACTGTAAAACAGCTTTTTATTTTCTGCTGCAAAATAATTTCCCCTATTTTTTTGCAATGTAGGACTCACAGAAAAATATAATGGCAACAATTGACTGAAATTGCATATTTTCAATAAGAGTAAATTTAGTGCTTTTCACATAATAGGAATTTAAATTTGTGTAATTTTAGCTGATTAGCCCCTATATGCTTAATATAAGTTGTGTAAAAATAAAGTATTACAGTAAATAAAACATAGACACCACCATCTTGTAACTTCTATCCCCAATAAACTGTGGGAAGGGGTCAGGGGTCATGTTGCAAGGCCTTGCTCAGTGGACCAGCAAAGAGGCATGAGTGCTTCACATGTGACTCTAGGGGCTGGCCCTGTCAGTACAGTGGTAGGGCTACTGCTTGCAATGCTAGTGACCCAGGATTAGGAAAAAGCCTGGGTGGTCAGGTCAGGGGGGGTGTATCAAGTCTCCCAGAGGATACTCTCCTCTTCTGGGGAGGCAGGGTCCCCATGCTCACTACACCTACCTCCTTGGGTAACCACAGGCGGCAGTGCAGTCGAGGGTGCAGTGGGTGGGTGGGTGGGACAGACCCAGGCTGGCACCAATGCAATAGCATGTTTAGTATGTCGATGCATCTAGGTCTCCCTTGTGAGCCTTCGTTTGGTGTGATGCATCGAGAAAAATGGTCCTACTGCTGAGGACAATGGACTTCGATGTTCTTGGAACCTTCAGGTTGTCCCAGCATCACCTAATGAAAGCTGAGCAGCTCATTCAAGGGTATATTCTCTCCATAACTGTGTCTATTGGGAGAAACCACAGTGGCATGAAGGATGACATTGGTGAACAGGTAAGGTACCTGAGGGACAAAATGGAGTATCCAGAGGGAGTTCAACAGCGGAGGACAAGAATGGGGCATAAACAGAGAATAGAAAAAAAAAGTGTGCCCCATGACACAGGATGTTTATTTATTTATTTGAGGTTTGTTAACCAGGCAAGTCCACGGAGACAGAGTCCCTTTTTCAGGGGCGACCTGGGAGAGGGGACAAGTTGGAAGACAATATGTGCATTGAGTAACAGTTATACATGGTACTGTTCAAGGATAAAGTACAGCAAATTACAAGGAATAATAAACAAAGTACATAGAAAAAATGCATTAATTGATTAAACAAGCTTTGAGATTACAGCATGCCAGTACAAGGCAAATAAAGCACAATATGGCCCTAACATGTCAAACATATGAATACCAAACACAGAAATTCAAACAGCTGCAGACAGGTCAAGGAGAAGTATGTCCACACTGAGGTGAAGGAGAGTAGGGTGGCAGAGGATTAGCTAGAGGTATAGGCGAGTAGAGAAGATCGGGGATTAGCTAGAGTAGCTGAGGTGGACAGCTGGGTGAGACACTAGTAAGGGCACTTGGCGGGGGGCCAATGTATGAACATCAATTTTCCCAGATGTTGTCCTGAAATATTCTGGGTAGGGCTGTGCACAATATGGAATTCCACCTTTGGAACTGGTGTGGAATGGCAATTCTGCTTTGAAATGCTTTTCAGAATTTCTTTTTAAATTCTATTGAATTCTGAAAAGCATTTCTGTGTAAACTGTGGAATAATTTTCCATGGATCACATAAACCACATAATAATTTTTCATGGAAGTAAAGAGAGCCTGTGCACTCACCCAACACTATCACAGAAGAGGTAGTACACTGAGCAGCAACAAAATGCAGTGTAATTCTAGCCCAAGATGTACACAACAAAATCCAGAAGTGCTGATGCATGCAACGTCCCGACATTTCAAGTGTCAAGCTCTTTGTCAAGGGTCTGTAAGGCCATGTTTGCAGAACTAATGTGTACCATACTCTTAAAGGCAAAGTATGTTACTCTTAAAAGCAAGGTTCATTTAAAGACACAGTAGTGGCATGGCCAAGCACAACACAAAAGTGCAAAATAAAACAATCAAAATGTTTAGTGGCAGCCATAATAATGGAAGATAATAGAAACAGACATACTTTAAAAACTCAGTATCCCTGACAGCTGCCATGAATATAAGTTGGTAATTGTCAAACAATAGAGTATTTGCCCAACATAGCTACAAGTGATATAGATACAAAATGAGATTATACTGATACTGCAATACTATTATAAAAGGCAGTATCACTGACAGGTACAGTACTACAAAGATAAACAGACAGTTGCCGAAATGATACACTGCTAGCCCAAGATGGCTACTGGGTGTAGAAATACAGGATTCAGTTGGAACTTCACTACAGTAATTGCAGAGCCCTCCAACACAGTCTGATAATAATTCCTGAAATAGAAAAATATTCAAGGACTGCATGAGCAATGTAGGAGGTTTTTTTTTTTACACAAAAGAAACAATTTCAATTCGGTCACTTAGGCCAGATGGAACTGTTTCCTGAGCCTAACAATCCAATAGGATACACTTTGTGATTGTTTGAAATCCTGATCCCCACCTTTGGGCCCAGTTACCACTTTCTCAATGCCCTACAAGCACCAGTTGTGGGTACCACGTGCCACGTTTTTTTGGCAATGTGTAGACAGGGCACAATCCAGACTGTTATGCTGGATAGCCCACACATGGTCACCTATCCTTTCCTTAAACCTGCACTTGGTTCTGCCTCAAGAATAGGCCCCACAGGTGCAAGTTGCTACATACACCATGAGCATGGTGTCACAACTGATGAATTTGCATATGGAGATAATTTCTCCACTAGTGGGATTTGCAAAGGAATCAACTATCTGGGCCACACTACAGTATTTATACCTGCTGCAGCATCATATACCTTGTGGAAGTGATGATAACCAGGAATCAATGCTGGGTGTGGGTTGTAGGCTGCTGGTAAGGTGCTCCTCCAAGTTAGGGGGTCTGAGGAACACCACACGTGTTGGGGAGTAACAATATATTTCTGCTAGTTTAGATTTTTGTTCTCTGGTATTGGCCAGTTCTTCACAATGTATTCAGCTTTGTGGGCATTTATGCTTAAAGGTTGTAACAAAGTTCATTCTCTTCTCAAAATGTGGAGCTTCTCTTAACCCTAGGTACCAAGAGACTGCCCCTGTTAGCTTCAAGTGCCTTTGTCCTAGCATTGATAATGTCCCCTTGGCTATGTCACCTCTCATGAAGTCTGGTGCTCAGTTGATCTGTACGCAGTAGGAAGCAGTTGTCTATGCTGCATATCTGATGTGTCCTAAAAATTGGTCAGTTGTTATGTTCCTGATGGTGTGGCAGGGTGGCATGAGCTGGCTAATAGGATAGTATTTCTGTCTGTGAGCTTCCTAAAGAGATCCACATCGATGTCCTCTTGCTTGTATCTTATAATCTGGATGTCTAAAAACTAAATGGTGTCAAAACTGTAGATGACTACAAACTGAAGATTTTTTTTTTGTTTTCCTTTGTAAACAGGGTAAGGCCCACTAGCCTGAAGTGCCTGTTTTCAGGAGCGACTCGAGAGCTCTGGAGTGGTTAAGCGACTTGCTCAGAGTCAGACAGTATTGCAAATGGCCATTGTGGGAATCAAACCTGTTTTTTTGAATGTACCAAGCTCATTTGCAACTCATTACTCTAACCTATTGATTATACTGCTAGCCAGATTACTGTTACTACTTTCTAAGTAAGCCACAAAAGAAAATACCTAGTCACGGCGCCTCCAGACCATCAGGATGTCATCAATATAGTATCTCTAGATCACTATATTGTTGAGACTCAGTGTTTGTAGTATTGTACACAAAACATTCTTCTCACAGCCCTAGGTAAAGATTTATGAAATTCAGGTGAAAGGTTGCATGCATCACTACACTGCTAGTCTGTAAACAGAAATTTCTATACTCAGAAAGGCATTGCATTAGAACACAAAACGGGAAAGGTCAAGCAGAAAATCAATAGGTGAGTCAGAGTCAGCCCTCTAATTCAGATAATGCTTGAAAGTCCAAATTCCTTCTGCATGTGGGAAGTTAGTAAATAGGGATTCCACGCTGAGGACTACCAAAAGATGTGTTTCCTCTATGTGGATATCCCTAAGTATACTCAACACCTCCATAGAATCCCTAATGTATGCTCTAAGGCAGCTAACAAAGGGGTGAATGTGGTGGTCAATGTATTGGGGAAGGGGTTCAGCAAGGGAGTTGATCCCCAAAATTATTGGGTGATCCGGGGTTGAATTCAGGCTCTTGTGCACCTTCGGAAGCACGTATATTATGGGGCACATGGGATGTGCAGTGGTGAGGACTTTTCTAGTATCCTCATTAATAATGCCCTATTACCCTCATGCACAGCCCTTTCAATGTACACATCAATTTTTCTTTTTGAAGGGGCAGTGTCGGGTCACAAGACCGTGACTTATAGAATTTTCTACTGGCAAGTTGCCTATTAACTCTACATAATCCAATGTGCAACACAACACTGCACCCCCTTTTGATGGTTTTAGTGTAATGCCCTCATTAGCTTGAAGAGCCCTCATGACTTTAAACTGGTACAGACATGTTAACATGTGAGAGGCTGGGTATTACTGACAATAAGGGCCTGAAAA
This sequence comes from Neoceratodus forsteri, assembly GCA_016271365.2. NCBI lineage: Eukaryota > Metazoa > Chordata > Ceratodontiformes > Ceratodontidae > Neoceratodus > Neoceratodus forsteri. Next base: position 416,987,083 of record CM057456.1, on the reverse strand, counting down.
TCTTCTTTGCAAGCTTTCAAAAATACTCCTACTGTAGTGTGCATAGGAGGGATAAATGTGGAGTTGTTCCTAAAAGCCCAAGCTAAATGACTGTTCTGACTAAAGGGATTCAAAGATGCAGTAGGGGATCATTCAGCCTGGCCTCTGCCCCTAGTTGTTGTGCAGTGCCCCTGTACATGATTGAAAAGAAACACTTTAAGATCAGTAACCTCACTACAGAAACAAGCATTTGTCAATGCCGAATGTTGCTTGCTTCTATATGCTGTTTAGGTATTTGGAAGTCATTGGGTGCAAATATTGAAAATTCTGAACTTACATGCTTGCATTAGGAACTGCGCATACGCTACATCAAAACAGTCATTGTTAGGAAATTTTTTCACTGAAATGTTCAACATAGCCATTTTAAGACCTCTGCTCATGAACAGTGTCACTGTGATTTTGTTAATTGTCCCATACATTGAGTTTGCACACCAACTGCGCCATTATGCGCTACATGAGGCGGAAACACGTTTTGGGCAGGATGAGAAAACGACAGCTGTACTGCTCATAAGGAGTGTGGTAAAATGGCAATGTTGAAATCTAGAGTGAAAATATTGAAATTTCGGCGAACTTCACGAGCCATAAGTAGGAACTGCATAGCACGCTCGTAAAACAGTCATTTTGGAATTTTTGAACCAAATTTTCAACATGGGTTTTGGGACCCTTCTCATGAATGTTGTCACTGTCATGGCGGTATTCGGGCCGAAGGGTGATTTTGGGTCACTGTGCAGTCACTGCGCAAAATCACCCTGGGGCCAAATATCTATGAACAGTGACCTCGATTCAGGAGAAGGTTCTAAAACCATGTTGAAAATCTGGTGCAAAATTCTGTAAAAATGCCTGAGATATGCAATAAGTTGAACTCCCCTATCTAGCCCATTATACAGTTTACTGGCATTTCCTCAGTTCGCGGTCGGCTTTGAAGAGTGCAGGCGTGTTCCTGGTCCACCAGTTCGTCGCACCGGAGTCGGAGGTAAGTATGGGGTGAGGGGTAGTGAGGAGGCTGGGTGTGCAGTGGGTGGGTGCGGGTTGTGGGGGTCGGAGGCGTGCCTCCGGACACGTTTTGTTTATAGGTTTCAAAAATAAAAAGGCGGCTGTGGGGCGTTTGCCACGCTGGAGTGGGCTCCCCAGCATGGCACAAGGATGGAGGGGGCCGTTCAGCTGATGGGGATTGGGAACCCCGTTGTGAGACTGATTACTGCCGCGCTGGTGGGCTCCAGCGTGGCACCAACTATGACGCGGCTCAACGCTGGGGATTGGGCACCCGTCGGCACAGTACCTCCTCCTCCAATTCAGTCAGTGAGCTGGCAGGCGTGGCCTTATAGCCAATGCATTTTGGAGCTGTCTATGACACGCTCAAAATGCAGTGGCAACAGTTGAAAAGAGCTACGCTTCCCAGTGAGCACCGGTAAAGCGTAGCTCCCCTTTCAACTGTACCACTGCATTTTGAGCGTGTCATAGAGACAGCTCCAAAATGCATTATTATAGGCCAGCTGCCAGCTCACTGACTGAATTGGGGAGGAGGTGACACCTCCGAAATCTCCGATGATGGCACTATGTTTCTTGCACATGCATGCAAGCAACATAAAAATGGATTATTTTGTGTGCAGATACAAACTTCAGTCCATTTTAAGGACTGCCAAATCAGATGTACACAGTTCATAAGAAGAAAAGTTAATGGCATTACTTAATTGTTCTGAAACTTGTGCTTGTTCTGTGAGTTGCCCCTGTGTGTGTGCCCTTGGTTACTCTTGCCTCTTGTTGTAAGCTTTTGTTTTGGAATGTGATCCGAGGACTACTCCTGGGACAAGGGAGGGTCTTCATCAGAGCAGTAGCTGTCCTCCAAAAAAACGCAGATGCTCCTTCCGACTCACAGTCAGTGGATTGTCAGTGGATTGTGGGAGGGGGTGGCCGAGTTCTTAAGGACATATTTAAAGGGCATTACCACCTTTCTTGTGCCAAATAAACACACTACAAACAAGGTTGAGGGCCAAGGTTCATTAGATTTCTCAGATTAGAAGGTTCATTCTAGAAAAGGTAGAAAGTAGCATTGTGCCTCCACCAAGAGAAATATAAATGGGCATGGTTCCGGTTTCCAAGGTTCCCACACCTAGTGGGCAGGTAGCCAGAAATGCCAGATTGTTTTGGAACAAGACCACCATTATCACGGACATGGTTTCCTCAGTCGCTCTGGCATGCATTACAGAGACCTGGGTAGGTGATGATGCTGGTCCAGTTTTAGAGGCCGCCATCCCCCCTGGGTACTCTGTGGTGCAATGCCCCAGAGTGGAATGCAGGGGTGAGGGAGTAGCCGTTTGTTTTAGATATGAGCTTGGCTACTCCTTGCACCCACTGGGAAGGACTGGGCTCATTTGAATGTTTGGCAGTACGTGGGGGTCCGGGAGCAGGTTGTAGGATTCTCCTGATTTACACCCCCCCCCCCGGGTGGCAGGTGAATTGCTGCAGGAGGTAGCTGACCTTGCTGCTGGTGAGACATTGAGTCCCCCAGTGTTTGGTCCTCGGGACTTTAATGCCTGGGTCGATCTTGAGGATTCCTTTTTTTTTTTTTTGTATGGTATTTCTTTCTGGAGCTCCCGGCTGCAGGCCTACCATCAGCTGTCACCCCAGCGCCAACCCCTGAAGGTCAGACCCCCTCCCTTGTGTACCCACAACTTACCCTTCATGGTAGGGTGGTGGAGAGTGACCCGACCCACCCCAACGGATCAATGTCAGAGAGGTGCCTTCTCGGAGGCGGCGCTGTGGGGACAACTTCATTCTTCTGGGGCTATTTTCCACTTTACTCCCTTGTATGTGGAGGTGGGGTGTGCAATGATGCCTGCGGTGAGAGCGCATATGCTTCTGCATGTGCTCTCTCCAAGCGTCAGTCCCATCTCCTCCCCTTAGCTGCAGCATTGGCACGCTGCTCTCCAGCAGCCACTAGGGGCCAGTGGAGTGCCGACAACTGAAATCCCCCCTTACCCCGGAGAAGGAGACCAGTCCTGTGGATGCTCAATCTTTCCTCCTCCCTGTACTCATTAACAGTCCATGCTCATTCCCGAACATGGGTCACCAGCATGGCTTGAGGTAAGGTGTCCAGCACCTCAACCCTCAACGCCACCGGGCCAGACTGATGATGAAGATTCTAAGATAGGTTATAACCTCCACCAGATTATGTCATCTCTGGGCCTGTCACAGAAAGTTTCCACTGCAACCCACTGGGATGGCCACATGTTGGACCTGGTCTTCTCACTGGAGTTTGAGGTTAGTAACCTTAAGATTGACCGGGTCATCTGATCTGATCACTGCACGATAGGGATCTTGCTCTCCCAGAGATCTTTCCCTTTGCTGAGGTGGTCAGTTATCGCCTTTGAGGGGTCTGGCCCCAGATGGATTCCTGGTGGTGGCTGATCTAGCTAGTGTGGACAGTGCATGTGTTGGGGGTTCTGGCATGGCAGTTGCCACCTAAAATAGAAGGTGATGGCAGCAATGCTCGACTCCCTCATCAGTCTGTGTATGACTAAGATCTTCCCCTTCATTTTGATGGAGGCTCAAGGTGATGAAGATTGGGGGTCGGAAGCTGGAGTGCTGCTGATGGAAGTCTTGCCTAGAGTTGGATGAACTGGCCCTGCTCTCACACTATTGTGAGTATCAGGGGGCAATCACTCGTAAGAAGGCAGAGGTCCTGTCCAGAGAGATTGCTGCTGGGAAGAATCAACTGACTGTGCTCTTTCAGACTGTGGACAGGCTCCTAAATCCAGCCTGTCTCCAGCCAAAAAATACTTTTTCCGATGCCTTGTGTGAAGAGTTCACTCAAATCTTCTTAAACAGGGTATCCACCATCTGGCAGGGTGTGCCACCAGTGAGCCTTACAGTGGCCTACAGTGATCATCTGGGTTTTCCAGAGAGCACTCCGCCTAGTTGGGGGCAGTTTAAACCAGAGGTCATTTGGGTTGCTTCCAGGTTGAAGCACACATATTGTGAACTGGACCCTGTGCCGATGCGTTTCTTGGTGAGATGTGTCGACACTGTTGACCCTGTGTTCACCTTGATTGTCCAATGCCCTTTGATGGAGGGAATTTTTCCAGATGCCTTATAGGAGGTACTGGTTTGTCCCATTCTGTAAAAAAACATCATTAGACTCTGACGTCAAGGCGAATTACTGTCTGATCTCCAACCTCCCATTTTTGGGAAAAGTTGTTGAGAAGGTTGTGGTGTAACAACTTGAGGAGCACCTCATGGCCTTTGATCTCTATGAGCCATTCCAGTCTGGTTTCTGTGCGAAGCACAGTACAGAAACCACGTTGCTTCAGGTGCATAATGACTTCCTCAGGGCTAGAGATTGGGGGGCAATTCTAATCCTTCTCAATCTCTCCTTAGCCTTTCACATGATAGACCATTGTGTGTTGCTTGACCACCTGAGGGAATTTTGTGTACTCACTGGATCTGTCATCTGCTGGTTTGAGTCATACCAACCAAACAGGAAGCAACAAGTAGTGATGGGGAATTTCAACTCCTCCTCTAGCCTCCTGTGATGTGGAGTTCCTCAGGGGTTGTCTTGTCACCAATGTTGTTTGCCATGTCATGCTGCCCCTGGGTGACTCATTATGAAGTATGGCTTGGGTTTTCATTGCTTATGCTGAGGATACCCAGCTGTACCTTTCCTTTACCCCAGGACCTTCCAATGCAGTGGAAGTACTAAACAGCTGCTTTGCAGATATAAATGACTGGATGTCCTCCAGCTGGTTGCGACTGAACCCTGACAAGATGGAGGTACTGATGGTGGAGTCAAACAGAAGATAGAATAGGTTGCCCTCTTTCACCAGAACTGGCTTATTCCTGGGATCTGTGCCACTGAAGACTTGCTCCAGGGTGCAAAACCTTGGTGTGACCTTTGATAGTGGATTGTCATTTGAATTTCAGGTGTCATCCATTGTCTGGACATGCTTTAACCATCTTAGGAATATTGCCAGAGTCAAGATCCTAGTTCCATCTATGGATCTCCCTACCTTGGTGCATGCCTTCGTGACATCCAGATTTGATTATTATAGTGCGCTCTACTGCGGGGTCTCTGGGGGTAACCTCCACCAGCTGCAGCTAGTGCAGAACATGGCCATTAGGCTGCTAACTGGGCAGCTGAAATTTTGTCATATCACCCCAGTTTTGTGCAATCTGCACTGGCTGCCAGAAAGGTGGAGGATTCTCTTTAAGGTGGGCTTGCTCACCTTTAAGGCCCTATGTGGGCAGGGTCCTGGTTACCTGTCAGAGCTTCTTACACCTGCCGTCCTGGTCCTCTCCCTCCAGTCCTTCTCTAGGGGCCTCCTGGTGATTCCCAGATTGAGGTTTCAAACCGCCGACAACAGAGCATTTAGTGTCGCTGGCCCCGTCCTATGGAATTCGCTTCCTCGATCAATTCAGTAGGCCCCTTCAGTTAAGGTTTTTAAGGCCCACCTCAAGGCCTTCCAGTTTAATAAGGCCTTCACAGACCTTAGGTATTAGTCCTCCCTGGGTACCCTGCTTTTCTGTTTGAGTTTCAGCTTTTATAGAGATATTTATTAATTATATTTATGTATGCGGATAATTTATTGTTTATATATTGATTTGTATTACTGTATTGATAGTATGTTTTTATTATTTCGCTTTCGAGCCTCTGAGTTGGTGCTGGAAAATAAAATTTGCCTTTACATAGAAACATAGAAGCTGACAACAGATAAGGACCACAAGGCCCATCCAGTCTGCCCATTTTTTCTACCTTATGAATGTGCCATAGGCCTGCACTCTGTCAATGGTATATCTGTTCATACTCATCTGTATTGCTCCCTTATGCCTGTCCTATGCCTGTTTGAAGCCCTGCACTGTATTCATATCACCACTTTCTGAGGTAGGCCATTCATGCATCCACCACCTTTCTGTGAAAGAACTTCCATCACATTACCCATTAATCGGCCTCCCTCCCTAATCTCATGCTGTGTCCTCGTGTCCTGATATTTTTCTTATATTGGAACATGTTAGACTCTTTCACTTTGTTAATGCTGTTAAGATGTTTGAATGTTTCGATCATATCGCCTCTCTCCCTCCTTTGCTCTAGAGTCTAAATACTGAGCTCCATTAATCTGTCCTCATATGTTCTCTGATGCAGTCCCTGCACCATTTTGGTTGCCCTTTTCTGGACTGCCTCCATTTTGTTAATGTCCTCATGCAGGTGCAGCCTCCAGTACTGCATGCAGTAGTCCAGATGGGGCCTAACCAGTGTCTTGTAAAGAGGGATTATTGCCTCCCTCTTATGACTTGTGATACCCCTACTAATAGACCCCAATATCCCTGTAGCCTTACCTACTCCTTTAGTGGTCTGCTTGGATGATTTTAGGTCCTCTGTGATGATGACGCCCAAGTCTCTTTCTTCACTTGTGAGTGCCAGCAACTCTCCTCTCAACCTATAGGTTCTTCGGGGTTTCTCTTCCCTATGTTCATGATCTTGCACTTCTTTGTGTTAAACCCCATTTACCACTCTTCTGACTATTTAGCCAGTTTATCCAGATCTCTTCTCATTCTGCCCATCCCATCTGGATCATCTACTCTGTTGCAGATCTTGGTGTCATCTGCAAACAGAAAAACCTTACCCTACAGTCCATCTGCAATGTCACTGATGAAGATATTGAAGAGGACTGGCCCCAGGACTGATTCTGAGGTACCCCACTTGTGACTTGCATCTCTTCTGACTGTATACCATTTACTACCAGTCTCTGTTTCTGCCACCCAGCCAGTTTGCCACTCAGTTGACCAACTTCTGGCCACCGAGAACCTACCCAGCTTATTAATCAATCTTCTATGTGGAACAGTATCAAAGGTTTTGCTGAATTTAAGGTAGGTGACATCAGCTGCTCCCCCTAAGTCCACCACTCTGGTTACCAAGTCAAAGATATCTATGGGAATAGTTTGACAAGACCTTCCTGTTGTAAACCAATGCTGTCTTGGATCCTGTGCTCCCATGGATTCCAGGTGCTGCACTACCTTCCCTTAAGGAGTGCCTCCATAATCTTGCCCACTACTGAGGTAAGACTGACTGGTCTGTAGTTTCCTGCCTCCTCCCTACTACCACTCTTATGGAGTGGGATCACATGAGCCCTTCTCCAGTCTTCTGGGACCTCTCATGTGCTCAGAGACTCATTAAACAGTTTTGATAATGGCTCTGCTAGTTCCATCTCTAGCTCCTTTTTTTATCTTAATGTTTATTAATTTGCTGTGTAGGCAGACAATTAACATCCACAAAAACTCATACAGGGCATAGGAAACACAAAACACTTTTACAGATTGTTAATATACACCTAATAATGCCCATGTAATCTTACACAATAGGAGTAGGGGGTAATCCTGGACAGTAAGTTCTGTGAGATAAAGTTCAGAGAAATTTTTCTCAGAAATTGCTAGCCTCTTCAGCAGTACAACATATGTCCATTAGGGATAAGTATGAGAAAAATCTGAACACAATCCTAAAATTGCTATTTGAACCTGTTACATGGTAGATAGAATATACAGAATTATTACGACTCCTAAAGCAGTCTCTCCCCCCCCCCCACAAGAAGCAAACACAGCTTACACAATATGGTATAAGAACATTTGGCATAAATTTAAAATTCTACATCTCTTAGCTATCAACTTTTGGTATTTTAAGCTCAGAAGCATTCTGGTACATTGTACTAAGTGAGGAGATACCAAAAAAGATGGCCGTAGGACCACCACGTGGCAGTATTGTCACATGCCCAAAATATAATTACTGTAGAAAACCTCCTACTTGTACTACCAAGAATAAACAATATTCACATTTAAAGATACAGCACTGCTGAACTGCTAAACAACTAAATAGTACTAAACTTCCCCAGTGGTTACTATATATCAACAAAGCAAAATTCCCCATCTGTCTTGTCTTATTTAATATCGAGAGAGAGAGAGAGAGAGAGATAGAGATAGATAGATAGATAGATAGATAGATAGATAGATAGATAGATAGAGACAGACAGACAGGCACACAGACAGACATAGGTTCATCCCAAGAACTGTATTAGAGCATACATTATAGTTGCAAAACCACAAAAGGTGGCACTCAGGTGTTAGTTTTCTTCTTTGAATTATAATGTCCATCCCTCCCCCATTCCCTACCCTCATGACTTAAGGCCAAGCTACAGGTCTGAGACCATGCCCCAAGGATCTGCTGTTTCAAGATACAGATCTGGGACTGTAAACAAAGAAACAGATTCGGTGGTCATGGCCCCAGACCTGTAGCTTAATTTGTACGGTTGAAGTAGCAGACCTGTAGTGCATGGCCCCAAACCTGGGGGCCATAAGTCAAGTAGCAGACCTGTAAGCCACAATCACAGACCTGTAGTTTACTTTGCACAGGGGCCTGTCGGCCCAATCCAAAGAAGCAGTCCCATGGGGCATAGCTCTGGATGTGTAGCTTGTTTTTCAAAGGGCCATGTGGGTCCCATGTGAAGCAGCACACACCATGGGGCACAGCCCAAGACTTATAACTTGCTTCCTGCAGAGCCCTGCAGATACTTTTGAGTGTAGGACTTATAACCACCAAATCAGAGAGTTTGTTACAGGAATCAACCACCCGTTGGTTAAAAAAAACAAACTCTTTTTCTGTCTTGAATTTTTCACCAACAAGTTGGAATACATGGTCACCAGTTCTTGGAAGACATCATTTTAGTTGCAAATGTAGTGTTTTAAGGGATTTATTTCTAGAGGCTTTAAGGACTAAAATCATGATGCATCTCTTATTCTCTCAAGGGGAAAGAGAATTAATTCTGACATTCAGGCTTCATAATTGGAACTCCAACACTGCCCTATCATCCCTGTTGCTCTTCCAAATAATTTTTACATTGTAGTGGTTTCCCCTCTGTATTATGGTGCCAGAAACTGTACATAGTACTCCAAATGCAGTCTCACAATAAAGCAGTAGGGTGCCCATAACTGCTTTTGATTTGCTTGTAAAATTCAATTTACTGCAACCCAAAATCTGATTACAGTTTTTAGTTGCTACTTCACACTGGCTTTTAAAATGTGTTATTATCAATCATAATTCCCAGATCCCTTTCAGTAACATTTAATTTAATCATAGAACCCTTTAAGCAATAGTCAAGCCGTGGATTTTTCTTTTTCTTTTACCTAAATGCATAACTCTACATTGATCAGAACTGAATTTAATTTCAGAGTGTTGCCCAACTGACAAGATGATTTAGATTTCTTTGCAGGGTGAGTTGGTCATTTATTGTTCCCACTTTATAGTCTAATAATTCAATATCATGTGTATTTTTGTTATCCAGCTTTAACATTTGGTACCAATACTCATTATTTGGGCCCTATGGACAAACAGTAGCCTGGCCCTACACACCCCAATATGCAGCGTGAAGAACCAGGATACGAACATCCTAGGTGTGAGCCTAGGTGTCAGACAGCACCCATGGATGCATAAACGATGGGCATCTTCTTCACAGCACTGCCCAGAACCATCAACTGGGGGTGCTGTGTAACTGTACGGCTGTCTGGGCATGGGGTGGGGAGTGGGAATGCCCTTAGAGGGCTGGTGGAGTGCAGGATTCAGGATGCCCACATGTCGCATACGCAAACATCAGGATGCTGTGGCATGCGCTCCAGTGGGATGGGACACCAGGAACAAAGGAAAATGGCTGCCCAAGCCGCCAGATAACAGCTGCTCACCCTCCATCACAATGAAGCTAGGAAGCCCCCAAGCTGCACCATCACTGCTCAGCAAGGATTGAAGGTGTACCTATGTGTACATGATAGAGTCCACCTCCTGGTCCCTGCCATGGTTAGGGGGTGCCCCCCGATGAAGGGATACATCGGGTCAGTTGGGGACAGCACCTGAGGGTGCTGCAGATGGTGAACAGAGGTAGCTGTGAGGTGAGGTGAGGCTTGGCCGCCCAAAAGGGGCAGGCAGCTGGGCTGGTAAGGAGGCATGCATAAATAAGATAATACAAAAAAAATTGAACTAACTAGTACACAGACACAATGTGCCCTTTTTGGGACTTTGTTTTTTGTTTGTTTGGTTGGTTGTTTGTTTGTTTGCATGAAATGCAAACAAAGAAACAAAAAACACACAGTGTACAAAAAATGAGACATTGCACACTACACAAGCATGACAGTATGCTCTGCCAGGCCAGCATTGGGGTCATTCTGTTATATCAGCCAGGGGGCTACTGTAACTGTTGTGTAACCCCCCAACCAGTGCCCAGAGGACAATATTGCACACCCTGCTGTCATGGACTCCTCCATGCCACAGACGGTTAAGGTGTACATGCAGGCTGTAGGGTGTCATTTTCCAAAATAGATATTTTCAAGGTGGACTTTGGGGACATGGCAGTCCATACGTGGGCTGGCATGTTTCATGGTCCCTTGCTTCAAAGGAGCATGGGATCCAATGTACGGTCCAGTCAAACATCAGACTGGAAGACCCTAATGCAGACCACATCTGTCTCTCCAGCTGGCCAGATCATTTGCAAAGATCTACCTGGCTGTGGATCTGGCTGACCAGGAGTCATGTATACTAGCCCAGTGCATCCTGTAGGTGCCAGCTAACTGGCATGCAATTGCGTGCCCCGATATAGGCCTCTACCAGTGCATACTGGGTATAACAGTGCATAGAACCCATTATATGTTAAACAGTAGGGGGCCTAAACTGACCCTGCAAGCTTAGTATAAATTAAGCTGTCATGCTTGTGTAGTGTGCAATGTCTCATTTTTTGTACACTGTGTGTTTTTTGTTTCTTTGTTTGCATTTCATGCAAACAAACAAACAACCAACCAAACAAACAAAAAACAAAGTCCCAAAAAGGGCACATTGTGTCTGTGTACTAGTTAGTTCAATTTTTTGTATTATCTTATTTATGCATGCCCCTTACCAGCCCAGCTTGCCTGCCCTTTGGGCGCAAGGCCTCACCTCACCTCACAGCTACCTCTGTTCACATCCGCAGCACCTCAGGTGCTGTCCCCAACTGACCCGATGTATCCTTCATCGGGGCACCTCAACCATGGCAGGGACCAGGAGGTGGACTCTATCATGTACACATAGGTACACCTTCAATCCTTGCTGAGCAGTGATGGTGCAGCTTGGGGCTTCCTAGCTTCATTGTGATGGAGGGTGAGCAGCTGTTATCTGGCTGGGCAGCCATTTTCCTTGTTCCTGAATGTCCCATCCCACTGGAGCTTGATGCCACAGCATCCTGATGTTTATGCATGCGACATGTGGTCACCCACGCTGCAATGCATGATGCCAAAACTGGCCACCTGGAGCTGCCAAAGGTTGATGCACTCTTCCCCCAGGAGAGGAGCTTCCATGAGATGCTCTTGGACCCTCCCTGCTGGCCTCGACTCCTGTCATCCTGGGCTCAGGCACGAACCCAGATCATCAGCGTGCCAGGCGAACCCTTATGGCCTGGCGCTACAGGGCCAAGCTTAGTTTATTTTAATGATGGCATTTTTAACTAATGACAACCTGGTGAATTTTAAAGATATTTGGCTACATAAGATGTGCATTCAGGGCATATCTGGAGCCCTCCTCACTAACACATAAATTAGTTGAAATACCTGAGAAATGTTTTTTTTGGGATCACCCCTGATAGCACATTTTGTTAGTGATTTACAATTTTTTTTTAAAACATTTGGTAACTTGGAAAAGCACACTGAGCCAAGGCTTGATTTCAGGTGTGACCCAGGGGAAGGGAACAGTGGATTACAAACAATAAATACAGAGACATAAAGGTATACAGAGCATTGAGGAACAGGTGCATTGAATACAATACATGGTACAAAACACGATACAGTATGGGATACAATTCATGCATCTGGAGTGAGATCAAATAACAAGAGGTAACCTACAAAATGAGAAGTGAACATCTATAAGTGATGTGCTTGGTGAGCACTGAGCATTGAAAACAATACATGGTGCAAAACATGATACAGTATGGGATACCATACATGCGTCTGGAGTGGGATCGAATAACAAGAGGTAACTTCCAAAATGGGAAGTGAACATCTATAAGTGCTGTGCTTGGTGAGGCCAGCCAGATCCACAGCCGAGTAGATCCACGTAAATGATTGGGCCAGCTGGAGGGACAGATGTGGTCTGCACTGGGATCTTCCAATCCGTCTCACCACTATGTGGTCATGGGCAGTCATAACTAAGATATTCCCAAGTTCTGAGGCCAAAATGTTGAAAACTGTTCATGTTATGACCATCTAAAGCAATCTAATAAAAACTATGCCCTACAAATTGTACGCTATGCATTCCAGGGGACTGATGGTATTCAACAGAAAATTTTAAATGATCATAACCTGGCAAATTTTAAATATACTGAAACAGAAAGTTTGGAACATACAGTTTGCTGTAAAAAAAAAAAAACACTTGGCCAATCATGTCTGCCCAGTCCTTCCTATCAAATGTAGAATGTAAGAGCCCTACTGGCTCTTCACACCTCCTCTCCCCTCCTATTTCAAGACTGTATTTATCAAGTCCATGTAACTGTCCCACTTAGGTTTAAATCCCTCTATCGTTTTTGCACAAATTACCGCTTTCAGCAGCCTGTTCCAACCATCGACCAACCTTTCCATGAAAAAATACCTTCTGGTATCCCTTTTAAATTTTGCCCCATTTCAGTTTCATGGAGTTACCCCAGGGGCTTGTATTCCCACTCAGTCTGAACAGTTCCACTCTGTTCACCTGTTTACTCCAGAGAAGGTATTTGTATATCTCAGTCATGTCCCTTCTTCCCCTTCTCGATTCCAGCTTATACAGAGCCATAGAGAAAGATTCAGGAAGGACATCACAAAGTATTTCTATTCAGAGAGGGCAGTGGATAGATGGAGTTGATTGATAAAGAGGGTGGTCTGTGCCCAGTCAGTTGAAGGATTCAAAGGAGGGTGGGACAGATGAATGGCGCTGGTGAGGAGAGCAGGGAAGATGACATGGGGGGACTAAGTGACCAACAGGTGCTTACATCATACTAAAGGTAGGTCTGAGCAGACTGGTAGGCCAATAAGCCTTTTTTCTGCCCTCAGTTTTTTCTTTCTATGATGTGTCTCCTTTACACATGGCCTGCAAGGCCACTTGCAAAATCCATTACCAGTCCAGTACAATGTGTGTGATGATGCAGCTGCGTTATGAACAAGTACAGTAAGCTATTTTGCCTAGCTATCTTAATAAGACAGACAATTATTCATTGCAAAGTAAGAAAAACTACATTAATGCACACATTTGTTGTTTATTCTTGAAGTAAAATAAGTGAGGAAATGTTAAGGATTTTTTGAACCCTAACGCTGCTCCCACCATGAACCCCTCCGAATTGAATGCCGAAGTGCAATCCAGATTCCAACATAATTAAATAATATAGTATGATGAATACAATTACACCAAATGATGAACACTGCACTCATTGATGCTGCTTTGTAACCCCAAGTGACCCACAGGGCCACTCACGAAGTATGCCACAGGTCTGGTGCAGTGTGTACGTGACCAAGCTGCTGCTCTCACAAGATACACTACAGGTCTGATACAGTTTGTGGGACCATGCAAGTGCTCCATGAATAGTCTGCAGGGCCACTTGTGAAATCCACTACAGGTCTGGTGCAGTTTATGTGACCACGCATCTGGAGTGGTGCATGGGAGTGGGCAGAATTAGAGTTAAAAAAATCCTGGTATTGTACTTACTAATTTTTGTCACTTTAAGAAAATAGAAAAACACAACTTAACATCCTGAACTATACAAATGAGCATGTTGTCATATTAGCAACTGTAACAGACAAAGTGGAAACAACTGAAATCATTATTAAAAGAAACATTGGCAAAACAGCTGAAACCCAGGGAGAGATATAACACTGTAGCAAGAACTGCATAACTGTACACACAGAAAAATATGTTTGCAAACTCCCTTTGTGTACTGGAATCCCTTCCCCTCTTACCAAGTGTATGAGCCCCGCTGCTCAGGCTGTGCTGTGAGTATCACAAGGACATTAAATAGATTTGGTTTCCTTGAGCATGTATATGTATGCATTCGACAGCAGTGTGCCTCTGTCTCACTGTGCAGTCATTGATCCACAGCTTTTATAATGAACTCTAATAACAACTCTATTATCTGCGCACCCTGATTGGCTGGCTTGCCTACAAAATTAGCTGCAAGGAGCCAACTTGTCAATATTAATTCCACAACAGAGATTACTGGTTATAGAAGAACAAAGGTGTTCTGGCTCCAGTCGAACAACAACTCAAGTCGTCTCATAAAATTTAAGCTGCTATTGATCGCTTTCTTGTATTGTGCAGAAGGATTAAAAAACATGCTGTACACACACACACACACACACACACACACACGCACGTGTGAAGGAGTGAATCACTCTGATGTGTTTTTTCTCCACTAGTACGAATCATTCAGCAACATGAAGCAAATTAAATCAATGAATTCATCCTAGCAGATGGGTGCTTTAACAGTCAGTTAGCCTTTAGATAATTGAGGCGTTGACTCTGGAATCATAAAATGGATGGCTCGTTTGTACATTTTACTGAAATAGATCACTGAGGTTAAATAAATGAAATCCCATTTGTCAGGCAGTAATAAATGGCCTCCCCCTTTGCAAACAGCTCTGTTTGGCCTAATAAATACAGGGGATGTTACTGTGCTCCTCCCTTGATAGGGTTATGGCTTAATGAAATGGTTTTTTCCTCTGCTTGTTTTTGCCTCCTCCTGCACTGTGTGATAAGTAGCGAACCAACGAAGCTTGTAATTACAATCTTACAGAGAACCTGGCCAATCTGTATATAAATCTCACCATCCAATTACAAGATGTAATAATTTTGCAGTCAAGCTGGTAATGAGGTCTAATACTCATGCATGTGATAATCCCCCCTGGATGCTGACTCTATCAGATGTTAGCTTTGTAATTATACTGGCAGAAAATCATTATTTCATGTTCAGCAGAAAAATGAGGTTGGTGGGAAGTTAATTTTCTCTATGCTCTGTGAAGCATAGACAAAATTTTAATGATTTAATCATTATGGTTATCCCATTTGCAATTGACCCACGTTACTTGTGTAGAAACAATGCGTTTAAAAGTCCTTTTTATGTGATAACAGTTTCCCAGGTATATGCAGCTTCTAATTTAATAATTACTGTACAATTAGACTATTAACCTGGTCAGAGACAAGAAGAAAATCCATAAAATTCTGTGGTCCCATGCCAATGCGTTTCCAGCAAAGGGATGTCAGCTCAAGTTCTTTGCAGAACAAAAATCATTGATCAGGTCAGTAAACTGTAATAAACAGTAGAAAGCCGTTATATCTACAGTGGGTGCTTGGAGAATAAACATTGAGATTTTCTTTTTTTCAATTCCACATTTGAAAAGCAGTGCATTTAACCCATTAGAGTGACAGTTCTTTTAAGTAATGTTCTATATATTTCATTATGCACTATTTTTCCCCCGACCCCATATTTGTCGTAGTTGTCTCATTTTTTGTTTTATTAGGCCACATTTCAATTTATATTTACCATATTCACAAGGACATCTGTAAGCACTTTTTTCACAGAGTGGTGAAAAAGTGGAATGAGCTGCCAGAGGAAGTGGTACAGGAGAAATCAGTGAAGAGCTTCAAGCAAGAATGGGCCGGGCACATGGGGTTAGCCAGAAAGGGGGGGGGCAGAAACAAAGGGGAAGGGTGTCTACTAGGGCCAATGCAGAGTAATTAGATAGGGTGGGCAGACTGGATGGGTCGGCAGGCCTTTTTCTGTGATCATTGTCTATGTATCTGTGTATTTATAACAGAACTTAAGTTTGGAGCCTAGCGCTAGTCCTGATGCCCCAAGTGTCCCACAGGATCATGGATCAGCTTTGGTTTCATATTAGTTCATCTTATAAAATGGATAGCCAAAATAAAGAGCTATGATTTACACAGTGTCCACAACACCCAATTTAGGGTATGTCATGCTGCTAGCTAGAAGTGGGGTAAAACTGCAAGTGTCCACAATGCCCTATCCAGGGTAGGCCAAACTGCAAACTAGAAGTGAGATAAGATTACAAGTGGCCATGAAACCCTATCTGGGGTAATCCTAACTGGGGGTTCAGGAAGGGGGACTCTCAGACATACACAAGTACTTAATCCCCATCTGATGGAGGCAGGAAGTGCAAATGAATAACAAATGTGTCAGCAAGCACAAGGGAGCTACGACCACTGTGCCAGTGCTCTACTGCTACTCAGCTATTGCAATGTTCTGGCAGCAGAGGATGATGAGATTGGAATCTGTGGGGGTGGCATGACTGTCTTTAGGAGGGTGCTCTGGGAGATGGGAAGGAGATTAATTTTAAGGAAGCTGGGATTCCTGGTAGCAGAACAGAACAAGTTTAAATCTGGGGTTATCAGTCTGACAGCCCAGTGACTGGTCTCCACTCCCCACAAAGGGCCCTGGGGGCACATTGGTGTACAGTTGAGGGTCAGAGGAGGAGGAAAGGGACAAATACAGTCCCTGTGGTAGAGATCAGGAACCGCTACAAACACAAACACCTCATGTCACTGGAAAGGGTCAGTACCCATGGGCCCCAGGGTTTTGGAACCAGGCAAGTAAAGGATGTTGGGACTGAGTTGGTCCAGACACTGAACAGGCCTAAGGGACTGGGCCAGGTTACATGTGAAACCTACTGGAGGGTCTTAAGGAAGGGAAACCAAGCTGCACAAGGTGATCTAACTGGGGAAGGAATAGGAATAGCAGGGTATAGAGAGGAAGGGGAACCAGTCTGTTTTGAGTGAGGCAACAGGAGGAAAGTAGAGTAGAGAAACCAAGCAGGACAGGGGGTGCCAGATAAGGGAAAGGATGAAAAGAAACCAGTGTGTTCAGAGAGAGAGGAGGCAGCAGGGGAACAGAGGTAAGAGAGACCAGGTTAGACAAGGGCTCTTTGTCTTCCCAAGCAAACAATCACAATGCAGTGCAGGGGTCAGTACTAACACTCAGGCAGCCAGCCAAATACATATACAGTACTAAACACCAAAACAGTGCTGCACTCAGAGACTCACCTTTAACTTTTATTTATCAAAAGCCCTCTACTGAAGATGTATTGGAACCTTGTGGCACTGGAATGATTAGACCCACTAAGGCAATTCTAGTTTGGGTATTCTGAACATTGTATATTTTGAATTGCACTTTATGTGAGCACTATTATAGCAAATTGTTGATCAGTAAATAGACAAGAAGCAAGTTTTGACTTTCTCCTGTGCCTCTGTTAAGTGTCTAAGTGCAGCACTGTTTTGGTGTTAGTTGCCAACTAAGGGAAAGGAGGGAGAGGGTAACCAATCTATTCAGAGTAAAGCAGCAGGCAGAAAAGAAAAGAAGGGAATGAGGCAGCATGAGGAAGAGGAGGAAAGGAGGCAGCAGGGGCAAGACAAGAAAGGAAACCAGACTGCACAGGTGGAGGTAACTGTCAGAGGGGATGAAAGGGTTTCCAGACCACAAAGAGGGACACAAAAGGGATGAGTAACAGGAATGTGATTTACCTGGAAAGGAGAAAACCCTTAAGAGGTAGGGATACAGCAGGTAAGATGGGAGACAGGGGAGTCCCAGTGCTGAGGAACTCAGTTGTCAGAGGGACAGGGCAGTCATAAAGGGAAAGGAGCCACATAAGAGGAGCATGGTGTGCCTCTCTGGTATGACTACAGAAAGGATAATACTCAAGCTCCAATCCCTGACCAGTGGGAATGCCACATGTGTTGGCCCATTTAGGAGTAAATGACTTGGCAGAGTGTAGGGTGAGGGTGGTACAGGACAGGTTTAAGCGGCTAGGGGAAAACTCAGGAAGTAGGTGGACACTACAACCTTTTCAAAAGTGCTACCAATGCCACAGGTCAGTAAGACCAATAAACTAACGATATAGACAGCTGACTCAAGAGTGGTGTAGTGAGCAGGACTTTTACCATATGGGGGTTGGGGAATAATTTTTGAGGGCCAGACCATGTCTGCAACACATCATCTGCACATTAGCAGGGAAGGAACAAGGGCCATGGGGGTGGGAAAAGCTAGGAAAATACATTAACTGAAATTTAAACTGGGGGGTCTCTAGTAGGGCACAAGACTCTAAATTTCTTATCGACCATAGGGCCTCACATAATGATACATTACATTTGGAAAAGGTGGTGCCACAGAAACAGGGGCAACAAGGAGGGAGGGATAAGCCTGGGGCAATATATTGGGAGCAGGGGCAAAAGGAGGAAAATATAGGATGAGCAGTCAGGTTAGAACCCACTGACCTGGAACAGAACACATACACGTAAGGTCAGTGGTTGAAAATAAGACATCTGCATGAGTAAGAAAGGGGCGGTTGACAACAAGCACCATAGATGGCAGTCTGTACCAATACCAGAAGCTTGGGAAATTAAATGGAGGACATACAAGCACTAGTGGTAGAAGCCTTCTTTGATCTGGTGGTGCTACAGAAGATCTGAGTGTTTCCAAAGCATAAATGGGACCTCACCATTCTAGGATTCTTACTCCACTGAAAAGAGTGGGAAGTTGGAGTGGCAGTGGCCTTTTATGTAAGGCAGGGTGTAAAGAACACAAGGAAAGCACAAGGGAATGTTGGCACTGGGACACTATGGGTCCAGGTTGAATCGGACATGGGTAGGATATAGTTGGGAGTAGTCTATAAACCACCCAGCTAGAATGAAAAGCTTGACAGGGGACTTTAAGGTGAGATCAGGAAGGCAACAATACTGGTTAAGAGGGTAATCATTGGATGCTTCAAGCTACCTGTTACAGACTGTAGCATCTCAAAAGTTTGCAGTGGTAGAAGTGAGTCATTCCTGCTTGCATCTCAGGATGGCTTCATAGTCCAGGAGGTCAAGGAACCAACAAGAGAACACGTGATCCAGGAGCTGGTGCTGGCAACAACCACATCAGGTCTTCAGTGCAGATAAGCCCCTAAGTAATAGTGTTGTTTGTGGTCCAAAGAGTTTTTCACAAATACCATGAGTAGTAGACTTCCTGAATATTTAGATGGCCCTCGTGAATAATCTTCTATTCTGACACTATTTACTAAGCAATATTCAGTTAATTTTCTTTTTCTTTTCTATTATGTTTTTATAAAGTGTGTCTCCCTGTTTTGTCTGCCCTTCCATGGGCCTCATGTGTGTGTTGTGGAGGCACATGTGCTGCATTCCAAGGTGCCCTCCTGACTTTCTGCCACCTGCACTGCTACTTGACCTCCAGCCAGTGGCAGCCAAACTACAGGGGACAATAACCCCAAGGAGAGGAGATTTGCAGTTAGGCTGCTCCATCCCCCCATGCTGGCACCCTGATGACCTGAGGTCATTCCCAAACCTGGGTCACTGGCATGGCATGAGGTGTGGTGTTCAGCGTCTCAGTCCTCAGCACCACTGGGCCAGCATTATTCAGTTAAATTTGAAGTCTTGCAGAGTTTCATTGTCCAATCAAAGGCCATTTCTGGAGATCCTAGAGCAAGTTACACCATACCATCTCCTCCCTCTGATATGGTAGAGAGCAGGAGACAGTCATTTTAGAGAACTAGCTTTGCAAACTTCTGAGACCTAGAACTTGCCAAAAGATGTGTGTTTTTTTTTGCTCCACAGGATATTTTTTGGTCAGTACTAAAATCTCATCGGCATCAGAAAATTCAGGTTTGATTTTTCTGACTGCATTTTTTCATGCACCAAGCAAACATGTTTTGGCTACTTGGGAGAGTAGGGGCTGCAGAGGTGTGTCCTTCCCAGCAGCCATCTGAGCGACATCATAATCAGCCTCAGCAGTCGTGTTGCCTCAGCCTGCAGTTGAATTCAACAAGTGCAGAGTGTCTCTTCAAGCTGCCCCTTCTAAATGCCTGTCTACTTGTAAAATGGACCAAAAGGCCGATCTGTCCGGGGGCTCCCCAATCTGGCCTTAATTCTCACTGCTCTCATGCTTTTTTTGTTGCTTAACACATGAATGCATGCTAATTGACAGTTACTTTTATTGTTGTCCCTAACTAAAAACCAACTTAAACATTAGCTGCTTGAGCTGACACACTTTCACTCCCCCAAACTCCCACGACATGTCACATGATGGACATTTTGGCGTGGAAGTGGAACCTTCTTTCAGCATATCAAGGACAGGCAGAGAAAACAACATTTTTTGCAGGTTTACTTCATTCCAAAATGTACTAAAAGACTGACAGACAGGTACCCAAAGAACTCAGGTGTCCAATGAAAATATTTCTACATAGGGCTCAACATAGAGTGAAGTCCAAATTCATCAGGAATATTATTTCAGCTTCAGTAAAGCAGTAATACAGCTGCCATTTCTCCATAGTAACCTCTAGCTGGTGCACACCTGAGCTTCATCTGACCCATGTGACTTATGTTTAACTCTGAAGAAGAAGCGTCCTGGCGACATCATGAACAGCAACTCTCAATTGAGGTCAAAGATCAGTTAGGACGTATTAGGAGCTGGTCAGAGCAGGGAGCACTACAGCAAGAGTCACACTGGGTCACCAGAAAGAAAGTAGGCATGGAAGCCATGGTTGCAAATACAGCAAGTCTGTGTCACTGACGCATTCACCCAGAGACCCAAGGGATCATGGAGAAGTGGTGGGTGACCGATCAGCTAGGGTACATGATGGGTCAGACTCAACAGTCAGGATGAGTCACCACAAGTCATTTGCAGTGCGAGCTCCACTGGGCAAGACCGGGGCAGCTGAGAAAAAACAAAGACATCTGTGTAGGGTGGATGGGAGCCCCACCTAAACTGGTTGTGAATTGGGGGTAGCCACGGTGGAGGGTTGACTAATTGCTGAGGAGTAGTATGGTTGCATGACTGGCATCATATGGCACTGTCTGGCAGGCAAAGAAGCAGCACTGGTAGGCTGAAAAGTTGGACTCAGAGGAGATCATCATCTTAACGAGAGGATTAAAAGAAAGCAGCAACAAAAGGTATTTGATTTGTCATCAGTATTTGTTGTACACAGTTATACCTCTGTCTGACTCCACTGAGCCTCATTTTTGTCCCCCATGCACCTTAACCTTTTGTCACTGAAATGATGAGCACACAAAATAAAAGATACATCATCAAACATGAAGCTGCAAGTTCAGAACACCGTATAATTTAGTTTGTTTGCTCAATGTTTAATTTTGCTTTAGGAAGGGTACTGGGATATGACTCAGGTGAAGACTAGGGCTCTTGTTGAGGTGGCAAAACTATTGTTCACTATTGTTCACTCGGCTTGCCAAGCCCCTGCCTGTACCAAGTTGATCAGATTCTCCATCAGCTGCAAAGGGTTGGGGGGGGATCATGTATGGTGGAAAGTTTCTACCATTTTATTGGGGTAGTGGAGTTCATTCACAATCATGATTTTAACTTGAAGCAGTGCAGCTTACTTTACAAAGTCTGACAGTGGGGTAAAGGAGGGGCAAAGGGGTTCAGTAGTTGGTTTATAAATGGCAACCAAGGTAACTTTCTCAGAACTGCTACCTCTGTATGGCATGGATGAGGCTAGAGTACTCTGCACCATGGGATTCAATGACTGGTTGAAAAACTGGTGCAGAGCTCAGGGATTAGGCTTCATTGGGGACTGAGGCTCCACCTGGAGGGATGCAGGCCTATACAGGTGGGATGGTCTGCATCTACCCCAGAGGGAAACCAGGATCCTAGGTGATAGGATTTAAATGCTTCATTGGCAAGTATTTAAACTAGCCAAGGGGAGGCACTGAAAGGAGAAGGGAAATCCTAGTCCCCAAAAAGAATCAGGTTAGCTAGTGAGGTAAACACCAAGATAGAGCAGTCGATAAGGAGAAGGGCAGGGTAAATGGAGAAAAAGACAAAGGCAGTAAGGACAGGGATGGGGCAAAAAGAAATAAAGCCATCAAAAAATGGAGGGTAATGAGTACCAATTTCTGTAGTCTAGGTAAAAATCTCCCCAAAATGGTGGCCTTGATGGAAGAGGGACGCCTGAATATCATGGCAGTCACAGAAACATGGTACACAAAGAACCATGACTGGGATGTCAACATACCAGGGTACACAATCTACAGAAGGGGCAGGGAGGGAAGAATAGGAGGAGAAGGAGGAGTAGCTCTCTATATAAAGGAAAGGATCAAAGCAACAGAACAAATGGCTAAACAGGAGGAGAGAGGCACTGTGGGTCACCCTGAGACTGCACATGGCTCCACAATCTGCACAGGGGTTGTATACAGACCCCTGTCTCAGGGGGAGGAAATAGACAAGGAAATGATAGAAGGCATCCTTGGGATGACAGAGAATGGGGAGATATTGCTGATGGGGACCTGAATATGCCAGATGTTAACTGGAGCACTTTTGCTGCAGCCACATCCAAGAGCAGGGCAATTCTTGATGCCCTACAGGGGGCATGCCTCAGACAGCTAGTTTTGGAACCCACTTGGGAGGGAGCAATCTTAGACCTGGTACTGTCAAATGGGGATGGAGAGAGCATATCTGGTCTTGAAGTGGGTAGCCATTTGGGAACAAACGACCACCAAACAGTGTGGTTCACGATAAACTTAGCTGTAGAGTCAAGCCACACAAAAGTGAAGGTGCTGGACTTTGGAAGGGCTGATTTTGTCAAATTGGGAGAGTGCCTCAGAAAAGCACTAGCAAACAGGCAAGAAGGTGGGTGGAGCAACAATGGGGAAACATCAAAACCACCATCACAGAGGCAGCAAGCCTTTATATGAAGCAAATAAGCAAATCCAAATGAAAGAAAAAAACACTATGATTCTCAAAAGAAGTGACGTGAAAGGTAAGGGAGAAAAAGACAGCATTCAGGAAGTATAAGGAAACACAGAAGGAGCATGACAGAGAACTGTACCAGTTAAGGCAGAAGAAAGTGGGGAAGGCAGTCAGAATGGCAAAGGCCCAATCTGAGGAAAAGATAGCCAACTTGGTTAAGAAGGGGGATAAAACCTTTTAAAGGTACATTAGGGAGCAAAGAAAGACTAAAGCAGGGATACTGAGGCTGAATAAAGAGGAAGGTGGTTGGGCAGAGAGCGACAGTGAAAAAGCAGGGATACTGAATGAATACTTCTGCTCAGTATTCACAATGGAAAAGGAGGGGAGATACCTAATCCAGCCAATAGAAGCAATCTGGATAGGGAGGTTGATATTCATCCTCTTCAAAGAAGAAAGGGTTCTGAAAGAACTCTTAAAACTGAAGGTGGATAAAGCAATAGGGCCTGATGGGATTCACCCCAGAATTCTAAAAACCAAGGAAGAACTACTAACACCACTGACAACCCTTTTAATAAATCATGGGAGGATGGTGTGGTACCTGAGGATTGGAGGAGGGTGGATGTGATTCCTCTTCACAAAAGTGGGAGTAAGACAGAGGCAGGAAACTACAGACCTGTCAGTTTGACCTCAGTGGTAGGAAAATGATGGAATCATTTCTGAAGGAAAGAATTGTTGTGTACCTAGAGGCGGTGGGGCACAGGACCCAAGGCAGCATGGATTCACAGCAGGAAGGTCGTGTCAGACAAATCTAACTGATTTCTTTGACTGGGTGACCAAAGTAGTAGACCAAGGAGAGGCTGTGGACATGGCCTACCTAGACTTTAACAAGGCATTTGACACATTCCTGTACAAAAGATTAATAAACAAATTAGCCAGCCTAGGAGTGGGTCCCAGGGTGATAGTCTGGGTAAAACACTGGCTGGACAACAGGACACAGTGAGTAATAGTAAATGGAGTCCACAGTGAAGAAAGGAGGGTTACTAGTGGGGTACTGCAGGGTTCAGTATTGGGGACAGTCCTTTCTAATGTCTTTATAAGTGACATTGCAGAGGGACTGGAAGGGAAAGTATGCCTCTTTGCAGATGACACAAAGATCTGCAACAGGGTTGATACGCAAGGTGGTGTGGAAAGGATGAAAAGGGACTTGGCAAGATTGGAGGAATGGTCAAATGTATGACAGCTTAGATTCAATGCAAAGAAGTGCAAACAAAAACCCAAGGGAAGAGTACACAGCGGGGGGTGAGATACTGACAACAACAAAAATGGAAAGAGACCTAGGGGTAGTCATTTCAGATGACCTAAAGGTGGGCCAGCAATGTGAGAAGGTAGTAAGGAGGACTGGGGGATACTGGGATGCATAGGGAGTCGCATCACCAGTAGAAAACAATTAGTTGTTGGCCCTCTGTACAGACAGTTGGTAAGACCACATCTGGATTACTGTGTACAGTTCTGGTGACACCATCTCTGCAAAGACATAGACAGAGGGAGAGTGTCCAGAGCAGGGCAACTCAAAATGGTGCAGGGTCTGCACCAGAAGACATATGAAGAAAGACTAAAGGAGCTTAAGATGTATAGCCTTGAGGAAAGGAGGGGGAGGGTGACATGATAGAAACTTTCAAATACCTCAAGGGGATCAACAAAGTCCAAGAGGGTAGCATCTTTCAGAAAAAGATGTGCAAGAACAAGGGGGCACAATTTGATGATAGAGGAGATGGCTCAGAGGTAATGTGAGGAAGTATTTCCTCACAGAGAGGGTTGTAGATGCATGGAATAGCCTTCCTTAGCAGGTCGTGGAGTCAAAAAACAGTGGGGGAATTCAAGAATGCATGGGACAGACATAAGGCAATTCTAGCAGGGGGGTAGGAGGAAGTAGGCTCTTGGTTAACTAGGATCTGCAGCTTATCTGTTAGGTAGGGAAATGGGCAGACTAGGTGGGCCAAGCAGTCCTTATCTGCCATCAAATTCTATGTTTCTGTGTTTCTTTGTTTCATCTCTGTACCTTTCTTTCCCATGTGGTGATAAGATGTTTTAAGAGCCACAAAGTGAGAAGCAGGCATCATAACGGCTGAGACTAAGCATCTAGACCCACATGATTAAATGATTTCATTTTAAAGTCTGGGGGTTACCATTTGATATCAAGCAAATTATATGCCACATAAACAATCCCACCTGGGAGTTCTATGAAGAGCCAAAGTTGCATTATTCCCTTATTTCTTTGAAAATGTAAACTGTTACCTATGGACTATTAAGATTTTTTTTTGTTGTGCAGTCTAGCCAGACTTCAAGTTGTTTTGTAATAAATGCTTCAGCGATGACCCAGGTCTTCAGTCTAATACCAAGACAGCAAATACAAGCAACTAAACATTCTTTGTCAGCAAATGCTCATTGTCCTAGTAGCTGGGCTCAGTAACTGGGACTAGGAGGGCTGTCTTTGTCTGTTGACATCCCTCCCTTACTGTTTTCAGTTTCACACAGTCCCACTGTGAGTTTATTTGGTGGAGCACATTTTCCTTTAGCTCTACTTGCTTTTTTGTCAACAAATTCAGGCTTCGCTTTTCTAATTGCATTTATTGGGGATGTGTTATTGGGCTACGTAACAGGGAGGACTGTTCCATTTCCACTGCTTTCATTTCCATATACATCCAGTGTGATTTTTCTGTGGAACACGTTTTTTTGTGTTTCATTTTTGCTGTCGCCTGGTTCCAGGCTCAGTTTCCTGCATGACTGAGGAGGGTATCGGCTGACTACCCTGTCCTGCAGGTCACTGCATCTTGCCTGTGCATGTGTAGTATTTTGTGTGTGTGTGTGTGTGTGTGTGTGTGTGTGTGTGTGTGTGTATGAGTTTTCATCCTACTTGCACCCAGCTGTGTGTGTATAGTTTTTGTTTATAAATTGAAAAATGTTTTCAGTGTGTAAGACTTGACTCATTGAGTTGTGTGTGAATTTGTCTAGTGTCGCTGTTGTCTGGTTTTGGCTCAGTTGTGTGTTGAACTAGGGTGTTGTCAGCTAACTTCTCCTATAGCAGTGATATTAGTGACATAAAACAAATGTTGTTTATTTTTGCCTTGAATTGTACTACACTGTTTGTTGTACAAGCATTTACTGTGAATAACAACATAGACACACACAGTCTGCCTGGGCTATTACTTGCACTACTGCTAATTGTAGTTGGTTAGCTATGCTGCTAAATTTTAGCAACAGGCTGTGCTATAGTACAGTATGCCTAAATACGAACATACAAAAAAGCCAGCAGAAGAAGGCCATTTGGTCTATCGAGTCTGCACATATTTCAGGGTCCACAGCTTGAGCTAATGTCCCTGCCCTCCATCCCCTCTTCTCCCACCCTCCTACCCATGATCCTTATCTTATGCCATGCCTATCCCAGCCTCTCTTAAAGCTGCCCA
This sequence comes from Neoceratodus forsteri, assembly GCA_016271365.2. Classification (NCBI taxonomy): domain Eukaryota; kingdom Metazoa; phylum Chordata; order Ceratodontiformes; family Ceratodontidae; genus Neoceratodus; species Neoceratodus forsteri. The sequence goes on along the minus strand of CM057456.1, from coordinate 416,960,856 downwards.
CTGTCTTCAATGAGGTGACCTCTTCCGCAGCCCGTATTCAAGTGTTCACCACCCTCTCTGTGAGAAGAAGTGCTTCCTGACCTCCTCATATAGCTTTAGCTAAGGTAATAACTACATTAAATAATGTCTGGAGATCAGCCACCCTACAAGTGTGCATTGTCCAGCCCAGAAAATCCCCTGGCTTGCAAGCCCTAGGTGGTACAGGAGATGGTGATAACTCGCCGGTGTATCAGGCATTGCAAACTTGCTTTTCCTCCCAGCAACCCAAGTTCTGGTAGTGGTAGTAGTGGTAGTAATGTGAGTGGGGGAGCAGCAGCACCAAGGCAACTAGTGCTGCTCTGTGTCCATCACCACCACCACAACCACCAGTACTATGCCTGTTGACACCACTTTTTTTAGCACCAACTATTTATGGGACTTGGAGGTCCTTAGAACTGAGGTTCTCTATTCTGTAAACAGCAGCAGGCAATGCCAATATTAGCAGTAGCATGACCGCAGTTTCCAACACAGCTGTTACTAATTGTATCACTAGTTCTTCCCCAGCTGGTGTGCTCCCAGTCCACATCACCACCAGTGCCATACTTTACATCGGGCACTTCCAGTGTTTCTGCCACTACCACCAAAGCTTTTGCAACCACCACTTCTACTACCACAACTGACACCACCAGTGTACCTGCTGGTATTGTTAGCACCACAGCAAGCTGTCACCTCCACAGTCAGTTTGAACGTCACCACCACTCTTGCCATAGCTGCACCCTATACCTTGTGCTGCATTTCTACTGCCTCTTTGTCACTCGTTGTGGTGTCTTTGAGGTGTTTATGAAACACCAGGTCCTTAGAAAATGATTTAATGGTGATATTTAACTGTTTTAAAAGAACCATTTACAAGGCCATCATTCCTGACCAAATTTCAACACAGAATTACTATAACAACCTGTGACAAATCCCAACAACTTGCCTTGCTTACAGCTCTGAATCAGTCATTGAGATGTTTATGGAATGCCAGATTCAAAGAGGATTTAATGGTGTCATTTAAGGGCTTTTATAACAATTCTTTAAAAAGCACATTTCCTGGCTGAATACAAAATGCTGAATACCGAATATCCAGAAAACCTGGGATATGAATACCAAATGTTTGTCTGAATAATCAGAGAAAAGATACTCACACAGCCCTACTTATTTACAACAATCAGCTATTAGTGTGGTTTAAGATATCTGGGCAAGGAACTCATCGATGATCCCTTGATTCGAGAGGATGATCTCTACCATGGTTCACTGATGGGTCCTGAGGTGGTTCAGTAATCCAATCCTAGAGTCACAGATTTGCCCGAAGAAATTGCAGAGGTTTCCATGTGGGAGAGCTACCCACTGGCTGGGGTTTCTTTCCCTTTCCTTCCTACGCTCTCTCTTTTTGGCTTCAAGGGCAAGGTGTTTTCAAAGCAGGCCCCCGCTTGCTGGAGGTTCTGGCACCATTGAGATCTGTTGGTGGCCAGTTCCTCGCAGCTCATGATGTCTATATTGGTTTTCTTGAGATATGCCTTCAGTGTGTCTTTATAGTGTTTCCTTGAGCCACCACGGGATCTCTGGCCCGTGACTGAGCTGGGAGTATAAAATTTGTTTGGGGAGTCAAGAGTCGGGCATCCATATGCAGTGTCCAGTCCAGTGGAATTGTTGTCTGAGGATCATTGCTCAATGCTGGTGACATTGGCCTCAGTGAGAACACTAACATTAGTGAGGTGGTCCTTCCACTTGATGTGGAGTATTTCTCAGAGACATCATTGGTGGTGCCTCTCCAGGTTCTTTAGATGATGTCAGTAAGTCACCCAAGTTTCACATCCATAAAGAAGGGTAGGGATGATAACCGAACTGTATACCTGGATCTTGGTGTCTTTTGTATGTCACGGTCAGTGAAGACATGATGAAGCAGTTTCCCAAATGAGGTACTAGTGCAATGAATTCTGTGCTGAATCTCATCATCAATGTTTGCTGTTAGGGAGAGGTGGCTACCGAGGTAAGGGAAGTGCTCGACTGTCTCCAGGGTCTGTCCCTCAAAGGTGAACTGTGGAGGGTCATTTAAAAGGCCTTGAGCAGGCTGATAGAGCACCTTGGTGTTCTTGATGTTAAGTGAGAGTCCCAGACATCAGTAAGCTTCCGCAAAGAGATCTAGTGCAGACTGGAGGTCGCTTCTGGTGTGTGCAAGGATGGCACAGTCATCAGCGGACTGGAGGCCAATGACGGATGCCTTGCAAACTTTGGTCTTTCAACGGAGATGTCCAAGACTAAAGAGCCCTCTATCCATTCTGTATTAGATGTCAATTCCAGTGGGTAGGCAGCCTTTGGTGAGGACTAGGATGACTGCTAGGAAGATAGAGAACAAGGTTGAAGCGATGACACACCCTCGCTTGACCCCAGTTTGGATGATGAATGGGTCTGTCCTTGAACCATTATGGAGAACACTGGCAGTCATCTGGTCATGCAGAAGCCTCAGGACCTTGATGCATTTTGTAGGGCAGCCAAATCTGGCCAACACCTTCCACAAGGCTTCACGATTGATGGAGTCCAAGGCCTTTGTCAGGTCGATGAAAGCCATGTACAGGTCCTGATTGTTCCCGACACTTTTCTTGGATCTGCCTGGTAGTGAAGATCATGCCGGTTGTCCCATGAGATGGTCTAAATCCCCACTTAGATTCTGGCAGGATTTCTTCGGCGATGGGAAGGAGACAGTTCAGAAGAATATGGGTGAGGATTTTCCCTGCGGTGGAGAGTAAAGCAATGCCTCGATACTTTCCACACACTGACTTGTCTCCCTTCTTGAAAATGGTAACAATGTTGGCATTCCTTAAGTCCTCTGGAATCTCCTCATTGTTCCAAATTCGGAGAATGAGTTCATGGAGCTTTAGTACCAGTTCCTCGCTCAGCCTTGTAGACTTCAGCCGGTATGCCATCTGGTCCCACAGCTTTGTTGTTTTGGTCCAGCTTGATGGCATTTCTTACTTCTTCAATGGTAGGAGGGTTGGCGAGAGATTCTCTTTCAGGGTGTTGAGGGACAGAATTGATAGTGGCATCTGTCACAGATGACTCGCGGTTCAGAAGTGTCTCAAAATGCCCCTTCCATCTAGCTTGAATGCCTTCATTTCCCTTTAGGAGTGTCAAGCCACCTTGAGATTGGAGGGGAGTGGGACCATGGGAGCTTGGACCATAAATGGCCCTTGTAGCCTGGAAGAAACTCTGCATGTCATGTTTGTCAATATAGAGCTGGATCTCCTTGGCTTTGACTTGCCACCATTCGTTTTTGATGTCTCGGATCTTCCTTTGAGCTTCTGCCTTGAGCTACTGGTATGGCTCTTTCTTTTGCTGGCATGAAATGTCATCTTGCCTTGTGCAGTGAGCTCTTCTTTTCCAGTTGAACAGGTCTTGAATCTCAGTATAATTTTCATCAAACCAGTCCTGGTGATGCCGGGTGACATAGCCAATATATTCAGCACGTGCAGAGTGGATAGCAGTCTTGAACTCCTTCCAGTATTTCTCAATGTTATCATTAGCTGCAGGCATGACAGAGAGCCTTGCTTGGAGATGTTACTGGAAGTCCTTTTGAACCACTGCGTCTTGAAGAGACTTGGTGATGAATTTCCTTTGCATTGATTTTGACTGCCTTCAATATTTCTAAGTGAGCCAGATGTTCATGGCAGATTTGACAAGGCAATGGTCTGTCTAGCAGTCATTGACTCCTCTCAGGGCCCTCATGATGTAGACATCCTTTTGATCATGGGTTCTGACAATGACATAGTCAAAGAGGTGCTAGTGCTTGGATCAAGGATGTCTCCAAATAGTCTTATTCTTGTCATTCTGTCTGAAGATGGTGTTCGTGATGACCAGGCCATGCTCAGCAGATTTGTTCAGGAGTAGGATGCTATTGGAGTTTGTCTTTCCTACCCCCTCCTTCCTGATGATGCCATTCCAGAGATCTGAATCACACCCGACTCTGGCATTGAAGTCACCAAGGAAAATTATCTTGTCTTCCTTAGGGGTGTTGGTCAGGACTCTGTCAAGGTTGGAGTAGAACTGTTCCTTGACATCCTCGTCTGCACTAAGTGTCGGGGCATATGCACTGATGACAGTGGCATGTTGATTGTTGCTGAGCTTAACATGAAGGCTCATCAGGCATTCATTGATGCCAATTGGGAGTTCTGTCAGCTGGTTGATGAGCTTGTTCTTGATGGCAAGGCCAAGGTCGTGAATGTGTCTGTCTTCAGCAGGCTTCCCTTTCCAGAAGAAGATGAAACCTCCACCCTCTTCTCTCAACTGGCCTTCATCTGGTCATCTTGTCTCACTTAGGGCAGCAATATAGATACTATATCTTGCAAGTTCCCTGGCAATAATAGCAGTTCTTCTTTCTGATCATTCGCTATACTGGTTGTCCATCAGAGTATGAATGTTCCACGTCGCAAAAATCATTGTCTGTTTCTTGTTTCAACCACAGAGAGAGTGACCCCTTTGGACATGACTATCCAGCCAGGAGGAGGAGGTGAGACAGCCTAGGTTTAAGGCACCTTTTTGTAGCCCCTTTCCAATGCGGGGTGAGCAGAGGGTATCCTAAAGAGGACTGCTCAGTAACAGTAGCAGCTGCCGGATTGCACACCTGTCCCAGTCCAGGCACCAGACGACCATCAAACTACCGCCACCTACTTGTAGATTCATGGCTAGAGACTGCCGGATTCACTGGTCCTGTCCCTGTCACCACTAGTCTGTTGCCAGAGGGTTTGGAAGGTTGGTTGTGGGGATGTTGTTTCCCATGGTAGAAGCCTGCACATGACTTCTTTTAGTGTAGAGAAGCTGGTACGCCTACAGCAACCACACAAACTTGACAAGCAGGAGATCTAGCGCCCAGTGGCAAGGAGAGTCCAAGGTGACTGAAGAACCCATCTTGTTGCAGCCTTCATCTGCCTTCACAACTGTTGAGATCCTAACATCTTCTTCTGCCTGATCCACCGTTGAGGATTTTGGAGGCTGAACCACACTTAGTCTGGGACCTTGCCTCAGGCCCGTTCACCACGGGTGACCCTGCCAGGAGTACGAGACTCCAGATGACATAGCTCTGAGGGTCATTGGAACACACAAGCCTCCCCCGCCATGGCAAGGTCTCGGTCCAAGGAGATATCTGGGCAAGGAACACTCAAACTCTAAAATATGCGTTCAAGAGTGGAAAAACTCGAATAACACCTAATGAGATTGAGGGAGCAGGAGGTGGAAGAAATAGCCTTTAGGGCATTGACAACTCCTGTCTGAGGCAGGTGGGGAAACAAAAAAGCACAAAAAAACCAATATGGTTCACAGGGAGGTACAATAGGAAAGGCAGTGAGTTAAAAGATGCTTTCAGGAAATACAAATGGAGTCAAAAGACAGGACCAGGGAGGCCTACCTTGAAATACTGAAGGTGGCCAAAAGGGATGTGAAGAGGAGCAAGGCAGATAAGGAGTTAAAAACAGCAGCAGGCATTAAAGTAGGGAACAGGACTTTCTTTTGTTACATGAGAGAGAAAAGGTGCACACATGATCAGCTGGTTTTCTATGGGAGCAAGTGTAAACTGCTTTCTTTCTGAAGAAGGCGGCCAGATGTGGAGGGGTGGGTTTCATCACTCACCTTCTTCATCCTTGTAATCCCATACTACTCTCCTTTCCTCCTTTTCCTTCCATTCCCTTCTTCACCCCTTCCCCCTCTCTACCCTTATCTACCCCTCCCTACCTATCCACCCTAGCCTCCTGCCATACCCTTCACTCAACCTGGAGTTTCTCCACTGTGCCATCCTCTTCACTCACTGCCCCTCTTCTCCCTGCTCTCCAACCTAGTTCAAGGGTGGGAAGCCCCACTCCATCCTTCTCCTCATTTTCTTGCTCCTCCACCTATCTGGCAATGTAAAGTCCAAACCTGGTCCCTCCTTTTCTTCCCTGTCTTCCTCTGCTACTGCCAAGGGCATTATCATCTTCCATCTGAATGCTATGGGCCTGCAACTTAAACCTGATCTTCTCTCTGTCAAGGTTCAGTTACACTCTACCAATGTCCTCTGCATCTCTGAGTCCTGGCTTTCCTCCATGACTCCTGACTCTTGCCTGTCCCTTCCTGATTACCATCTTTTTAGGCAGGACAGGGTGAAACATGGAAGTGGGCTTATCATCTATGCCCATTACATCCTCTCATGTGCCATGGTCTTCAGGGAAGCCACATCCAACTCCCACAAATGTTTCCTAGTCAGGCCGTCATTCCCCTCCTCATTACCTATATTTACAGGAATTGTCTATGCCTCCTCTAAGATCTCACACTCTTCACTGATTGACTCTGTTTCCTTCATCACTTCTCATTACTCCACAGGTGAACTCATCCTCCTTAGGGATTTGAATGTCAGTTGGCTCTCCTCATCATCCAAATCTACCATTCACATCACTGAATCCCTTAAACAGTCTAAGGTTATTTCTGAACCCACCTGGCTCAATCCCCAATCTACCAACCGTACCCTGTTGGACTGGTTTCTAATGTCCCACCCCACCGCATTGTTGCTGCAGGTACCTTGCTGGATTCTTTTAGTGACCACTGCATGACATTCTACATTAGGAAGATCTGGCACCCCCCATTCCCAGAATTCATCTGGTTCAGGGGTCTTTGGTTGCTAAAGATCAATGCTCTACAGAGCAACCTTGCTGCAGTAGACTGGTCAGCCATCCTCTCTGCCTTGAACACTGCCATTGCCCTTGCACTATTCCACTCCAAATTCTCCTCCATCTGGGACAAGCATGCCCCACTTAGGAAATCCAGAGTAAAAACTTGTCATCAGCCCTGGATTTCCACTGAAATCATTGATCTGTGCTAGTCCCGAGAACTTGCATGTGCCTGCTACAAATGATCCCACTCCTCTTCTGACCTCATCTACTACAGGGCTCCGAGGAACAACTGTACAGTCACTGTCTGGGCCACAAAATCACACTATTTCAACACCAACCTCCAGAATAACCTTAACTCCCCACCTAAATTCTGGAAGGTTACTCACTCGCTTTTCGACCCCCCTGCCTAGTCTGGTCTCTCAGTCTTCATGGTTAATGGTTCACCTATGTCTTGAGTCTATCTCTGTTATTGCTCATTACCAGTTTTTCACAACCTGTGTCATCTCTTCTTCTCCAGCTCCAGGCTCCTCTTCTTCCACTACTGCTCCCCACTACCCCTCACTGGGTTTCCATTTCCCTTGGTCACCACTCAGGAAACACTACTTGCCCCCTTCTCTCTCAATACTTCAAAATCCAGCCCTGATGGTCTGGATCCCAAGTTCCTCCACCTCTCATCTCCTGCTATTGCAGCTCCCTTCTCCCTCTTATTCAATCTTTCCTTCTACCTCAGTGCTGTTTCACAATTGTGGAAGTTGGCCGAAGTTATTTTATGCCACAAAGGGGGTGACCCTTCCTTCCCTGGTAACTCCTGTCCCATCTCCCTCCTACCCTCCCTCTATAAACTGCAAGAGAAACTGGTCTATTCTAGACTACTTGAATTCCTTTCATCTTTCATCTTCATCTTACCTTTCCATTCGGGGTTTCAGAAGCATCATTGCACCATCTCCTCACTGATGCATGTCACTGATTCCATCTTCTCTGGGATGGACCAGGGCAATATTATTGCCACTATATTCATTAATCAGGCCAAAGCCTTTGATTCAGTGTCCCACTCACTCCTCCTGGGCAAGCTGAGCTCTGCTTGCCTATCAGCGTTTGCTGTTGTCTGGCCTGGTCCTACTTTATGGGCAACAAACGATGCAGGTTGGAGGTGCCCTGTCACCTCCCCTTCCTATCCAGGCTGGGATCCCACAGGGTTCCATTTTGGGTCCTATCCTTTTCTCCATCTTCCTGAGAAACCTTCATTATGCCTTTTCCAACTTGCATATACACATGTATGCAGATGGCACAGTCCAATTCACCTCCAATCCCTGCACTGCAGCTGTGGAAGACCTGCTACAACAGGATTTCAGCATTGACTGGTCTTTCATCCCCAGGGCCACCTCTATGGATGAGGCCCTAAAATATTTCTCTACTAACTTCCTTGCCATCTGGGACCTCCATGCTCCACTCAGGAGGTCCCGTGTAAGAGGATCCCACTTACCATGGATAACATCTAACCTCCTGGAACACCTAAGAGCCAAAGACCGTGCCTGGAAATCTCTCAAGATCACAGGTACTCAAATGGCCCAGCAACACTACCGATCACTAAGAAATGCCTGTATAAGACTCATACGTCAGGCCAAATCAAATTACTTTAAATCTGCTTTCAACAATAACTTCGCTCACCCTTCTCAATTTTGGAAGTCTATAAAATCCCTCCTTTCCCCACCAACCCAACCTCCCACTCCCACCTCAAGCTGGAAGGAAGAATCATCATGGATCCCAGTCACGCCACTGAGTTTAACTCACATTTTCCACCACTACTTCTACCTCCTCCTCCCATCCCCATTCCCTGCCCACTACACCCCATAGTATCCTGCCCGACCTCTTGCTCCGCCCAGTCTCACCTGGACCAGGTGCTAAAATTGCTGCAGTCACTTAACCCAGCCAAAGGTAAGTGTCCATCGGGCCTAGATTCCAAAATGCTCCTACTCTCAGCACCAGCCATAGCCCACCCTCTAACCATGCTCTATAACCTATCTTTTAAACTCGGGGCGGTCCCCACAACATGGAAACAAGCCACAGTCATTCCCCTACCCAAAGGAGGGAACCCCTCCTCCCCATCCAACTACCGTCCCAATACTCTGCTTCCCAACCTAGCCAAAATTCAAAAGTGCCTTGTGCTATCTCAGCTCCACCACTATCTAGATACCATATCATTTTTCACCCCCTACCAGGCCGACTTCAGAAAAAAATCACTCCACCACCACCTCCCTCTTTCACCTCACTAACTCCATCCTTACAGGCATCGACAAAGGGGAAATTACGGCAGCTATATTCATAGACCTAGCAAAAGCCTTCGACATGGTCTCTCATCCCCTGTTGCTGGCAAAACTTGCCCAAGCTGGTCTGTCGGTGAACACAAATAACTGGTTCCAGTCATACCTGTCAGGTAGGTCTTAATCAGTCCACGTAGGTTCGGCTAGATCCACCTCACTTCCTGTCATCTGTGGTGTCCCCAAGGGTCTGTACTCGGCCCACTGCTGTTCTCTATTTTTCTAAATGACCTGCCCGATGCCTGCTCTCAATTGGCTATCCATATGTATGCAGACGATACGGTGCTGTTTGCCTCTGGCCCATCCGCAACCGCCGTGACAGCCTGTCTACAGAAGGACTTCGACTTCATCCAACGCTGGTTCCTCTCAAACCAACTATTCTTGAACTCTAAAAAAAAGTCTCCCTCACATTCGGATCTCGGGCCAAGCTAACCCGGCTTACTGCACCACCCACTTTCTACACTCTGGACAGATCTCCACTAGAGACCTGCACGTCATATCGCTATCTCGGCATCTGGTTAGATCAATACCTTAACTTCTCGGTGCATATAGACAGTCTACACAAAATTGCACCCCATGCTGGGAGCCCTCTACCAGAACAAGAATTGCATTCCTCTACCAACCAGGCAAGCAATAGTTCAAAAAATGATCCTCCCGATTATGGATTACGGTGATGTTGTCTACTGTGCCGGCCCCAAACCTTCTTAGCGAGGCTTGATCCCCATTACAACTCCTTCTGCTGTTTCTCTCTGGACCAGCCTCCAAATACCCATCACTGTGACCTCTACCAGTCCTTGGGACTCTCCTCGCTACATAACCAACGACTGCTTCACTGTGCTAGAACCTCTGCCAAGTTCTGGACACAGACACTCCCATCCTACCTGTCGTCCTCCCTAACCACCCTCTCTCCACCGGCCTACGCTCTCAGAAACATAGACTCTAGGCTCCTGCACATTCCATACAGATCTACCCGGTCTGGCCAGACTGCATTCAGCTACAGGCTGTCCAAATTATGGAACTCCCTGGCAGCAGTTGTTAGACACTCCACAAGCACTCCACAACAGAATTCCCTCCTTAGAACGCACTTCTCTTCCATCTGTTCCTGTTTCCTTCCCCCGCTGACCCCCATCACATTTCCTACTTCCCATCTATATCACCAGCCTGGTTCCTGTTTCGGTCTGCACCTTATATTGCTAAATACTATGAATATGCACTTCTCTATCAATATTATGACTACCTCGTCCATTGTTGCACCAATTGTAAAATGTAATACTTGCTGATGTTGTTGTACTGTTGTTTTGGGCTTGTTCAGTTTCTATTGTACCAGTGTAATCTCCCTACCCCTGGGAGCATCTGGAATTGAGTGGTACTCTGCTCAGCATGCTTTCCTGGTAAATCTCTTAAATAAATAAATAAATGAGGGAAGGTTTTCTTTCTTTCAGGTCATGACACTGGGGAATTGGGCAATCCCAGTGTCAGTGTTAAATTAAGCAGGGTGGGCGGGTAGAAGCTGGCAATGAGGATTGGATACCCAATACCAGAATACTAATATGGGTTGGGCTTGGGGGGAAGGGGCAGTTATGGCAGGGTGGCAACAGACATTGATGGACATTTTTCTTTTTTAGAGCATGTATTTAAAAAATGAAATATGAGGGAGGGTTTTCTTTATTTCAGATGGAGATACTGGGGGACTGGGCACCCCCAATGTCAGTGTTATGGCTGCCAGCACTAGGGGCAGAATCCCCATTGCTGCATAAGTAAAATGGGCAGAGTAGGGCGTAGCAGCCAGCATGGGGGATTGGGCACTCCCGTTCCAGAATTAGACTGCCAACAGAATTAGAACATATAGGAACTGTGGACAGATATATCTATTTGTGGCACAGCAAGACATGGCTTGGGCTTGGGGGGTTAGGGTGGCAGTTACAGTGGCACAGCAAGGGATAACATGGGTTGGGTTTGGGGTATGTGGCATTTATAGTGGCTGGTGCAACAGACATCAATCGACGGTTTTCTTTTGCAGGGTGTGTTAAAAACCTATGAGGCACTTTCAGGTGAGACACTAGGGATTGGGCACTCCCAGTATTGGTGTTTTGTTTGAGGAGGGATGCTGATAGGGAGGGTTGGGTGGCTGAACAGTTTTGGAGACACCAGTAACAGACATCAATAGACAGTTTTCTTTGTTACAGCTGGCATCTGCAAGAGTGTGGGACTCTTCCTGGATGTTGGAAATTCCTCAGCAAGCTGATCATGACAGATCAGCTATGCTCACTGGGCAACATAGATCAAAGGAGAACCAACCTATGATTCGATCATCACTCTCCTTTGAAATACACAAAGTTTCTGCCTAGCAAGCCAGAACTGTGTCATGATCAGTCTGCCTGATGACTGGTGTCACACTGATGCACCCCTTGCAGACTGTTCTGCATTGGACCAACAGTGTCACACTTCTCAAAACCCACTCTCGTAACAAAATCTTTGTTGTGCGCACAGGCATGACAGACATAAAAAAATGATGTTCATAGCCTTTGATACCTGCCATAAATTGGCCAGACTCACTGCCCCTCCTGGTTTCACCATTCTTGATGGCACACCTCTTAAAACATTCAAGGCTTTTAAGTACCTTGGTGTGTGGCTTGATAGCAAACTGGACTTCTCTGCCCACATTGACACCATCCACGCTAAACTCTGTACCAAAATTGATGCTCTGAACCACAACAAAGACTGCCTATCTCTGCATGTCCATAGGGACCTGGTTACCAAAATGATGCTCGCTATCTTTGACTATGCATATGTGGCAGGATAGTAATAGTAATACAAGATTTTCCTGCCAGGAAATTGTCCTGTCAGGAACAGGAAATTGTCCAGTCAGGAATCACCACACAGTGTTTTTTCCCTTCAAGCAGGGCTTTAACCTCTACAGCTAAAAAACTGAGATTCATTGCTGTGCCAGCTTTGTGGTATAGTGGAAAGGTCTACAACCTCATAAACAAAAGACTGTGGGTTTGAATCCAGATAAAATACCCTGTTTTCTTTTGCCCAGATTTCACTGGAGTGGTGATCCATGACAGTGTTGTGTTAGCATAGTAAATACACAGAAAAAGGGACTTAAATGTGAGAAACAGTAAGTGATTTCCATGGCAAGATATCGACAACAATGTTGTAAAATTCCCCGAGAGCAACGGGAAAAATGCCAGCCATCTGCATTGTTCTTGTCGAGATATGGTGTCAGAGTTGGTTCGGGGTGGGGGTAAAACACCAGGAATCACAGCTAAACTGTACAGTGGATCACCACGATCACCACAGTGACCTGGCGAGATTTTGTCACTGTGGTGGTATTTGCCTTCAAAAAAAGTCATTGCGGTGATGTGCTACCCAGTAAGTGCAACGCTTAGCGTGTCGCAAGTTTCCTGATGGGGCAATTTCCTGATGGGAAACTCTCATGGTACTTTTACTATCCTTGCACCCAGATGTTGTCTATGACACTTCTCTTTCCTCTTCCCTAGCCAGACTGGACACTTTCTGTAACTCCTTCTGCCATTTTGCTACAACCCCCCCCCGCACACACCATTGGTCACTGTAGTCATTCATTTCCATCCTCCTTGTGCCTTCATGTCACCAGGCTCACTGTATCTCCTTATTATCCAAATACTGGTTTGGCTCCCTTCCTTCTTACTGTACCTCTCTTCTCTCCTCTCTCAACTGCCCACTGTTTAATGTCCTCTTAGCTCAAGGGACCATTTAACTTTTGCAACCCCTCACCCCCGCTCCTCTGCTGGGCAACCTGCCTTCTTCTATTGACTTCCCTCACTCAGTAGCCAACTCCCCTCCTCCATCTGACACTCTCCAGCTCTCTCAAGCACCAGTTGAAACTCCAACCCCTTCCCACCTGCTCCTGTTACCTTTTCCCTTGACAATCAAACGTATGTTGTGAACACTGCTTGTTCACCGAGTTTTACTGCCTTTCCTGAATGTACACTTGTTAGGTGTTCTTTTGAGCAGTTATGCACTTTATCTCTGCATGTTTTTGTACTTATTCCAGCTTTGTACACATTTTATTTTTATGCTACATTGCTCAACATTTTTTAAAATGATGTATTGTGCTGCTGTTTTTTTTCCTCTTACTCCTTCACACAGGTCACACCTGGAAATGAGCTTCAGCTCAGTGTGCCTTTCCTAGTTACCGATTTTCAAATAAATAAACAAATTGTGGCCCCTCGCATTCTTTTGGGTGCTGTGAAGGGGGAGGAGGGTACTTCCAGGTCGGGGGGGTGACATATTTGATCTAGTGCAAACCAGTGCTGAAAGACAGCAGCTGACCATGGAGATGAGTGATTGTGCCAGCCACCCATGGTTGAAGTAAAAAAAAAAAGCACTTTTATGACAAATTGTGGGTGCTGTGGATGAGGGTGGGATGGATTCTAACAGAGGGTGGGGGGCAGGGGTTGTATATCTTAAAGGATATAGGGTGGGGGTGTTTCTTTTTTGTCTTGACATTTCACCCAAGTAATAAGCACCAAATACCCAAATATATTGGACCTGAATATTCAGGATAAGATATCCATACACCCCAATAACACTGTATCTGCTGCTGCATGGCTGCACTGTGTAGTGACTGTTTCTCTGGGGAACATTTTTAAGGTGCTGAACACATGCTGCTCCATCTTTTCCTGTCCAACAGGGATGCACCGCAGTAGCTCCCACGGCCACCTTCATTTCTATAGCCAGTCATAGTCATAATTTCCTGGCTCTTCATCGCAGTATTTAATAGTAACTGGACAGCTGTAGCTCTGATGGAGAGATTGGTCTATCTGGTCGACAATCTTGTCTCCTTGCTCATCCTGTTCATCATGATGGATGGGTAGTTTAGCCCCATGGGCTCCTGGGAGTATAAAGTCTGGATAGTATTTAAAGTCCTCGGACATTCTTTTGGCATACATATATTGTACAGTTACTACTGCTGTTATGTTGACTATGTAGTTTTTTAAAGTTTGCCAAAAGGCAAAATTAATCCCAAAGAATGCCCCACATAAATCCCTTGTGTGGTTCTTTGCCCTGTCTCTGTAGGGTTGAGTGATTTTGTGTGCATTCCTTAAAGGAAAGGGTTTCATGCTGTAACTCATTTTCATCACTTTTTACTTGAAAAACTGAGGACTTCAGTTCAATCCTTGTCTGCTGCATCTGGCCTTTGATAACTGGACATCTAGCCACACTATTCTGAGGAGTCCATGTGTGGTGTATGGGGACAATGCTGGTGAGTGCTTTAGTTTAATTGAATCCACCTTTGCTATTGCAGGGGAGTGATTTTGAATGTCTTTCTTTGCTGTGCTGTGCTATCCTGTACTTATCCATCTGCAAAATGAATACATCATTGCCAGATTTGAGAATTGTGTCAGTAATGATGTTGCAGCTGCAGCCGCTGGCACTCAGTATGAGTAGTAGATCATGCCTGCTTTCAAACTGCCAAAGCTGCACAGATCATAGTGAGAGCTGGTTACAGTTTAGATATCAGTGAAGATAGGAAGCACCAAATTAAGCTCTGACAGAGGTATTTATAGCCAGTCAATGGAGATTTCTTTCATATTTGCTAAGTCACTAAATACTGACATGGTCCGAGCACTGATTTACTAAAAGTTTGGAATGAAGACCAACTCAGCAGCTCAATTTATAAAAAAAAAATCATAGCTTTATTTTTATAGAGGCATAGAAGACTACATTTCAAAGAAATCAACGTTTCATTACTGAACAGGTTACTCATCAGGGCACAAATGTGTGTCTTGTACTGCCTCCTAAATTTAATGGATACTTGTATTTAACCAGAATGAACTCTCCACCATAAAATGCTGCCTGCTAAGTATAAGCTCCACTTAAGAGTTTTGTATGTATCACATTTATAATGGAGAGTCCTGCAGAGTCAAAACCCCGTAACGCCTCATACATTTTTCAGTTATTAGAGTTTCCGAGTCATGATTTGACATGAAGCTGCTTGTTCTTGCACTGGAAGAACTAGCTTATCCCCTTACTAATATCTTCAACACCTCCCTAAGGTCAGGCATATTCCCCGACTCATGGAAGACTGCCCTAGTTAGACCAGTCTTCAAAATTGGGGACAGAACTTCCTTGGGTAATTATCACCCAATCTCCATCCTATCACCCCTTTCCAAGGCCCTCGAGAGACTGGTGTCCAACCAGCTCACCGAATATCTGTCCAAATATAATCTACTCTGCACTCAGCAGCATGGGTTCTGTAAAGACTATAGTACCATCACGGCACTCACAGACTTCACTATGCATCTATATGACACCCTAGACTCTGGTATGATGGTGGGGTCTATATTTATAGACCTGACCAAAGCCTTTGACACCGTCAGTCACCAGATCCTGTTCGCCAACCTAATGTCCCTTGGCCTATCTTCTGAAACAGTCTTATGGTTCTCAAGCTACCTGTCCCTTAGGAACCAATGCATTAGAATAAATGGAGTCACTTCTGAACCCCAGAGTGTAACATTAGTTGTTCCACAAGGGTCTGTCATTGGGCCATTACTCTTCAGCCTGTTTATCAACTCACTTCCCAGTATCTGCCCTGTCAAAATGTTGCTCTATGCAGATGATGCAGAGATCTCAGTCCCTGGACACTGCTTGCTGGACATAAATGCTGCCCTTCAAGACAGCTTTTCAAAACTTGAGACATGGTTCTCACACAGCAGGCTCCTATTAAATAAAAAAAACAACAATGCATTTCTCACATCAATGGTCTAAGAAGAACGCCCACCCCCTGATCATTCATAGTCACAAAGGTGACATATTAGAGCAAGTCTCCACTTTCAAATACTTGGGTATCCATATTGATGACTCCCTCTCCTTTGTTACCCACATAGACCGCATCATAAAATCTGCAAATGTCAAATTTGGAATCTTATACTGACACAGAGAAGCTATGACCCCAGAGGACCTCAATCTTGTCACACAGAGCTCCTTATTGTCAACTATTAACTACAGCCTAGTCAAATACAACGCAGCCTCTGAGACCTCACTTAAGAGAGTAACGCTTCTTAATAAAGCCTGCTGACTAGTTTTGGGGGCTGACTATTACACTCACACCTGCAGCCTGTATTCCTCAACTGGATGGCTCCCCCTCTCCCAAAGAACCAAATACCAAGCCTGTCTACCGGGGGGGGATAAAAGCACTATTAGGACATACTCCAGAATCCTTGTCTACGCTCTTCCAATACAACCTTTCCAAAAAAAAATATGAGGAGCTCAGTCAATGGCCAACTACAAGTACCATTTAAAAGAACCACCATGGCACAACGCTCCCTTTCATACCACAGTCCTCTATGGTTTAATAGGTTTCATAGGTGTTTTCAAGCCAAAGGATAGAATACTACCCTATAAGGCTTGCCATCCCAATTTTAATATGAGAATTTTTTATTGCCAAAGTGAATGTCAGTCCCATTCTTGAATTGATTCATGGTGGTGCAATTGACAAGTTCTACTGGTAATGCGTTCCAGACTCCGACTACTCTACAACTATACCGATGCTTCCTAAAATTATGTTCCCATGTATGTTGGAGGAATTGTTTCTCATGTTTTCTTGTACTTAATCTACCAGTGTTTTTTATGAGTCTCAATTCCTCTATTAAATTTACATCATTCATATTCTTATATAAAAAACATAAATCACCCCTTAATCTGCGATAATGTAAAGAATAAAGATTGAGACTAACTAATCTATCTTGATAGCTTTTGTTCGATAATCCTTTTATCTGTTTTGTTAACTTCCTCTGAACCCTTCTATTGATAGGATATCTTCCCTGTTTTGAGGTCAAACCTGGGCACATACTCCAAGTGTGGTCTCACAAAGCACTGTAAAGAGGGATCAATACTTTCCTATCTCTACTTGCTATGTGTTTAAATATACAATTTAGGTTTTGAATTGCCTTCCTAAGTTGTATCCTACAATGTGATCTGA
This sequence comes from Neoceratodus forsteri, assembly GCA_016271365.2. Taxonomy (NCBI): domain Eukaryota; kingdom Metazoa; phylum Chordata; order Ceratodontiformes; family Ceratodontidae; genus Neoceratodus; species Neoceratodus forsteri. The sequence goes on along the minus strand of CM057456.1, from coordinate 416,943,916 downwards.
ATTTCATATCATTAGTAACCATAATTCCCAAATCCCTTTCCTCATTTACTACCCCCAAAATTGTATCATCCAAAAGATATACTTCTTTCTGTTATGCTTTCAAGTGCATAACCTTACATTTAGTTTTATTTAACACTAACTTATTTGAGGCAGTCCATTCATATATTAAATTCAAAGCAAGTTGTAGGGTAGCTTTTTGTTCAGCATCATTAACAAGTAAGCCCAGTCTACAGTCATCAGCAAACTTATACATCCAAATATTCTTATTACTATTTTTTAATGAGGCAATGTATATATTAAATAAACTAGGGCCCGACACTGAACCCTGTGGAACACCACTAGTAATAGGAACCCAAGCAGAATATTCCCCGTTAATGACTACTCTCTGTCTTCTATCTTGTAGCCAATTTGAGACCCATTTACAGATATTACTAGACAATTTAATACCTTCCAGAACTGCCAGTAATTCCTTATGAGGAAGTTTATCAAATGCTTTAGCGAAGTCCAGAAAAACCACACCCACCGAATTTCCCACATCCATCTCCTTATTCACTTTCTCATAGAAGGCCAATAGATTAGTTTGGCATGATCTATTTTTAGTGAATCCATGTTGAATGGGATCAATTAGATCACATCTCTCCAGATGTTCTAATAAGTATCTTTAATTAATCCCTCCATTAATTTTCCCAATATAGAGGTCAGACTAATAGGTCTAAAGTTTTCAGGTGAAGTTCTGGCTCCTTTTTTAGGATAGGCACAATGTTAGCTAGTTTCCAATCATTTGGAACCATCCCGTGTCGATGGATGCCTGAAAGATATAAGTAATTGGTTGTACTAACTCATCTGCTATCTCCTTCAAAATCCTAGGGTGCATTCCATCCGGACCAGGATTTATTAGCATCAAGACAAGCTAATTGCTTGTATATTATGTTAGGATTTAATATGATTAGAACCAGGTACAATCGGTCTACCAATACGTATGAATCTACATCATTTGTATTGTATACTGAACAAAAAATACTGTTCTGGATATCCATTTGTAAGTTAGTGGAAGTAGGTCCTAATTCGATGAGTAAAGGCCCTATACTGCCAGGGACTTCCTCTGTTTATTAATATATGAAAAAAGATTTTTGTTATTCAATACCTTATCCGCAAGATTTAATTCACACTGGCTTTCGCTTTCCTAATAGTCACCTTAACTTCCTAAGACATTCTTTATATTCAGTCAATATTTTAACTGATTTAGATAGTTTTAATTTTTATATAATCTATGTTTCTTATTGATTAATTTTTTAATTGTAGGTGAGAGCCAGGCAGGCTTTATAGTCCTGGTACTATGATATTTGTTAATAACAGGAACATACTCAGTGGTTAGATTTAATAATTTAGTTTTTAAAGATTCCCACATGTATTGTGCAGACTTATTAATAAGATTAGATTCCCAGTCCCAACAACTTAATTTAGTTTTCATTTTATGGAATTCCGCTTTCCGAAAATTTAACATAGTAGTTGTTCCAATAGGTTTGGACTGTTGCGTTTCTCTAATATTAAATAGGACAGAGCAGTGATCACTGTTTCCCAAAGGGGTCCCAACTTCAACTGAATTGATTATGTCTCCCACATTGGTAAAAATTAAATCTAGAGTATTATTGCCCCTAGTAGTGTCAAGGACCAATTGTTTTAATCCGACATGATCCATAGCATCAATAAACTGTCTCTCAAGAGGAGATGTACCTAATCCTTTACCCCAGTCAATATTGGGTAAATTAAAATCCCAGTTATTATCAGCCTATTGGTGGGGTCAAGATCTCCAAATAAATCCAATAAGGTCTTATCATTTCTCGTGACATGAGGGGCCTATACAAAGATCCAAGAATAATTTTGGGGCTATTTATGGAAGCAATTTAACCCATAGAAGCTCTAATGGGCCAATATCCCATTTAATATCTTCGAAGCAATATCTTCATGAATATATATTGCCCTCCTCCTCCTGTCTGAACTTCCTACAATACAAATATAATTTGTACCCTAGTTTCTTTTCCCAAGAGTCATTTTCATTCCACCACATTTCCGTAATTAAGGCAATATGAATTTGATTTTTGTGCAGTATAACGTTAAGCTCGTTATATTTGTTCTGTAAGCTACAGGCATTAAGGAGAATTGCATTCCATCCCAAGGCATTAAACTGAGGAAATAAGGATCCATTTAAGTTGTTATTAACAGTCCCATGTCCACTTGCCAGTTTAAATGGAACTTGATTACCTCCAAAAATGTTTTACCCATAACCGTTACACCTGCCCGATTTAAATGGATACCATCATTTCTATATAAAAATATACTGTTAAAGGTTCTTGAATTATCCATAAAACCAATCCCTTCATCGAGACAAAACTGTCTAAGTTTGCTGTTGAGTATAGTTATTAGACTATTTCCATAGGAATTTTGACCCTGCCAAGGTAGTAAGCCAGATACAATTATTTCCCCTCCATAATTTCTCACTGAATCAACAATGTACTTATAATCCTTTTTCATAAAAAAACAATTAGTTTTCCCCACATCATTTGCCCCCACATGTAAGATAACCAGGGGTGTAACTGTGTTTTCAAACAGTCCGTGCAAAAGTCCCACAATGTCATGTAATTTAGCTCCAAATAGAGAGCTAACTGTAGTATGTTCATTATGACCAAAACATACTTGTGTATCTATACCTTTAATAATTGAATCACCAATAATCAGAATATCCCTTTCTGTGGGTTTGAGTAATCTCTGTTCCTTTGATCTATCAATACCACTGGGACTAATTGGTTTGATTTCAGTTTTCATGTCAGATGTTCTAGAGGGGCTATGTGTTTGTTCCTGTATATTGTGTACCATAGGTGCATTCACTAACAAGTGAGAGAGATTAGGTACTTCACAATTGGTTAATAATTCCAAATCATCAGGTGTAACAGTATTTAGACACTCAAATCTGTTATTTATTTCCAAGGGGGGTTTAGGCTGTGTGACTGTATCATGAATAAAGGCATCATTATTTGCATTTGTCCCATTTAAATAATCATAGTGCTCAGTTTTATTTACTGTCATAGATTGTCTATTATTAATGTCACATGCTGCCTCATTGATGTAATCCTCCAACCGAGAGATATCTTTACAAGTTTGCAGTCTTAATTCTAACTCTTGTACCTGCTTTACTAAGGCAGCATTTTTATTACATTTGTCGCATGTGAATTCAAGGTTTGAAACTTCTTCCGTAGATATAAAGCATTCCCGACATGTTTTCCTACCTTTTAATTTTTTCTGTCTAGTATGAGCCATGGCTTTAAGTTATACTTACTCATCAACAAATATTTCTATTTGCCACTTTGTTTAGTAGCAAAACTATCTGTTGATTATTTGAAATGCCAATCCTCAATGCTTCCCAGTGTTCCCAGCGGACACAGCAGACACGTGTCGCGCGTGTCTCTGTGCACGTCTCCGCGCGCGTAGATGCGCTCCGCTTGCCGGTGGCATGAGATTTAAGGGGGGAGAGACCAGAAATAGCCTCCATGTCTCTCGTGTCAGAAATTTGTTAAAAACACCTCAAACTAGCCACAGAGTGCCTTTATGGCAGTATGAATCTCCACATGTAAGTTTAAAAGTAGATTAAACACAAATAAAACAGAAATGGGCAGTTTGTAGTTCCTATTACAAGTCCAAGAACTACAAGCTCTCTTCCTGTTTCCAGTTAGGTCCCAGGGCTCCAAACTCTAAAATTATAACATAAAGCCTACTAGGGGCTTAATTTCTTTAAAAGTTCACACTGCACTTTCAATTAGTACATTCAGCTCCAAAAGGTATATCATTAATAATGATAATGACCTACCCCCTGGCGTCCGACAGCAAGAAACTATTGGCCCGTTCAAGAAAGCTCTACATCTCCACTTGGCCAACTCCCCCAACTGTGACTGTTTTGCTTAGGGATCACCTCCTGGCCTCTCAGCAAGAGAAAGCCACTTCTGGCTGCTATTGTCTTTTCTCTCCTCTTTCCCTCTACCATTCTTCCTCCCACAACAATTAGCAACCTCCTTCTTAGTACTTAGTAACATGGCTTATGCTTTCCCTTTCTTGTTTTACCAAGCAGGCATGCAAGTCTGTATATGTTGTTTGCCCTACATTTTGTACCCATGCTGTGTAATCAGCCTACTACCCTCATTGATATTATCACTGCAATGCCTTTTGTTTGTACTGTTGTTTAAATGCCACTGCTTGTCTTTTTGTTTGTACTGTTGTTTAAATGCCACTGCTTGTCTTTTTGTTTGTACTGTTGTTTAAATGCCACAGCTTGTCTTTTTGGTTAAGTACAGTTTTGTTGTCCATGACATGGAGCCTTTGTAAAACAGCCTATTGGCTCAACGGTTGTAATTCTGAAAATGAAATAAATATAAAAAGAAACAATTTTGTCCTACTCTCCTAGCAGTGGTTTTCAATTATTTTGTTTGTGCCTTTCTTCCTCAATTGTAGCTACCTTAGATTTATTGAGTGACAAATGGCTTTTACTCTGTGTTTGTTTGTGCTGATGTTCCAGTTGTTGATGTTGTTCCAGGCAAATCAGCCATGGCAAGTGAAGGGTGACTTAAAAGATTGGGCAACAGACCACAATGGCCACTGTTCAAAAAATCAACATTTATTAGGATTGCATTGATGAGCAATTCATCAAAGTCAACAACTCTTTTTTTCCATGTATTGCAGACCCCCAGAGCATGGCTCTTAACCAATTGGAAAGATCAGTTTTACTTACCCATTTTATAATGCCTACTTACAATACAATTCACATTAAACTGTCCCACCTATGATGTGGTCGCATTGTTTTTTAAGAGTTGGTATGGATTGGCAACTTACTCTCTGTTGTTTAACCAGTTCAAGAATAAAGGTGTTGGAAGTCAAGAAACTTTGCTTTGCAAAAATCTTTGTGAAGTTTCCTGACTTCTTAGTGCAAAGTTTCACATCCCATAGTTATCTGCGCAGCAAGATACATACTTCACCGATGAAGACTACGTAAAGTTCAACTTTACTTGTGAAGCGGTGCTTTGTGTAGTGTCCACTGAGCAAATAGGCATTTTGATGGGAAATGACTATGTGAAGTTTGTTTCTTAAAAAAAAAAACTCAAAGGGTTAAACTCACTCCCACACCTATGCATTATTCTACCTTCCCCAACCCACCTCCACAACATGTAATTTAATTCCCCACCTGTACTGCCCTTAGAATATAAATATTCCCTTCCTCCTCTCCCATTTCAGTAGTCAGTCACAGCAGTCAGGGCAATGTCCTTGTTGCATCAAAGTGTACAGTCATAAACACTTCAAGCACTTGTCCTGTTGCCATATCCCCCACTCAGCACCCACCACCCCTAGTGCCAGTCACCCAAGAAATAAAAAAAGTTATTCTATGGTGGGCAGCCAGGCACAAAAACCCTCACCTCTGTCCTGCCAGCTGCCTTCCTCAACTGACACCTTTCCCATTGATTTTGATGGGAATGTACAGTAAAATTCTAAATATGAACTCATTTTTGGACTTATAGCTTTACTGTCCTTTCAAATTGACCCCCAAATGGATGTTTGCCACGTGCACCTCAAATAACAATTTCAGAGATGGTTTGAAGGTTGACATCCATGGGGTGTAATAGAGTGGAGGGAGGGGTGTGTGAAAGAACTTGACAGAAAAAATGGGCAAAATATTAAAAATCAAACAAGTTATGACTGATAAAAAGAAGTTTTTTCATAAAATTGCAAGTCTGAATGCAGTTTTGACATAGAATTAATCAGCACTTACTTTCCTTTCGAAATCAGTTGGGAAGCCTTTCCCATTGAGTTCAGTGGGCAGGTGCAGTAAAATTCTAAGTCTGAAAATGAGTTTGGACATAGAATTTTACCACACTTCCCCAATGAAATCAATGGGAATGGTGTAAGCTGAGGAAGGCAGCTGGACAGAAGGAGGTGAGGGCTGCTGTGCCTGGCTGCCTACTGTGGGACCATATTTTTTCATTCTTGGGGTGAGTGATACAGTGGGTAAAAGTAGTGGGTGCTGAATGAGTGGGAGGGATTTGGGCATTGTACGTATACTTGTTATAAGTCACTGTTATAGGTCACTGCTGGCACCCGGCTTAACTACAAAACAGGGAACAGCTCTCTCATAGACTGGCTCCTGGCCACATACCCTGAGCATATATCTGATGTTACTGTCCTGCCTGACAGCCTCAGTGACCACTCCCCTGTGAAGTGTACCTGGTCTAGCAATTTCCCCAAAAGTTCACCCAAGGTATGCAAAAACCGCTGCCTGAGGCCTGGACAACTTGAACATTTCAAACTGTATGTGACACAACTGGATTGGTCTCCACTGGTTGGGGATATAGATGATAATGAGGAACTTAACTACTTCATAATGGTTTTCATCCATGCTTGTGATATTTATGCACCATACGAAACTAAAACAATTAAGGGAACCTCCAATCCCTGGCTCTCCAACTCCCTTATTGGACTTATGAAGAGCAGAGGCAATCTTTGGCATAAAACAAAATCATCTGGTACACCTGCTGCATTTAATACCTACAAGGCAGCTAGAAACGCTTGCACCAGACTCAATCGACAGGCTAAAGCCTCCTACTATAAGGATCTACTAACCAAAACCTGGGGTTCTGGAAAAGACTTTTGATGCTCTCTTTAATCCTTGAAGGGCAAAGCCCCCAAGACCCCCCAGATCTACTGTTGACTGTGAAGGGGCCCCTACAAGAACCCAACGAAATTGCCAATGAGCCCAAAAAAGCATTCACTGACCTTTCAAGTATATTCCCTGGTGACTACTTCAAAGATATGCATGTTCAGCAACACCCAACTGCCCCTCAAGATCCCGCAAGGAAAGATGTACCACCCTATTACTTGAGATGTGTCACCAAAGCCAAAACCATCGAGCATATTTAAAGGGCACTTGGCAAGATCAGGATGGGGCAGATATGTTTGACATGAAGCTGGTTGGTCTACTCCTTCACAAACTTGCTGGTCCTCTTACCATGGTGTTTAATGCCTCTCTAAAATCAAGAGTATTTCCAAACGCATGGAAGTCAGCTAACATAACGCCTGGCTTTAAAGCGGGGGATAAAACACAAAGATTCAACTACAGACCTATATCCATCCTTCCTCCCCTTTCGAAAGTACTTGAAAGAATGGACTCAGAGCAGCTTACTGAATACCTTGATAATCATAACCTACTCTGCCCGCAACAGCACAACTTCCGTAAAAAGCACTCCACACTCACCGCTCTAGTTGATTATTCATCCCAACTATATAATGCCTTGGATAGTGGTCAGGCAGTTGGATCAGTCTTCATTGACCTCACGAAGGCTTTTGACTCTGTTAATCACAACCTCTTCCTAAGTTGCCTTCTGTCTACAGGTCTTTCCCCAGATATGGTACTATGGTTTGCCAGCTACCTCTCTAACTGATCACAATGAGTCAAAATTGGTGATACCCTATCCGCTGCTAAGGAGGTTCACCTCGGGGGTTCTGCAGGGGTCAATCCTCGGTCATCTACTCTTTAGCCTCTTCATCAACTCCACCCCAATGGCTTGCTCAGCAAGCACAGTTCTCTATGCTGATGATGCAGTGATCTCAGCCGCTGGCAAAGACCAACAATCCATCACAATTGAACTCCAAAGCAGCTTCCATAAACTTGGTTTACGGAAAACAAGTTACTCCGAAACATCAAAAAAACAAAGAGTATGCTCTTCACCACCTCCCAAAGCAAAAATAAATACCTGCCCCTGTGTATTCATAACCAAAAGGGTGAAATCTTAGGCCAAGTATCTAACTTCAAATATCTCGGCATTACCTTTGATGACATGCTCACATTTTCAAGCCACATTGACTCTGTCATCAAGACTGCAAATATAAAACTTGGTGTACTTTATCATCTCAGACATTCAATGACACCGGATGCACTCAAACTAGCCACCAGTAGCTGAATACTGTGTACCATTGACTATGGGTTACCTATATATGGGGCAGACACAAAAACTGTACTCAGCAGAATCAACACACTCCTCAATAAGGCCTGTCATCTTACTTTGGGGGCTACTCCTGACACTCACACCTGCTCGCTGTACACTGAAAATGGGTGGCTTCTACTCCATCTTAGAGGGCAATAACAAACCTACCTACTTCTAGAAAAAGTACTTCTTGGACTGACATCCCCCACACCGGGTGGACACTTTGATCTGGCATCCCAACTAAATCTACCCGTAGTGCAGTCACTGACAAGATGGTGATTCCCTTTAAAAGAATGAAACTTGCCCAGAACTCCATCCTGTATCAAGGTCCGAAATGGTACAATGCACTACCTGCTGTCCTCACTGATACTATCAAGATTAGTACCTTCAATGCTGGGCTCAAATCTCTCCTTGACTCTAAAATGAATTGTACCTGCCTGCACTAATGTGGTAATACCTAGTCCCCAGTTTTCCATTTACCTACCCCCCTCTACATCTTTCAGCTATGTACCACTTTTTTTCTTAACCCACTCTCTTACCCCTAATTTCCTGATGATGGCATCACTTGGTTGAAAGCTCCACCTCTCTCCCACCTCAGATAATGCCACCTGCCTGTGCTAATGTTATAGTATCTTGCCCCTAGTTTTACATTTACCTACCCCCTCTACATCTTTCTGCTATATACCACTTTTTTCTTAACCTGCTCCCCTACCCCAGTTACCTGATGATGGCCTCACTTGGTTGAAAGTTCCACCTCTCTCCCACCTCAGACAATGCCACCTTCGGCTGACCCCCCAACCCCTCTTATCTAACCAGTCTATCTGTTAATATTTACTAATTTGATGTGTATAAGTTCAAATTTTACTATTACTGCCTGTGTATATGCTTCAATGTTTTTTCTCTTTTTTTCTCTGTAAACCTTTTATTTTTGTAATGCTTGTTCAACACTGACATGGAACCTTTGAAAATGAGTCCTTTACTCAAAGGTATTAAGCCCAAACTGAAATAAATAAAATAAATAAGTATACTAAAGATACAGAAATGGGGCATGAGCCATTATTGTTTCTAATGGTATGCTTGACCAGACAACGACACTGCTGTGATTGAACTTTGCTGGAATGGAGGGGTAGCAGAAGGATATCTCTTTTCTATTCCCAGAGGGTAGTAGAGGTGAAGGCAGAAAATACAATTACATGTTGCGGAGGTTATAATAATGAACAGGAGTGGGTGAGTTTAACTCTTTTGGACTTTTTTTTTTAAATAAAAATTTGCTTTGCAAAACTGAACTGGAAGTTGGGAACTTTGTAAAGGTTTGTGATGTGTGATGTTAGCTGACTTTGCACCAACTTCACTGGTGAAGTTTTCATTTGCTGCATCTCTACACAGGAGCAGCTATTTGCAAATCTTTTGCAGGTCAGTGTAAATGCACCTGCAGTTGTGTTACAATATAATACACAACTGTTCTGCAATTCTCAGGTAACCATTTTTGCAAGGCACTGCAGTGGATCCTACAACACTTATACAAAACATTGAAAAATGCTAAAGCAACTAGTTGGTGAGACAGTTACATGACCTTGATGTCAATCAGTGGGGCAGGATTTTCAAAGCAGATCCACCATGGATCTGCCAGCCCTCTTTTCTAATCAGATTTGATGTCTAGACTGGTAGACCATCTAACAGCATCAATAAACTGCACATGGTAGCATCCAGAATGGCTGCATATGTGATAAAAAAAAATACTTGTTTTTTTTTTCACGAGTTGTGGAAAACTTGTAAAGTGTAACAAATGCCAGGGACTCTATAAAAGTAGGGAATCTGCATTTGGGTGCATTCTGGTTGATGCATATGTGGACAGACTACACTCCCACATCTGTTTCAGGAGCTTTTGACCCCCCCCCCCATCGGTGTTTGACTACATCTGAAAATTCTGATAAAAACCTAGGGGACAACCACAGTTAATGGAGCACTTCTTTTATTGTTTCACATGTTAAATAGGCAATAAAAGACTGAAAAACGAAAAAAGAAGCATTCTATAAGAATGGTGGAAGAAGGCAATCTACATCTGATCAAAATGGTTTACTGTAGAAACACAATTTTTAATAAAATATGAACTGCTCTGGTTCTGTTAATAAAAGAAAGGTTGAAAAATACACTTTTGGCTTTCATTTCAATGTAAGGGCTCTGGTTTGAACTTGCAAATGTAGAAGAGTGTGCTGTTGGTTAGCTGGAGTACTGGATCATAAAGCCCTGAAACGAGTCTCTGGATTCAACCTTCAAATGGATTTTGGCCACAGGTAAGGAACAGAAGAAACATTTTTCAAAATAAGACCCCATGGCCAGCAAATTCAAAGCTGTTGCTTTTTGTGGCACAAACCACCAGTAGTGAGTGTAGACTAGCACCAGGCCCTAATGAATGGTACACTGGAATGCTTACCAACCAACAGAGCAGTTGGAAAAGGCACACCAATATAGCAGGAAATAGTGCCACTCACAATAACAACTGCAAAAGCAGCTGCAAGGCACTCCACAAACCTCTCATTAGGATGGTAAAGGCAAACCCAATAACTACAGTAAGAGCATGAAAGACAGGCAGTGTCAACCCCCCCCCCAAAAAAAATAAGGCCCCAGAAAAGCACACAGAGCTATAAAAGACCACAGACACATGAATGTTAGAACAAGGGGCCCAATTCTCGAAAGGCTATGACTGACTTAACCGCACTTGCACCAAAAAGAATGGCTCAAGTAGCAAGTCACACCAGCAGTTGCGAAGTGTGGCATTCTACAAAGTGGCCTGTAACACGCCGAAGGCCACTTACACCAAAGTGGACATATGCTGGCACATATGCGCTAAACCCCCTGCGACATGGCGCTAGGGGGTTTACAGCAGCAGTTGTGCCAAATTCTGGTAGGGCAGCAACAAAGTCCCCAAGGGCAGGATTCTACAACAACCCCAGGAGGAGAACCAGCAATGCACGTTACACCAGCATTTAGCTGGTGTAACTGTACATGCACCCTTCTGGGGTTGGGTAGACCCGCCAGCCAACCACACCCAAGCCAAGTGCCCCCCCGTGCCCAGAACACCTCTCTAGGTGCCCCACTGGGCATCTCACACCCGCCCCGATCCCCATACTGTACATGCCCGAAGGACATCTAGCACCCACAGCCCCCAATCCTCCAAATGGTACAAGCCCTTGTGCTCTTACACCCCCATACCCCAAACCTCCACACAGCTAAAAGCCCTCGAAAGATCTATCCACCCCGAACTGTGCCCAGACCTCGAGACACAGTGCCACAAACTGTAGTTATATACGCACAACTATCCCTGGTAGTCTAGTGGCCCCACTCTCCCGACCCATCCCCAGCCAGTGACTGGCACAGCCCACCTCTCACTTCCATGGCCAGCCACTGACTAAGCTCCGTATGAGTGCTTACTGTATAGATGCGCTCAATGAAATATTCATATTGAGCATGTCTGTACAGTAAGCACTCATACAGAGCTCAGTCAGCATCCAGCTATGGAGGAGACAAGTGGGCTGTGCCCGGTTACTGACTGAGAAGACAAATCGAAAAGTCGCGAGATGGACAGGCACTGCTTGGTGGGGGCCCCTAGACTACCAGGTATGTTATGCGGTACATAATTACAGTTTGTGGCTCTGTGTTTCGGGAGTCTGGACAGGGTTGGATGGTGGATAGAGCTGCCCTGTGGGGCTTTTAGTGGTGTGGGGTTAGAGCCTGCCGGGATATGTGGGCAGCCCTGCAGGCTTATACCATTTGGGGGATTGGGGGGCAGGGTGTGTGATCTGTGGGGCACTGCCAGTGCCGAGGATCATGGGCTGGGGGACACAGCTGCCCTGCAGAACAGTCCATGTGTGGGGTCTTGGGGGCTGGGGACACTGCTGCCTCTGCAGACTTTGGAGGCACTTGAGCTGCTGGCGAGATGCGACTTGCGACATGACCCTCGGTATGCCCTTAGGTTGGCATAGCCCTCTGCATGTCACAAGTCGCATGACTTAGCCGTGGGGACCCTGCCCCTTCTAGGGTCCATGTCACAACTGCGTTTGGCGCAGGTCGCCTTTGGCGGCAACTTGCGCCATGCTCTAGAATTGGGCCCATGTTTTACGTGTGCTTAACAGTGGCAAGAACAGAAACAGAAACTAAATAGGAAACACAAGAAAGCAAAAAAAAACAGGCAAACTACCATTAAAACAAAAAAGTCAAACTAGCAAACCACTTTAAAAACAAAAGAAAACTGCTGTCCCAAGGCATAGATTCCTTAGAATAAAGTCAAGCAACAGTCCTCTTGTGACTGGCACCATCACCCCTGATCCCAGCACCCACCCCTTACTGTAGCTGCTCCTATGGCTGGGCAGGCACCATCAGTACTGCTAAAATGTCCTGCAGTAGGCCCACTGTCCTCTCAAGCTGAGCATGCATCCCTCGCATGTGGTACTGCATCCTCCTTGCAATGGGCAAGAGTGCCCCATCCCCAGATTAGACCCATGATCTTGGGCCATCACCTGGAACAACAAATGAACATAATCAGCATGTGTGCCACACATGCCATGAGGACAGGCATGTGGCAGGTGATTGACAAGGTACAATCAGGATGTGTGTAGTGAACATGGCCCTCTGTGGGGCAGAACACAATGCATGCACATAACAACACAGTTGTGATGTGCAGTGGCACATACGGATGTGGCAGGTGCCATCTCCTGGCAATGACTATGTATGTAACAAGGAAATGGCCACCCCACATGGCTGGTAGCATGGCTATGGTACTGTGGGTAGTGTTGTATGTGATGCCGCAGCCTGCTGCCCCATGTGAAGATCCCAAGGCAGCACTCTTGCATATCCAGAGATGGCAGGACACTGTGGCAATAGTGTCTATACATGTGCCAATAGTGTGCTGTGTGACACGTGTGACACAGGTGATGGTGGTGAAGCACCAAGTTTGTTGTAGGTAAATGACAAGTAGTACATAGACATGCACCTACCAGAGTGTGGCAATGGTAATGTACTGTGAACCTCAAGGTGCCAGTCACCAGCCACATACTGGGGTAACCGCTTGTGGGTACGGTGGAGTGGTGCCACACTAAGGTGCCCCACTTTACAGAAACATACCCAGAGTCCAAACTGTATAGCAGCAAGCACACTGTCAGACATGGCAATGGCACACAGGCAGTGCAGAAAGTACCACTGGGGCATACACAACACTAGGAACACACCAGATACTACTACAGGAGCAGCTATAACATTTGTAAGTAGCGTTTTATTATTATCAGTAACAGTAAAATAAAAAAATAAAATTGTTCAGTTTAACTATTTACAAAGGCAATACAAACGGAAATCAAAGTCGTTCATCTGAGGGTATCATGAATTCTAAGTTTCAGTCTCTCCCTCTAACATAGCAAAATAGAAACATAGAATTTGACAGCAGATAAGGACCGCTTGGCCCACCTAGTCTGCCCATTTCCCTACCTGATGGATAAGCTACAGATTCTACTTAATCAACAGCTTACTTCCTCCTACCCCCACTAGATTTGCCTTATGTCTGTCCCATGCATTCTTGAATTCTCCCATTGTTCCTGACTCACAACCTCCTCAGGAAGGCTGTTCTATGCATACACAACCCTCTCTGTGAAAAAATACTTTCTAACATTACCTCTGAGCCATCCCCCCTCTATCTTCAAGTTGTGCCCCATTGTTCTTGCACATCTCTTTTTCTGAAAGATGCTACCCTCTTGGACTTTGTTAATTCCCTTGAGATACTTGAAAGTTTCTATCATGTCCCCCTCTCCCTCCTTTCCTCAAGGGTATATCTACATATATATATATATATATATATATATATATATATATATATATATATATATACATATATATATATATATATATTAACTTCTTTAGTCTCAACTTGCATGTCTTCTGGTGCAGACCCTGCACCATTTTGATTCTCCCTCCTCTGAACAGCCTTCACTCTGTCTATGTCTTTGCCGAGATGGGGTCTCCAGAATTGCATGCAGTACATGGGATCTCACCAACTGTCTGTAAAGAGGAATAACAACTTCCTTTTTTTTTACTGTTGATGCCTCTCCCTATGCATCTCAATATCCCCCAGCCATCCTTACTGCCTTCTCACAGTGCTTGCCCACCTTTAGGTCATCTGATATAATTACTCCTAGGTCTCTTTTGATTTTTGTTGTTATTATCTCACCCCCCATTGTGTACTCTTCCCCTGGGTTTTTGTTTCCCAGATGCATCACCTTGCACTTCTTTGCATTGAATCTGAGCTGCCATATAGTTGACCATTCCTCCAACCTTGCCAAGTCCTTTTCATCCTTTCCACCCCACCTTGTGTAGCAACCCTGTTGCAGATCTTTGTGTCATCTGCAAAGAGACATACTTTTCCTTCCAGGTGCTCTACAATGTCACGTATAAAGAATTAAAGAGGACCGGTCACAGTATCGAACCCTGCAGTACCCCACTAGTTACCATCCTTTATTTACTGTGGACTCCGTTAACTATTACCCTTTGCGTCCTGTTGTCCAGCCAGTGTATTATCCAGGCTACCACCTTTTGGCCCACTCCAAGGCTGGCTAACTTGTAAATTAATATTTTGTGTGAGACTGTGTCAAATGCCTTGCTAAAATCTAGGTAGGCCATATCCACTGCCCCTCCCTGGTCTACTACTTTGGTCACCCAGTCAAATAAATCTACTAGGTTCATCTGACATGACCTTGCTGCTGTGAAACCATGCTGCCTTGGGTCCTGTGCCCCACTGAAACCACCAGCAGGCCTTCTTGAATTTGCGAGATGAAAGTTTCTCGGGCGCCCAAGTTGTAAACAGGCGGTGCGGTCTTCAGGGCGTGGGCCGAAAGGAAGAGCACAGGTCGCAAGCCTGCAGGTCGTGCTCAGGGCCCAAGTAGTAGACGCACGTGGAGTGCGGATCCATCCGAGACATCTTCTGCCCGCATGGGCACCTCCGAAAACCGGGAGTCGATTTGTCCATCGCAGCCATGAGGGAAATAAATGACCGAAGTCTTGAAAACCTTAAAATAATTTCAGGTAAACCGAAGAAATAGGACCCAGTCTTATACGCAGAGCGTTAAGGAGGGAACCTGAGCTTCCAAGCGGTAAGAAAGATCTGTCGTCATGGGGCGGAGCCGAGAGTTTTACCACCCGGGTGGGTGGGAGGAGCCAGCTTGAAGACCTTCTGGCAAGACTTAAAGCGGCAAGGATACCTGCCAGAAAGTGTGGATGAACAACATATCCATGTCCCTAGAAATAGGGTTTTTCATGAAAGAAAACAGAGTCCACAATTGGCTGTTGGCTCAAAAGGCTCAAGGGTCAATTTTTCTATCATAAAATTGAGAGCCCATGGAGGAGTGGATCTTCTAATAGGAGGTTTAATATGTAACATTCCTTTAAAAAACATCTTCGCTAGATGATGTTGATACAGTAACCTGCCACCCAGAGGCTCATGGAAGGCCGAGATGGCGGCCAAGTGGATTCTGATGGAATAACAACTTAGACGGGACTCAGATAGTGAGGCCAGGTAGTCCAGAACCTTCTTCAGTGGACAAGAGTAAGGGTCCAAAGATCGAGAGGCAGACCATATGGAAAAGCGTTTCCATTTGGACTTATATGTTGCTGGCTTATGGGAGACCAAGGGAATACTGACATCAGGAGAGGACATTTATAGACTAGTTATGAAAGCGTCCTCAGGAGCCCAGCAGGAAGGTGTAGAGCCTTCAGGTTAGGATGTATCTGTTTTTAGTCAAGAAGTTGAAGACTGGAGCACCTCCTTGATCGCTGAGGTAGAACACCACTGCAGTGTTGTCTGACTGGAGCAGAAACTATCTGGGCTCAAGGTAAGGCCGGAACGCCTGGAGGTCTAGACAGACCGCGTCCATCTCAATGAGACTGGTATGAGACACATGGGGAGAAGCGGGCCATCGTCCCTGGGTCCGATAAGGACCGAACTGCTCTCCCCATCCCCGCACAGAAGCATCCATGGTCAACATCTGCATTGGGGGGGACCAGAAAGGCATTCCTTGACAGATTGATTCTGACTGTCCACCACGTCAGGGTAGATGTCAGAGAGGGAGCAACCCAGATTTTGTCTTTTAACTGTCCTGTGTTTTGGGACCATTGATTCTGGCGGGTCCATTGGACAGGTCTCATGTGGCGACGGGCAAATGCCACCATAGGGATGGCGGCAGACATGTGACCCAGAAGGTGCAGCATCTGTCTGGCTGTGACTATTTTCTGAGTCTGTATGTGTAACGCCAGAGCTATAAACGTGTCCTGCTGGGCAGGTAGTAGGTAAGCCCTGGTTGTAACTGTATCTAGAACAGCTCCAATGTATTGGACAGACTGTGTTGGATTTGTACTGGACTTCAGCCAACTGACAGTGATCCCCAGATCTGCGAACAGTTTCAAGGTAGCATCTAGGGAGGCAGCTTTCATTAGCCGATTGTCAAGGACGCTAGTCACAGGACAGGACAAGGGGTCCAGCCCCTTGCCCTGGCACCAAATGGAGAACCTCTTCCACTTGAAGGCATCGCATTTCCTGGTCGACTCCTTCAGAGATGCCGCCACAACAGTGAGGACATCTTCGGAGAGACCCGAAGCCTGGAACTCTAGCTGCTCAGGAACCAGGCTGTCGGGTGCAGGGACTGAAGGTCTGGATGGAGTACCTTCCCCTGATTGATGGAGAGCAGGTCCGGGCGGAGAGGGGGAAGACGCCTCAGGAGCTTGCTGCTGAGGAGACAGAGTACTAGAACTGGTGAGGCCACTCTGGAGCAACAAAGATCACCTGTGCCTTGTCCCTCCTGGCCTTGAGCAACACTTTATAAATCAAGGGAAGTGGAAGGAAGGCACAGAAGAGGCCTGGGATCCAGGGCCTCGAGAAGGCATTCCCCTGCAGCATTCCCTGCTGAGGGGGGAGGGCACAAAACAGCCTCAGCTTTGCGTTCTCCCTGGACACAAACAAGTCCACCTGAGGGGTGCCCCACTGGGAGAACAGACTGTACTACCTTTGGATGGAGAGACCACACAAGAGAAGCCTCCATATGGCAGAGCGCGCCCACCAGCTGGCTGGAGGGCCCCGGCCACATGGATGGCTAGGTTATCAGCCTCCAGACTGCGCATGAGGGTCCACACATGGAGAACTTTCTTGCACAGTGGCAGGAAGTGCGTCCTGCCCTGTTTGTTGATGTAGTACATGGTCATGGTGTTGTCCATCTGGACCTGAACCAACTGACCCCAGATATGAGGAGCAAATGCAGTTAGCGCCAACTGAACTGCTAGGAGCTGCAGCAAGTTGTTGTGGCATTGGGACTCCTCGGAGGTCCAGAGCCCATGGACTCTGTTTCCCCAGCTGGGCACCCCAGCCCGTGAGAGAGGAATCAGTCGTCGGGATGACTGTCAGCTCTGGATAGACAAATGGGATCCCTTTCTGCAGATGTTCTGGGGCTAACCACCACTGGAGGGCATCCCACATCCGCTGGGTCACACTGACCAGCTGGCCGAAGTGGCCCTTGCACTGAGACCACTGGCTGGTCAGCTCCCTCTGCAGGGTGTGCATTCTCCAGCAGGCCCATCAGACCACAGTGATGCAGGCCACTATGTAACCCAGCAGGCACAGGAAGTCCCAGGCAAGGCGCAAATGCCCAACCCGAAATGATTGGGCAAAGCAGGAGAAAGCCTCCACCCTGTCCGCCAGGAGACTGGCTCTGCAAGAGTCGAGCTCTGCCCGATGCAGTGGATCATCTGCGAAGGTTCGAGTTCAGACTTGGCCTCGCTGACCAGTAGGCTGAGGGAGATGCACGTCTGGAGGGCCAGGTCCCTGGACTGCTCCACCTCCTGCCTGGAGGGACCTGCCAGTCATCCAGGTAGGGGTAAACCTGGACCCCTCGGCAACTCAGGTAAGCTGCCACCACAGCAATGTACCTGGTGAAGACCTTTGGGGCTGAGGGCAGGCTGAACTGCATGGTCTGGAACTCTTAGAGGGTTCTCTTGGCTCGGAAGTGGAGGAAACTTCGGTGTGATGGACAGATCGAGATGTGGAAGAATGCATCCTGAAGATCTAGGGAGCAAAACCACATGTCCTGCTCTAGAGATAGTAGGATCTGAGAAAGTTACCATTCTGAAGGTGTGCAACTTGAGAAACTTGTTCGGGTCATGCAGATCTAGAATGGGGTGCCAGCTCCCTTCCCCATCTGCTTTGGCACCAGGAAGTACCTGGAGACAAACCCTGGGTTTTCCGGAGGAGCCGCGATAGGAAACACGACCTCTTTGCGGAGGAGCTGGGCTATATCATCTCAGAGCTGACAGAACGTCTGTGGATACCAAGTCCTCCCATGGGGCACAGGCTCGGCAAGAAGGGTACTGCTCGAATTCCAGAGACAAACCCTGACACACCACCTCGAGGACCCACCTGTCAGTGTGGCAGCAGACTAGGCAAAAAGAAAGTGGCAGAGCTGCCCCACAGGAGAACCCAGGGGAGAAGTGATGGGCATGAGGGAAGCACCCCTCATCCTGTCACTGTGCAGGCTTGGAGGAGGGTCCAGCTGAGGGGCCACAGGAGCCTCTCCATCCAGGCTTACGGACGACTCAGGCCACGGACATCGGTCAAGGTTTTGGCCTGGGCCTGCTGACCATTCCGGGGCTGGGATGATTTGGCCGTGGAAACAAGAGGTGGACCTTAAGGGCTTCCTTTTCTGCTGCTGCTTGGGGCTCTTGAGGTCCTTTTGGGCAGATGTCTGAGTCCAAGGTGGCATTGGACTTCTCGATGCAGGGTAGGTGGCCCTCGACCCCGGGCCTGAAGAAGTCAGTGCCAAGAAAGGAACATCTGCCAACTTGTGGTGAGTGTCTGCCGTGAGGGTCGAGATCCTTAGCCAAGCCCTTCGGCTGCCACAGAGTGGGTGCAGGAGTCCCCAATGTCCATGGCTGTCTGGAGCTGTTTTGCTATAGCCCAACCCTGGTCCTGGGCCTGTTTGAACATGGTTTGAAGGTCCGTCAGAAGATGAGGAAGCACCTCATCTGAAGTACCCAGCAGGGCATGGGAGAAGTGGGCCATAAGGGGGACCATGCTCGCCTGGCGAAGTCCAAGTGAGGACGCAGCACAGACCTTTTTAGCCGCATGATCCAACTTTTTGGACTCTTTGTCGGGTGGCTTGTTAACATCTCCAGTGTTGCTGGAGCGCATAAAAACAGATCCAGCTACCAGCCCCACGGCTAAGGGGTGTTCTGTGAATCCAGAAAGGGAACCGGTATGTACCACATACATGCAGGCCATCCAGGAAGAGGGTGCAGGTCAGGTAGTATGGTGCTGCCAAAGTTCCATGGAAGGGCCAAGAATGGCCTCCACCACCGGGAAAGCCTTCGTTTGAGTATCTCCATGGTCGAGGATCTTGGTCAACAGGTAACGAGCCAGTTTCTGGACAGGCTCCATTTTCATACCCGTGGACTCAGATCAGGAGAAGGCCCATAAAAGAGAAAGGACCTTCATTCAACAAGGAATCCTCAGACTCCGAGGAGTCGTTAAAGAGGGGTCGACTACCAGAGTCCCCACTGACCCTCCACAGTCTGGGGTGATGGTGACCAACAGTCGATTGGTAAGTCTTTTGGTTGGCCGAGACTCCTGGTTAGAGCGCTTGTCGGGCGGTTGTTTAGGTGGCGGCTCCACCAGATTCAGTGGAGACGCCGGGGTCGGCCAAGCCGGGATCATCTTGGTTGGCTCCTTAGGCAGAGAAGGAGTCGGCCTGTTGGGCGAAATCCAGGTGATGGCCAGTGTAGTAGCTGGAGCCGGCTTCACGCCGGTGAGCACCAGCTGTTGCCACATGAGATCCTCGTAGCATTCACGCAACTTGCGCCAAAGCCTCTCTTTATCAGAGCAGGATGAAGAGTGGAGGTGGTGCCGCTTTCCATGATGATGAGAGTGGAAGCGCCGATGTCAGTGGGAACCGCTCGACCCACAGGAAGAAGACAGAGACCTCGACCACCGGCGGGGCCTGTGGTGGGGCTCGGAGGGAGTAAGAGTGTACTGAGGCTCCTCCGGGTCTTGGTCGTCTACAAGAGGCAGCAGGTCAGCGGACTGATCCATCCCTCGAACGGTCCAAGTCAGGACCAGAGTCCTGGATAAGAAAGTGTTGGCCTCTTCAGTCAACAGCTGGTCGACCAGCTCGAGAAAAATCTTGTCTGGAAGATCAACCAGTGTCTTGGCCAACTGGGGTTACTCTAGAGCTGGCGACCTGGGCCGGGGATTCGACCAAAGTCTGATCCAGAGAAGTGTGGGAATCTGAAGCTCTCGAAGAGTGCTCCCAATCCCACGGACGTTGATGAGACCATTTTTTTGGACTCTTCCTTCGACTTGGATTTGTACCCTGAGGTTCCCTAACCAAGGGCCGGCAAGGACTGGCACAATTCTTTGAAGGATCCCGTGAAAGTCGAATCCAGCTGGAGCAGCATGAAGGTAGCCACCAAAGAGGAGTGGGAAATGGCCTGGGCTACAACCTCCTCAAACGCTGCAAGCTGCAAAGACCACCCAACAGGCATCCTTAGATTTGACTGGTGGGTTCTGCTTGCTCGGTTGTACTAACCTGAGTCGGGTGAGACGGTCCTCAAGAACAGTAGGATGGAAAGTTCAACAAATGTCGCAGGCCTGGGGATCATGCTCGTGCCCCAGGCAATAGACACACATGGTATGTGTATCTGTTTAGGACATCATTTGCCTGCAAGAGCACCGATGGAACCCGGGAGTGGACTTGTCTTCCACTGCGGTCGTGATCGAGCTGTAGACACAAAGTATTAAACTTTTTAGGAAGTAAATCCATAGATTTAGTCGCAAGAGCCTACTCAGCGCGAGAGTGGTAAGGAGGGAACCTGCTTCTTTCAGCAGAAAGGAAAATCTGGCTTCACGGGGTGGAGTCGAGGGAGTTACCACCCGGGTGGATGGAAGGAACCAGCTTGAAGACATTTCTGGCAAGTCTTAAATGGAAAGACAACTTCCAGAAGTGTAGATAGAACATCATATCCACAACCCTAGAAAGATGGTTGTCACTCGCAATTTTCAAAAATCTACTGTTGAAGTTACCTGTTGAATGTACATGCTGGATTCATACAACACCAGTAGTGATAAATCTTCCCCGATAAATGTGTTTCTCTCACTGTCTTACCTCCAGATAAACATTTATCTGGAGGTTAGATATGTCACAATGACTATCCTTAACTTAAGGACCAATCAGATAGCAGCTTTCACAATGCTGACATCACAATAGCCTTGTCCTGCTCTGAAGCTAGCTGCTGAAGTTCAAAGAGCAACAGTCAACTCTACACAAACAGCTGATTTAAATGGTATAACAGAGGATAATGGATGGGCAACAGACAAGAATCACACTGTAATCGCATCAAGCGGTTTCTGTGACAACCAGGTAAACCCCAAGAGTGCAATTCTACAGATTTACAGTTGTCATGGAAACAATGAGATGCAATTTCAACGCAGTTATCGTCTGTTACCCATCCATTAGCTTTTATAGTGTATGGGGCAAAATACACTATAAAAGCTACTAGTTTTTAATAATAAAAGATAGTAATCATGGGTTTGACATCGGAATGTGGTCTTACCGGATGTGGCAAAATAGCAGGCAGGCAGGATTCAAACAACGAAGAGCATTTATTGAAGGTTCGAAATACAGAGAAAATCAACTTGCCAATTCAGTCGGACAAAAACGACTCATTTCAGATTTCCCCCATAGCGCCACTCTTCATTAGAGCGACCTCTCACCACTGCAGCCAGACATCTGGAACCGCAGATTTAAAGCCGCATATGTGCAGATGCACTCCTGTTGTTACAGTATTGATGTGAAGTAGTCAAGAGGGGTTAAAACCTCTTGACATCACATTGATACCATAACATTTCAATTCAATTGAATTCAGACAGTAATAAGGGCTCCCCATACATTATTTATAAATTGATGTTATATATGTCGCACACACAATGGTCTTAAACTACACAACTTACCACCATTTCTGAAGGAGCAGGACTATAATAACTCACTCGTGGCTCTGCCACTCATGAGTTATGTTCCTGCCCCCTCACTCAAAGATAAACTGCATATTTTGAGTAAGGCCACTGTGTATCCCCTGTGTATTAGGATGGTGTTACTACAGGTTTCTAATGATAAACAGCACAGCACTATACCAAGATATATACTGCTTTTTCTTTAATGGTGGGCATGGCACGGGAGCTATAACTTTTAACAACTTAAACTCCTGTATCTTGGTTCAAGAATAAAAGAAAACAAAAAGAAAATGGGTATCTTGATATATACCACACCAGTGGTGAACTGGGTAATTAAATCATGTTATTTTGGGATAAATATTTATTTTCACCTAGAACACTGTGTATACAATGTACGTAGAGATTCCACTACTTAAATAAATGCATTATTTTCCCAAGACTCTGACCAATGTGAAACATAAGAAGAAATTACTCACCGTAGTAATATTGTTTCTTCCAAGGTTTTCTTCAATATGCTTGGCAAGCTCAGTATGTCAGCTGGGTTCAGCTGCCCCGGAGGTGGAGTTAATGCTAATGATTTTTAGCATCAGCCAATCAGACAGCAAGAGAGAAGTGTTGCCTGTAGTTAGAGTGGGAGGTCAGTCAGATTCATTTTGAAGCTAAAGGGCAAAAGGCCCCAACAGTACTTATGTAAAAATATTAAACTATAGGAACAAGAACAATACATGACAACTATAAAACACCCATAACTATAAAGCTCTAAGGTACTGCATCCAAACAGTTAAAAATTTGGCTACAGTATGGACTGCAGAACTAATCAGTCAGGTTATGTAGGGGAGGATGGGGTGGGAGGGTCAAGCATACTGAAAAATACCTTGGAAGAAACTATATTACTGCAGTGAGTAATTGTTTCTTCTCACCCAAGGAATTCTTCAGTATGCTTGACAAGTGTAGACTACAAAGCAGTGTAGTTGGGACGCGGGTACAGACCCTACTTTGGAAAGAGGTTCTGCAGGACTGCTGTGCCAAATTTGGCATCTGACCTGGACTGTATATAAACAGTAGTGTTTTGTGAAAGTGTGTACAGTCTTTCAGGCAGCTGCTTTGCAGATATCCAGCAAGAGGCTGTCCCCTGCAGCTGCCACTGAAGCTGCAATGCCCCTAGTGAAGTGGGCTCTGAGACCTTGAGGTGGCTGCTTGCCAGCCTTACTGTAACAGAACTGAATGCACCCAGTGAGAGACCGTCCTCTTCAAGGCTGGCCTGCCCATGACTACCTCACCATAGGTGAGGAAGATTCGAGTATGCCAAATCCTGAGCTGCTTGGTATACTCCAGGTAGAAGGTCAGTGCCCTTTTTATATCCAAACTATGTTGCTTTTGCTCACCAGGAGTGGACTTGTTTGTGAAGACAGGGAATGTTATGAACTGGTTCAGGTGGAATTCTGACACTGCCTTGGGGGGAATGTCCTATTTGTTCTGAGAACAACTTTATCTTTGTGGGCGATAATGTAGGTAGGTTCAGTGCACAGTGCCTGCAGCTCCGAAATCCTTCTAGCTGAGGTAACTGCCACCAAAAAGACAGTTTTCCAAGTGATCTACTTTAGTTCTGCTGTAGTCATAGGCTCCAAAGGTAGCTCCATGAGTTTGGCTATGCAGAGGTTCAAGCCCCAGGGAGGAATAGGTTCCCTAAGTGGGGGTTGAACGTGTGCCAGGCTCTTGAAATATTTCTTAAAAATGGAATGAGAAATTATAGATTTCTCTTTACCAGCAGAAATGTAGACAAATAGCTGCTAGGTGAACTTTCAAAGACGAGACCGTGAGGCCTGTAGGTGCACCAAGTGCACAGCTGCCTAGGTGTATACTGTTTGATCCTGAGCAAGCCACTTAACTTCCTTGTGCTCCCAGGTTGCATCTAGAAACAAGCTTCGGCTTAGTGTGCTACTCCTGGTTAAACAATGTTCCCTTTCCAAGTAGTCAAGCAATGAAGAGAGAATAGCTTTCAGTGGGTGAATGTGCCTGTCCTTGTACCATGCAGAAAATATTTTCCATTTGGAAGCATAGGTCTTTTTAGTACTAGGTTTCTTAGCCAGATGAAGGATCCTTAGGACTTGTTCCGAGTACTGAAAGTCTGGGTACTCTAGCTCTTCAAGTACTGGGCTTTGGGGTAAAGAGACTGTTGGAGTACGTTATTCCCATCTGATACAGAGTCAGGAAACTGTGGCTCAAAGGCAGTCAAATTGGTTGCTTGACTGACAGGGCCAGCAGCAAGCAATACCAAGGCTGCCTTGCCCAGTCTGGTGCCACCAGAGTCATGGTGGCAGGCTGGGTTCTGAGCTTCAGGAGGACCCTGAGAATCAAGCAGAAAAGGAGAGAAGGCATACAGGAACTTCCCTGTATAGTCCAGGTTTAGGACATCGACTGATACTGTGCCTGGAGCTGGAGGCTTGCAGCAGTACAGGGGTAGTAGAGTGCCCCACCTCCTGAAAACTGTGGCCAGTACTTATCTGTTCAGGGCCCACCCATGCTGGCCCGGACTGATGCCAAGCAAGGACAATGTGCTGGCAGATGCAAGTGAATGGCCAAAATCTGTATTTTCAGGGAGTAGGCCAGAGACCAAATCTTCATGACCTCTGAGCAAAGCTTTGTTGATATTTTGCCCCCTGCTTATTGATGTCAAACATTGCTGTGGTACTGTCTACTCTGATCTGGACAGACTGACCTTTTAGATGAGGGGCAAAGGCTTTCATTGCCAGACAAAATAGCTCAGAGTTTGAGGAGGTTTATGTGGTAAATAGACTCCTTGGGGGACCACGTCCCGCTTATGGACTGATCTGCCAGGTGTGCCCCCCAATCCTAGAAGGGAGGCATCTGTAATGAGTACTCTGGAAGGCTCTCTTCTGGAAGGGGACTCCTTCCCTGAGATTTTCCAAGTCTTTCCACCAGTCTAGGGTTTGCAGCAGAGTCCTTGTGACTGGAATGAGCTTTGACACAATCTTTTTTCTGGGACCAGTAAGCCCTTAGGTGATACTGAATGTCCCTCATTTGAAATCTGGCACTTGGTACCACAGCTGTGGTAGAAGCCATGTGGCCTAGAAGCCTCAGGAAGTGTCTGGCTGGTCTTGGCCGGCCCAGGATGAAAGAGTTTGCTAAATTCTGAAGGTTGTGAGCCCTGTCGAGAGGGAGCAGGGCCTTTCCCTTTTGTGTGTGTCCAGTTTGGCCCCAAAGAATTCCAGTAACTTATCTGGATTGAAGTGGGATTTCTGAATATTGATTAGGAAGCCCAAGGACTCCAGGGTACACCTGAGTTAGGCAGCAAGACTTGTCCACTATTAGTCAATTGTCCAGGAAGGGGAAGACAGAAACCGGTTGTCTCCTGTGATGGGCTGCAACTACTGCCAGGCACTTTGTGAAGACCCTGGGAGCTGAGGTAAGGTTGAATGGCAGTGCTGCAAACTGATAATGGCCTGAAGGCAGTTTGAACCTGAGGAATTTTCTGTGGTACTGCCTGACTGGAATGTGGAAATAGGCGTTCTTTAGATCTAGGGAAGCTAGCAAGTCCCCTTTTTGCAGGGATGGAATCACCACAGCTAGGGTGACATCTTGAATTTGAAATTGAGCAGATGTTTGTTCAGGAACCATAGTCCTAAAATGGGCTGCCAGCCCCAGTTTTTTTCTCGGTTAGGAAATACCTGGAGTAGAGACCCTTTCCACACTGGGGAAAGAGAACTCTTTCCACTGCTTTTGCAGACAGAAGGGACTTCACTTCTAACTCGAGCAGAAGTTTCTCTGTAGGAGTTAGAAATTTTAGTGACTTCTGACCCTGCTGAGTGGGAAATTTCTTGAACCGCAGGTTAAATCCCGGACTCCCTACCTTGAGCACCCACTTGTCTGTGGTGATGAGGCGCCAGTGGTGGAGGTAGTGGGTCAGCCTTCCACCTACTGGGGAAGGGGAGGCGACCTGGCTTTTGCAGTCAGGAGATCTGCTTAGACTGAGTACTTGAGGGAGGCGAAGGACCAGCTAGTCTCTGACCTCTCCTTCCTCTTCCCCTGAAGAAACCTCTCATCTGAGAGTAATCCAGGGGCATTGGCATAAAATAGAAGGCCCTGGGGTAGTAACATCTGCCTCTGTTCCCCCTGCTCTCAGATATCTGGGAAGTACAGGCTTTTTCTTTTGAAGCATTACTTTGGTAGGTGTTTTTTTATTCCTCCACCTTTTTCATGTAAGTTTCTGTTTTGTCACCAATTATTCTCACAGGGGAAATCCATAGCTTTAGTCTGTGTCCTGTGAGAGGTTGGTTGTTCTTAGCCAGGCATAGCACCCAAGAGAGATGGCCTGGGCCATGGCTCTGGAAGCAGTGTCATTAGTGTCCACTGCCATGTGAAACTGGTACTTTGTAGCCTCTAGGGCAGTTTTTACAGTTTCTGCCAGGCCCTGGGCTACCTTGCCTGAAGCCTGCTGGCTAATAGCTAGCACAGAGTTCTAGAGAGCTTTTTGATATTTATTTATCACAAATTGGGTTTACAACCTTTGAGTCAGAGACTCATTTACAAAGGCACCTCGTTGCAGGGGAAGGGCAGATATCAAGACAGTTATTACAGTGCAGATTAAAACAGAGAATAACATTACAGGTGCAGTAAAAGGAACATTTAACATAGATATACTTAGGTTACATAATGTAGTAGTTTGTACGTTACTTAGGTTACATAGTGTTACAAAATTGTGAGTTACACTCATGGACATAGTAGGTCCTCAGAGAAGACAGCAGGTTACATCCCTGTTTGGACCTAGTAGGGAAGGAGTGGGTCTGGGGAAGGGGGAGGCTGTCCAGTGGACATTGTTGAGCCAGGGGGCAAGGCAAGCAGGTATCACAGGTTACAACAGGGGGTTAGTTGTACCTACAACAGTGGGTATTAAAGATATGGTTCCGAAGGGCTGTTTTGAAGGAGCCAATTTTTGGCAATTTGGAGATGCAGCTAGGGAGGGAGCTGAACCAGGTGGTGGCTCTGTAAAGAAAGGATCTCCAGGCAAGAGAGGTCTTGGTTCTGGGCACCTTAAAAGTGGCCTAAACAGAGCTACGGGTGGTGACGGACGATGATGACTGCTGTAGGGAGGTGGAGACCCCCGGGGAGGAGAGTCCTAGCAGTGATTTCTTAGCGAGAAGGCAGGTCTGGTAGAGCAGTCGCTCCTCAAAGTTGAGCAGATTGGTGGTAGTATAGAGAAGGCAGGTGTGAGTGCGGCTGGGGGCACCGGTTAGGAGCCTACAGGTCTTATTGATGGAGAGTTGGATTTTGGAGAGGGCAGTGTTGTCAGCTGCGGTGTAGATGGACAAGCCATAGTCCACAAGGGACAAGACAGAGGAGGTGATGGCCAGCCTAAAGGCAACCTGAGGCAGGCAGTCCCTGGGCTGGTATAGCAGGCCAATCCGAGAGTCAATGGCGGCTGACAGGGCATTAATGTGGGTGTGGAAGGAGAGGACAGTATCGAACGTGATGCCTAGGTACTTGTATGTGGTCACTTGTTCTAGCGGGTGCAGAGTGCTGGGGATAATCAAGCGGGGGGTATTTTTAGCCTTATTTTGGTGGTGGGAGAAGAGCATTGATTTGGTTTTCATTAGGTTAATGACCAGTTTGAGGTTGCCAAACTACCTTTCGGCTTGGTTGTAAGCTTGCTGGAGGGATAATTGGAGGGAGGTGGGATTGGGATGTGCGGCAACGAGGACTGCATCATCGGCATAGAGGAGCATTTTACTGGTACATGAACTGGAGAGGGTGTTGAGGTACAGACTAAAAAGCACTGAACCCAGGATGAAGCCCTGAGGGACCACGGGGCGAGCAGGAAGAGTGCTGGAGAGGGAGCTGCTGATCTTGACATGCTGGGATTTAGCAGAGAGGCAGCTAGAGAACCAGGAAATGGGACTGCCATAGAAGCCAAGTTGGTGGAGAGAGTCGAGTAGAAGGGGATGACAGACAGTGTCAAAGGCTTTGGAGAGGTCAATGAAGACTGCTCCTGCAAGGCTGCCAGAGTCGAGAGCAGCATGCAGGTGTTGGGAGAATTCCAG
Organism: Neoceratodus forsteri; assembly: GCA_016271365.2. Classification (NCBI taxonomy): domain Eukaryota; kingdom Metazoa; phylum Chordata; order Ceratodontiformes; family Ceratodontidae; genus Neoceratodus; species Neoceratodus forsteri. The sequence continues at coordinate 416,915,813 of CM057456.1, read as the reverse complement.
GAGAGCTGTGGTTGTACTGTGTCCTGGGCAGAAACTGTGATGCTCTGGGCACACAATGTCATACTTGGTTAGGTATTCAGAGAGCTGGATCAACACCACTCTTTCAAGGGCTTTAGAGAGTGGGGGGAGGATGGAGATCGGCCGGTAATTGTTGGGGTGGATCGGTCCCCACTCTTATGTATGAGTGTGATTTCAGCAGTTTTCCAAGCACTTGGGAACTGACTCAGTATAGAGACCGGGTTTAGAAGGTCAGTCAGGGGACTAGGACTTCGTCCAAGACCATACGGAGGATCCTGGAGTTGAGGGGTCACTGCTGGGGTTATTGCTGCTTAAGGCTTTTAGCAGGTGTGGCCTGGCTTCTGGGGGATAGGGTGCACAGGTAGAATGGTGGGCGGCGTGCAGGACCAGAGGAAGAGAGTGGATTGGGTCAAAGAAGCTGCTGGGAGGACCGAGCTTAGTCAAAGAAGGCAGTGTTAAGGCAATCGGCTATAAGGAGTGGATCTGTGGTGGGGATGCCATTGATGGAGAGCAGAGATGGGGTGTGTGGGGGGGGGTGGAAGCGGGACTTCCCATTTAGCTCTTTCATATTATCCCAGAAGGTCCGGGCTGAACCCCAAGTGGAAGCGAGGGTGGTCTGGTAGTGCTCTGCCTTGGCCCGCCTAATGGCCCAAGTGCACTTATTGCATACTGCGTTGTAGGCCTGTCTGTCACGACACCTTTCCAGATTCTACAGCAATGTGCCAGAGATTATCTCTGTTTTTGAGTCTCTAGAGGAGGGCTGGGGTGATCCATGGGGAACTGCATTTTTTGGAGTGGATCCTGGTGACGGGGGCGAAAAGGTCACAAGCCTTACAGAAGGCATTTGTGAAGTGGTCAAGAGCTGAGTCAATGTCAGGGGCACACTGGATAGGGAACCAGTCTAGCTGGGTTGGTATTGTTTTAATTTTCTGAGGCCGCTGGGACATAAACGACGGTGTAGAGTGGCCTGGGACACTGGCTTCAGAGTGGAGGATGACCAGAGACAGAGGACTGAGGAGAGATCGCTAAGAGTCGGGGAGGACAATGACATCCTGGATTTTGTAGGGCCGGTTAGATACAACGTCTAGGAGAGTGCTGGTGCCAGTAGAGTGGTTGAATCTGGTGGGCTGGGACATATCCAAGGCAGCAAAGGAGTCCCTTATATGGGAGGCAGTGGAGGCAAGCCAGTTAACATCGAGATCACCTAGGATGACTTGCTCCACTTTGTGTGGGAGAGATGTGAGACAGTCAGTGAGGGACTGGACCATTTGGTTTTGATTCTTCGGGGGTGCGTAGGAGACCCTGAGGAAGAGGGGGCCTCAGGCGGGGTCAGGTGTGATTTTTAAGGTGAGGGCTTGGGCTCCATAATCAAGTTTAGGAGCTGGGAGTGCCTGGCCTATAAAGGAGTCCCGTACAAGTAGTGTGCAACCACCACCACCACCACGTTTGCCTACTGGTCTTCCCTGTAGATTGTATATCCAGGAGGTGATAGTGGAGTCAGGGTGGATTTGGAGAGCCAAGTCTCTACCAGTGCAATTATATCAGGTTGATGTTGAATGACCCAGCACTGGAGGGCAGCAGACTTCTTTAAGAGACTGCAAGTGTTTAAGGATGCAAAGCGGCGGGCAGTTGCAGTACAGGGTTTAGAAGGGCCAGCCATAGGTCCTGGGTTTGGGTGTACATTACCAGATAATAATAATAATAGCAGTGTAATTATTCTGTTAGCTGTCGGTGGCAATGGAGACCCTGGGTCGACACCCAGCTGAGGACTTTACAATCAGGGTGCATGGGACAGATAAAGCGAAGGGTGGAAATGGCAGGGGAGAGCTGGGTCCAGGTCGGGCCTTGGAGGGTGGAGGGAGTGGGGGCGTTGGTAGGGGGAGGGTGTTGGGGGAGGTCACAGGTGTGTCAAGGGTGGGGGAGGGCAGAGTCACTGTGTGGTAGTCTGGGGATGAGGTGCCTAGTGTGGAGGAAAAGCGCTCCAGTCGGTGTGAGGTCTATACCAAGAGGGTGAAGGAGAGCAGACTTAGTAATGGAGTGTAGGTACCCATACTGTAGGTGTAAAGGAAGAGTGTCCAGGAGTAGTAGAGAGTAAGGAGATGTAGAGCAGCTTTGGCACAGTTGGGGGAAAACCCCCTCTACTGGGCAAAGGGTATAAGCTGCAAATGGGAAAAATCAGTATCAATCAGTAGAAGAGGGAGGGGGCAAAGACTAATGAATAGTGACAGACTGACCACACTAAGCGAGATGAGACAGGAACTGTATTGTGTTGGATTGGGTAAGTGTGCTTATAACTGGGCCCTCTAGTGGCTAAAGATATACTCTGTTAATGGAAAAGTCGGCAAAAAAAAAAAAAAAGAACAGGCAGTGAGGTTCTGAAGCAAGTTTTTGAAGGGGGGGGGGCGCACTGCAACAGCCTAAATGGGACACAGAGGTCAAGGGAGCAGCCCACAGACTTACAGCTCTAAGAAAAGGGACACAGGGCTCAGGGCAGATAGCAAAATCACACTACCTTAATAACATCTCTCAAACTTAAACCAACTCTTACGAAATCTCTGCATCAGACTAAACATTACTTAAAGTGAGAAATCAAGAACATGTCAAGCAGAGGTCAGTCCTGGCATTAATTTTTTGGCAGCAGTTCCTAGAAGACTTCTGGATTGCTGCACGTAGTGTGAGAAACAATGGCAAACAAGGGCAAGTGAGATTCCTCCGCAGTAGATGCCAAAATTCAGAGTTCTAACCCGTACCTTGCTTGGAGGGTGAGTGTTGGGCAGCTTCTCCTCAGTCTGCTTACCAAACTGCAGAATGCAGTTTATTTGAGAGGAAACAGTCCCGAAAGGGCACAGTAGTCCTGATATTGAGCTGCACAGGCCATGTAAGTACATAGGAAAAGCAGCACAGAAACTGTTGTGTAAGATTTTTTTTACCTCTCAAATCCAGCGTTCTAGATTCCTTTTCAGGGGTCTGCAAAGATAGGGGCACTTTAGCTTCATCACAAGCAGCAGCCTGCACCACCCCTTTGTGGCCAGGGTGCATATACAGAAATTCAGCATTCTTTCTCCACAATTGGTATCCTCCCCACCCCCATTTTCTTGTCCTGTTGGCTAATAGCTAGCACGGAGTTCTAGAGAGCTTTTTGATATTGAGCTGCATAGGCCATACAAGTAAAAAGGCAAAGCAGCAGAGAAGCTGTTGTGTAAGATTTTTTTACCTCTCAAATCCAGCATTCTAGATTCCTTTTCAGGGGGCTGCAAAGATAGAGGCACTTTAGCTTTGTCACAAGCAGCAGCCTGCACCACCCCTTTGTGGTCAGGGTGCATATAGAGAATTCAGCATTATTTCTCCCCAGTTGGTATCTCCCCCAATTTTCTTGTCTACTCCAGAAATGGAAGTGAGATTCTCAAGTATTTTAAAAGTTGCTCTGCAAGGAGATTTATGTATGGGCAAAAGCAACTTTTAGAGAGAGAGTGAAACCCATCATATAGTATATCTATGTCTTCCTCCTCCTCCTCCTCCTCCTGGTCAGTAGTCTCTTAAATAGTGAGAACCATAGTGTCTGTCATATGCTGAATGAAGGTATAGTGAGAGGAACAATTCTCCTGGCCATTAGAGGGACAGCCAAACTCTTGCTCAGGGGACACATCAGGTTCTGAAGGTTCACCCTCTGGTTGGGTCATCATCACCCTCATAGTAAAAACCCTGGACAAGACCAGGGTCTGAAGAGTGAGGGGCAGTAGGGTCAGGAGAGGCATTAAAGATTGCCCACAGCTTGTATAGTCGGGTATAAATGCCAAGCCTTAGCCATTTCTTCAGCAGAGAGTATCTCTTCGTGTCGCTGGCACCTCCCTTTGCTCAGCAGGAGGGGCAGTGATGGGTTTTTCTTTTTGCTTCTTATTTGCAAGCACTGAATCAGGAACCTGCTCATTATGTCTCTTTTTGGCTTGGTCAGAATTATTCTCATCGGACTTATTTTCTATGGAGTACTTATTGGACTTTTCTTTAGATTTATAAAGAAGATGACCCCTCTTCAGGGTTTTTATTACAGGGGGAGGCAGACTGAAAAGCCATCATTTCCATTCTATTGGCATTTTTTTTTTTTTTTTTAAACTGTTTTAGAACAAAATTTAGAGCAAATCTCACAGTTATGGACTAGACCCAAACAACTTAGATTGTGGCCATCTGCCTTGGCCACTATTTTAACACACAATGCAATTTTTAAAATCAATAGGTCCAGTTTTCTTTTTAGGTCTGACATGCCAATTCGTCAGAAGAACTCAGAATTATATTCCCAAAAGGGAAAATAAATAGATATAAATAGAAATCGGCTGGTTCCCAAATGCTATGGAGCTGTGTATAAACGGTTGCAAAAGTGCTAAAAATAAAAAGTCTGTAGTTTAAAAATCACAGTTCTAATGAAAAATAGGGAACTGCAAATAAAATTAAAGAAAACGTGCTTCATTTAGTTCAAAAGTGCTAAAATTTTACCTCAGAAAAGGTGAGGGAACCGCAGTAGGAATCGCTGGGGTACGGAGAATTTGTGGTTCCTGGGAACCATAAAAAAAAAAAAAAAAAAAACACACTAAAATAAAGAAAAATTCCTCAAAAAACACTAAAGGCAGCACTAAAATAAATATTTTACTGACTTATAAAGAAATAAACTTCAAGCAAAGTTGTAAAGAGAGGACTCCGGGGTAGTGTTGTCCAGTCAGCAGAGAAATTAATTTGACTGACCACCCACTCTAGCTACAGGCAGCACTTCCTCTTGTGCCCTCTGATTGGCTGATGCCAAAAATCATTAGCATCGACTCCACCTCCAGGGCAGCTGAACCCAGCTGGTATACTGCACTTGTCAAGCATACTGACAAATTCCTGGGGTGAGAAATGATATTATTTATCCAACGGGTAAATAACACAGTTTATTTTTCACTTGCCTACATCACAATCAACTTGACTGACAGCCCATTCAGCCAATCCCACAATGAATCTGTCCTCAATTTTCCCACAGAACAGACACTGTACACACAGAACATACAATGGCCTGTGTTCAAATGTGCCATTAATTTTCATTCGTGAGGGAAAAGGACTTTAATAACTCACTCGTGACTTCGCCACTTGTGAGTTATGGTCCCACCCCCTCACTCATGGAAATAAATGGCATATTTGAACACAGGCCATTATATATATCCTCTATTTCACTTACACCACCATTTATTTAACTTAGAAAGTACAGTTACGTAAGAACTTACCGTAACCGTGAATCTTCAAGAGAGGTTCTTGTAGCAGGTAATCACCATGAAGACTGCGCCCCCTGCTATCAGGACCACACAGAAACCTTTGTTAGCAATGTCTGGTGGGGGACCACCCACCTGACGTCACGTGACCAACGTCAGCGTGACACTATATAGTGGGCGGTCTCCACGTCTGCCTTCCAGTTCTCCCACCGGAGACCTCCAGAAAGAGTGACAGGAGAACAGAAAGGAAAAGGAGGCTCCTGGAGCCAAAAGAAAGGCCTACGGAAGAAGAGCAGCAGAAGATGGGGGGAAGGAGGGAGGGGGAAAAGGTTACCTACTGCAACAGCCTCTTTCGAAGATCTACTGTTATGATAAGCTCTTACATAACTGTACTATCTTACTTCGAGAGGGCTCTTGCAGTAGGTAATCACCTTGAGAACAGAGTCCCAAGCAGTGTACAGCAGACAAGTCTGAGGCAAGAAAAGCCTGCAGGAAGCAGGTATTTAAGAAAGAAGGCCCTGTAGGACAGCCAGCCCAGCGCCTACAGGCATTATCCAGACTGTAGTGTTTAGTGAAAATATGGACAGAACTCCAAGTCACTGCCATGCAAATGCCAGTGGCAGACACATTCCGCGAAAACAAGCAGTTGAAGCAGCCACTCCCCTGGTGGAATGCCCCTCAACATTCCCAGGGAGGTTCTTACCATACTTCTAGTAACAGAAAACAATGCAGTTTGCTAACCATTTGGATAAACACTGTTTAGAAACAGCCATGCCCTCCCTCTGGGGCACGAAAGAAACATAAAGCTGATCCAATTTCCGAACAGGCTTGATACGGTTAGTGCAGTAACGTAAAATTCTGTGAACATCTAAGGTGTACAGAATAGCCTCCCCTTGATTGGAGTATTCAGGGTAATACACTGACAGTTGAATAGACTGATTCAACTTAAATTCAGAAACCCCTTTCGGTACAAGTTGAAGATTTGCACGCAGAGCCAGACGGTCTTTGTGGAAAATCAAATAGGGCTCCTTACACATCAGGGCCTGAAGCTCAGAAATCCTTTGAGCAGAAGTAACTGCAACTAAGATGAGTGCTTTCCAGGACAAGTAGCACATATCACGACTACTAGCCCTTTCAAAGGGAGGCGAAGTAAGTTTCTCTAGAACAAAATTCAGATTCCAATGTGGTACAGGACTGCACACCGGGGGTTTCAGGTGGAGGATGCCTTTCAAAAAGGTTTTGGAGACCTCCAGCTGAGCCACAGCTTTGCCTTCCACCAAGGTGTGGTAATGCAGAGATAGCAGACAGGCGAACCTTCTGCAATGAGTAACTTAAGCCCAGGCCGTAAAGATGAAGTAAGTACTCCATAACCTGGGGGACAGGGCACGAGAAAGAGTCCCACCCCTTGGAAGTGACCCAAATGAGAAATGTTTGCACTTTGTAGCATAAATCGTCCTCATGGAAGGCTTTCTTGCCTCCACGAGGACCTGAGCCACTCCAGAGGAGACTCCGAAGCATGAGGCCGCTATGTCAGCAGGTGCCACCCGTACAGGTGAAGGGACTTCAACCCTGGATGGACCAGTGTGCCCCTCTCCCAAGTCAGTAGATCGTGGCAGGGGAACCAGAAGCTCCACTGCAAGCAGCTGAAGAAGTGGAAACCATATTTGGTGAGGCCAGTATGGGGCGATCAGAATCATGTGAGCCACTTCTGCTTGCAGCTTGAGCAGCACACTATGCAGAACTGGAAAAAGAGGGAAGGTGTACAAACCCACCCCCCATCCAGCAGAGAAAGCGCATCTCACCAGAAAGCACCATGCCTGGGAGCGAGCGAGCAAACAGTTTGGCACTGTATGGGGAGGCAAACGGATCTAGGTCTTCAACCACTGCCTGCTTGAGCTCCCATTCATGGGCTCTTACTCTGGTGCAGCTGAGACTGTCCGCTAGGATGTTTTGCATGCCCGGAACATGAGCCACTGTGAGGTGAATCCAATTCAGAACTGACCAATTCCACACCCACACTGCCTCTCTGCAGAGAGGATACGAGCGAGTGCCCCCCCAATCTGTTGAGATACCAGACTACACACGTTGTCCAACTGAACTAACAGTGGGCCCTGGCAGAGCAAGTGCTGGAAGGCCTGAAGAGCATACAGCACTGCTCTCATCTCCAGCATGTTTATGTGTAGGGAGAGTTCCGAGTGGGATCACAGCACCTGTGTTCTGTGACTCTCCAGATGAGCTACCCAGCCTGTCCCTGAAGCATCTAAAGTTAGGGAGTGGATAGTGCAAGGGGACTGAATGGGTACCCCTTGGTAAGATTGCTGAGATGTTGCCACCACAGGAGATCCTGCTGCATTGAACTGGAGACCACGACCTGAGGTCTAGGTCATCCGACCTCTGATCCCACAGTACTCTGAGTGTCCACTGCAAGATATGCATGTGGAGTCTGGCCAGTGGGGATAGCTGCTGCCATAAGGCCAAGGAGCTTGAGAACTGACCTGGCTGAAAACCACCTGCTGGAGGCTATCATACAAGCCTGCTTCTGCAAGGTTTCCGCCCTGTCCCGAGGGAGGAAAGCTATACCCTGGGCCGTATCCAGCACTGCTCCAATGAACTGGAGATGCTGGGAAGGAGCAAGGTGGGACTTGGGGTAGCTGACAGTAATCCCCACTTGTGCAAAGAGGTCCAGGGTAGCAGAAAGGGAAAGCTCCAGCTGTTCCCTCGATGGGGCTGACAGAAACCAGTCATCGAGGTAGGAAAACACAGTGTCCCCAGTGTCACACAGCCGCCGTTACTACCGCAAGGCACTTGGTAAAAGCCCAAGGTGCTGAGGACGGTAATGCTCCCCCTGGAAGAAAAACCTGAGGTAACAGCGGTGGGCTGGAAACACTGGGATATGCAGGTACGTACCCTGCATGTCCATGGCACAGAGCCACTTTCCCTGGTGCAGGAGGGGCAGCTGACCTGGGAGAGTCAGCATTCAAAACCATTTGTACTGGATGTACTGGTTTAGAGAGCAGAGGTCCAGAATTGTACATAGATCTCCAGTTTCCTTTGGAACCAGGAAGAAACGAGAATAATACTCCTTTCCTACCTGGTTTGTGGGAACGGGCTCTATGGTCTGTTTTCACAGAATAGCCTCTGTTTTCTCCCTTATGAGGGGGATGTGCACCTTAGGGTAATGGAACACCCCCAGAGGCCTGTTTGGAAGTGTCTCCAGGAGTTCTAATGTGTGGCCTTGTCTCACCAGCTGTAGGATCCAGGCATCTGAAGTGACTGCCTCCCACCCCTGCAAGTGACTGATAAACCTTCACCCACCAGCTCTCCCCGAGGGGGGGGGGGCGCCAGTCAAGAGGCGGAGGGAGGGATGGGGAGAGCCATGCCGGAGACTCTTTGAGCTTTGGCTGGAGGGGCGGCTGCTGCTGAAGGACCCCAATATTTTGCTCAACATCTGGCTGTCTGCTGTTGCTTCATCTGCAGCTTAGCCTGACAACAAAAAGGTTGTTTGGCTTTAAGTCTAGAGTGGTACATAGTGTGTGTAGACCATAAGGTCCTGTCCCTGTCTTGAAGGCTGGTGATAATGTCCTGGGCATTGCCTCAGAAGAGGACAGAATCCCTAAAGGGAGTATCTTGGATTATTGCCTGGACATCAGGTGCCAAGCCAGACACCCTTAGCCAGGAATATCTCCTTTGGCACACCGCTGTAGCAGTGTCCCTGGCCGAGGAGTCCATGGCATTATAAGTGGCCCTCAGTGAGTGACAACAGGCAACCTTGGTGAACCTAATGGTGTCTGCCAAGACAGATTTGGACTCAGGAGCCTGGCATAGCCTCAACGACAGATTCCAGCTGACAGAAAAGAGACTTCTGGTGGACCAGCATGTGTGCCATGTAGTTTAAGGCGCACGTGGCCAAAGTGGAGGAAGAACAGAATTTCCTCCCAAACTGATCCAGCTGCTTCGACTCCTTATCAGGAGGGGAGGTGCCCAAGTGTCTCGGCTTAGTGGATCTGACATGAAGCGCCGTAATAGCTACAGAGTTCGCCTTGGGGTGGACACTAAGGTGATCCTTACCCTCTGGTGTCCTGTACGTCCATGTCAGCCTTTTTGGCTACTGTCGATATAGAAGATGGCATAATCCAAATGGTAGAGAACCAGATTTTCATGTGGCTCTAATCAGGGAGATGTAAGGACAGGTGCTGCTTCCTGGATGTCCAGGTGCTCAGCCAGTCTTTGATGCTTAGGAACCTGAGAATCAGACTTCCACTTGTAGACCTCCACAATATTTTTCAGGAGGTCTATAAAAGAAGGGTCCTCGTGAGGGTATTTAGGGGACTCTTTAGGCTTTGGTTCCTCTGTGGCAGGAGTTTCAAACCCCTAAACCGCAGAGGAAGAAGAGTTTGAATCTGAGCCGAGATCTGAGGATTCTGAAGATCAGTCAGCAGGATGAGAGGCCTCCAGAGAGCTAGGATGGGCTTTGTCCATCGTCAGCCTATCCGAAGGCTCTTTCGTCAGGCCTGAAGCAGGTCTGGCATCGGGGTGGACCTGGGAGTCTGGTCCGACAGAACCTGGATAACATCTCTCAGGTGGGGGGTGCTGGCTATTCAGCTCCAAGACGAGCTAGAGAAACCAAGTGTCGGGTATCCTGGCATATGGTACATATGCACTGCGTAACCCGGTATAGAGGAAGCGGGCATATACCTCGGCATCTGACAGCCTGACGGTGGGTAGTCAAGGAAAGTAGGTTGATGTATAATGTGGTGTCAGGTGACCTGAAGGAAGATAACCTGACTGGGGCCCGGACAGCGGTGCCGTGGGACCTGAAGGAGGACCCTGAGGAGGCCTGAAACCTGATCCAGAGGGACCCGGGAAAACAGGGTCGGATGCAGAACTAGCAGGAATCTAGCCCAGTGTCTGCACTGGCGTCCCCACCAGAGGATCCCACGTCAGGTCTGGAGGTGAACTAGGAAAGGTGCCACCTGTCAGACGACCCCCCATCCTCTGCACCTCGCTGATCTGGGGAGGGCGAAGGAGGCTATTTCAAAGGAGTGGAGGGGAGTGATCCAGTGGGGAGACCCAACCGGTGAAGGCTGTGATAAATCCGGCAAGTAGACTCTTGTCTGGCTGGACATAGTTGGGACCCGTGCCGGATCCAGACGTGAGCCGATTGGTTGGGCGGGTGTTGGGTGGTCTGATGACTGGCTTATCGACCGTGGTCAGGCAGGCACCAGAGACTCTGGTGCCTGACCCAACAGCCTGGGCTGGCACTTGTCAGAGGACCAGATGAGCGATTTATCGGTCCTGCCACACTGCTTAGACCCTCTGGTAGAAAGTGACTTGAGAGCAGCGGAAGCCTCGGACTCTGCGGTCACTGTAACTAGTGGTGGCGGGGGACCCAAGAGCTGCTTCTGGGAGGGCGGGACAGGCTTGGAGGCAGCAGCTGACTTCCCGGTGGAAAAGGGCCGCTGGTCAACCGGGGGGCCCAAGGGCGGCCGTAGGTGAGAGGGGGACCTATCCTGACCCCAGTGCTTCTCTTTATCCCTTTTTTCCTTGTGCTTGTGGAAGTCCATAGGAAGAGGAAGCGCTTCTAAGGTTCTGGAGCTCTTTTTCCAACATGGTCATCTTCTTTTTTAATAAATGGGCCTTGAGGGCCTGCTGTCGACGCTTCCATGTGGCCTGGTTGAAGCTGGAACAGGCTTCACAGTCCTCAACCTTGTGCTCTGAGCCTAAGCAGAAGAGGCAGAGTAAGTGAGACTCTTTGTGTGGTAGCTGCGTGCTGCAAGAATCACACTTATTTTTATGTCACTTGATGGAAGATGGCAAAGACATGCACAAATTACGATTTTTAACACTAAAAGAAAAAACGGATATCATCTGAAAAAAGGTGGTCGAACTGCAGTGATGATCTCCACGAGGTCCAACGTGCTCACGTCGACGGTGGGAAAGAACTGGAAGACGGGCATGGGGTCTGCCCACTATATAGGGTCACGCGGCCATCACATGACATCGGGTGGGCAGTCCCCTGCCAGACATTGCTAGCAAAGGTGTCAGTGTGGTCCTGGCGCCAGGGGGCGCAGTCCTCAAGGGGATTACCTAATGCAAGAGCCCTCTCGAAGTAAGATTACAACTCAACTTAAAACATGTTAGTTCAATTTATAATCTGGAAATGGAACACAGAGAACAATGGGCCAGATAGGGAACTTAGAATGGAACGATGGGCAGTTTTAAGCTAAAACAAGGTAAAAAAACACCAGTAAAAACACTACAAATGGTGTGGTATTTATCAAACACACAATGCACTGCAGTAGAACACATTTATCTCCACACCCGAGCGGTAAGACCTTTATAACAAACTCGTGGCTTCGCCACTCCTGAGTTATGGGTCTCACCACTCACTAGTGGAGATAGATATGTTATTCCACTGCAGTCCATTATGTATTCCCTATATTTTTTCCAGGAAAACTTTATTGCTGTAAAAACCTGTGTGTGGTGACTAACAAATACTGCTGCTTTAAATAGTTAAAACTAACACAACAGGCATTACCATAAGGTAATAAACCATGTTATGAGCAGAGCAGAGCATTAGGAGGCAAAACCAAGGGTGCATAACATTCTGATTGGTCATTTACTTCAGAGTAATGTTCTGCACCATTGAGTCTTGTTTCTATTACAAATCGGATAGGAAGTGCTGTACATAAAATGAGGATTTTATATTAAAAAAAAAAAAAAAAATTTATTTTCCTCCCTTATATACTCTAGCAATAACAGACTAGTGGCAGGAGATTCCTAGCCAACAACCACATTTAGGAGTTCAGCTGCCTCGGTGCTTATGTTTTTCTAGATTATTTACCAAGTAAATCCACCCTTATAAAGAAATTACATCAGATTTATAATTTCCTTTTCTGTTAGTTCCAACATTGTCACTGGGCTAGTCATTTACTGCGGTCTGTCTGGCATCCCTAGAGACAGACAACCTCACCATAGCTGTGACACCATCATGGAACCTAGACTCCTCCTCTTCACAATGACAGCGACCGTTTGGAACCCTTAGCTGTAATTCCCTCAGAGCTGTTGAGGATTTAATCCTCAAAATTTAGCAATCACATTCATTAAAAATATAATACAGTCAATGGTCTGACCTTGAGGAGGCGCATCATAGTAGAAATCCTGGCTCCAATTCTCTAAGACTACAGATAGGAACGAGGTACTGTCGATCAGAGGCTGCTCAACACTACACAACACTGCCTTACAATGAACTGCTCAAATAGCAATACTGTAACATATGTAAATCCATACAAGAGAATTTCTGCATGTTGAAACAAGAAGGCCAAACCAACTTAGTGCCCGAATCAAATCACATTAAACCATGAAATAAAAAGCAACAAGCATTTGTCAATGCAGAATGTTGTCTTGCTGGCATTGGTAGTGCAGGAGTTGGAGAGATGCATAATAGGAATGGCAGTGAAGTACTGAACCGACGCCAACCCAACCCCACCATAAAGAGACTGACAGGCAATGGGGTGTGCCTTTAGGTCATTGGCCATAACGCTCATGCCACTTCACCTCACCCTACCCTGCGGACACCAAGTGTCGCGGTGTGCCTTGGGGTTCGGGCCTTACGTTCACTCCATTCCATAAGGAAATACGCTGAGATGGATGCAGTATAGGAGAATGGGGTGAACTTTGGGGCCAAAAAGTCCAAGGCAAACCTCAATGCCTGTCACTGGCTGCAGGTTGGGGGTGAAATGGCGTGAGCATTATAGCCGACAATCCCAAGTCACATCCCTGAAGCCTGTCAGTTTCTACAGCGTGGGATGTTATGGTTGAAAACTCTAATGTCCCGGGCGTTTGTTGGTATTTTCACTCCAAATTTTCAACATGGGCTTTTTGTGACCCCACTTCATGAACAGTGGCACTATCAGTTCATTAGCCGAAATGTGATTTTGCACAGTGACTGTGCCATTTTGCATCACAGGTACGAAAATGCATTTCAAGCAGGATGTGTAAAATGACAGCTGTACTGTTCATGAGGAGGTGTAAACAAAATGGCAATGTTGAAAATCTGGAGTGAAAATATGAAAAATTGGTGAAGTCACGAGCGTGCGTAGAAACTGCAACGCACGCAACTCAAATTATTTTGGGGATTTATTTAACCAAATTTTCAACATAGGCATTTTGGGACCTCCACTCAAACAGTGGCACTATGATTTTGTTAATCTGTCCCGAAAGTTGATTTCCAACAGCGACCGTGCCACTGTGCGCTAGATGTGCAAAAACACATTTCGGGCAGGATGTGAAAAATGACAGCAGTACTGTTCATAAGGAGGTATGAAAAAAATGGCAGTGTTAAAAATCTGGCTTGAAAATATTGCATGCTTGCGAAGTTACAAGGGTGCGTGGAACCGCGAACGATGCTTGTAACACAAGTCATTTTGCGAAGTTATCACTAAATTTTCAACATATGTATTTTAGGACCCCTGCTCATGAAGAGGTGTCACTGTCATTTTGTCAAACTGTCCCGAAAACTGATTTCGCACAGTGACCATGGTATTCTGCGCCAGAAGTGAGAAAACACATTTTGGCCAGGATATGTAAAATGACAGCTGTACTATTCATAAGGAGGTGTGAAAAATAGCAATGTTGAAAATCTGGAGTGAAAATATTAAAAATTGTTGAAGTTATGGCGTGGCGTGGAAACTGTGCAACGCGACTCATAACAGTGCATTTTTTGAATTTTTTTCATATTTGCAACATAGGTTGGGATTCCCACCGCATGAACAGTGGCACTGTCGCTTGTTAATCGGGTCCTGAAAGGTGATTCTGCTCAGCAACCATGAAATCACCTTTCGAGACCGAATAATGAGATGACAGTGCATGTGTTCATGAGGTGGGGTCCCAAGAATCCCATGTTGAAAATTTGGAGCCAAAATTAAAATAAATAAATAAATAAAAAATGGCTGAGATATCCACCTAAATTGAAACCCCCCACTGATGCTTTTACAGAGCTTACTGGCATTTCTTCATTTTGCAGTTTGGCTTTGAAGAGTACAGACGTGTTCCCTCTCCACTGAAGATCGCAATGCCAGACCTCTGGAGGCAAGTATGGGGTGAGGATGTGTGTGGGAAGGGGGTGTGTGTGGGGAGGTGGGGTGCGCAGAGTGTGGATGCGGGTTGGGGAAGGGGTCGCCACGGACGAGGGACCATTTTCTTTTTTTCAGATTAAAAAAGAGATGCACAACACAGGATGGTTTCGTGGGCACACTGGGGAGGGCTTCCAGTGTGCCACACAATGTGGGCAGGGGGGAAGAACATGCCAACACGGTCAGTTTTGTGTGAATGGCTGCACACTGGGGTGGGCTCCCACTCTACCACACAATGTGGGTGGGGTGGGAGACATGCCGACATGGGGATTGCACCCCCGATGTCGGCTTTGTTTGGGGATTGTGTGCCACCGCCATGTTTATCAAAATGTTTCACCAGGAAAGGCACGTAGAGGAGGCGTGTCAATCTCTGCCACTGCATGACGAGCTTGTCTCTGATTGCAGCGGCAGATTTCTTTCTAGTTGGTGGCACTTTACATAATTTCTGCATCAGTGCTAGCATGCTGGCTAACTGGGGAATGAGGGAAGCAGCTACTAAAGCGTGTCCTGCATTCACCAACAGTGATATACCTCTCACTGTGATACTACTGCAAATTTTGCTTGCACACACGTAAAACAACATAAAAATAAATGAGCTAACTGAAATCTGGCTGGAGAATATTCTAATTCATGGGAGGGTCACAGTGACAATGTTGGAATTATAAGAAAAATTACTTCCAGTAGATCGGATAGATTTTCTTTTGTCTTCGTCATTCCACACTGTCACTGGGCTATTCATTCATTGCAGAGACTTAATTAGTAGCGCCCAGAAACTCATAAGACAGGAGAGAATAT
Organism: Neoceratodus forsteri; assembly: GCA_016271365.2. NCBI lineage: Eukaryota > Metazoa > Chordata > Ceratodontiformes > Ceratodontidae > Neoceratodus > Neoceratodus forsteri. The sequence goes on along the minus strand of CM057456.1, from coordinate 416,900,632 downwards.
TCTTCTAATACTTCCCTGTATATCTCTTCACTATTGCCTGCAGCACCTTTTGGCCTTAAGTTCACAAGAAGACCCAAGTACTTGCTCTGTACAGGTCAGACATTAAGGCTTCTTCTCTTCCTCCTGCGCAGGAGACCACCATGGCCATGGTCTAATATGCCTTAAGCAGCTCCAGTGGCTGTAGCTCTGCCACAACACAAGCCTCTGCAATGCATGACTTTACCCATCTAGCCAAAGTTGCCTTGGAAGCTTGCTTTGCAGTGCCAACCAGCACAAAAGACCAATTTCAGAGAGGACTGCATTTGTGTGAGGTATCTCTTGATCGCTCAGCACACAAATGCAGATGCTTTTCATATTATTGATGGGCTTTGGGCAAAAGGAATATTAACCTCAGTTTACATGAAATGCTGTCAGAACATTTGAAAGGAAGGCACCAAGAATAGCACTGTCTTAACCAGACAGAACATCAGGTAAGGTTCCTTGCACAACAGTACTTGCAGCTCTACAACTCATCTTGCTGAGCAGATGGCGACTAGAAAACAGGTCTAAGAAAGGACCTGTGATGAAAGCTCAAATGGTGGTGCAACAAGTGCGCTGGGAATAGGGGTGTCACAATGTCAAATTTTTAGTGTCACAATGTTTGAGTTAAAAAAAAAAAAATACATGATAATCTGCAGCATTTCTGATTTTAGGAAAAACAGACAGGGACATGCTGCCGGAGCAGAAAATTAAGATGCTTTAAAATGATATATGGTTCACTACCCCATACAGAACCTCCCATAGACACAAAAGCACTTATCACCTCTCCACCTGTCGTCACTGCGCTATTCTTTACTATAATGTATTTGTTGCCCACCTCTACAGAAACTGTATGGTGTATTCATAACCCCGTATTATTTGTACTACTCTCAGCGCATCAGCGGACCTTACATGTACTGATCTGTACTGCTGTATCTTGTAACATACGCACTGCACTGTACTATGACTGTACCAACTAATACTATGTACCTCCTGCCCTCTTGCACAAAAATTAGAAAATTGTATACTGTCTTAGTAACCCTGTACGATCTGTAGGACACTGTGATACCTGTCTGTATCTTCAAACCTTATGTAACAATCCCCAGGTCGCCCCTGAAAAAGGGACCTTCGGGACCCAGCGGGCCTACCCGGTTAACAAAATTTAATAAATTTAATAAATAATAAATAAATATTATGCTAAATGATAATCTCAATAGAGTTTTTTTTCACAGTGATAAATTATTGTCAGTGATAATTATCGTAATGTTGTCATACTGTGCTATTGTGAAATCCCTAGTTGAGTTCACTGAGATTCCCACGAGGGGAAAAAAAAATAAAAAATCTGTGACCTATAGACTGGTCTGGTTCTGTTGATGCTCTGAAGAACCAGTTCATGACACAGTATGAATCCAATGAGGCACCTTCACATGGCTCAAGCAATGTTCCAAGTGCTGAGACCTGAACTCAGAAAGTACTTAGTGACAGCCCTTTGTCCATACCAGCTTGAAGAAAGTCTTAAGACTTGGGCAACAGAGGCCCTTCTTGGCAGGATCCCCGAATATTATACCCAATCTGCCAAAGTTAACCAGATCCTATCCCATGCTGTGGATGACATCAGTTTCCTGAAGGACATAAAGGTGTCCACATCCCTCTCAGAGTATCCTAACCCGAGAAGCCTCCTCCTCCTCCTCTCGGAACCAAGCTACCAGCTGGAACTAAGCTCAGTTTGGGTGGAAAAATGGGCCCCGATTTAGCTGGTTGCATTGTAAAGTAAGTTTGCATGGCTCCAGAACTACTAGACTGATTAGACTGGAGAATGATGACATTCTTGGCCACTCCAGAGCACTGGGGACGAACCATTAATGGCATGCCCAACATGTTTCCCTATAATTTTTAAACTCTTCATAATATTTTACATTTACAGATAATCATGCTTTATACAAATGTAACTGATAGTTCTCATACAGAATAACAAAAATAAAATAGCTGTACATATCAAAAAAAGTCCTTAAAGTTTAATAGGATCCAGATCTAATAATAAATCTAGGAACCATATTTAGTAACAAAGAAATCTAGACCAAAGTGTTATCTAAATATTATCCAAGCAAACTGCAAATAACAAAGTACAATTACCTCGCCTCTTTCAGTATTTGTTAAATTTACTTTTATTTTTTTTTTATTTTTTATTTATTTATTTTAATCAGGAGGTTCACAAGCTTAAAGATTTATGAACATCTGAAGAAAAAAGAAAATTCTTCCTTTTCTCTGAGGCCGACTTCTTAAACCGGTCAGTGCAAATGACTTTTAATAATTAATTTATTATAACTCAGTAGATAGACTGTTTCCCAGTTCCAAATTCCAGCTGTATTACGTTATTTCCTACAAGAATTCAAATAGAGTGGTTAGCATTTTAATTTCTTCTTTCTTGCTGTTCCTTCTCCAATTTGTTTGGCAAAATGTTCACTTTTAGTTGCTGTGGGTCAAAAGAGTTGTTTAATTTCCAAATGTGAGCAGGTATTTAGCAGGAAAGGGTAGTTTATAAAAAAAGGCCCTCAATCAGGTCACCTGTGTATACCAATTATGTTCTTCTTTGCTGGGTATCAAATGCAATGTCCAGGTATACTGTATGTGGCATGGTGTGTTTTTAAATCGCAATGCTCACATTCTCCTGTGTACAAAATAAGTTCAGTGTCAAACACATTTTAAAAAAAAATCAATAAAAAAAAAAAAGTATAATTATGGCTCTGGGACACGGAATGTCCTGGAAAGCATTAGCTTGGTCTGAAATTTGTGCTGAATCAGAGATGGAATGACTTAAATTTTCTTGATTTATTCCAACTGCAAGCTTCTGTTGGTTTTAATTAAAGTTGCAAAACAGTATAGCTGCTTTAGCATATCATGAACTGAAGCATAACTTATCATAGGAGTTTGGGACCCCCACCAATCTTGCATTCCTCAGGTGTAAAACATTTCAAGAGTTTCAACTTTTCTCTTTTGAGTTATTATTGTGGTAACATGTAGCTTGACAATGTCTCCACAGCAAGTAGTTTTTGTTGGTTGTTACAGTTACTTTCATCAAGTCAGCCTGAGTCTTGAGTTTTAACTTCTGTTTTCAAACTTTGATCTCGGAATCAAAAGATTCAGTTTTACTATTCAGCAAATCAAATTTTTTAGCAAATCCCTAAAGGAACCGAAAAAGATCAACAAATGTAGAAGATCCCTCTTTAAGGGTTTTAAACTCCCGGGCTACAGGAGTATATCTGAGGTAGTCAGGAGACTGAAAGATTTTTCTGCCAGCGATGAATCAGCCATTCTTGCACTTAAGACATAAATGCTAGTGGTCAAACCCAGATTATGCAGTAGGAGAGGGAGTGTCTTCATTGGTCACCGTTAATGCCTTCAGGACCTCCTGAGGCGACAGGCAAGCTCCCACACCAGTTGGTATTTGTTCAAAGGCAGTCTCTTTGCTCAGATCAAGACAAGCTCAGATAACAATCAATCGATCCTTTAGATATTAGTGTTTTGAGGACAGATGAGGAGAATTCTTTTTCATGATTTTGTTGAGTTTATTTTTTTTACTCAATTTTTCTTTTTCAGGACTGTTATTATACCCAGACAATCATGTACATTTGATCGTGTGTGTGTGTGTGTGTATATATATCTATATATATAGATAGATATATATATATAATATATATATATATATATATATATATATATATATATATATATATATATATATATATATATATATATATATATATATATATATATATATATATATATATATACACACACACACACACACACAGCAGAAAATGATAGAAATGTAAAGATCCAGAGCGCATCATGCAATCTTTTATGGTTTAACTAATAGCAAGTTTCGTAACTAAATTTCTTTCTATAAGGTGAAAAGGAAGGGTCAGGTCTCATTCCTTCAGGCTAGCCTAAAGGGTCCTTGGATCTATCCCCATGGTTAATCTGCCAAGAAGGAACAGGGGATTGTACTATGATGGCAAGACAACCGGGGCCACTCTATATTCCCATCTCCACACTCCTCACAGTATGAAGGTGGGTCTATGATGAGATTCGTAAAGAAACCACATGGTCCATCTGTTCATTAATAATGGGGTGGTGATATGCAGGAAAGCGGTCACTGTTTCCATTTTATATACATCATAGATTGTATCTTTCCACTTTTCAAGGGATGGGGCTATGGGCTGTAGCCAAAGACGGGTTATAACTTTCTTTGCTGCCATGAGTAGAATACTTAATAAATATAGCTGGTGTTTCTGTTTAAATGTGGTAGGAAGACGAACAGTTTGGTCCTTTAAATCCAGGTTAAAGCAATGATTGATAGGTAAGGATGTTTGCACATATTTTGCATAGTTTTATAGTGATTTGTATTTATTGTATATTTGTATTTTCCTTTGTATTTATTGTATGTTGTATTCCTTGTATCTGTCTTATGTTATTGTTTAAACTTGTCGTTGGTGAAAATGGGCAGACTTGCTCATCCAGCTTACAAGTATAAAGAATAAAAATAAAATGAAAGAATAGTATAGCTAGCTCAGGTGTCAAAATTCCCAGTAAAGGGAATAACTCTGAGAGGGTGGAACCCACACCTCTCCAAAAAGGATCAAGAATGGGGCAAAATCAAAAAAGATGTGGGTGGGTTGCCATATCGCACCCACATTGTCTCTAGCATGAGGTGTCGCCAGTGGTGAAGAATTTGGCTGTGATCTGTGGGGTACAGAAACAGTGAGTTGCTACTTTCTAACTGAACTCTCTCCAGCTATAGGATCATGTTACTTTATGCTCTTTGCCAGATTTTAGTCCAGTCCTCTGGAGTGAGGTACCATGTCTGCCTCCCAGGTGGTCTGGGTACCCTCCATCAATGATGTTGGAGAGGAGAGAATAGCTTTATTTATCCAGGAAATCAGGTGATGTGGGGTTTGCTCTCCCAAAAGCTGGGCCACGACGACAAACAGTGGAGGGATAATTCGGGCGGACAGGTCCAAGCAGAGTTTGTCTGACATGTAATGTCGAATTTGGAGATATTTGTTAAAGTCTCTGTAGGGCAGTGCAAATTCAGCTTGTAGTGGAGAGAAAGATTTGAAAATACCATTCACATAGAATTGGTGTGTATATATCAGACCTCTCCTGAGCCAGTTATGGAATCCAGAGTCAAGCCTGGCTGGAATGAACTCAGGATCCCTATCCTTGTTGCTCCTATTCTGTTTAATGGGTGGCTCAAAAATTCTCTCCAAAACCGAAGGAGAGAACCTGTGAAAAGAGACTGTGTTCTCACTGGGGCACCGCGGCTAGCCTGAAACACTTGTGAGAAGACCAAAGTTAATTCGGAGGACTCTCTCTCCACCTGCAGCCACTGAGGAGAGGGCTCAAAGTTTCAGCCAATAAGAGAAATGTAACAATACCACCACCAGAGAATAATTATTTAAGTTAGGGAGAGCAAGTCCTCCCTGCTACTTTGGAAGTTATAATTTTTTGAAAGTTATCTGTGGCCTGTCCCCGTGCCATAAATGAGGAAATGAACTCATTCCATTTTTGAATTATTCGTCTGGGGGAGGTAATGGAATGTTTTGTAATAAGTAAAAGAATTTGGGGCAAAATGTTCATCTGGACTGATTGTGTTCTAGAAACTAAAGAAATCGGGAGGTGTTTCCATCTCTACAGGTCCTCTTTAGTTTGACTGAAAGAGAGTCATAGTGTAGTGAAAACACCCTAGTAGGATCCGCCGTAATATCGATACATAAATATGTGGTTTATCCCATCTGTATGGGTACTTTTGTTTTTCTAACTCTGTTAAGGGATCGTGGACCATTATAACTTCAATTTTGTTTTGATTCATCTTATATCCAGCGAGTTGCTCGATTTGGGTAAGCAACTCTGCTAAATCCACCCGAGACTCCCCAGGTTTAGTAATGTATAAAAGAAAGCTGTCTGCACAATATGCAAGTTTATAATGGGTGCCTCCAATTATGTAACCCCTTATTCCTTCCGCCTGTCTGAGGTATTGAGCTTTTGGCTCAACATATAGGGTGAAAAGGTACGGTGAGAGGGGGCAGCCCTGACGGGTGCCTCAAGTTAAAGGAAATCCAGTGGAGTGGGATCCACTGATCTTGACCGTGGACTCTGGACTAGTGTATATTCCCTTAATATTGTTAAGAAATTCTTTCAGGAAGCTGAACTTCTCCAGGGCAGCTTGTAGAAAAGTCCAGGAGACACAGTCAAAAGCTTTTTGTGCATCTAAGCTTAATATTAAAAGAGGGGACTTCGTAGCATGATTGATTATGTATAAGGTCCGCTAATATTATCTGTTTGCCTGGTTTTAATAAAACCCAATTGATCAGGGGGAATGAGAAAGGGTAAAATATTGTCCAGTCTGTGGGCCAATATGCTGGTACAGTATATATCTAATAATCTTGACTTAGCACCGAGATGGACCTGTAAGAGTCACATGTCTGAGGTGATTTGCTGGGTTTTAAAATAGCAGAGATAGAGGCTTGTCTCCATCAGATGGGGATGTGGCTTTTTTTTTTTTTTTTTTTTTAAACAGGTGCGACCTGGGAGCACAAGGGAAGTAAGTGACTTGCTCAGGGTCACACAGTATGCAAGTGGGGGCTGTGGGATTCAAACCCAGGTCTCCAGGCTTCTGAGTGACTACTTTTTGAAGTTTCAAGGAGAAGATCCTTGATCCAATCATACGATGCCTTACAAAATTCGGTCCCAAAGCCATCTGGGCCCGGGCTTTTACCTGCTTTCAAATTCTTAATTGTGTTACTGAGCTCTACTGCTGTGATCGGACTAGTTAGTATTTCGACGTGCTGCTCCTTTAGGGAGGGGAGGTTAAGATTCTGAGTATAGCTCTACATAATATTGCCTAAATATCTCAAGGATTTGGGTTGTTGTATGGGCTTTTGATCAGTTTATTTTTATTCTTTCCTGACTAGGCATCCACATTTTCATACTAATTTAAGAAGGTGCAAGAGGTAATTTAATATAGGACAGGAGCTCTGTAGCTTGGAGTCCGACAGTCACCTTGTGGATGACCTCCAGACAGACAAATCTTTTGGATTACTTCCAGAAGTAGAGGAATGGAGGAAAAGAAGCTCTTTGAAAATCCCATGGAACTGGCACAGCATCCAGTGCTTTGGCTGCTAAGCACCTGGGATTTGGGAATCTATGCAGTGAATGTGGATGCAAAGAGATTTATGTTCATAGTCCTAAACCAGAGACACAGAAGTTGAAACACATCTTAAGTCTTGAAAAAATGCAGATCCAAGGGTGTCAAGGCCCCATGGATCACTAAGGAGATCAGGATGCAAATGTCCCTTCGAGACAAAGCCTGGTACACCTACAAAAATAGTGGAACTATCCCCGACTGGCAAACCTACAGACAACTCCGTAACAGTTGCAAAAACACACTCCAAAAAGCTTGATGCCTCCATTTTAAATCACTGCAATTAGAACACCTCAGTAATCCCAAGGATTTCTGGAGGCACATTAATTCGCTAGTAAAAGGTAGAACCGTGGTAATCCCTAGTAATATCACTGTCAACAGCTCGACCCTTGATGACTCTGCATCCATTACTGCCGGCTTTAATCACTTCTTTACTGACCTCCAAAAATACACCTCTCTCTTTCATAACTCTCCCTCCCATATGCCTGCTCCCTCAACTACCACAGGGGAACGTCCCGAGTTCCATCTAAAGTTAGCCACACTCAAAGAGGTGCAACAGCTTCTCTCCAACTTGAAACCTGAAAGCTCTCCAGGACATGACACACTAGAACCAACATTTCTCAAATTGGGTGCCCCTGCCCGCCTCGCCTGCTCGTAGACCTCTCTTCAACTTGGTCCTTTCTCTAACTTTGTTCCCAATAAATGGAAGGTGGTGGTAGTCGTCCAGTGCATAAGGGGGGCCCAAACTCCGCTGCAGACAACTACCGGCCCAATCTCTATCCTGTGTCCACTGGCCAAAATCCAAGAACGATAGTCTATAGCCACTCCAGGACTACCTTAACCTTCACAACATTCTTCCCTGATCAACATGGCTTTAGAAGGAAGCACAGTACTCTTACTGCCCTGTTAAAGGTTACATCCATATATTTCATGCCATGGACAAAGGCCTCACTACAAGCGCCATCTTTGTGGACTCACCAGCCATTCGACCCTAGTGAATCATGATCTCCTTCTCCACCAGCTTCTTCATATCGGTATGGACAACAGCGCCCTCCACTGGGTCAAAAGTTGAAGTTCCCAGACAGTGAAGTGGGATGGCTTTCTCTCTGACCTCCACCCAGTAACATACAGGGTACCACAAGGTTCCATCCTAGGCCCCATCCTATTCTCACGCTTCATTAATGAACTTCCTCAGCATTGTGGTGGTGCCTCTGTACATCTTTATGTGGATGACGCTATACTTTACCGCTCCTCCCGTCTCACTAACACTATTAACCGTGACCTTGCCTCTGACTTTGCTTCCCTAGAAAGCTGGTTCCTCCACATTCATCTTGTCCTTAATGCTAATAAAACCAAGTGTATGCTCTTCTCACTTCGTCCAATTCCAAATCTTCACCCCTCACCCCTTCACATCTCTACCCTAAAGGCTGAGACCCTGGAGATTGCTCACTCATTTAAATATCTGGGATTCACTTTGGATCCCATGCTCTCCTTCAGCTCCCATGCCTCAATCCTTACAAATCTCTCAATCAGAAACTAGGTCTCTCTACCGATTCGCCTGCTTCTCACATCTGCCAGAAAATTGCCTCCTTCTCCTCCCTTTACCTCTCCTAACGTACTGTGCTCCTGCTCTCTCTGCCAACTCTGCCACCATGTCCCTCCTCTCATAAGTTTACCATAGGATTGGAAGGTTTGCCCTGGGGTCAAATCCAGCTCGCACCACTGCGATGTCCTCTCCTCGCTGTGCTGGTTCCTACATTGATAAATTAAGGTACCTCCTTGAGCCTCATATTCAAGCTCATCCATGACTTTACACCTCTACCTTGTGCGTTCGTCGCCTCTGGCATGCACTCACGCACCCTTAAGCCTCACTTCCCCTCCTTGTCCTACCGACCACGCTTGGACCTCCAGGAGATCCTTCTCATTCGTTGCTTTCTTGGATTGGAACTCCCCGGACAAATTTTGTCCTGCTCCCTCTTACTCTGTTCCAATCCAAACTATCTGCCTCATTTTTCCCCTCTTCAACCTGTTCTTGCTTCTCCTAAACAGGTCCCACCTTCTCCCCCTCTCTCCCTAATGCACCTGATGTGCACTTTACTACTTAATATCGTGATGTAACTACTATCATGTGCCAACTGCCTAATCACTGTTTTATCTCTTACCCTGATGAACCTTGTTTAAGCCTTTAATCACTGCTTTGTCTTTTTTGTTTCCTCTAAATGTCAAATGTTACCTCTCTGTAAATTTGCACTATTAATGCCCAATTTATTACCACTCTTAATTTTGCTCTGCTACTGTATGTAATCCATACCCCGGTTGCCCCTGAAAAAGGGACTGTATTGTCTCAGTGGACTCACCCGGTCACCAAAACTCAAATAAATAACAATAAAAAAGTTAGAGACCATTCTCCTGGCTGGACTTACTGGCAGCCGAGCGAGTTTATTTCGTAGTTTAAATTCCCTGCCAAATGAATCACAATCAAGAGATTCCAGGTGGGCTCCGCCCAATAAAGAAAAAGCTTGTATACTCCGGTCAGTATCCTATAGGTTCTTGTGCCACCCTGCTAGTTTATGTATGTCACTGTCATCATATCGTTGGACCACATCTTGACCAATTTGACTGATTCAGTCCAGAAAGTGTAAGGGCTACCAATACAGCTGTTATTTATAATATTTTTCTCTAAAGCTTCTATTTTTCATGGGTCCATATTCCTTGAACTGGGATCTGGTCCAGCACAGGAACCCAGCCCGTAAGACTGTTATGTGCTGTCAGAATTCTCTGCAAGGGGAAGGATGGTGGGAACCCATCAATAGGTTCTGAGCATTCTCTCAGCACTCAAGAAAATGACAGATTTTGGTAACCAAATTGGCATTTGCTACTGCTTCGATGCCAGGAACCAGGGATTCAGCAGAAAAATCTTCTCTAGTGGCGCTATGATCAAAAGTTCATTCAGATACAGCTATTTATGTTGTCCCACCTGCTGGAGGAAGGCTACTATGGACTATCAGAATATTTAAGATAATATCAACACTATGTGTGTTCACAAAGAGTACAAACCTGGTTTTGAAATTGTTGGTTTTCAACTGCAAATCTTAAAAATGCTGCTGCATCAGACAGATCAGTACACGAAGATACATAGTTAAGAGGTCAACACATGCTAAAAGATGCCCTTTTTGGGTAACCCTTATCTCGGTGCTTATTTTGCTGAAGTTCTTTGCCTTTTTGACTTGAACAACTGCTGCTTCTTATCTAAATCATCCCATTATTTTTTCACAATTTCTGCAAACTACTCAAATTCAGGAAAGCATTTAGGAACATTCCCTGACGCTGACACAATCAGGTTTACTTTCTGTGGCACAGAAGACTGGACTATAGCCAACAGCTGCAAAACTGCACACATCTCTGCAACCAGGAACAAAGTATATTTGCAATTAAACAATAATGGAATCAAGGAAGTGTGTAATTTTTACCCTTCATCATCCCTGCCTTGAGAATCTGCAGGGTCACCTAGCACTGAGGATTCATAAGATTCCCAGTGTCTTGGGTGCCTTCCAGATAGTCTGGCTGAGGAGGAGGAGTGTTTTTTTTGCGCGTTTTTCCCCTTCGGTCGCAGCCTGGGGGGCCTCCCTCAGGCATCCTGGCCTGATCCTGCCTCCCTGCGGTTCCCCATCCTGAGCCTCCTCTCCCCACCCCCTGCAGCCAGTACCCCCTGGCTTGACCCCTCTGGGGTGGGGCCACCCCTCCTCTTGGGTGCTCTCTTATAGACTGGCCAAGCTGCAGGTAAGGGCCCAGGTGGAGGAACTGGAAGGCTGGGTGAGTGAGATCCAGCAGTGGGCATGGGGGCCAGGTGCTGTTGCCTACCCCGCAAAGCTGGTTGCGTCCTTGTTCTGTTGCGCTCCTCCTGAGCATGGTGTGCAATGACACCATGGTGCATGGCAACCCTGCCGGAGTCTGCCATGGTCCCCCACGCCTTTTTGTCCACTTCTTGCAGTGCCCACGATCTCCACTGGGGGGGGGCGTCGCTGAGACGCAGGACAACCCTGTAACCTTCCCCCGAGAAAAGAGCAGTCCACTGGATGCTGAATCCTCTCCCCCCCCTGCCGACCCCAGAGCTCAATCCCGAACTCTGGTTGCCGTCGTAGCGTGAGGTGTGACATCCAGCACCTCAACCCTCTGCACCACTGGGCCAGCAAAGAGTGTTATCTTGTCTGAATGATCTGGGGATTACTGCACACCAGGAAGAGTATCCTTCTTGCCCCAAATCTGTGACTAATGTCCCATTACATGTGGTCACGCCTGTCCCATCCCCCAGGAGGGAAGGGTCTCTTGCAATTTGGGTGTTTTCTCTGAGAAGCCTTTCTTGCTCTCACAGACGAGGGATCTTCCCTATGGAAGAGCTCACCGAGATAAGAAATCTATGCAACTCTGCTGCCACTGCCTAAACTGACACCAAACATACCTTTCCTGGGCCACCAACAGTTTTGGGATCAGGGCAGGGTGATGCAGTAAATCAGGTACCTAGCTGCCACAGACAAATTGGTTTTGCTACAAGATTTTGAAAGTTACTGGCCAACAGGCTAACTGTCTATGAAGCAATTATTGAGCCTTTAAAAATGATGGTCACTTAAAATACTGATTTGGCTACCAGATTTTGAAAGCTAGTGTTCAAACTGACCATCACCCCACAAACTAACTGATCCTACCCTGGATCAGTGGCCATTCTACTAGCACCGGCCTTGCTTAGGGATGTCATGGTATAAACGGTTCAAGGTAGGATAACTGCTACATGTAATATCACAGTTATTGTAATATTATTATAGGAAATAATTTCTGTACAACAATGAAGTCTCCTTGCATTCATGTGTTGGGGGCACAGAAAGGATGGTCATCCCAAAAATACACAAAACTTATTTGAAAGGCCTGAAAAATATGAACTATAGTTGTCGCTGTATCAGAAATTGCCCATGGTATCAATACCATGACTTCTGATACAGTGCATACTGTGAAACTATCCTACTGTGCCACACCTAGTCTTGCTAATACTGAAGGGAGAGAATGCACTACAGGGAGACTGTCTAATACTTTTGTGACACTTGGCATTTCTTATTGGGAGAAAAGGGCCTTGGGAATGCCACAGTATAATTCATTCTCAGTAAGAAAATGTCTGTCACCTGTAACTACATGTGACAACCTGTGTCCGCAGTTCCGTGCAACTGCATTATTTTTGCACGCTATTTTCATGCACTTCCTCAAATTTTGCACTTTGAAACAAACTGCATCAAATCTTCCTCAATTTCGCCAAACTTGGCACAATATATGCAGAATTTCACAAGTTCATTGATTTTCCCTGCAACCATCTATTTTGTGTACTTTGCACCAAGCTGGGCAAAAACTGACGATAGGTGTGAATCAAAACATGTCTTAAGTAATTTAACCATAAAAATGTTTTACCAGCTGTGTAATCTCCACTGCCACAAAACTCAGGCTGAGAAGAATGCTCCTTAAAACCTACACTGGATAAGGAAAAACTCAGTAGATGAGAGGGAGGGAACTGTCCTGAAACAGAAAACTAGTTTAAAAACTCAACAAAGGCACCAGGCTACCAGGCAGACGATCAACAGCAAAGACTACATAATTATTTGACACCATTATACTTTTAAAGGCAGAATGGCAGAACACCCAGATGTCCAACAGAAGCTGGGTTAAAATGCAGAAGCCAATTTAATACAGCAAAAAAAAAAAAAAAAAAAAACAGACCTCTTTTTCTGCTAACAGTTACCACAGTGGAAAAGTGGTGGGGTTGGGGAGTGAGAGTACAGTGATGAGCTCAGAGCCTTTTTTTTTTTTTTTTTGGGAGGCGTAGTATTGGTCCCTATAAGGAATATATATATACGCAGCAGCAAATTAATAGCTCAGTGACAATGTGTAGACACACACAATTATTATTGCTGCTTTACTAAAAAAAAAAAAAAAAAAAAAAAAAAAAAAAGAGCAGACTGTTTTAACCAATGACAATCCAGGAATAAGCATCCTGCTCCACCATGAGATACGAACATATGAGATTACCAGAAGAAAAAGGCTCACAGGTCTAGCAAGTCTACTTGATTGTGCAGCTCTTAGTTTCGTAACGCTACAGATGTCCCACCCCCACCCAAACCCTCTCTTCCTCCTCTTCCTGTCCTTCTCCCCTTGGTGTTCTTGTCTGCACTAACCCAGCCCCTGACTCGATCCCAACCCCACTTAAAGCTATCCACTGTCCTTAAGCAATTAACCTCTTGGCAGTGCGCTCCAACCTGCCACCACTCTCTGTGAAGTTGTGCCTCATCTCCTCCTAAACCTTCCCCTTTACATAACACCCTCCTCCCCAACTTTGTTTATGCCTTCAAGTACTTAAAGGTCTCTGTCATGTCCCTCTTTTCCTTCTCTCTTCCAGCAGTACATGTTGAGCTCCTTCTACCTTCCTCATATGGCAACTCCCCTAGTCCCATGATCACTGCTGTAGCCCCTGCGCTATACCCCTCCAGTAATCTATCTTTTGAGATATCGGCACCAGTACTGTACACAGTACTCTAAGTGTGGCCTCACCAGTGATCTATGCACTAGCAGGATGACCTCCCCCTTTCTAGAGGTGATCCCTCTGGCAATGCACCCGAGCATCCTATTTGCCTTTGCTGCCGCCCTCCTACACTGTGCTGATACCTTCATGTACCCTGTAACTATTACCCCCCAGGTCCCTTTCCTCCTCTGAAGCTGTTACATGCACTCCCCCCCCCCAGCCAGTAACTGTTCCTGGGATTTCTAGCTTCGAGGTACATGACCTTGCACTTCTAGCTGTTAAACCCCAACTGCCACTCCCTAGACCAGTGTTCGAGTTTAGCTAAATCCTCTCAGTGTCTGCCTCCTTCCTCATTGTTTACTTTTTGCACAAATCTTAGTGTTGTCCATGAACAGGCTGATCTTACTCTTGACCCCTCTGCAATGTCTCCAATAAAAACACTGAACAAAACAGGGCCCAGCACTGAACCCTGCTGTACCCCACTCGCCATTGACCTTGGCTTGATGTCTCCCCATTTACAACTACCCTCTGTTGTCTGCTCTGCAGCCAGCTCTCCACCCCCCGTTTTTCCCTGCCCCCATGTCCCTCAGCTTGCTCATTAGCCTCCTGCGTGTACAGAGTCGAAAGCCTGCTGAAGTCCAGATACAGGACATTCACAGCATAGCTGTTGTCAACCGCCTTAGTGACCCCGTAGAAGAAGTCAATCAGGTTAGTTTGGCAAGATCTTCCCTCAACAAACTCATGCTGTCTCTCATCCTGCAGATCACTGCTATCAAGAAAGGTCATCAATCTCTCCTTCAGAATGGTTTCCATCAACGCTCCACCGTGGAAGTCATGCTCACCAGTCTGTAGTTGCCCAGTTGATCCTTGGGTCCACTCTTGAAGGGGCAATGTGAGCTATCCTCCAGTCCCTGGGTACATTCCCTGTCTCCAAGGAGGTGTTGAACAGGTCCGCCAGAGGCCTGCCAACACCTTTGCCAGTTCCTTCAGGACCCTTGGGTGTACACCTGCTAGTGGGCCCTGTACTACCACATTCTGGACGTGATCCCCGTTTGTTAGTACCAAGTCCAGTATGTTCCCCTCCCTAATAGGGTCCATCACCCCAGTCTTGGATAGCCTCCCAGCACCTGTTCCCTGGCGTGTGCTGTAGTTACTGTCTGCCAGTCAACCCCAAGTAGGTTTAAGTCTCCCACTATAACTGTATTCCCTTTGCCACTGACTTTCCCGATTTGCTCCTCAGCGCCCTATACATCTCCTCGCTCTGTGAGGGTGGCCTGTACACCATCCCCATCCTGAGCTTCTTACCTTTAGGGATTTGGAGCAATACCTATATGGCTTCTGGCCTCCCCTCACTCCTGGTACACAGTATCCCCTCCTTGACATAAATAGCCACCCCTCCCCCGATCCCTCATGAACACCTTGTATCCCGGATCGTGAGATCCCAGTCATAGTATTGGGTGGCCCAGGTCTCAGATGGTGGCATATCTACCTCTCCCTCCGCCATCACTGCCTGGTACTGCCACCTCATTCGCTAAGCTCCTTGCATTCAAGGATACTACAGTCCACCTTGTGTCCTGCCCTCCTCTTCAGTCTCTCTCCCTTCCACTTTTGCCTTGGTACTTCCCTCATTCTCCTTCTCTCCTCTCTGGGGGAGAGGCCTTCCAGTCTCCAATGGAAGGTGCCTCCTCCATGCTATCACACTCGGCCTCCCCCCTGTTTTTCAGTGTAAATCGACGTTTTTAAATCTACTTCTCTAGCCCCTGTCCTAATGCCCTTGTACTCTCGAAGTTGAGATGCAGCTTATCTTTGGCATAAAAGCCCCTTACTGTTCCATGTCTCCGCCCTCCCCTGCTACCCCTGCATCCATTTCTGCACATCACCCCTTCAGCCACCCATTAAACTCCTGTATTCTTAGCTTCCTCGACGTACTTTGCCCTGGGTACCTGAAGTACCTGAGAACGCCACTGAGCTTCCCACTTCCCTGAACACCTCCTGCACTTCTTCCACTGTACTGCTCTCTAGGTCATTTGTTCCTAGGTGCACAATGATATGAGGCTTCCTCCCACCTTCTCCATACATTTCTGAATGCACTGCCCCACTCTCCCGCTGTCATACCTGGCATACACTCCACCCAGGTTTGGCTCTTCCTTGCTCCTCTACCTCCCATCTTACCCCCGCATAAGAAGAGAAAATTACTCACCTTAGTAACTGTTTCTTCTAATGCAGTCTTGCTGTATTCTGACAATTGTAGTTAGCCCCATCACTTGAACTGCCCCGAGATGAAAAAGTTAACTCTAGGCTGAGAGCACAGAACATTGGGCTCGAGCTCAGTTCAAACCATTGTCTCGGCACTTGAAGTGTAACTGTCAGATTCTTACGAACACTACTAACTAGCTACACTCTAAAGAGGAAATTGTAAAAACTCATAGCCAAAGGCAACCAAATTTTGGATCCCATAAGACTCAAGTTGAGAAACCCAAAACAAAACCAGGTAGTGAACTAAATAGTCTAACAAAGGTTAAGCCAATAGGCAGAAGGCAATGCACCCCTGGGGTGCAGCACTGTACCTGCCAACCCACTTCCCAAAACCAGGTTCTGAGAGGGGAGGCAGGGAGGAGGTCATATACAGCAAGACTCCATTAGAAGAAACAATTACTAAGGTGAGTAATTTTTTCTTCAAACAACATGAAGTCTTGCTATATTCTGACAATTGCAGACTGCCAAGTAGTACCTCCATGGAGGAGGGAATAAACCTATTTTTGGGAATAGGCTCTGCAGCACCGCTGCACCAAACCTAGCATCACTCCTAGCCTGGATATCCAAAGAGTAATGCTTGGTGAATGTATGAACTGTTTTCCAGGTGGCTGCTTTGCATATCTCTAACAATGGAATATCCCTGGCAGCAGCCAGGGAAGCAGCTATACCTCTAGTCGAAAGAGCCCTCAGGCCTGAGGTTGGAATTTTGCCTAGTTTTTCATAGCAGAATTGTATACAAGAGACAATCCAGCTGGCAATAGTTCTCTTAGTGGCAGGTTTGCCCTTCCCCACTTCCCCATAAGTGAGGAACAACTGAAGGGAGTCAAACCTGTGGACCTTAGTACGATCTATGTAGCAGCTAAGGGCCCTCTTAACGTCCAAACTGTGTAATCTTCTTTCTCCTGAAGAAGAGTGATCAGTGAAGAACACAGGGAGAGACATGGACTGGTTCAGGTGAAAATCTGAAAACACTTTAGGCAAGAACCTCCTATTGGTTTTAGGACCACCTTATCTCTATGGAAAGAGATAAAAATCAGGCTCTACTGACAGAGCTTGCAACTCACTGATACGTCTGGCAGAGGTAATAGCCACCCGAAACACAGTCTTCCAAGTCAAGTACTTAAGATCTGCTGAAGACAAAGGCTCAAAAGGAGGTTGCATAAGCTGGGCTATGCAAACATTAAGATCCCAAGTAGGGGGAGGATCCCTAAAAGGGGGATTGGTATGAAGTAATCCCTTGGAAAAATTTACAGAAAACAGGATGAGATGCCAGTGAAGAGACAGGGAAGCAGAAACAGCTGACAAATGTACTTTGAGGGTAACTGGTTTGAGGCCTAGGCCATTAAGATGAACCATCTAGTCTATAACTGTGGACAATTCGGCAGTATCTGGAGATATACGCTTCTTGGTACACCAAATACTGAATCTCTTCCACTTAGAATTATAAGTTTTTCTGGTGGCAGGTTTTCGAGAGGCTTTGAGAATGTCCAGAACCCCTGAGACAGGTGCAAACTTGCATATTCTAACTCCTCAAGAGCCATGCCTTGAGATTGAGAGACCGAAGGTTGGGATACCAAATCCTCCCTGCGAAGAGGTTAACAGATTGTGATTCATGGAATAGACAGGGAAGATGTACTGCTAAGGAGAAGCGAGGGTACCACGGCTGCCTGGCCCAGTCTGGAGCAATCAGAATCACTTTGCAAGATTGTGATCTTATCGTGACCAGAACCTTGAAAGGAAGGAAGGCATACAGAAATTTCCCTCCTATCCAGTATCAGAGCATCCAGAGGGACTGAGCCCAAGACTGGGGGTCTGCAACAAAACAGAGGAAGTTGATTGTCTGGGGCTGCAAAGAGATCCATCTCTGGGGTGCCCCAAGTTGAAAAGATCACTTTTAACACTAGGGGATCTAAGGACCACTCATGATGGCCCTGCAAAATCCTGCTCAATGCATCTGCTAGCACATTGTCCTTTCCTGGGAGGTGAACTGCTACCAGAGAAGACTGAAGGGAATAAGCTAGTGACCATAGTTTCATGGCTTCCGTGCACAAGGCCATAGACAAAGTGCCTCCCTGCTTGCTGATGTACCACATGGTGGTGGTATTGTCTGTCCTGACTTGAACCACCTTGTTCTTTACTGTTTGAGAGAAAGCCTGCAGGGCCAGGTTCACCACTCTGAGCTCCAGGAGACTGATGTGGAGAAGAGACTCCTGAGGAGACCACACTCCCTGAGCTGTGAGAGCCTCCAAGTGGGCTCCCCAATCCAGGAGAGGCGCGTCTGTGGTTAGGACCACAGAATGAGACTGAGAAATGAAAGGAACCCCTTGCCTCAGATTGTCCTGATCCTGCCACCATTGAAGAGCTTGGATCAGAGTCTGAGTCACTGGAATCAACTTGGTGAGAGGATCTCTTTTCTGAGACAAAGGCCCCCAGATGAAACAATGTCTCATCTGAAATCTGACCCTTAGACCACTGCTGTGGAAGCTGCCATGTGTCCCAGTAACTGCAGAAAATGTCTTGCTGGTCGAGAGACCAGGTGGCGGAAGGAAGAGGCCAGCTCCATAACAGCCTTTACCCTTACCAAAGGAAGAAAAGCCTTTGCTTTGACTGTGTCTAATTCTACCCCTATGAAAGTCAACAGTTGCACTGGCTCGAGAACTGACTTGGGAAGGTTGAGAAGGAAGCCTAGGGAAGTGAGCACCTGCTGGGTCACTTTTAGATCCGACTTGACTTGGTCTGGAGACTGGCCCACTATGAGCCAGTCGTCCAAGTAAGGGAATATGGAGTTATTTTTTCTCCTTAAGAAAGCCACTACTCCTGCCAGGCACTTGGTGAACACCCTTGGAGCTGAAGACAGGCCAAAGGGCATTACTCTGAATTGGTAATGGCTTGAGGGTAGTTCGAACCTGAGGTACTTTCTGTAGGAGCACCTGATGGGAATGTGAAAGTAGGCATCCTTTAGGTCCAGGGAGGCTAGCCAGTCCCCTGGCCTTAGAGAGGGAAGAATTATTCCCAGAGTCACCATCTTGAACTTTGGTTTTGAAAGGTGTTTGTTCAGGTATCTTAAGTCTAGGATGGGTCGCCACTCCCCTGATTTCTTCAGGGTAAGGAAGTACCTGGAGTACAGACCTTTGCCCCTGTGAATTGTAGGAACTCTCTCTATGGCTCTTAAAGCCAGAAGAGATGAAACCTCTGCCTCTAGGGCATTGGTTTCAGAGCTGTTTGCAGGTGGAAAAGATCTGACTCAGTTTCGGAAACTTTTTGAAACTGAGCGCCAGTCCCTGGCTTACTACTTCCAAGACCCACTTGTCTGAGGTAACAGACTTCCAGTCCTGGGAGCAGTAAGCCAGCCTGCCTCCTACAGGGATGGGGGAGTTGACCTGGGCCGACACATCAGGGTGTCTGCTTGGCAGGGGCCCTGGGCTGAGAGGAGGAGGCAGCTCTGCTCATCCCCTTACCCCTCTCCCTCTAAAGAAACCCCTCTGACAAAAAGGAGGAGGCCTGAGCTTGGAAGAAAGGCCTTTGAAAAGGCCTGCCCCTAGACTGCTGCCTCTGAGGTGGTTTGCCTTTCTTTGGCTTGAGCACTCCTATAGGTGGTCCTGTATTTGTCCATCTTCTTCATGTAATTCTCTATCTGCTCCCCAAACACAGAATTACCCACAACAGGGAAATCCATGGCCTTAGCCTGGGTATCCTGTGATAGGCTAGTACATCTGAGCCAAGCCCATCTCCGTAGAGCAACAGATGTAGCCATGACTCTAGATGACACATCACTGGAGTCGACAGCAGCATGAAATTGAACTTTTGATGCCTCAATCCCATCAGCAGTCACCTCCTTCAGCTCCTTGGCCAGCTGAGGGGAGGCCTGCTTAGCCAGTTCCAAAACAGACTCCCACCTGAACTTTTGGAACCTGCCAGCATAGGCCATGTAATTTGTCTGTCTGAGTCCCAAGAAAGATGCCAAATACTGCTTCTTAGCCATGGCATCTATCTTCCTGGAGTCCTTATCCGGGGGTGGGGTGCGAAGCCAAGGGAATGCCAGCCTTATCACAGGCTGCAGCCTGTACTACCTCAACGTGGCTGCAATGCTGGTACAGGAACTCCGAACTTGAACCTGAGAGCATATACCTCCTGTCCATACGCTTGTCCACTGGAGGCAGAGAATTTGGTGTTTTTAAAAGTTTGTGTCTGTTTCCCAAAAGATTTATGCAAGGGAATAGACAACCTCTTGGACTCTGGGATGTCCATAATCTCAACAAAATCAGGCTCTTCCTCCTCCTCAACAGCTTCATCCACAGGAAGCTGGAGGGTCTCAGCCACTTTTTTTGTAGAACATAAAGTGAGAAGGGGACTCATAAAGCCTAGGAGGGGAAACTTCAGAAGGTCTGTCTGGGGAGATGTCCGGTTCAACAGGCTCATCCAGACCTTCCCCACCGTCATAGTCATCTTCTTCATCCTCTTCAACTTCCCCCTCCCGTTCCAGATCATAAAATTCCTCCAAAGAATAATCTGCAACTGAAGGAGCCGACCGAACAGAGCACCTACCAACAGGAGCCGGTTCGGTCGGAACCGGACGGAGCGATTCTACAATGCTAATCGTCCGGGCAATTTCATTGGCCGTCGGATGGAGGGATTCGGGGATCCCAACCGTCGACTTATCCTTTCTTTTTCAAAGAACCTGACCCCTCAAAGTCAGCTTTCCTTTTGCCTGAGGAAGTCTGGCCCTGGTCAGAGGGCACTCCCTCAGGTTCGGTCGGAACCGAACCGGGCTGGCCATCCGTGTCAACAGACTTCTTGGCCTCCTTATTCCTAAGCCTGCCCAAAAGTTTTTCCAGGGTGGTCTTCGGGAAATTCTTGCAAATTTGGCAGTCTGAATCGAGATGGTCAAACCCCAGACAATATACACAGGTGGTGTGGGGATCAGCCTTAGCAAAGGCCTCCCCACACACACTACAGTGCTGAAACCCAGTGGGCCGGTTTTTTTCTCCTGGGTTTTTCAGACATGGCCAACCACAAAATAACTTACCCTTTACACGGCTTCAGGCCAGGTAAGACAAAACCTATCGGCTCCTCACCGTGTCATGGGTGCTGGAAAAAAAGAAAATTTTTAATTTTTTTTTATTTTAAAGAACCGATAGGCACCGGAATCACCACAAGACTTTAAACAACAAATGATCGGTTCAGCCGAACCGACCGCAATTTTACAATTAACTCTACAGTCCACTACCTAATACTACTTACTGTACCACTCCGAACCGAGAAAGTTGGAGAAAATCTCACGGAATAAACAGACGATTACTTTAAAGAACCGAAAGCGAGGAGTAAACTCTGGAGCGACTGTTCAGCTAGGCGGAGTAAAGAATCTGACGGTTACACTTCAAGTGCAGCAGACAGTGGTTTGAACCGAGCTCAAGCTCAACGTTCTATGCTCTCAGCATAGAGTTAACTCTTTCATCTCTGGGGCAGTTCAAGTGCTGGGGCTAACTGCAATTGTCAGAATACAGCAAGATTTCATGTTTGAATCCCCTAATACAAGTCCTCGTTCCCGCATCCCTTGCACTTCCCCATGGTTTGCGTTCCTATGAGCCCCTTTTCTTCAGTGTCCTCTCCTTTCATACCCTGCCCTTTTCCCCCCCTCCTTTCTCCTTCAACTGTACCTCCACCTGCTCTACTCCTCCTCCTCCGTCCTTTCTGTGCTCGCTTGCTTCCACAACCACTCCCCCTCCACGTATACTTCCTCCCACTGCCCCCTGCATTGTGCCTCCCCCTCCGAACATATTTTTGGCCTTCCTCCCCGTTTGTTTGTCCCAACTTGACCTACTTCCCTACCTATCCTCGCTTTACCCCCTCCTTCCCTTTCTCCTTGTACCCTGTATTTCCTCCCTCCATCCTGGTCCCCTGACTCTTGTTCTATGGTGCCTTCCCCAACCCCTGCTCTGTTAAATCAACCAGTACTGCATACCCATTTGTTGTCCCCAACCTCCTGCCCTTGCCCTCCTGAAATCCTTTCTGCTTACCCTGAACCTCTTTTCTTCTTCTCTGTCTACCCATGTTCCCTACAACCTGCCACATCCGCCTCCCACGACCCTGTGGACTTGCCCCCCCTCGCCGAGTGCCCCTTCGGTCCGGTAGCAGCCAGAGTCATTTTTAACCAATAGAAGGCAAACGGGTTGTGATGGGAATTCTCCTCCACCCTAGTCTTTTTCTTGCAGAGTGCTTCAGGGATCGATCTTGGCCTCAATGTTGTTCGCAGTATATATGCTGCCCTGGGGAGTATCATTAGGAAATATGGTTTGGGTTTTCATTGCTATGCTGATGATACCAGCTATGTTTATCCCTTGCCCTGGAACATCTAACACAGTGGATGTGCTAAACAGCTGCCTTGCTGAGATCAACGACTGGATGGCCTCCAGCTGGTTGCAACTGAACCCCGATAAGATGGAGGTACTGGTGGTGGAGTCGAACAGAGTGCATGATAGGTTGGCCTCTGACTCAGAGACTGGACTTGTTCTGGGCTCCATTTCATTGAAGGCCTCCTCTAGGGTGCAAAATCTTGGCATCATTCTTGATAGGAGTTTGACTACGGAGGCACAGATTTCTTCTGTTTTCTGCTCCTGCCGGTCAGGTGGAGGATCCTCTTTAAGGTGGGGCTTCTCACCTACAAGACCCTACAGAGTCAGGGCCCTGGTTACCCGTTAGCAGGTACGAGAAGGTCTATCTCGACTCTCACCCTCCGCTCCTCCTGTGGAGGTCCCCTAGCGATGCCCAGGTTGAGGCTGAAATCGGCTGGTGACAAGGCTTTTAGTGTCGCCGCCCCTGCCCTGTGGAATTCGCTCCCCTTCCCTGGGGTTAAGGTGGCCCCCACCTTGGAGGTTTACAAGACTCGCCTTAAGGCCCTCCTATTTGCCCAGGTTTTTCAGATTAATAGACTCGAAAAGGGTCTCTACCAGAAGCACACTGATGCCTCCCTAAAGGGAGCAGGCCAGGGGGGCACTAAAAGAGTGTCCGCACTGAAATCGCACAAAAAGGCACACGCCGAATGCTTTGGATTGTGCCGAGTGAGAGGGGTGACATGCAGGTCCTCCAACATCCTCACTAGAAAATGCCGATAGTCAGCGAGAACAGCAGCTAGGGAGATGTGGACAGACGGTTACTCACCGCCTGAAAAGGAGGATGAGGAGTCAGGGGACCACAGAGGTTCAGAGGTTGACTGCTCAGGAAGAAGTTGAAAAACCTGTCTGTCCATGGCCCTTACATAAGAGGGAAACTGAGCAGCCACAGCTCTGAACTGCTCCCAGGAGAGAGGACCGCTAGGACCAAGAATACCTAGGAGAGCAGAAGAATGTGGCAGAGGAGAGGGGAACAGAGCCGACAACAGGAATCAGCTGTCCTCCGCCTGGGCTAGAGAGCGCACCTGGAGCCCCAAGAGAAGAGGGAGCTCCGGAAAAACTCAACAGCTGACAGCTGGTCAACCATACTGGAACTGCCTAGGCTGCGCCCTGAAGAATCTCTCCCCCCCCCGTGAGGTGTCCGGGGCCGTGAAAGTCCAGAAGGATGGTCCTCTACCTCCAAAGAATGGGGCCCTCTCGAGGAAACTAAAAGGGAAGGGCGAAGGTCCGTGCTATGACTTCTCCCAGAGCCCGGGTGGGCTCCAGAAAAAGGTTGCCGCATGGAACCCAAACCCCTCGACATCCGAAAGTGCCCTCCTCCTCCTCGAAAGAGCCAGCCTAGGCAGCTGGCACCCTGGTCAGCCACTGAAGGCGCTATCCAGGGAGCAGCACCCTCCCCCTCCTGTGGGTGCTCCGATCTGCCCCAAAGTTGGGCGATCCAGGCACACCACTTGAGGGAGTACCACCAGTGAGGGGTCAGTAAACCCTCCGAATTCAGGCTGCAGAGCAATGGTGGCCTGCACCACTGCCTGCTGGTCAGCACCCCTAACCCTGGTCCCAGGAGCCACTGTCCTCTCCTCAGAGGGAGGCTGCATCTGGCCTGTCAAGGACACTACCAAGGTGTCCACGACAGCAGCCAACTCCAAAGAGTCAGACTGCCTATCTGACTCAGAGTCCGATTCCTCCTCCAAAGAAGTGGAGATCGAATCTCTGCGCCAAACGGTATGTGGACACCCGCTGCCATCCTGACTGAAAGGGACACCAGACCCAGAGACTGCACCAGAGTCAGCGCTGACATCTCCAGCCGCACCACGAAAGGTGCAGGAAGAAGACACAGCTCCAACGATGGCAGCATCATCAGAGCCAGAGCCGGTCACAGCGCAGTCTCGACCCACGGCACCGCAAGCGGCGCCAAGGCCAGAGACGGCTCCAACCACGCTCTGGATGCCGTGAATGGCACAGAGGTCGGAAACCCCCATGGTGCACCGTGAGCGGCGCTGAGGCCACAGAAGATGCTGATGGCCCGCCAGAGCTGGACATGGAGACATGTTCAACCACGGCGCCACGGATGGCACCAGGGCGAGAGACAGTCAAAGATGGCACAGTAGAGCCTCCCACGGCACCGTGAGCACCACAGGCGCAGCGAATGGAGCCAATGGCAGCAACGGCACTGCTGACGGTGCCATCAGGGCCCACGGTGCCGAGGCCCAAGATGGCACCGACAGATGGCGTCCAGGATGCCGCCGACCTAGACCTTTCTGGAGCCGAGGTTCGAAGGCACCAGGGGAGCCTTCACCCCGATGGGGCGATTGCCAAGGCGGTGTCTCTCACTGCCCCCGGGGCAGACTGGGCTCTCCTGCATCATGGAAGGGGCTTCTGTCATGGCTAGCTACAAGAAGCAGAGTCTCCTCCTAGGTCCATATAAAACCGGGAGAGGACCTGGAGGAAAAGCAGAGAGAATGTGGCTTGGCCCAACGAGTGCGCACCCGTCCCTCAAAAGTCAGCGGGGCTCGTCCAACTTTCCACGCGCGTTGTTTGATGACACGACGGTCCATGAAGAAGCAGGTGTCACACAATCCATGTCATGTCACGGGCCAAGACACGCGAGGCAACAGTCATGTTGGTCAGTGATGGAGTACCTACGGCCACACGGGCACCAACGCATAGGGGACCATCCAGTCTTTATTGTTTTCTTGCCCCCTGACTGAGACATGACCTACGGAAAAACACCACCAAACAAGACCCAACGCCGCAAAATGAAGAAAAAGGAGCAGTCTTACTTTTTAAACCTCAGGCGACGTCGAGTGGAGCGAAATGGAACCGGCAGGAGAAGAGAACGGAGTCGACGGACCTGTATTGGAGCTGAAGGCTTCAACAACTACTACAGGCCTCTCACAGCAGAGTTTCCATGAGGGCGGGAGACGAAGAACTGTCGGGAGGGTGAGCCGACAACAGCCAACCCGCAGCGCCACGCCGTGAGTCGGCCTCAAGGGCGTGCCGGGCGGGGTTGTCGCCTCTGCCCATCAAAAAAAACGAGCTCCTGTGGGGTCATGACCTCCAGCCAGAACCCAAGGGTGATGAATAGTGAAGACTGACACAGATATGATCTCTTATCTTCTCCTTCTGTAGGGATTTACAGCTTTTCTCCTCCTCCTGTATGTGCTCTTTGGACCTAGTTGCTAGCTACATCCATTGTAATTCTGCATATATATCTATCAGCTAGGCTACTGCTTGCGCTGCCAATTTAAGTAGGTGTGGCTTGGCCTTCCACTATAAAGGCAGAGCACTCGGTGGGGGCCGGGAATGGGGGTGGGAGGGGCTGTTCCTTTGATACTCTGTGTCTACAAAACAATCAGGTAAAAAAAAAAAGTCTTATGTGAACTACAGGGCAAAACTCACAAACCTACCAGCAAACAGATGTTCCTAGTCCTGCTCACACAAACTGTCAAATCCAACTGAATGTTAGTTAGGTACACACTTGAATTACAACCCTCCCTAATCCCCTGCTGAAATGTGATACCTGCAGTTAAAGTACAACCTCAGCCAGTGTTTAAGCAGAGTAACTGGCCAGTAGCTCTTCATTCTGAATGAATGGGGTGCACCTTTTTCCAGGGTAGAGGCCCAGTATTCCTGTTCCCGCACTCCATTATCAGCAATTTAAAAACCTGGAATCGGGAATCCAGCCTCCTGACTGGCAGAGACCTATGTAAATACCACATGGTATTCACAGGAGTCTTACACATGCCCTCTCATTGCGTGAAGGAGGGAAGGTACACAGGAGGATTCACATTAGGTTTTCCTTCATTTCAAATACAGAAAATGATGTTTGCAAATGTCTTCCTGCACTTCATAATAGCGGTAAAGTAGACTCAATGGGGGGTGGGGGGTCATGACTGCTAAATCACACTATCTGGCCTCCAACTGGTTGGAACCTAATTGTTAGGTTTATAATTTGTAATTGCTTTGTCACTTCAGTGAATATGCTCTACAAGGGAAGTGTGTGTAAGCCATGGATTCTTATGTTACAAAGCCTGGGAGGTTTACTACAAACTATATTACAGCAGCCTCATATCACAAAGATAGCCTTTGAACAGTCCACCTTGTATTGATCGTTACTACACACTACACATTACATTTACAGACTAACACAACTTAGCATCATTGTCCAAGTTAATATATACTCTGGGATGTCCAAGAGGCCCACCACCACCATCACAAGATGTCACGCTCTCTTCCACCTCAATGGGTGGCTCTTCTGCTATTAAATTAATAGCAAACTGTTCATTTACCTAAATCTGTGACAAAAACTACTGACCATTACAGTTTGAATTAGAAAGAATAAGTACATTTTTGGTTTATACTGTGTTATCAAATGTTGCCAACAGACTGCAATATGAAGGGTTATAGGTAAGACCCCATATACTTATTTCATGACAACAGAAAGAATGCATGCACATCTGATGTTTCATGCTATTATTATAAATGAGTAGTAGCAAATCTGCTTTTCAATTGGCTCAGACATTTCCAAATTGTGAAGATATCCATGATGTAATTCAGATCTAAAAACATGATGTCCAGATCAGAAAAAGTTCATATCACTAACCAGACTTCTCACCTTTTGAGGATTCTGTTCCTGGGATCTGTTGTTTTGGGTGAGCAGTTGTTTTTACAAAAGAAAAAAAAAATACTACAGTAATGTTATTCCCTCCAAAGTGATCCCTCGCTATGCTTAACAACTGCAATAATTCCCCTGCAATGAGCCTCCTAGAGCTTTAACATTTTATGCTAATTAGAGAATTTAGAATGAAATTCAAATCCTGCTGTGTGGTCACGCTCACACCTGCATTCTAATGTCAGATTATTTCTAAAGCTATGGTGAGCAATGACTACCAAAACTAGTTAAATGACTACCACAAATATACCAAAAGGAAACTGTAAAAGCTTGTTGAACTGTTTTACATGATAGAATGTATGGTGTATGGGAAAGAGTGCACAGAAGGCTCAAAGGCTCACAGAGGGATTTACTGTGACGACATAGTGAGCTTGAGAGTGAAGCTCGAGTGGTTCCTGGCCGCCACGGTAACCCCGAGGTAATAATAATAAACTTGATTTATATAGCCTTTCACAGTGTATCAGAGCACCGCACAACAAAACAATTAAAACCATAAAATATAAAAGGCTATTCAATAATTCAGTAATCCCCAAAACAGTTACAAGATAGCACCAAATGCCAGCTGAAATAAATCTTAAGGGCAGTCTTGAAGCTCTCCACTGTCAGGCACTCACGTACCAGAAAGGCAGAGTTTTCCACAGGGTGGGGCCACAAATGGCAACTGTAGACAGATGTTTTAATGCGCACCTGGGAATCGTAGCAATCCCTCGTCGGTCGAGTGGAGTGGCGGAGGGGCAGTAAGGGATGCAGGAGATCTTGCAGTTAGCTCAGTCGAAGCACAGCCTCCCCAAAATGCACTACATACAATATGTGCAAATACATACTGCATAATTAAGCAATAAGGCATGACCAAGGGTTAGATTAACAGTCTGTTAATCACCCCTAGGGTGTAATGTGGCATGAGGTGCAGCTGAATGCCATATTGCCCTAGGTGATTAACTGACTGTAATATAACTCCTGGAGTGCCTTATTGCTATTATAAAAAAATGGTACAAAAATAGAGGTTAAAAGAATACTTTTGAATGTTTTCTTCATTTAGAGGAGGTTTTAATAAAATAGTTCTTCCACCAACAGTTTAAGAATGCTGGTTCAGAATCAGAATGCATCATTCCAGTCATTCAGCAGTGCTAGAAGATGGAATGCTGACAGGAGGAATCCATCTGCCATTGTGATCAGGCTGTACATGACACTATAACATGGATTAATGTAAGGCTATTGGAATCCTAACAGCCAATCAGATTGCAGCATTTCTGAGAACCTTTTTATAATAAAGGTAAGGTAATAATCAGAGGAAGAATCTAAAAAAAAAAAAAATGTCAGCATACATTCAATTAACATTCTTAAATTAGAGAGGGGGCTATAACCCTGTAGTACATATTACTAGGAACAAGAAACATTTTCCTACACCACCATTTCTATAATAAACCTGCTTCTGCACAAGTATTACAATATAAAGATCAGCTCCAATTTATTACAAAATATTTCGAAATTAATCAGTTTTCATGCAGTTGGTGAGGGGAGCCCAGAGTCTGGCATTATAATTCATTCGATTATTGCTCCTATAATGAGTTTGCTCTAAATGAGGACTCATGATCATAGAATTAATCAATGCCTTAATATCTGGAGGGGACTGGTCTTTCCAGTGCATAAGTATTATTTTATATGCTAGAATCAAGCTAAACCTAATGAACCTAGAGAACATAGCTTGCCACCCTTGCAGTTTAGGAAAACCTGCCTCCTATGGCCATGGGTAGGGTCTCTAGTCTCCCACGTAGTAAGACCTTCAGGCTGACCCTGCTTGGGGCAGCAGGGGCCGTAACAGGGTTTCTGAGCATTTTAGGACCCTAGCAATTGTAACTGAGGTTCTCTCTTATTAGCAGGTTGCCTTTGAGCCATGGCACGGCCCCAGCAGGGGCAACCCCTCCAGGAGCTCCTGAAGGCTGTTCTGCTTTTGGAAAGTACAGGATCCGTACTGATTGAAGGGTACAACCCAAGTCTTGTAAGTCTTTCAATATGCATGTGGGCAAGAAGAATGGGAAAGAGAGATACTGGATGGCAGGCGCGCCCTTGAGGTAACAGAACAGGAAAGGGACTTTGGCATCACCATTTCACAGGACCTGAATGTACAAAACAGTGCAAGATAGAGGTGAAAAGGACCAGTGGGTGCTGGGTTGCGAGTGAGGGGATAACTAGTAGGAGGAGGGGTGTCATAATTCCCTGTACACCCAACTGGTTAGGCCGCATCTGGAATATGGGGTCCAGTTCTGGAGGCCATACCTAAAGAAGGATGTGGAGAGGATGGAACGGGTCCAGAGGAGGGCGACAAAGATGGTAGGGGGACTCAAGTCACTTACATGAGGATAGGCTGAGGGACCCAAACATGTACTCCCTGGAACAGAGGAGGGGAAAATGATTGAGACTTTCAAATACTTAAAGGCACTAAATAAGGTACCGCTGCGGAGCATCTTCCCAGTAGAAGAGCCACCTTGGACATGGTGCCACGAACTACAAATTGAGTGGTGGTGGGAATTCAGAGGTAACATTAGGAAGCACTTTTTCAGAGAGTGGTGGACAAGTGGAACAGTCTGCCAAGGGAGGTGGTGGGGGAAAAAACAATGGGAGGTTTCAAGAGGGCATGGGACAGGCACAAGGGGCTAGTGACAAGGGGGGGGGGGTTCAGGGACCTAGCAGAGGTCTAGGTAATCAGGGCAGACTAGGTGGGCCTAGCGGTCCTTTTCTGCCATCACATTCCTATATTCCTAATATGTCTTCGGTCTGTGGACCGAACAGCTGAACCCCTTTAAAAGGAGCATTCAGAATAGACTGCTGTATGTCTGGTGAAAATCCTGACATCCTGAGCCAGGTGTGTCCTCTGAGACACACTCCTGCAGAGGACGTACGAGCCGTAGTGTCAACAGCATCATAAGTGGCCCTTAGCAGGTGGCAGCATATAGCTGCCGTAGTAGACATTTTGTCTGTCAGCTCCTCCTGGACAGAACCTGCCGGGATGGACTGGACTGTCGCCTGGGAGGACTTTAGGAATTCCTCCTGATATTTCAGGAGGTGTCACATGTAATTGAGTATACGTAGAGACAAGGTGGCCGAGGCAAAATATGAAAATTACATACCTACCGTAATTCTTGATCTTTCTGTGCATCTTCACCATACATCACTGGTGGGTTTTGGCCAGAGGAGCATGAGCCCCGGAAGCATTAATATTTTTTTGCTTAAAAGGGAGAGCAGTTGGTGCCGTGGGTGTGCCACACTCTGAAACCCTCGCACTGCCGGCACTCGAGGTTGGCCAGTAACAGACATCGACTCCTCCTCCATCCCAGTTCTGCACGCCAGAAAGCCGGTTAGGAAAGAGAAAAGGAGATGGGCAAGGGGCACCTGAGAAACAGGAAAAGGAAAGGATATAAACAGAAGCAATAAGCAGACTTAAGAGGACAGAAAGGGTAACCTAGGGTCTGGGACAGGGGGCCCCAAACCTCTGAGCAGGCAAGGGAGGGAGAGTAAGAGGATAGGAAAGATAGGAGATGGAGACAGTTCACCACCTGAAGAGGTCTAAAGGATTCTCTGGGGCTCTGATAAGGGTACGCTGTCTTCAGCTATATCGCTTTTTTTTTGGTTTTGTTTTTTAACATCTCCACTGAAATGGATCAGAAAAAAACTCCTCAGGTTAAGAAGAAACTCCAGGAGGAGGCTGGCTTAGGCAACAGCTCAGAAGACCGACCAAATCAGGAACCAGACTTGAAATGCCCTCACTGCCAGGCCAACAGAGGTGAAAATAAAAACAGGGGGTCGAGTGACTCCCGCTCCTGCCATTAACAATCCCCTAGGGCGGAGAAAAGACCCACGCTGCTGCAGGGTCCCCAAGAAGAGGTATTCTCCTTAAACAGAATGTAAAAGCAGAACATCCCTGAGACCAAAGGGGAAAAATATGCCAGGCAGAAAACCTCTAAGATATGGTTTCACCATCCTGAGAGGGACCCTGCATAGGGACAGAGATAGCTGCAACCAGCAGAAAAGAGGGAGCTACAGCTCCTGAGGGAAGAATTCAAGGGGTCACCCGGGCCCTCAACCGCTATACAGACCTGAGGAGGGCCCATGGTTCGAAAACTTGAGCTGGCAATTCGAGCTCAGAGGGCTTGGAAGCAGCCAGAAGAGGTCCTTATCAGGAATGCCTGAAAAGAAGCCCGGTGAGCCCTCATTTGAAAGGATAAGTGACCTGCTTGTTCTCCCCAGCGGTGAGCCTCTGCCACTTCACTCGAAATACCAACAGGACCCAGCGCACAACAGGCCTCAAATGGGTAAAGACCAGCAGGAAGGAGGCACTGTCCAGAGACAGAGGCTCTAGTGGGGAAGGAGGGCAGGAAGCAGTGATGAATGGTGAAGATGCACATAAAGATCAAGAATTATGGTAGGTACATAATTTTCATATCTTATTCATGTAAATTTTCACCATTCATCACTGGTGGGTGATTACCAAGCCCCCTGAAGGGATCTGGTACCCTGAGAGAAGAGTGCTTCAGCCTCCTGTAGGGAAGACATTGGGGAGCTTACAGGTCTAACTAGGCGAGGAATGATCTGGATGAAAATGGGCCCTCTGACTAGGAGAAGGAATTCAGCCCCTGAAGTTCCAGTCTCACCGGGGAAAAAGGTGGGTTCCCAGAAGGAAGGCGATCACCCATCGGCTGGGCCATGGTGATAACAGGGATAGACAAGCCATGTCATTCACCTTATGCAGATCACTGTCCCCGCTAGTCTGGGCGCCACCTCACTAGCGTCATAAGATGCCCTTGCTTGGTGCCTCACAAGCTCCAGGCCATGTACACAGAAGGCAACGGCTTACCTGGTTGCCTCCGTATAAGGCACAGATGCTAGGATTTACTCCAGCAAAGACCATAAGTGCCTGTTGTAGGCAGCATGATGGGCCGGATGTGCTGCGATTGAAAGAGAAAGATGTGCCGAGGAAAACACTCTCCTTCCCCAGGATTCAAACTCTGTGGAGTCCGCATCCGGGGGCTGGTCATGTCCTGGGATTCTATGCCCGGAAGGAGTGTCCAGGTGCATCACGCCCAAAGAGGGGTGAGGTAGATCTCCCGGAGATCCTTGGGTGCACAATACCTGCGCTGGCAGTTCATCGGGGCTGGGGAGGGGGCAGATGGATGCTGCCAAGTGCAGTACGATGCCTCCCTAAATGAGGAGGGCCAGGCGGGTATCACTAGGTTGCCCGCACTGTATTCGCTTAAAAAAAAGCGTGCACCACCTGCTCAGGATTGCATCTTGCCAGCCTAGATATGTGGAGCTCACTGACTTACCTCGAAAGGAAGCACTGATAGTTGGTCTGGTCAGCATCTGAGGAAATGTGGACAGAAGGATCCTCTTTCTTATGTGAGGAAGACTAGAAAGCCAATGAGTCCAGAGAGTCAGCGATCGACCACCCAGGGGGAGAGTGGTGAAACACCTGCTTGTCCACATTCTAACGTGACTAGGGCAGCCGTGGCGCTAAACTGTTTCCAGGTTAGAGGCCCCGTACGACCAGAGTGGCCAGGGAGAGAGGAAGGAGTTGGCAGAGGTAGAGAGGTCAAATGCCTCTGAGGAACAGAACGACCTCTACCCGGGCTCCGGGACCGAACAGGCGAACCAACACCCTGGAAGGATCAGTTGGTCAAGGCAGTCAGCGGCTGTTCAACCACTCTGAAGCAGTCGGGACTCAGCCCTGAAGGGATTCCCCTGAAGCGACTGGGGTCACTTGGATCCAGAAGGGTGGCCCGTAACCTGGAAAAAACGAGATCCTCCCTGGGGAGACCTCAGGGGAGAAGACAGGGCTGGCGCTGCGTCTCCTATCCAGGCTACCACGGAAGGAAACTGCCCTTTACGTTGTCCCCTCATGCCCTCAGTCTCAGAGAGAGACCTCTTCCTCAGGACCAACCGAGGAAGCTCATCCTCACCCACAAACTCCTGAGAGGCAGCAGATGAGGAACATCCTCCCCTGTCCCACACACCCTAGCAGGTCCAGAAATGGACCCAGCCTGGACACCCAAAACAGGGGGTTGACCTCCTCCGAGTCCAGAGGTATCACCGGCTCCAGTGGACTCTATGGTGCCGCCCCCAACACCAGAAGATCTGTCAGCGCTACAAGTGAGACACCAGCGCCAGCAGAAACCACCAGTCCCGAAGGAGGGGACTGGAAGGACGCCAAAGTGCTGGGCAGGGGGTGGGGAGCCCGAGGACTCCTAAGAATCCAGAAGCCAGTCTAGATCCACCTCTGAATTGTTATCATCCCTGGAGGCAGGGATTCAGACAACTTTACGAACCCCCCTCCACTTACAGCACCGCAAGCCGGCCCCACACTGCCCACGGTGCTGCCCAGATACCGGCACCGTGCACAGTGTCAGGATCCAAAGCGGCACTGAAGGGCAGCACCAAGGAAACCGCTGGACTGGGTCTGGCAGACACAGGTCACAACGTTGAGAGAGCCTTCACCTCTGAAGAGGTGATTGCCAAATGGTGCCTCCAGCCCAACTCCCGGAGGAATCAGTCCAGGCCTCCTACACCCTGGAGAGGGGTTTCTGCCGGTGAGGCTAGAACAGGCAGAAGCCCCTTCCTCCACGGTCCATAAAAAAAAGGAGGGACCCAGGGAAAGGGTCAAAGTACCTATGTCCGGCATCCCTAGTGCGCTTGTCCTCCGAAAGTCGGCAGCATACGGCTGACTTTAAATGCGCGGGTTTCTAGAACTCCGAGATCCATAAACAGGCATCACAATGGGCTATATTGTGGTTAGGGCCCAGGCAGGTCAAACACAGAATATGCTGGTCAGACACTAAATAAAGCCAGCCACAGGGACACCACCGCATTGGGGGCTGGCCCATCTTCAAAGTCTTCTTTTTCTTGTCCTCTGGACGAGACGTGACCAGACAGAAAAATAAACAACAACAATAGCAAAAAAAAGGTCTTGGCGCCTCAGAAAATAAAAGGAAAGGTCTTATTGGGTCGACGAGAACAGGTGGCTTTTAGAAGAACTAAGATGGATGGCTCCACTTACAAATGGACTAGGCCCAATGACGCAGCTATAAAATGCTCCACACATGAGGTCTTGCTTGCTCAATGGCAGGAGAGTCAGAACTGGGATGGAGGAGGAGTCGGTGTCAGTTACTGGCCAACATCCGAGCGCCACGCAGTGCGTTGGCCTAGAGGGCAGCACTGCCCATAGCACCAACTCCTGACACTTTACACACACACACAAAAAAAAAAAAAAAGTGGGATATGTTGTTCTTCCACACTTTTTGGCATGTCGATTTCCCTTTTAATTCTTGCTGAAAAGTCTTCAAGCTGGCTCCTCCCACCCACTGGGTGGTATAACTCTTGACTCCGCCCCATGATGCCAGATCTTAGCCCGTTGGAAACCAGGTCTGTGCATCACAGCTAGAGATCGGGTGGGTCAGTGTGGATGAACAACATATATACCACTCCTAGAACTATTGTTACAGGTGAGCAACCAGTCTTTCTAGGGACATGGATATGATGCTCATCCACACTTTTGGCAGAACTCTAGCAGTTCTCCGGGGAAGGGAGAGGCAAGGCACACACCCCCTATTTAGGGAACAGAGACTGGAGAACTGAGGCCCCAAAACCAGCATCCTGGCATGACTCCAGGTCGATGTGGTAGTGGGTGATGAAGGTGTTTGCTGTCTTCCAGGTAGCAGCCCTGCAGGTTTCCTGGATAGGAATGTCCCTGGAAGCAGCCACAGATGCAGCGGTGTTGTTGGTGGAGTGAGCCCTTAGCCCTACGGGAGGCTCCTTATCTGCCAACCTACAGCAGAGATCAATGTAAGATGTAATTTATCTGCCAATCGTCCACTTTGCTGCAGGTCTGCCAGAAGCAGCTTCAACGTAGGTGACAAACAGCTGCTGAACCTCTCCCCGAATTTCCGCCGTCCTCTCCTTGTAATAGGAGAGAACTAGTCTCAAGTCCAAAGTATGGAACCTGTACTCGGCATCTGAGGTGTAGTTCGGGTAGAACACAAGCAGAGTCAATACCTGATTAAGGTGAAACTCTGACATCATCTTCGGGAGGAATTTCGGGTGGGGGTGCAGGACAACCTTGTCCCTGTGGAAGACCAGGTAAGGAGACTCCACCGAAAGCACCTGGAGCTCCCCAGTCCTTCTGGATGACATGACAGCCACCAGGAAAGCCATTTTCCACGACAAGTGTGAGAGCTCACACCTGTGCACTGGTTTGAATGGCTTGCCAAAACCAGCAGTAAATCCCATGGAGGTGGAGGTTCACACACAGGAGGGATATGTGACCTAGGCCTTGAAAAGCGCCAAGACCACCTTCTCCTGTGCCACTGCTCTGCTGACCGCCCACGCCTGGTAAGCAGAGATGGCTGCCAGGTGCACCTTAGGGTTGAAGGTCAAGACCCCCTTGGACAGAGATCAAAGGTAGTCTAAAATGATAGCCACAGGACAGAGGGTCCAGGCCCTTGCCCCGACACCAAATGGAAAACCTTTTCCATTTGAAGGCACAGCACTTCCTGGTCGAATCCTTCCTGGATGCTTCCACTACTGTGAGTACATCCTCGGAAAGACCCAAAGCCTGGAACTCAGGCCGCTCAGGTACCAGGCTGTCCGGTGCAAGGATTGAAGGTCCGGATGGAATACCTTCCCCTGACTGATGGAGATCAGGTCCGGGCATGCTGGAAGACGCCTCGGGAGCCTGTTGCGGAGGGTCAGGAGATCTGGATACCAGAACTAGTGGGGCCAGTCTGGGGCTACCAGGATCACCCGCACCCTGTTCCTCCTCACCTCGAGAAACTGCCCTTCCTGCAGATGGTCTAGGACGGTCCACCACTGGAGAGCGTCCCACATCTTCTGGGTGACAGTGATCAGCTGGTCGAAGTGACCGTGGCGCTGAGTCCACTGGGCGGCCAGTTCCCATTGAAGGGGGCACATATGCCACCAGGCCTATCAGACCACAACAGTGCAGGCCGCCATATACCCCAGAAGGTGCAGAAAGTCATGGGCAGGGTGCAAGTGCCCAACCAGAAATGATTGGGCAAAGGAGGAGAGAACCTCCGACCTGTCTGCCAGGAGCCATGCTCTAGCTCAGTAAGAGTCTAGCTCTGCCCCAATGAAGCACATCACCTGTGATGGCACGAGCTCAGACTTGGCCTCAATCAGGAGGCCAAGTTGAAAGCAAGTCTGGAGGGCCAGGTCCCTGGACCTCTCCACCTCTTGCTGGGTGGAACCTGCTAGGAGCCAATCATCGAGGTAAGGGTATACTCTGACCCCATGATGCCCGAGATGGGCTGCCACCACTGCAATGCATTTGGTGAAGACCCATGGGGCCGAAGACAGGCCGAATGGCATGGCTCGAAACTCATATAGGGTTCCCACTGCTCTGAAGCAACCAACAGAGGAACCACTGGTGAGACGGATGGATCAGGATGTGAAAAAATGTGTCCTGGAGATCTAGTGAGCAGACCCACATGTTTTGCTCGAGAGAAGGTATGATCTGGGACAGAGTTACCATCCTGAAGGTGCGTGGCCTGAGCAACTGATTCAGGTCGTGCAGATCTAGAATGGGGCGTCTGCTTTGGAACCAAGAAGTACCTGGAAACGAACCCTGGGCTGACTGGAGAATCTGCCACTCGAACCACTGCCTCCTTGAGGAGGGACTGGGATATGTTGTCTCTCAGAGCTGACCGAGTGTGGACTGATACTCTCTCTTCCTGTGGGGTGCGGGCTCGGCAGGCAGGATACTGCTCGAACTCTAGCAGCAGACCCTGGTCGGCCACTTCCAAGACCCACCTGTCCGTGGTGACAGCGGACCAGGTGGAGGGAATAGGGGTGGCAGCCCCTATCCCGTCCCTGGGCAGGCCTGGAGGAAGCGGGTCTGGATTGAAACTCACCTAAACTCCAACCTCCCAGTCTGTGAGCCGCTGGAGGCCTGGACTTGGGCCGAGGGCACCAAGCCTGTGCTTGCTGTTGCTGCCCACCCTGGAAGGAAGGCTGCTTGGCGGCAAGAGCAGGGTGCCGAAAAGCCTTTTTCATCTGCTGTTTTTTTTTTTTTTTGAGCCAGTGGTGTCCTTTTGAGCAGAAGTAGCAGACTCAAAGGTGGTACTGGACTGCTCGATTCGTCGAAGGTGACCATCCACACCTGGGCCGAAGAGATCGGTACCCTGGAAAGGAACATCAGTGAGATTGTGCCGGGTATCCGCCGTAAAGGTGGAAACCTCGGCCAAGCCCTGCGATGCATGGCAACCGTGGCTGCCACTGAACGGGTGCAGGAGTCCCAGACCATCTGAAGTTGCTGCTTGGCAATGGCTTGGCCCTGGTCCCGGACCTGCTTGACCGTAGTCTGAAGGTCCATGGGGAGGTGTGGGAGAACTCCATTCAAGAAGCCCGGGAGGGCATGGGAGAAGAAGAAGAAGAAAAAGAAGAAGAATCAGTATTTATATAGCACTTTTCATACATCCAAAGCGCTTTACAAGCAATGCTAGACTGGTAGTGAAGTGACTGAATGTGTGGTGGCGGCCATATCGCACATCATCACCCACACACAGCCTGGATAATTGCATGAACCGTTTTTTATGGGAAGGGGAATGTTGGCCAGGACACCGGGAATGTTCCCTACTCTTTGTGAAGAGTGCCCTGGGTTCTTTTACTTCCACCTGGACACCCACCAGGACAACACCAGGATGGGCAGAAGGGACCTCGGTTTAACGTCTCATCCGAAGGACGGCACACCCCAGCAGTACAGCACCCCAATACTGCACTCAGATGCCAGCCGATTTTTAGGTGCAAGTCCAATCCCAGTGTGGACGAGACCCACGACCTTCTGGTCCAGAGGTGGATGTGCTACCAACTGAGCCACGCTGAAGCAGTCTTGACCGAAGCAGAAACTGGAGATTCTTGTGACCGAGATCACTCTCGATACCAAGAACGTCTTCGCTGAGATGAAGAATCTCTCGGTTCCTTGTCCTTTTTATGGGACTGGGAGGTATGCAAGCCCGAAGGTCCCTCGCCGTTGGTGGGGAGAGATAGGCACATCTCCCGAAAGGAGCCCAAGAACGTGGAGCCCAGGTTGAGTGGAACAAAAACTGGCTAAGAAGAGAGCTCCACGGCCCGCGCCACCTCCTCCTTGAAGATCTGTATCTATTCTAACTGGTTGGTGGATCCCGCAGCCACGGAGACCACCCACCGGACCTCTTTGGATTTCCCCGGTGGATTCAGTTTCTTGGGCCTGCTCAACTTGAGCCACGCGAGACAATAGCCATGGACGTTCAGGTGGAAGCGAAACATCTTGCATGCCTGGGTGTTATGGCTGACACCCAAGCAGTAGACGCATGCGCGTTATGCACTATCTGTATTGTGTATCTGTATCTATTACATGTGACGTGGAACCTTTGCAAAGGAGTCGATGACTCAAAGGTACATCTGATCTCTGAAATAAACAAATATGGGTCTGTGAGCGACATTTCCTGTCCACACGGGCACCGGCAAAAACCGGAGGAAGATTTATCTTCCATAACTGAATAGCAAAATTTGCAATCGCTAGCTCGAACAAGCGTGATCTTCAGAGGGTCCAAAGAAAGTGAAGCCAGGGCCTACAAAACACGGTAGAGAGGGAGAACCTGAATCTTCCAGTAGAAAGGAAGATCTGGTGTCATGGGGCAGAGCTGAGAGTTATACCACCGAGTGGGTGGAAGGAGCCAGCTTAAAGACCTTCGGTAAGAATTGAAGGGAAAGGGACAGCCACAAAGTGTGGATGAACAACATATCCACATCCCTAGAACATCCAGTTTCTTGGACTCTTACCCAGGGGCTGAGCACTCATGTGATGAGGTCTAGAGGACCTATCATGTGCAACACTGATCACCACAGAGTCCACCTGAGGCAGAGACATGAAATAGGGGTGATCCATCAGAGCCTGATAAATCCCATCAGCCTTATGAGGATTGGAGGGAATCTTGAAAGGCTGTTTCATGCAGCCAAGATAGCCTCTTCAAACATCCACCAAAAAAAAAATAAAAAAAAGGTGGGGGGGGGAAATGACAACCAGAGTGGGGCATTCTGGCACACTTAAGTACTGGGCCAATTTCTTTCTAGAAGCATCCTGCTCAGTGACCTAGAATCCAGACGTTTTCTGGAGGTGGATCACAATGTCCGAAAACGTTGAGTCATCTGGAGGAGAACAAGGGAGCTCAGGGGTAAGTTTCCCCCTGAATAGAAGAGGTGGCAGAGGAGGACAGAGGGGAATCCTCATGGTCCATGCCGTCCTCATCCTCCAGGTCAGCCAGATCCCAGTCCTACAGAAAAGGGTCCTCCATGTGTATGTCCTGAGTGTACACACCCGGTGAGACAGGGGAAGAGCTGGCCATCTGCTGGGCAGAAGGAGGCCAAGGGGAGCCAAGACTGAGCTGACCCCTCTCTTGGGGGGAGTCTGAGTCAGGTCCAGGATAGTATTCATTGAACATCAAATTATGGCCATCTGGCGGTCACGTGATGCAGAGCGACTAGAGACAGTGTTTTGTCAGAGCTCCCGGTCATCACCCTCTTTAAATCGCTTCTCCCTACCAAATTCTGTTGACAAACAGTTAATTTGCACCAGAATTGGCCAAAGCTTCTATAACTACGTAAAGCGGCCTGGGTCTGACTGTAACCTGGGCAATTAGATTCGGAACGTGATGGAAACAGA
Organism: Neoceratodus forsteri; assembly: GCA_016271365.2. Lineage (NCBI taxonomy): Eukaryota > Metazoa > Chordata > Ceratodontiformes > Ceratodontidae > Neoceratodus > Neoceratodus forsteri. The sequence goes on along the minus strand of CM057456.1, from coordinate 416,860,831 downwards.
ATGAGGCCTGTGGTATTAAAACATACTCCGCCAACTACTCAGAAAAATCCTCCAAAAAAAAAAAAAAAAACAAAACCAAGCAACAGAGCTCTGGTCTACCTCTAAACCGACCTTGCCCAGCACTTCAACGGTCCTCTCATGGAAGACCTGCCTTCAAGAATTACTACCATTTAAGGAAACCTTGGAAGATATTTCAATGAAGCTAAAATCGTTAAGAATGGACCTTAGCTCTCTAACCACTAGAATGGGGACTCGGAAGCAAGGACCGCCTCTAGAGAAATGGAGAGAGGACGGACCCAGAAATCATTCCGCTTCAGCAGCAGATTAATAAACTCCAGCTTAAAACAGAGGATCTGGAAGGCAGGAGCCGGAGGAACAACTTACTGATTCTAGACCTCCCCGAGGCTGAGGAAGGTTCTGATACAATCCTTTTTCTCCATAAATTCTTGGTTAAAGTAGTCGGCACGTCCCCCCTCAACCCACAGTACCAGATTGAGCATGCTCACTGTTCGTTCAGGCAGAAACCCGCACCCGGAGCTCCACCAAGGCCAATCATTGTCAAGTTTCTGAGCTTTCTGGAAAGACAACATGTACTGGTCAAGGCATGAGAGCTGCAAGCAATTCTATGGAACGGGGCCAAGTTGAGAATAACACAAGATCTTCCCTATGAGACGCGGCAGAAACATGCAGCTTTCCACCCCACAGTTAGTAAACTGATTGCTGCCGGCATCAGTTTTAGAATGATATACGCCGCCAAGCTGCAAGTATTTATGGAGGGGTCATGGCATTCATATGAGACCCCGGACCAAGCTGCCTCAGACCTATCACATAAGCTGCCAAACCTGTTTAAATTGGGTTGAAAAGCTCCAGATGGGTTAAAATGCCAGTTACTTGGTTATAGCGGTGTTATTGTTCTTTTACCTGTGTGCTAGTGACTCCTTTCCTTCTTTCTTCGATGTCCCTGTTGGTGGTAGGCAGGAGAGGCCTGGCAGGCCTGGTTACAGGTAGCAAACGTGGAGCGCTTTCTGGGTGGGGGGTAGGAACCTTTACTCAGCTGAGGTTGTTATAGGTCGTTAATTCGGACGGACCTTTTGGGTCCCTCAGTTTGGAGCAGTCCTCCAGTCTCTTCCCCTTCCCCAGCGACCGGTGCAGATCTCACAGCGAGGAAAGTATCTTGTTTAAATATTATAGCCAAGAGATGGTGCCTAAGGATTGAGGCTTTTAACGGGTAAGAGAAAATCCCTTAACTTAAAGATTGGTGGATATCCTAGCAGGCGGAGGAGGTGGCTAATGTAGTACAGGAGTTATTTGAGGTGACTCGCTGGTTTTAGCGGTCTGTTGTTTAGACTAGTGGTCAAAACCATTCCAGGGTCATGTCTGGATATCCCTGTTGGTAACTTTGGGCAAGGCATTCACACCAGAGAACGCCAGAGGTAACTGGTGTTATTATATTAGCACCCCCCTTTTTTTTTTTTTTTTTGACATGTTAATGCCCAATCCAAGGCTTTGGATTGTTCAAAAGACATATATTGGTACTAGCCAATGCTTTAAGGCTCTGGTTCAAGTTAGAGGAAAGATGAGTGGAGTGATTCACACTTCAGGGGTTGAATTAGAATAATGTGGCAAAATGGAGGCTAGCGGTGCCACTGGGTCCCCCTTCCCCGCCCCTGAGGACACCCCACAAATATAAATAAACCGGTCTCCTTTTCCTTAGGAGATTTTGAAGCTGAAGCATATGCCCTGAGAGGCTTAATCTATTTACCTCTACAAGGGAGGTTATAGGCCTTCATATGGTTGGGAATTTAATATTCCTACGGACGGTAGATCCCTGTGGACTTACTCGAATTTTACAATTCCTAGGTAGTGCAGTAGGGGGCATTACGGTGACTTGAAGGGTGATATTGGGGGGGGGGCTCCGGGAGGGAGCTGTCTTGGGGAGGGCTGTATCGCGCACCAGAGAGAGGGGCGAAAGGCACCTTTCTTGGGAGGTATGGTTGTCAGAGGGCGCCCGGTGGCTATCAGTTACGAGGATCAGCAGCGAACCGGGGTATGCCCTTCTGGTATTGGTATCTTTGGATAGAGTCTGCCTCCCAGTGGATTGTTGTCTACGAGTCTCGGTCCCCTGACCTAAGGTCTAAAGTTTCCATTTCCTTTTTGAGACCAGTCGGGAGGACCTTTGTATATAGTTGTGGGACATAAGGGGGAGGGGCTCCAGAGTACAGTCCTTTTCATTCTGCTTGTTCTGTTAAGGGCAGTTGTTTTTGGGCCGAAGTGTTTTTCATTCTGGTTAATGTTATGGGACATGGCGGGGGTGGGGAAGACGGGGGGGCCATAGCTATGGAACCACTCAAGTACTGTGAGGGGGTAGGGGAGATGTGCCTTCTGGGTGGGTTTATTTTTTCCTTGCTGGGTAATGTTTCTTTGTTTTACATAATAATACATGAGTATGATGTCGGTTTAAATTGCAACATGGAATGTCAAAGGTGCCAGAGATCAGACTAAAAGATACCAGGTTCTCAAAAATTGTGCCCTTTTGAATATTGATATTCTTCTGATGCAGGAAACCCATCTTATGCCATCAGAAGTTAATGGGCTACGTCGGCAGGGTTATTCCCAAGTCTTTGCTTCTTATGGTACATCTTCCAGCAGAGGGGTGGCTATATTAATCAAGAGACGCATTTCATTTCTGGCAGAACAGTGTTTAGTGGACCAAGAAGGTAGATTTATCATCGTTAAGGGCATCCTCAATAATGCTAGTGTGGTACTAGGAGCAATTTATGGTCCAGTAGGAGGAGACCCAGACTTTCTTATGAGTCTGGCTGATAAATTGAGTGGGCTCTTGCCCTCCGTGTTAACACCGGGAGACTGGAACATTGCCCGCCTCAGGACCTGGACAACCGATAGACCTTTAAAACCCCTATCTCCTTCGAGAACTTGCTTTGGAGGGACTTTATGAACCTATTAGGTCTATGTGACCCTTGGCGCTTATTTAATCCCTCGTGACAACTCTTCTCTTTTTACTCCCAAGTTCATCAGTCATGGTCTAGAATTGATTTTATTTTAGTGAGCAACACACTCTTACCCGGTATCTTACAGTCAGGAATAGAACCAATTGTGATCTCGGACCATTCTGTTGTATGGACCTTGATATCCCCCGACCCACAGGTACAAAGAGACTCCGCTTGGAAACTAAACACACGACTTTTAAGAGAAAAACATATAGTTTCTCATATTAAAATCACTAATAGCCTCTTTCATATATACTAATCCGGAGTCAATCACTAGGGAAGACTTGATCTGGTGTTCCTTTAAATGTTTTATAAGGGGGGAATTTATTAAGTTAGCGTCCAGGAGGAAAAGACAGAGGGAGGCTAAGATCATGTCGCTATCGAATCAAATTAGGCTAGCAGAGAACAAGCTATCCTCCACATCTTCCCAAACAGACTTGGAAACCTTGTTGAAGCTCAGGAATGAATACTCTGACCTGTTAAGAGATATGGCATAATATGCCATCCTCAAAACCAAAGCTCGATACTTTGAACAGGGAGAAAAAATGGGTAGGATGTTAGCCCTCCGTCTGAGGAAGTGGAAGGATCGAGATGGATTCCTTCCTTAACCTCTCCACGGTTCTCTCTCAAGACTTCTACGATATCTCCCAGGTCTTAGAGTCTTATTACCGAGATCTCTATAATGTTGATACCTCCCGTCCCTCCTATTCTGTGATCGAACAATTTTTTGATGGCCTTCCTCTCCCTTCCTGAAGCCCCAGCAGGAGTTCTTGATCTCTCCATCACCCTGGCCAAGGTGGAAGAAGCAATCCAGGGACTAGCTCTGGATAAATCTCCGGACCTGATGGTTTCCTTCCAATTTTATAAAGTTTTTGCAAAGAGATTGCTCCTGTTCTCCGGAAACTTTTTGACTATATGCTCTCCTGACCCCTCGACCCTTCTTTGTTGGAAGCCACCATTGTTCGATTTTGAAACCAGACAAGCCTCAGACGGACCCAGCAAGTTATCGTCCAATCTCACTATTAAATTATGATATAAAGATTTTAACGAAAATTCTGTCCCTTAGAATCAAACAGATGTGGTCCAACTTGTTGAGTCCCGAACAGGTGGGTTTTGTTCAGGGTAGATCTTCTGCCGATCACTTGCATACCCTGTTGCATATCTTCCAAGCTGCCCAGGATTCCCAGGCTCCCATGGTTCTGGTTTCATTAGACTCCGAGAAGACCTTTGATAGGGTTCACTGGGACTTTCTCTGGTCCACCCTTGGGAGAATGGGTTTTCCGGACACTTTTATTCAATGGATCAAGACCGTTTATAAGTCCCCTATGGCCAGAATTTACTGCAATGGGGTCTTTTCCTCTCGATTCCCCTTATTCACTGGGACTCGGCAGGGGTGTCCCCTATCGCCTTTTTTGTTTAATCTATATCTGGAACCTTTTTAATTGAGTATCAAGAACTCACCCCAGATTACAGGATGTCCAGTCCATCAGCAATCGCTGACGTTATTCGCTTATGCTGATGACATTCTTCTACATCTAGCTAATCCTGAGCTCTCTTTAACACACGCATTACATATTATAGATCGGTTTGGACAGGTGGCCAATTATAAACTGAATTTATCCAAATCAGTCATATTCCCTTTAAATGTTAGTACACCGCTCAGTTTTACCCGGTTTGGGATGAAATGGGCCTCTTCCTCCTTTAAATATTTAGGTATTCATCTCACTAAAGATCCAGAGGACCTCAGGAAACTCAATCTGGATGACTTGATATCCAAGATACAGTCTGATCTCCAAAGATGGGCCGCCCTTCCTCTGTCCCTATGGGGTTGTATTAATATTATTAAAATGAATGTATTACCCCGCGGGTATTTTACCCACTAAATCTACTGAATATTTATCTCTCCCTATCCTACTTTCAGAAGCTTCACACTACTATCTCTAGATTCATTTGGAAAGGCAAACAACCCAGGAAGGCCTTCTCAAACTTAACCTGCCTAGGGGGAAAGGGGGTCTCCGTCTCCCCAATTTCATATTATATTACTGGGCGAGCCATATCTCCAAAATGGGGAGGTGGTACGTGGCTAGGACTGATGAATACTTCTCAGTATGCCTAAAGCTTGAGAGAGGGATTGTGGATAAATATAGGCTTCAGGCACCCAGAGTTTTTTATTACACTTTTGCTGCACTGCCTTCTTGTATACAAAGTAGTGTTATTGGGACCTCTATCAAGGTGCTGACTCAGTGTTGGAACTATTTCAATATCTCGCCAAAAAAAGATATGGCTCAACCTCTCACTTTGAATCCGAACATTAAGATAGGAGGATCCCCTCTCTCCTCCCTGGATTGGCTCCCACAACTACGGGATTGCTGTGTGGAGAATTTGTTCTCCCAAGACTCCCTTCTTTCCTCGGTAGATATAATGATTAAGTTTAACATCCCTCAGAAACTCATTTTTAAAATGTTCCAGCTGAGACACCTTATGGTCTCTAAATTCGGTTCCTCAATTATGCCATCCCAAGTCAGGCCATTCCTAGACCAGATACAAGAACATGCCAATAAATCCCATGGTGTTTCCAAGATGTATTCCTTTCTATTGGGTATTAAATATCCCAACTCCTCACTGGCTCTAAAATCTGGTCCTCTCTTCTGCCAGAATCCCCTGTGGTGTGGGCGCAGATTTGGGTAGACATGTATAGGTATCTTACCCAAGACAGGCACAGACTTGTTCTATATCATATATTGAACAATTTGTACTATACTCCGGTTAAGTTGGCTAAACTAGGAAGATTATCTTCGAATACTTGTACAAGGTGTGGCATAGCCGAAGGGAACCTGGTTCACATCTTCTGGCACTGTGACAAAGTGGCTCCATTATGGTATTCAATCTAACCTAGATCCCCTTCTGGGATTAAGAGAGTTGTTTACTATAGAATTCTGTATTTTAGGGATGTATTCTGATATACAGGTTTTGGAGCGTAGGTTTCACATTGCTCTAATCTCTATAGCAGTTAAAAGACTGGTTCTCAGACACTGGATGGACCAACTGGTCATTCTATATGCGGAGTGGATTAACGAAATATCTCTGTTTCAGGACTGAAAATTTAATAGCTAGTTCTAGGAATTCTCTGAATTCGTTTGACCGGAAATGGGGCAAACTGTATGCTTTATATTTGAATTAATGTATATGTGTGTATATCTCTGGTCGGTCGGGTTGGCACCATCACACATGGATGATGATCACTGCATATTGATTATCTTCCGAAAGTCCTGTATGTTCTTTGTTAATCTCCCAGAAGGCACATCCTGGGGTGGTGGGGTGGGGGAATAAAGGGGGAGTGGGTGGTTGGGAAAGGGGGTTTCTCCTTTTTCCGAAACAATGTAATCTACATTCTGGAATTCTCTTTATATTTTTGCTTTACCGATGTTGTTCATTAATGGTCTATGTTCCTGATGGTGTTGCTGTTTTTAGTTAAAATCTAATAAAGACTTTGAATTTCAAAAGTTATGGCCAACTGCCCAGTGGAAGTAGCCGGGCAACCTGGACAGAGTGAAGAATTGGGACCACTGACAGAACAGAGGCAGGCAGTGGAACCACATGTGAAGCCATCGACAAGGGGTGTGTGACCCCAGAATTGTCGACGAGGGCGCCAGCATTAAGCAATGCGAAGAAGGCCGGTTGTCGATGATGGGATCATCGATGGCCTGAAGCACATGTCATCGATTTATAGAAAACACTGACGGACTGGAAAGTAATTGAAGACAACAGGATCGCTTGAGGGGCTGTAAGGCAATGTCGACAATGATAGTATCGTTGGACGATGGCTAGACAATACTGAAGGGGGAGGCAGCTATGGAAGCTGCAATATGATTCCAGGACCCACTGCTGATGGAGGAGCCATCAATGAGGGAAGAGAGGAGTCCACAATCATCGGCAGTGTAGAGGACTATGTAATGGGGCAGCCTTTATACCTACTTTATGAGTACAGCCTTTGTCGATGATGAGGAAGCAGCAGAAACTTGCTTTGTCTTGGACACATGTTTCTTACCAGGACCCTGTGCTGCCGACATGGAGGGTCACCCATAGAGTGGTGAGACCATGAGGACAACGAAGATTCTTAGTTACAGAGTGTTGCTGCTGCTCCAGGAGGACAACCTTTTGCTCCATAAGGAACTCGCAGAGCTGCTCAAGTCTTTGATGTTTTGCGGCCTTTTTGAATCTATTAAAGAAGACACTCCCTGGAGTCGTGTTCAGGACCAAGGCAATGAACACAGACTTCATGCAGGTCTTCCTTAGTGATTCTGTGACCTCAGGAACACCTTCAAAATAAGGGATCCAAAGACATTAGTACAGAAACATGTTAGTAGTATATCTGGTTAGTAGAACTCTTCGTCGATGACAGGTAAGCAGAGCTCCAAAGGAAGACTTGCTGAATGCAGGTCGCGTTGAAAAGAACTGGAGGAGTAGCTGGGTCCCCCTTTATATCCGTCCAGGTAGACACCATGTGGTAATGCTTGGGGAGGTCCCAGGCATGGTGTCGGCAGTCATACTTGGTGTACTCTTCTGAGTACCAGAAAATCTGAAAACCCAGGAGCAACATGAGCTTCAGGCCAGGGAAACAAACACAAACAGAGCTTGGTGTCTGAAGAACTGTTCATCCACCTTCTTGGATGCTTTAGTGTAAATGATCTTTGGAAGATGTGTGGGTGCTAACTAGAGGCCATGAATGACCTGATCAAGTACAGTATGTATGCATGAGTGCTGTTGTGAATGGACTTCTTTAAAGCTGGCTACCCTGATGTGGCACAGAGCTTATCACAATGTATCCTAAACATTGTAACTAAAAAACCAGCCATTGTGTGCCTAATTGGTTGTGTGTGTGTGTGTGTGTGTGTGTGTGTGTGTAGATATATATATATATATATATACACACACACACACACACACTATACAACACACACACACACACACTATATATATTTATACACACACACACACACACACACACATATATATATTTATACACATACACACACACATACACACATATACAGTATATTATATATATACACATACACACACACACACACACACACACACACACACACACACACACACACACACACACACACATTAGATAAAATAAAATGTTAATCTGTCTGGATCATTGGCTTACTATATAGATTGTTGACTGGGAAGAGGCAATGTTTGTGAGGTGGGGCAGCACATCTTTTGGTTTATGTTTACAGAGGAGGCAACAAGTCAACCAACTCTTGAGTACACGTTTAAAATTCCTGGCTACACCCTTGGTCCCAGGGTTGACTGCTGAGAAGTCATCCTAAGGAAAGGATGCCGGCGGCTGTAAATCCCATGTGTTATGACCTGCTGCAAGAGACTGCCTCAAAGAAGATCCCCTGGGATACCATTCTGACTTTTTCTTGCCTCAGGAAAACATTCAGTTATCGAAGGATGAGAATAGGAACTCCTTGAGAAGAGACCCTCCTTTGGGCCCTGACCAGCACCGCTCTGCTAGGTCCAAGGGATCATCCTCATCACTGTACAAATCCAGAATCAGGTCTGGATTATTCTCATCAGGCTGATGAGTGGGAGACAGAGGCATAAATGACGGGCCGATGGACATGGTGTCGAACCAGAACCAGTGTTGACCTCTGTGTCCGATGCCGCATCAGATACAGCACCGACCCTCTGGCAACACTGGCCCTTGCAGCAACACAAAAAGGGTGGAGTCGCTGATGGTCCTAGCACCATCACTGGAGCTGGTGCAACTAAAGTTGATAGCACCGATGGCAGAGTCAATGATCTCTGTCAAGGAGCTAGGTCACCAACAGCGCCACTGATCTTAAGTGTGTGCCGAATCCACTGCACCATGAGAGTGGCCCAGCTACCAAAGTACTCATCTGAAGGTTCTCCAGAACACAGGACAAGGTTTGGAGATCGAAGCATTGAACTAGTACGTCTTAGGAAACCCAGTGTCATCCACTGGTATGACTGTGGCAACTCTGGGCCTACTGGTGATGAATGACTATGTACAGTGGTGAGAGCCTGACCTCTGTCTTTTCTTTGCATTTTCTAGTGGAACAGGAGGTTTAGGTCAACCAGTCCGTGGAACTCTAAGCTGAGCAAAGTTTTTTTGCAACTCTGTGAAGACTGCCATTCCTCTTAAGTGAGAGACTTCCCAGTACCACTTCCCATTAGCAGAACACTTGCCCAGAAAGGAGTGGTAGTCGGACACAACTTCGCTGCTGAAACAACATGCCTGTTCAGGCGCTCTATCTGCCATAACTGTTGCCGGCTGTCAACGGTGGTAGGGCTGTGAGGAATTTCTTGTTTTTAATAAATTAAAACTAAAAACAAAGAAAAAAGGTAATACTGAAAAGCAATACTCAATCAACTAGACAAGAATGCTATTTACATGCAGAAATAAGTTCTGCTTTCCGAAGAGGAGAGCGTGAGACACTGCACTTTGACAGCAGCAAAAATGGCACTGAGGAGGTTGGGGTTGTCGATGCTGTAAAGCAGTGGGCACACACAGAGGGTATGTTCATAAGGGTGCATGCACCAGCATAGCAGACCCAAATGTTCTAGATCCTGTGGAGCCCTAGCACCTCTAGCTCCAAGACCAAAAAGTGACACTCCATGGAGAAGATTTATTCTATGAAGATTCTTCACCAGCTCCAAAGAGAAGTGAGGGAACAGGGGGAATGGCCAAGCAACCTAACCTTGGGACCGCCTGGTCCGATGTCTGCCCTCAGGGCTGGGACAGATCATCCCAGGGCTTGCAGCTCCCGAAATCAAAGTCAGCGCAGTCATCACAAGCCTTCATGTCATGTCTGGATCTGAGACAGGAGAGAGTAAGTATATGCTGGTTAGTGTAGGAATATCATTCCTGACCCCACAACACTGGAAAAGCTTGCCAGTAGGGCTTAGACTTTCTCTTTTGTGCATCAAACGTACTTTGAAAGGAAAAAACAACAAAAAAAAAACACAAGAAGAATCAATAGTGACGAATTGAGGTGCAGTCTGCTCCCCCTGTGTTCACTCAATGGTGGAAAATAACAGTACTGAGGCTGTTGGAATGCCTACAATGGTTACTTTCTCTAGCTCGCAGTGTCACGCACGCGTCGGTACCGACACACTGACCACAACTTGACAAAATGTTTTGCTCCCGCAGGGTCTCAGCCTCTCCAGCCCCAAAACCAGAGTGGTGCTCTATGGAGAAAACTTGATTTTAGACAAGCTAGCCAGACCTCAGCCACCAGCACCAGCAACTGCAGAAAGGCAGACTTTGCCAATATGCAGGACCTGGAATCCAAGCGTGATGAAGCAGGCAATGCCAAGCACATGTGGTGTTTGTGGAAGACGGTGCTCTTGTAGCTGAAGAAATCTGTAAGTGCAAGTAATATTGGAAAAAGCTGGAAGCAGACCCAAGGCCCAACAGGGACCTGCAGTGGTAGCCATTCTGATCTTCCGATTTACCACAGAAAAGTCTATCGCATTAAGGTACTGCAATACAGCACTTCTCCCATATGGCAATGTTATTCAAAATACCATATCAGCTAAAGTGCTATCTTATTGTGCTGACTAAGCACAATAAGATAACACTTCAGCGTATGTGGCACCTTGAATGGTACTGCAGTATGGGGGAAGTGCTATACTGCAGTACGTTAATGCAGTAGACTTTTCTGTGGTAAATCAGAAGATCAGGATGGCTACCACTGTAACACAGCTAATTCAGAAAAAAACCAGAAGGTTTATAACTGCAAAGAGACAGGTTGCTTCCAGGATAGAGAGGAGCACACAGCAGCACTGAGGGGCTGCAAAACTAGAAATAAGGAAAGGATAGCAGCAGGAGCTGCAGACAACACCAAAGTCTTCCTCCAGAACAATAACGAAGGAGGAAGGCGAAGGAAGGGATTGGGCTCTTGATAACTGTGGGGGGGGGGGAGACTAAGAGAGCCCCAGGTGATGGCTGAGATGCTTAACAAACACTTCCTTCAGTGTTCACCAAAGGGCTCCTGGTGGGAAGGAGGGGAAGGGGGCTCTTTGGGAGGACTCACAGAATCAAGGGTAGTCTTGACGCAGCTAGTGGACACCACACGTACCCCAGTTGCCGACCAACTGGCAAAGGTTAAGACATAATAGTCAGTCAGGATGCACACCAGGATCACAATAGAACTAAAGGAAAGCTACCTACTGTAACTCTTATCTACTAAAGCATCTCCTCCATGGAATCAGATTTTTTTCTTAGTACCAAGTCAATGGGATCCTATGGGAGAAAAGGTTTTGGAGCAGGGATGTCGATGTTCTGCACCAAGACTTGCAACAGCATATGAATGGCTCTGTATACAAGATGCCCCCGTCCCAACCTCCCACAATTCCTTTTGGCCAAGCCTATAAAGTCTTAGAGGAAAACACAACAACAACAACAAAAAAAGAAAATGAAGAGCACGCACAACAAAGAACCCCCCCATATCTCAATGCAGTGAAAAACATATACAGCAAAAAATGTTTACCAAAGAATGGTATTAATTTCTCTACTTATTTATGTTGCACTTTTTGTTTGTTTATATCTACAGTGCCATCTACTTGGATCAAGTGCTATGTAGGAGATTTCAATTTATTTTGCCAAAAACCAAAATAACTGCCACTGGATTACACAGAGTTCCTGCAGTATCCAGTAAGATATCAAAAGCAAAAACTGTAATAAGAGTGTTAGATCCTGGTCGGTGGCACTGTAAGTGGAGAAAATGGAAAAAAATGCTTTTCTACCCAGGTATGTACTGAAAGCAAAATCACTGTTACTCCCACAAATAAGGGGTCAAGTGGTGCAACAGAGGAGCAAACTTAGGGCTAGACAAAGTGAGTATGGGAGCTGGGCTCAAGCTCCTACATCACCCTGGTATACCCTCGATGACCTATACAAGTCTTGCCCCATAAGGAAGAAAAATGCACCATTTACTCCACAGTAGTAACTACATCCAGGAAAAAAAGGAAACATTACTCATCATGGACCCACAAGTTCTGCACTGTAGCAGAGGGAAAAAGAAAGGGTCCATGAATCTAGGGATACCAAACAAGGATAACTTGTGAGGTTGTGGCTTCACAACCTAAGTGAAAAAGGACAAATGTAAAAGCCTGCAGGAAAAAAGTGGCAAGTTAAAGTGCCTCCGACCATCCGAGCAGGGGATGTACAGTATGGCTCAATGAAGAAGACAATTCAGAAGTTTAAGTTACCCTAAGTAAAATCCCTAACTTTCTAGAGACAGTCTTCTCCATAGAGCCCCACTCTTTGGTCAAGGAACAAGCAAAGCAGTGCCCAACCAATGGGGGGGGGGGGGTAACAAAAAAGACACCAGCTGCAAGCTATTCAGACAAAATGAAACGATCAGCCCCTCAAAGTATGAGATACTTGTCTAAGCCTCCAGAGCCTAATGGGAAAAGGGGACTTCCACTGACTTGTGCTTATGTTGCCCATGGGGATTGCCGCTATAGAGGGGAACAGAGGAGGGAGGGAGCAGCAGCTCCTTCAAGAGACCAGCAGCCCTACTATTCTGAATGAGAAAAGCCTGCTAGGACGATAGGAGGCATTAAAGAGGAACTCTCTATTATAATAAAAAGCTTAAAAAATACTAGCTTTACACCAGTTATGTTGTAACTTTATTGTTTCTAGTTTTTTTTTTTTTTTTTTTTACTTCCCCTGCTGTTGGTCCACTAAATATAGTGCATCAATTATTTCACTGTCTCTCTCAAAAATGTATCAGACTCTCCCCTGCTAACCATACAATTTCTGTCTGTGACATCAGTGTCTAGGGCACCAGTTAGTGCGTGAGCGCCATAGCACAATGTGAACAATAGACGATTGTGCTGTGCAAACATGTGTACCATGGGCACGCCCCTAGATCAGAGGTGGGAAAATGGCCAGAAGCAGGAGCATGCGCCCAGCTCTAATGGCAGCCGTGCACACGGAAAAATACCAGATTATGGAGAGAAAACACCAAAATTTCATAAAAACACAAATGAGCTGCAGAAATACAAAAAGCACACAGAAACCTGAGGCGGTTGGGGAGGGGGAAAAGGAACTGACACCAGAGCTGAAGGCCCACCCACGCTCCCAGAAAAATGAAATTGTACCCACCTGTGGCACCTTGTTTTCCCTTTTATTATTTTTTTTTCTTCTTCCTTTTTGCTCCCCTGTTGTCAGCTCAACTGCTTGGCAATGGGGGAAGACCTGTTTTTTCTGGTTTCCCACCCCTAATTCCCAGGACCCCAGATCACGGTCAAGCATGCATGTGGAGGCAAGCACATGCTTTGCGCTCTGGTGATGGCCCCTTCCACCCTCCTGGCCTAATGCCAGGTTCCCCCCTTGGCTTGGCGCTGCCACCTAGACTCCACCAGGTGGTAGCCAAGAGCCTGGGAAACCCCATGTCCCTCACCAGAGAGGAGAGCTGCCTTGTGGCCACTCGATCTGGCTCCATGCCCCCCTCCCCAGCCGACTCCTGGCAACCAGAGCTCACTCCTGAGCTCTGGTCGCCAACATGACATGAGGTGTGGTGTGGTGTTCGATACCTCAACCCTCGGTGCCACCGGGCCGGCCTCATTTATTTTTCAATGGAAATCATTAAACATACTAACATACTATTTGCCAGCAGATTAGGCCTTACAGTCTATCGAGTCTGCTCGAACCTCAGATCCTTAGTTGGGTGCCGAGGCCCTCCCCTCCCTTGTGCTCCAGAAACCCTATCATCCATCCCCACCCCGGACAGGCCATCATCTGATACATCCACTTTCTGTGTCTGTCCCACCCTCTCTGAAGCCCTCCACTGTGGATCACTGAACCAGCTCGCCAGGCAGTGCATTCCAAGGTCCACCACCTCTCAGTAAATAAACCTCCTCTTTCCCCTCACCCTTCCACCTTCCAACTTCAAACCATGCCCTCTGGTGATACCTCCCTGCTTTAGTCTAAAGATCCCTCCATGTTTACCCTACTTATTCCCTTGAGGTACTTGAAGACCTCAATCATGTCCCCTGTCTCTCCTCTCCTCCAATGAAAACAGGCAGAGCTCCTCAAGTCTGTCCTCATCGTCAAATCCTAGCCCTCGTATCATCTTAGTTGCCCTCCTCTGTACCCTCTCCAGGAGCTGTTGTCCCTCTTCAAGTGTGGTCTCCAGTACTGTACACAGTACTCAAGGTGTGGTCTAACCAGTCCATTGTATACAGCAGAATCACTTCCTGCTGCTAGAGGTGATCCCCTTGCAGTGCATCCCAACATCCTGTTTGCCTTGCTAGCCGCTCTCCTGCACTGCTCAGAGTTATTCATACATGCATCCACCATGACCCCTAGGTCTTTTTCCCTATTGAGGCCTCCAGTGCCTCCCTCCCAGGGTGTACCTGTGTTTAGGTTTTCCCACCAAGATGCAACACCTTGCACCCTTGGTGATATTGAAATTTAATTTCCATGTGTGAGCCCAGCTTTCCAGGGTGTCCAGGTCCCTTGCAGGGCCAACCTCCCTCTTCTCCCTCAACTTGCTCCCATCTTGGAGTCATCCGAAGAGACTCATTTCACACTCTATACCCTCCTGATGTCCGATATGTATGCATTAAACAGGATTGGACCCAGGACCGAGCCCCTGCGGTACCCCACCAACCTCTCTAGGGTTCGAGAGCTCCCACAGACCACTACTCTCTGGTGGCCCAGCTAGCCAGTTTTCAATCCATCTGACCATCAAAGGGCCTACTCCTAACCCCATCAGTTTCTCCACCAGACCACTGTGGGGGACAGAGTCAAACGCCTTGCTGAAGTCCAAGAATAAAACGTCCACAGGCTTTCCCCTGTCCAGTTCTGATGTTACCCATTCGTAGAACTCCACAAGATTGGTTTGACAGGATCTACCTGGCACAAGCCCATGTTGCCGACTATCCAGACCTCCAACCTCCTCCAAGTACACCGCCAATCGTTCCTTTAGTATACTGTCCATTAATTTTCCCACCATCGAGTTCAAACTGATGGGTCTATAGTTACCTGGTACTTCCCACGACCCCCCCTTTATGGATTGGCACCACATGTGCCTCTCGCCAATCCCAAGGTACCCTCCTGTCTCATGTGACCTGTTGAAGAGCTCCGCCAGGTGCAGCCAGTATATCCGCCAATTCCATAGTACTCTCGGATGAATGCCATCCAGCCCAGGAGATTTGTCTTTCTTTAGGGCCTTGAGAGCTAACCACACCCTTTGGTGGAGATAGCACCATCCATCCCTCCACCTACCGCCTTTTTATCTTTATCCAGATGTGACACCCTGGGGTACTCTCCCTCCTCTTGCTCCATTTCTGTTGCTCCTGATCCCACTCACTGCCGCTTCTATCCCCATCGTGCCTTGCTTGTAGATCTCCCATCCCTCCCTAGTGAACACAGAGGCAAAGTACTGCTAAATACCTCTGCCTGGTCCCTCGCCTCTTCCACCCACCTCCTTCTGATCTCAATCTGTTGAGATGGCCCTTAGTTTTTCTCCGCTCCCCAATGCACGGAAGAACCCTTTTCCTCCATGTATCCTATGCCAGCCGCTGCTTTTTACTGGACTTTGCTCCCCTCACCATCCTGGTGACTTTTCTAGAGGCAAGATGGCATATTTCTTATCCCTATCCCCTCTTGTTGTTTTATATTTTTTGTAGGCCGCCTTCTTTTCTCTGACCGCTACCTGTACCTCACTGGACCACCAGCATGGCTGAAGTGGCTCCCAATCCACATAAGGGATGGTAAAAAAGGCAGGTTATTCAATTTGAAAGCTGCAGCCTTAACAGACACTATTTTAATTTAGGGGTGCTCCCTGAAAACAGGCAGCGCCAACCTGCTATGCAGAATTGCAGCCCCAAAAGAAGTCCTGAAATCTTGCATGTGGAAAATCTTCAGAGAAAATAAAAGTAGCTCTGTCCCCTTCAAATGGTTCAAAGTGGCACAGCTAAACTGGGAGTTGCTGCTGCTTGCAATCCTTATATGGCCAACATTCTAAAGCCTGGGCTGTGCCATTCCCCTGGCAGGGGTGACCTATACCCAGATGTTATGATTACCAATTGACAATGTGGAGTGCTACAGAAAAGGGAGGGAACTGTCCTGTGAGGGAGTATGTTTTATAACACACCAAAGATACCGGCTAGCCAAAAGAAAATCAGAAGCAAAGATAATACAAGTACTTATCTGACACCCCTAAACAACCTTAGACAGAACATACAACCAACAGGAGCTGGGGTTAAAAAGCAGTAGCTAGTTTAGTAAAAACAAAAAGCACACTTTCGGGAGGGGGGGTTCAGAACACAAGCCCATTTAGAGAAGAAAGAGTCCTGAAGGGATTTGCAAACCACAAAGCAGAGAAGGCCATAGGACCGGATGGAATACACCCAAGGGTGCTAAGGAAACTTAAGGAGGAGCTTGCTGCACCACCGATGCCATTATTCAGCAACTCACTGGGAACAGGAATGGTTCCAGAGGAGTGGAGGAGAGCTGACATAATCGCTCGTAATCAGCAGTAGGGAGGAAGCTAGTAACTGTATGTCCAAGAATTTCTAGTGCTCTGCCTTGGGAGAGAGGTGCAGAGATAGGTTTGCTAGCCCGTTGAATAAGATCCACAAAACTCTGCACCCCGGCGTAAGTATCACAAACAAGCAGCTGGAATTCAAGATTTTGTTTCAGTACAAGTAGTATTTTCCATAGTTCAAATACTCCAACTGCTCCCGTGTCTCCACAAGGAATACTCCCAGCACTCTCGGACCAATCAGCTGGTCTTCCTTGGGGGTCCTTGTGGAGACACAGGAGACGGAGTTGGAATTGTTTGAACTGTGGAACGTTCAAACAATTGTGGTACGAATGTACTTGTCCCTAAATAAAATTTTCGAATTCCAAGTACTTGTTCATGGTAATTGCACTTTAGGAGTGCTGAGTTTTTGTGGATCTTATTCATTCAACGGGGCTAGCAACTGTAGACCAGCCAGTCTCACATCAGTGGTGGGGAAATTACTGGAAACCCTGTTAAAAGGAAGGCTACTGGAAAATCTTGACTCTATCAGGTTGCAAGGCCCAAGGCAGCATGGATTCATTGGGGTGGGGGGGGTCATGCCAGACAAATCTGATAGATTTTGACTGGGTGATCAGGGAAACAGATCAAGGAAGGACAGTCACAGTGGATGTGGCCTACCTGAACTTCAGCAAAGCCTCTGACACTGTGCGACACAGAGGACAGATAAAGAAACTGGGTGGTACAGGGGTGGGATCCAAAGTGGTAAACTGGGTAAAAACTGGCTAATGGTTAGGCAACAGAGGGTGGTGATAAATGGCACACACTAATGAAGGGAGAGTGACTGGCGGTGTGCCGCATGGCTCAGAACCGGGGCCAATCCTCTTTAATGTCTTCATAAATGACATTGCAGAAGGGAAAGTATGCCTTTTTGCACAGGACACCAAAATCTGCAATAGGCTGGATACTCAGGAGGGGCCGGAGAGAATGAGAAGGGACTTTAGTAAACTTGACGATTGGTCTAGGGTACGGCAACTGGGATTCGATGCCAAAAAATGTAAACTCATGCATCTACGGCATAGAACATAGAAACATAGAAACACAGGAGTCGAATATAAAATGGTGGGGTTGGGGGGGTACTGAAGGTCACTATGCAGAAGAAGACATTGGGGTTATCATATATGATTATCTCAGAGAGGCAGGGCGCTGTGATAAGGCAGTGGGCAGGGCTAGGGGGATGCTGGGGTGCATAAGGAGAGGTTATCACCAGCAGGAGGAGGGAGGTGGTCTTACCACTGTATAGGTCTTTGGAGAGACCCCAACTGGAGGAGTGTCCATTTCTGGAAGCCACATCTCAGAAGGGACATAGGGTGTAGGCAGTCCAGAGGAGGGCAACTAAAATGGTGCAGGGCTTACACAAGAAACCCTATGAGGAGAGACTGAGGATTTCAACATGTACACCCTAGAGGAAGGGGTGGGGAGAGATATGATAGAGACCACAAGTACCTCACAGAGTGAACAGAGGGTACAGGACAGGAGTCGGTTTTCAATGAGGAAGTGCACCAGGAGAAGATGGCATGAAAAGGAACTTAGGACTGATGTGAGAAAACACTACTTCACTGATAGAGTGGTAGATGCCTGGAAGAGTCTGCCAACCCAGGCAGTGGAGGGAAAAACAGTGTGGGGGTGGGGGTTCAAGCATCCATGGGACAGGCACAAGGGAATACTGGTAAATAGGCAAGGAGGGAGGAGGGTCACCAGAGACCAGTTAGGGTCTGTAGAAACAGATTAGGCAGGGAACATCTGGACAGACTGGGTGGGCCAAGCGGTCTTTTTCTGCTGACAAATTATATTTCTGTTTCTAGTCTGTTTCTACTTAAATTTAAAATCCTGCCTGTTGGAAACAAACAGGATTGTCAGCCAAGAGTTATCATGGTGGAGATAAACAACAAAGTTTGCAAAAAACACTAGCAGGAGAGGCTGGTGGCTTTGCTGCTTGTCCCTCTGACATATCAAACCACTGAGGGTTCCAAGCTACCAGTCACTGTGAAGGGGGAGTCAGGGTTAAGTAATGATGTCAAAGCTTTGGAGGAGAGGTTGTTCCCTATTAGGGATGCATGATAGACTCAGCAGCAAATGAATAGCCCAGTGAAAATGTGCAATGACAGGGAAAAAAAAAAAAAAAGGTTGGTCTGATGGCAGCTGGGGTTAAGGATAGGGTGGGCGACCACCTAAATCAAATCTGCTTTATTTATAAAAAAGTATAATTCCAATTTCTCCAAAGTGCTTGTATAAAATTCTTAAAACATATCACAAATTAAAATAATTTAAAACCAATCCCCATAATATCTAAAAAATTAAAACGTTGAGTTTTTTCCATCAACTCAGAGCTAATACAATATTAAATAACCATACAAGATTCAAAAGCGATCAGGAAAAGCCAGGCTAAATAGATGCGTTTTCAAGCAATCCTCTGGACGGTCATGTACTCCCTAATCTGACAAGGTAGACAGTTCCACAGGGTAGGGGACACAAAAGCAAAAGAGTGGGCCCCCGAGGTCTTAAGATGTACCCTGGGAACCTCTAGCAATCCCTCATCAGCAGAGTGGAGCGGGTGGTAGGGACACAGGAGATCTTGCAAGTACCGAGGTCCCTGCCCATGTAGGGCTTTATAGGTCAGTAACCCGACCTTGAAGGTGATCTGCCACTGTACCGGCAGTCAGTGCAGTCCGCGGACCACAAGCGTGGTATGGCCCAAGGGCCATCGCAGTGAGCAAATGTGAATATGCCACTGCTGCACATATAATCAGGTCCCCAAATCCACTTTGACAGAGGTGGACATTCATAGACACTGAAAAGGTTGCAACTGGCCCGAGGGAAGGGGATCCAGTCCCTGTTCTCAAAAAGAGATGGCTTTTGATTTTTAAGTTGGGGGCATTGAGGAAACCAGACCTCAATGATAAAGTCAGAGTAGCACACTTTCTGTGATTTGCTGTTTTGAAGTAAGCTCATGGTTGGAACTGTAGGATCGCTTCTATGAGGAAATAGCATCACTGTATCTGAACTGATGTCAACATTTTTTTTTATATAAACAGGTTCAACTTTCCATAGATGTGCTATCTTTACTATTATCGTGTTTGAGCTACAAGGTCCACAGTACACGTTTTTAATTTTCGCACATTCTGCACTGGACATTTGCAGCATAGTGATCCCTGTGTACTACAATTTTGATTAGATGTGGTGTATACTTTTAAGAGGTGTGTATAAATAATATAACACTAGGGGGCTCGGGTCTCTTGACAAAGCACCATTCCTGCGAAATGTTGAAGCTGCTTGTGGTTTATCTCTGCACTGTCTGCTGCAACTATCTTATTAAATACATAGATGGAACAGTGTTTTTTTTATTGATGAAGCGAGCGCTGGGTTTTCATTTTCAGCTTATCAAGAATAGTTAAAGTGATCCCCAAATTTCTATAGTTTTGCAAGAGCAGCATGCCCATAGCTTGCTGGAACTTATTCCTGGCAGTCCCTGGCCACTGTTAATCCAGCCCATGGTCTACTACACTGTAGGAGGCAGGGGACGGAAATGTGAAGAGAGAAAGCAAAAGCAGCACAACCTGGCTGAAAATAGCTCAACTAAATATGTTTAAAAATACATTCAATTTACTAAAATGGACCCATTTCATAATCGCAATAAGGCACTCCAAGGGGTGCATTATGGTGGGATAATGACCCTTCTCGGGTGGCGGAAGCGCTCTGCTTCACCTCATGCTTCATCCTACCCAAGGTGGACCATTATCCCACCAAAATGTACCCCCTGTCATGCCTATTCCTTTATTACTGCATTTTCATAACCGATATTGGCAGGGCCCCTCTGACACTGGGAGCCCAATTCGTACGATGCAAGACTCATGATGCCAATGCGGTTATACAACCTGGGGAGACTAGTGCAAAACACAGAAAGGCAAGTATCCCCCTAAAGATCCAGTGACATTTTCTACTAGCCCCATCTTGGTTAAAATGGGCAACTCCCATGCTGGCAATCGGAGTGCTACTTCATGTAAGTCATCATGAACACGGTTGAAAACAGCAAAACAAAGCAGCAGATTGTGTTCCTTAATAGGTAAGCTATGTCTCTACTTACTGTGTCTTCTCTTCATTTACTAGGCTGTGCAGCAGGGTGATGCACTGCTCCCATCAGTGGTTGACTGACAAAGCAACTAACCACATGAAGGATGTGTTACAGTTTTCAGTAATGTGGTGTCTAAATGAGTGACACTGCCAGAAACCTCACAGGTTATACTAACAGACACTGCGGCGCCAATCAAGCCAACTCAAAGGCTCTGCTTCCAACAGCTGAGATGGGCATCTGATGTCTTGACATCACTGATTGACAAACAGCTTAAACCACTGTCATCTTAACACAGCTGTTTCTGATGAACAGCCATGACCTTACTTTTAATGCTGGGGTGGGGGGTTGGGGCATTGAAATTGCATTCTGCAAGCAGGTTACTTAGCTCACCTTGACTGATGCAGAGCACTGGATAAATGATGAGAACGGAAAATATAGCTCCAAAATGGTTGACAGTGGAATATCAAGTTATAGGGCAAGTTACTTTGAGGCCTGTAACAAAAAGAAGGGCTATAAAAATCCTCAATTCTTTCAAATATGCAGGTGTACGTTACCAGGAAGGGAGCCTATTTAATTGGTAGGAATTCTATCTAAAGGACAAGCGAAAGCTGATACTACAACAAGCTTTACAAAGATGAGACAAGGATAGAGAACAGCTTTTGACTGAAGCACAGGGTTTTAGATGAGCTGAAAAAACTGATTAGCAGTTTTGACGCGTGAAAGTGCTAATCAGTTGTGAAAATGCATAGCACTTGGCACACATTGATTAGCAAAATTTTAAAAAATGATATTTTTTTGCGGCTGGGACTCCTGTATTTTCTGCCCCTGTATATTCTGCCCATATCTCACTGGATGCCACCACCACACTGTGACCTCCCTGGCTACTGACCACCCTTGCTTGCCCCAACAAGGCAGGGCCACCAAGATGACACTCCCCTGCGGAAACTCATCCAGATTGCTGGAGGCATCACCGCCACTGGCAGGGTTCCCTAGGCCTGCTCCCCCTCCTCCCGGGTGGGGCCGCGGGAGAGAGCCGATTGGTGGAACACTGTCTTGGTTGTGACTGGGAGGTGCAACTGGGACAGGCATCATGGCAGGATCTTCAGCCATTTTTGAGATGCTAGTCCGGGGAGTGGGACGTCCAATGACAATGCCTGCCCCAACGCCCAAGTTGACTCGCCAGCCACGGCAATACTCCAGCCTCCATGAGTTTCCGTAAAGTGCCAGACATTCTCACCTTCCCCCGGAGAAGGAGAGCCGTCCCCAAGATGCTCAGTCATCCCCCGGCGGCCCTTTCGACTCAGCGTCCGTCCCCGAATCCGGAATGTGTCTGTACTGCTGTGCTGGCAGGCCAAATTATAAGTTTTATTAATGTTGCGTACTGTGTCATGGACTCACTTAAAAAATGGTTAGCAGTCTATTGCTAAGCATTTCTGAAAATTATTAGCATTATCCTCTGTTTTGATTAGCATTTTGCTAACCTGGCATGTGATAGGTTTGCCCCTTTAACCAACTGCACAATCAAATGGACCAATACCCACTGGATCACACAAACACTGCTTGGACCAGATGCACCACCGGGACCAGCTTTGGCACAAGGCACTAGACTCTGGATTGCCCTCCAACAAACAACGCTACCGGGCAGCTTGCAACAAGTGCACCTGGGCTACCCGCAAGGCCAAAGCAGAGCACTATAAAACGTCCCCAACCTCCACCTGGGGTACTGGGCGAAAGTTCTGGGACAACTTAAAGGAATTAAATGGCAAGCCTGTCTCATCCCCTCTAACTCAGCTCAACATCAATGGCTCCATTTCCTACAGATCCCCAACATATAGCCGATACCCTAAATGCCTCCTTCTCGGACCTTGGTGCTGTCCTCCCACTGAATTTCTTTGATCCTCGTGGCGCTCCCCCCTTCTCTCATCCTCCTTTCTACTTCCCTGACATTGCTGCCCTTGAAGCAAAGCCTTACCTCCTCAAAGCCCTTAGCGGCACCTGCCACAGTAGTGATTCCTTAGATCTCAGACTACTCCATCTAGTCATCGATGAGGTCCTCTCCCCCTCACCTTCATTCTAAACCACTCCCTCTGTCTTGGTGAGTTCCCCTCAGTATGGAAAATGGCCACTATCACCCCAATTCATAAAAGCGGTGACAGTACCTCGGCTGGGAACTACTGCCCTGTCTCTATCCTCCCCCCACTCTTTAATGTTGGAAAAAATAGCCTCTGATCAGCTCTCTGATTACCTCATTAAGTACAAGCCCCTATGTGACAAACAACACGGATTCAGGAGGGGTCATAGCACCACCACTGCCCTGTTAAGAGTTCACAAACTCTATCCACTCTGCCCTGGACAAAGGATATCTGGCTGGAGTGATCTTCATTGATCTGTTGAAAGCTTCTGACACTGATAATCGCCCCCCTCCTAATATCCACCCTCTCCCAACTCAGCCTTTCCAGTGATGGCACTGCCTGGTTTGAGGACTACCTCTCATCCAAGTTTCAACGTGTAAAAATAAATGGGACCCTCTCCAACTGCCTCCCAGTCCACTCTGGGTTGTCACAGGGCTCTATATTAGGGCCCACCCTGTTCAGTCTATTTGTAAACAAACTTCCAAAAGCATGCCCGATCCTTATGTACACGGCTGATGCAGTCCTCTTCGCTGCACATCCCAACTCGACATCCCTACAACAAACCCTACAAGACTCCTTCTGTAAAGTGGAGGACTGGTTCTCTGAGCACAGGTTGGTACTAAACAGCAGGGGGGGGGGGGGTCATGCTCTTCTCCCACTACCAAAACAATTCCCCCCTCCTGAAATGCACCAAGCATCATCAACCTCTTGAACATGTCCAGAACTTTAAATACCTCGGGATCACTCTTGACCCAACTCTTACTTTCCAAGCTCACATTCATCAACTTGGCACAGCTATTAATGCTAGACTCGGCCAGCTATACCACCATCGTCACGGTCTTCCCCCTGAGGCCCATCAACTGGCTGTATTCTCATCCGTATTGTCCCTCGTAGAGTATGGTATTCTGGTCTATGGGTCTGCTGATGTCACCTCCCTGCACAGAATTAGGGTCTCCCTAAACAAAACGTGTCACCTAATCACTGGATGTAACAGACTCGCTCTTACCTGCACTCTCTACAATATAGCTAACTTACTCAACTCTGATGAAAGGCTAAAGTATCAGACCTGCCTGTTTGCCAGGAAAATTCTTAGTGGCCTTGCCCCACCGGGTGTCTCCTCCCTCCTTCACCTTTCCCCAGTAACAGGTAGCTACCCACAGCTCCTCCAAACCCGCCAAGTTTCAGAACTGTCCTAGGGCAACGTTCTTTCAGCTATCGTGCACCTACCTGGCTGAACTGTCTTCCCTATCATATTGCTACGACACAAACTTGGGAGTTTCAAAATCCTCCTCAGGGATCATCTCCTCAACTCTTGAGCCTGCACCTGCCACTAACTAACAGCAACCAACTTCACCCTTGACAAGGGGCCCTGTCCTGCCACCCCCTCCCCACCAAACTACTCTCACCTGCCTTTGCCACTAGCAAGCCTCAGCTATTTACAAACTGTAACTGTGACAAGGCTCCCCCCTCCCCACACACCCCCCTCTCTGACAAGGGACCTCCGTCCTGCCCGACTTGGTATTACATTGTTACACAATATTGTATTTACAACCTGGTTTCTATCTCTTTGACCTTCTTAACTGTGTAATGAGTATTGTAAACTATTTCCTTTAACCTACCCCACTACTTATTGTATACTACTGTAACCCTGTTTGTATATGTTTTGTAACCTGTCTTTTCATGATGTGGAGCCTTTGTAAATGAGTCTCTGACTCAAAGGTTTGTAATTCTGATACTGTGCAATAAATAAATAAATGAATGAATGGATGCTATGCCAGCTATTTAAAATCCTGGAAGAACTGTCTTCATGCAGCACGGATCCAGACGGGTGCCGCGGTGAAACTGAGGATGGCCATCAAGCCGCTCGCTTCAGGCACCATTTTTTCCTGTCCCCTTGGTGCATGCTCAGACAGTGCCTCCAGTCTCCACTGAGGCTGCAGCTGAGCGATGCGTTACCCGATCCCATCCCCGGAAAGGAGAGCGGTCCTCTGGACACTCAATCCTCTCTGCCCCTGCCGACCTCCAGCGCCCAGAGTCCATTCCCAAACCTGGGTCGCCAGCGTGGGTCGAAGTAAGGCGCCAGCGCCTCAACCCTCTACACCACCAGGCCGGCTCAACACAGTTTATTTAACAGAAAACACAAAAGTTAGCACTCTGCCAGTAGTAACATTTTTATAAAGAAAAAAAAAAAAAAGACTCTACACCATACTCTGAAAAACAAGGGTCATAACACACACCCTAAGCCGTGTCTTCCACAGAGATGCTTCATCCCCTCGGGGTAGTGTGCCGCTGGCTTGTCTCTCCCTCCCCGTGATGCTGTAGTGTCCAATTTTTTATATAAAAACTTCTGTGTTTTCAGGTAGTGCATTATTCAGTGTGCACCTGCTTGGTCCCGAGTTTGCGGGTTCCCTTGTGTCTTCTTCACAGTTTATTCAACACCCTGCCATCAGTCATCCCCACTCCTGCTGGCACTTCTACGAACGTTCACTTTCTCCCAGCTGCAACTGCCTGCTTTTGCTTGCTCCCTAGACAGCACAACACCCATACTGTACATAAATACACAATCACACACAAATACACAAAATAATTCAAGTAATGAAAACCTCATTTCCTTTTTTTTTTTTTTTTTTTTTTTTTTTAATATTTACATAAAAACACTGCCAAACAATTACAGTGCTTAGTCTTTCCGTTCAACGTTGCAGCTCCTCCAGTTCCGTTACACCCACCCCCCATACTACCTCTGGCTCCCTCCCACTTCTCCTCACACACACTGCCCACTACCACCCTCACTTGCAAGCTACTAAATAGACCACTACTAAAAATGAACTTCTATATACCAGAAATCTTTATTAAATACACACTCCAAGGGCACTAAAAACACTGCTGTACAGCCCCCCCCCCCACAGCGCCCGATTGCTCACACTCCCATTCATTTCTCAACCACTCCTCTGTACAGTGGCCAAAACCAGCAATTTAACAAAAAAAAACAATCTAAATTGCAGCAGACAATGAAACAAACCCACAGCCAGCCACTGACCTCCAAATTAAAAAGAACGCTGTCTGCTCCGTGACTGCTCTGCTCTTCTCAGGCTCGCTCCTCTGGTATCTTGCTCTCATTACAGCCACACACTCCACAGGCTCACTTCTCCACTCAGACATCAGTGAAGCCGGGATCAACCAGATAATGCAGAAACAACAGGATAAATAATTTACATTAAAAAAAAAAAAAAACACAAACAAAACAACAACAAAAAAAAAAAACCACAGAAACAGCATCACCACAGCGGCTCTTTCAAATCCTCAGTAAGTGAGTCGCCATTATTCTGAAACTCTCAGACCCTCCCACACTGCAAAACCAACCAATGGAAATCTAGCTCCCAACGTAAGGACATCATCCACACAGCAACTTACCTAGCAACCATACAAACCACAACAATGCCAAGGATGACTACACTAAATAATCCCACTCAATTTATAAAAAAAAAAAAAAAAAAGTAAAACACAAACTCTTACTAAAAATAAATCGATGAACACCCAGAAAGTTCCTTTCCTATTTCATAAATCGGACATGCAATGAAAAACTTGTGGAATACATGATTTATCTGCACTGATCAGTTTGACCTCTGACACCTCACCTGCTATGCAGTGTCTTTGATATATGTGAATCCATTAAAATAAAACTCATTTAAAGACAAAGAATTCTGTTATTAACATACTCGAGGGCAGAGCTGTTGGAAGAAAGCTCAAGAAAATACAAAGTCAGACATGCCCTCACAATGCAAAAGCATCATGGGCTACATATGCAAATCACCACTGAATGTGTGACTTTGTATTTTCTTGAAACTTGGCTTCCCAGCCAAATGCCCTTTGGTGTAACCCTTGCCTCAGTGTTTGTGCACAGAGGTTCTTTGTCTTTTAAACAGTTTTTTATTTTAATGGGTTCACCACAATATATCCAAGGCACACTGCCTTAAGGGTACCTGGTCCATTCCACTGGGGTGTCAAACAGACGAGGTATACTGATGAGTCCTGTAGGACGAAACATGTTCTATGTCTCTGTTAGCACTTCCTTGCAAACCGTGTGGAGAGGCCTTCGCACCATGCAATTCTGCTTAAAGTTGGACCAGCATAACATTCAGTGGTGATTTGCATATGCAGCCCATGATGCTTTGCATTGTGGGGGCATGTGTGACTTTGTATTTTCTTGAAACTTGGCTTCCCAGCCAAATGCCCTTTGGGGTAACCTTTGCCTCAGTGTTTGTGCACAGAGGTTCTTTGTCTTTTTTATATACACACATATATGTAGGTAGCACGGTAGTCCTATCATAGTTAGGGTTGAGGAGCCCTTTTAAGGTTAAAGTGTCAAACTTTGCACCTTAATAACCTTGGCACCGTTTAACGGATTTGCCTGAAATTTGAAATGCACGATCAAGAACCATACATCTTGGGATCTGCCAAGTTTCGTACTCACGCCTATACAGCTATGGAGTTATTGCTGCGATCTGTACCATTTACGCTTATTTGGTGAATTCTTGGCAGTTGTCTACAGGTCGACGCTTTATGCTAGTGGTCCAAAATCTTCTTAGGAACATGCGTGCCGGGTGCCGATGTGCCTTTCAAGATTTCGTGAAAAAATATTAAACGGTTCAAAAGTTATTCAAAAAACAAGTTCCCATTATAAGTCAATGGGAAAATTTAACAAAAAGTTTGACACTTTCGCAAATGCACTTTTACTTTCGCAAATGGCCCTAGTAGTGTCACAAATCCACCATTTTGTTTTCAGTTGGTGATCAGAAAAATGCTTGCCATTTAAATTTGGGACCAACTAGGGACACAATTCTTTTTGTGTTCACCTAGTCGGAGCCTGAGGATGCTAGCCATGTCTTTATTTTTGGGTTAACACCCCAGAAATATGTTTTCAAAGTTCTGGAAAAAGTTTTCTAAAGTACTTACAACACTTTCTGGGAATCTCAGGCGAAAGCTTTGCAAATCACAAAAGTACTTTGCAACACTATGGCCAAAATGACAGGAGTTCTTTGACACCTTGCTGCAAAAGAGCGGTTAGGTCTTTTGGCCTGAAATTTGGAGGGAAAGCAGCCAACATGTCATAGACGTGCCTTTTGGTGATTTGGTGAAAAAAATATTGTATGGCTCCAAAGTTATGGTACTCCGAAGTTGATGCTTTTTTTCCTATAGACTAACATGGTGGCACGCCTTGGCTTTCAGGGCTCGTATTCTAAACGGTGCACTCCATACAGATTTTCGTCAAGGAAGCCGTGCATAGCCTAATGGGCTATGTAATGCAAAACGGTAGCCAGAAAAATAATGATTTCTGTGAAATTTAAATTTTTTTCTACGTCATACGGTTGCTGAGATATTTGCAATTAAGTACTTCCAATGCTTGTTTCAAGCTTCCATTGCCATTACAATGCATACATTCTTTGTACACACTGTTTCTCTATGCAGTTCTCCAGCAAAAAGAGGGTATGCACTTCTGCTACTGTTACAGTTACTGTTTCCCCTTGCGTTTATGCACCTGTTAGTGTTACCTTTCCCGTGTGCGCCACTGTGTGTGTTACCCTTTGAGTTATTTGCCCGTGCGTTTTCGTTACTGTTACTATTTGCATTTCCACCTTGTGTTTGTGTTGCTGTTCCTGTTACTATGTCACAAGACATCACGTGGCGGGAGCACGGGGCCCTTGCTCCCGCTGCCACATTACATTCAGTATTTCTCATCATTCTCAAAAAGAAGGGAAATTAGAGGCAAAAAAAACTCTGTTTAATGCATCAGTTAGGGTTGTTCCACAGCAACAAAAGTAAGGGAATTTGGTGTTAGGGTTGAGACCCCCGGGACACCTCCAGCCGCCCCCAACCAGCATCGGGATGTGTGCTGGGGTCATCGGTCAAACTCTACGCCCCCATTCTCCTATACCTCTGCTTCTTTACATGTGATGGGGTGAGAGTTAGAGCAGACGACCCCAACGCCGCACTCCGATGCTGGTTGGGGTGCAGGCTTCAACCCTAACACCGAATTTCCTTACTTTGTCGCTGTGGAACAACCCTAACTGATGCATTAAACGGAGTTTTTTATATATATAAATAAAAACACACACACACACACACACACACACACACACACACACACACACACTCTATAGTTAGGGTTCAATCTTCACTTCTATGTTAAACTCTAAATTTTGCACTTTAATAACTGCAACCGTTCAAGCGATTCACATGAAATTTTGAACGTGCCATCAGGGACCAAAGATCTCCATGTGGCAAGTTTCGTTCTGGTTGGATTTCTACATATGGAGATACGTAGTGTCAAAAAATGTGAAAATTACTTTTGTAAAGTTCTTTGTCATGCTGCTGTACAAAAACGTTGCGGAATTTTGGTTTGCAATTTTTACGTTTGCTGCGCTTGCGCAGCAAACATTTTGCTATAATGAATGGCATTCATTTTCAGAGGTGTGTCACTGTCGAGCCAATTGCAGCTGAAACTCCAAGGGGCTCGGCAGTGCAGACCACTAACAAGAGACTCTGGTGATGATACTACTCTGTGCTAGCTGGGCAGAAATTAGAGAGCGGCTTGCTCCTTTAATTTACGTGACTCTGCCCAAAAACCAGCTCATGATATTAATGCTACTTTTTATCTGTAAAACTAACTCAACTCTATCAGTTGTTTTTACTACTGCATACAGCTTAGTTGTCTTGTAGTACTTCAATCCCGGGTTTCATCAGTCTCAAGCAGTCCTCAGCACACGAGCTTCAGTTCTGCTGGCACCGCAATCTCACTTGTATGTTTACTGATTTTTTTTTTTTTTTTTAGTTCACTGCCCAGACCCATCCACAGATTCTGGAAAACAAGAAACTATTACAAGAAGGTTCCAGCTTTCCTTCCTTCCTCAGGTTGGAGTAATAACATCCCCTTCCACTGGGTGAACCAAGGTCTGTCCTACAAGACTTAAGAGTTTCTCTCTCCAACTCACTCGGCCAGCTTTGCTTTTTCTGGGGAAAGTTCGGTCCATGCAGGGGCAAGGCAGCCTTGGGTGAGCAAGGACGGAGCTCAGAACATGCCCTTTGCTCTACGTCCTGCAGCTCATGCCCTTAGAAGGACAGTGTCCATGACCACCAGCCTTCAGTAGCAGCAGACCACTGCTCAGTTCTCTTTAGTTCTGAAAAGCCTGCTCCTTTGGAGTCTTGAAACAGCAGCACTACAGTGGGCTGCATAACCTTCAGGCTGCCTGCTACGAGTTTGGCTAAGTACCTGTAGGATTGTCCTTGGGTAGGGGGAACCTGTCATCAGTGTAGAACTCCGCTGACAGTTTAGAGCAGTCTGTGGGTCCTTGCAGCAGCCCCCTCCTCGGTTTGCAGCATTTTGAGCCACGTTCCAGCAGCCGCCCATAGCCTCTCTGGTTGCAGAAGGGCCTGACTGCCTGCAAACACAAATGTCTTTCCCAGCAGCTGCCCGCAAACTTTGTTTGCAGCTGTCACTGGTGGAATTAGAAGGGCGGACTGATTGGTCAGTGCAGCAGAAGCATCCCTCACTCCCCCTTGCCCCCAGTGCCAAAGACTGTTATGGTACTCTAGGGAAGTGGCCACAGTGGTGAAGGAAAAAAAGGGTGGCATTCAGGTTTAAAAGAAATATAGAGGGAGTAGGACAGGAAGGTGTACCAGGTTTAAAAAAAAAAAAAAAGAGGGAAGCAGGTAAGGCAGTGACAGGGGCAAAGGTGCAGATAGAGGAAAGGATAGCCAAAGGGTAGCAAATGGGGATGAGACTTTCTTCAGGTAGATAAGTGAGAGGAGGAAAGCAAGGGAAGGGATAGTGAGGATAAGGAGGGTGATAGAGGAGACTGTGCAAAACGGAATCAAGAAGAAGCACACATCCTAAACAAGTACTGCTGCTCAGTCTTCAGAGTGGAGGAGTGGGAAAACAGACCAGCAGGGAGCAGCAAGAAGAAAGGGCTTGGGGGAGGGCTTGTGTCCATTTTCAGAGAAAAGAATCCTAGAGGGGCCTGCAGCTCTGAAAGGGGACAAGACCATAGGATCAGATGAGTTACACTCAAATGTACTAAAACTCATGGAGGTGCTGGCTGTCCTGCTGACTAACTTGTTCAACAGCTCACCAAAATCAGGCATGCTTCCGTATCACTGGAGGAAAGCAGATGTGGTCCCACTACAGAGAGTGGCAACAAGGAAGAAGTTAGCAACTACAGGCTGGTGAGCTTCACTTCAGCATTAGGGAAATTAATGGAAACACTGTTAAAAGGAAAGGTTGGTAGAGTACCTTGAGTCAGTGTGCTGCAAGATCAAATGCAGCATGGGTTCACGGGGGGGGTCATGCCAGACAAACTGGAGTGGTTTCTTTGACTGGGTGACCAGGAAAATAGATCAGGGAAGGGCAGTGGACATGGCCCATCTAGACACTGGCAAGGCCTCTGACATTGTACCACACAGTGAACCGATTAAGAAACTGAACAGACTAGGGGTGGAATCCAAAGCGGTGAAATGGGTTAGAAATTGATTAACAGATAGGCAACAAAAGGTGTGGGTTAACAGCACTCACTCTAAAGAGTGAACACTGACCAGCAGGGTGCCGCGGGGCTCAGTACTGGGACCAGTCCTCTTCAATGTCTTCATAAGGGATACTGAAGAAGAACTGGAAAGGAAGGTATGCCTTTTATAGAGAATACCAACATCTGTAATAAGGTGGACAATCAGCAGGGGGTGGAAAGAATGTGCAGGGATTTGGGGAAACTCGAGGAGTGGGCAAAAACTTAGCAGCTGTGTTCAATGCCAAAAAGGGCTAAATCATGCACCTAGGACCAAAGGAAACTAGGAACGGAGTACAGGATCGGGGAAGGGGAGGTACTGTCAGTCACTAGGCAGGAAAGAAACCTTGGGGTTATCATATCTGATGACCTTAAAGTGGCAGTGGGTAAAGCCAGTGTGATGCTGGGACACATTGGGAGAGGTGTCACTAGCAGAAGGAGGGAGGTAGTGGTGCCACTGTACTGCTCACTGAGACTGCACCTGGAGTACCGTATCCAGTTCTGGAGGCAGCACTCAGAAAGGACGTAAACAGGGTAGAGGTAGTTCAGAGAAGGGCAATTAAAATGGTGCAAGGGTCACATCAAAAGCCCTACGAGGAGAGACTGAGGCATCTCAACATGTACACTCTGGAAGACAGGAGCACGAGGGGACATGACGGAGACCTACAAGTACCTCACGGGGTGCAGGATGGGAGTCTCTTTCAAATGAGGACAAGCACCAGGACCAGAGGGCATGTGATACAGCTGGGGGCGGGGGGGGGAAGAGAGATTAAGGACGTGAGGAAGAACTACTTTACCGAAAGAGTACACACCTGGAACAGAGTACCAGCTGAAGCGGTGAGGCAAGAACCACCAACAGGGACTTCAAGCATATGTGGGCTGGACATTGGAGAATATGAATAGGCAGGGAGGAGGATGGGTCGCTGGAAACCAGTTAGGGTCTGCCAAGACAGACTAGGCAGGAACCCTCTGGGCAGACTGGGTGGGCCAAGTGGTCCTTTTTCTATCGACAGATTCTACGTTTCTAAGTAACACACTGTAAATTGCAACACAAATGTGTTTTTAGCCAGATTTATGTCTTCTTGAAGGAACAGGAGCATGTTGGGGACACTGAGGATCCATGACGAGGGACCAGTGATGGGCATCGGGGGGAGATACTGTGTAGGTGCTATAAAGTTGAGAATTATTTTCACAGGTTGGGCGGGCAAGGGATACTGGCGGCAGGACTGGCACCCGATGCCACTACTGAAAACAGCTGGGTCAGGCTCGAGGTGGATAAATTGTAAACTGCTGTTGTGAAAAACATCTTCTGAAGAGAACACTGAAAAAAATGTTCTGAACATGTGAAACAAGGGCATTTTCCCGGAATGGTTTTCTTAATTTCAAAACTACAGATATTTTTCATGCCACCACCAATAAAAAGGCACCTCCCTGAGAAAACTGTAAAACACCTGAAAGTTTCAGGTTTCAAATGTCAGCCATTTTTTGACCTACAGTTAAGCAAAAAATATCTTACTTTTTATGTATTTATGTATTTGACCTTCTAGAACTTTTACAATCCTGAACTTGATCATTACCAAATTATCAGGGTCTGCAGATCCTGGGCTCCAGAGTGCACGGCAGATTTCAGGCTATCTGTCCAGAGATGGCCGCTACTAAGAGGCAAAAATAGGAGTTTAATACAGAACAGCATTTGTAACCCTAATATAAAGGTACTGCTACCTGGAGGTGGGGATGAGTCAGAGTGGTGTAGCTGCTTCCTGTTGGATTCTCATAAGGGGCTAGAAGAGGAAAGAAACAGTTCATTTCTGGGAAGTGGCTATTGATTTTTTGCAGATTTTATTGCTGTGGTTATTGTTTCTTTTGCAGCTTTTTGTTGCCTTCAGTTGGTACCAGGTTGCTTTCTGGATTCATTTGGAAAGCTACCTGTTTGAGGGATGTTGTAGGTGCAGCTGAGTTTCTGTGGGGTTTGCTGGGGTGGCTGATTGTCTCTGGTGGTCAGAAGGGTCTCATCCCCCTCCACCCCTAGTGTATCACTTCCTTTATACCTGTTAACC
Source organism: Neoceratodus forsteri (assembly GCA_016271365.2). Lineage (NCBI taxonomy): Eukaryota > Metazoa > Chordata > Ceratodontiformes > Ceratodontidae > Neoceratodus > Neoceratodus forsteri. The sequence goes on along the minus strand of CM057456.1, from coordinate 416,827,427 downwards.
TGTGACATCATATGGTACCGGCTAACTGAATATACACACACTGTTAGCCATCTTATGTCAGTACACAACACAGGCACGCACCACACCCAGAAATAAATCTACATTACTTGATACAGTATACCACTGAAGAGTATTGACAGTACAAAAATATATATAGCTGGGCACTGGACATGTTATAGAATAAAAGCGGAGCAGAGGGTACAGGGCAATAAGGGGCAGTTAGGGCAAGGATAGAAGGAAGATGATGGGTGTGGTGCTTTGTAGTGGATGTGTTCAGAAAGACCTTCTGGACACTGCGGTGCTGGCCTATCTGCAGGCACCTCTCTGTGTTGAGAGAGGAGGTAGCTAAACTTGGAGCAGAGCTGGCCAGGATACAGGCGACCTTCTCCCCATACAGAGACCACCATGTCCACCACCACTCCCTCAGAGGTTGCCAAGGAGGAGGGAAGGATGGACTACAATGGGCTTGGGGAGGGTGCAGAAGGCAGCACAAAGGCACATCCCCCAGCTGGTGGCACTTGACAACTCGTATGCCATCATGGCAGAGAACAGATGTTGTGCAGCATCTCCAGAAGTGAACACCATGGGGGTTGAGAGGGTCATCCAGGATGGAACCCTAAGGGCAGATGCAAGAAGAACAAACAGGAGGAGGAAGCAAATCCTGGTTTGGGACTCCACTTTCTGGGGGACTGAGCTTGGGTCAGGTAGCAATGGTGAGAGGGAGGTAATGTGCCTACCTGGAGGCACAGTTCGGAAGAAGGGCAAGTGAATCCTTAGGATTACAAGGGTAGTAGCAAGCAAGGGGAAGCTTTGGATGCCATTATTCACCTGGGGACTAATGACCTGTCTAGAGAGGGGATAGATGTAGGAAAAGTACAGGAAGAGTTCAGGGAGCTGTGGAGGAGTCTTGTGCAAGTAGCACACTGTCACCTTCTCGGAGGTACTACCTGACCACGGCAAGGGGGAAGGGAGGGATATACGCATCACTGAATTCAACAAATGGCTGAAAGAAAATGGTGCGGAGAGGTGGGGTATGGCTTCTCTGGGGACTGGAAACTCACCTGGAGGGATGAAGGACTATATTCTCCAGATGGCCTGCATCTATCCAAGGGAGGTAAAGGTATCCTCTCCGAGAAGTTTAAGTGCATCATTAGTGATCATTTAAACTTGCCAATGGGGAGGCATAAACAGTCAAGGGGATCATAGCCCCCCTTACAGGACATAACTGAAAGCAGTGAGGACCCAATAACTACCATAAATATCTAACCGTAAAACTACCATGGTTACAATGGGGGAAGAGAACAGAAGGTACATCACTAAAGCGGCGCAGGGCAAAGACAGAAAACAACAAGGAACATTAAGGGGGAACACAGAGTTGAAGGTCACGTGCACAAATGCCCGCAGTCTGGGAAACAAAATCCCAGACCTAACGGCACTGATGGCAGACACAAACCTGGACACTGTAGATATTACGGAGACATGGTACGCAGGGAACCATGACTGGGATGTAGCCATACCAGGGTATACACTTTTAAGAAAGGATAGGGAAGGGAAGAGGGGTTGCTATGTATGTAAAGGAAAGGATTAAAGCTATGGAGGCTCAGGGATCAAGGGAAGAAGCAGAGGCATCGTGGGTCACTCTGGAGTCGGGGAACAAAACAACCATCTGTGCTGGAGTAGTTTACAGGCCTCTCCCACAGGGGAAGAATATAGATCTAGTATTAGTGGAAGCCATTCATAATATGAAAGCCAAAGGGAAAGTACTAATGGGAGACTTAAACATGCCGGATGCAGACTGGAACACCCAGACTGCAAGTACATCAAGGAGCAGGGACCTCATGTCTGCCATGTACAGGGCAAACCTAAGGCAGCTGGTGGTTGAGCCCACCAGGGAAGGGGCTGTACTGGACTTAGTGCTGACAAACGAGGACAGAATCATGGATGTTGAGGTGGGCAGTCCCCTTGGTACCAGTAACCACAGAACTGTGTGGTTTAGAGTCAACACTGGCAGAAGAAAGCAATTCAAAGATTAAGATCCTAGATTTCTGGAAGGCCAACTTCATGGAGATTGGAGAACAGCTCAAATTTCCTGGCAGCGGAAGATACGGGGGGAGGGGTCAAGAACAGTGGCTTAGGCTCAAGAGATCCATCACAGAAGTGACAAGTCAAGGTGTCAGATTGCTTAGCAAAAGCAAAGAAGGAAGTGGCCACTGTGGTTCTTCAAGTCAGTAGCCGAGAAAGTGCAAGAAAAAAATAAGGCATTCAGGAAATACAAAGAGACACAGAAAGAAGAAAACAGACTCTAATATCTGGAGAAGCAGAGATAAGCTGGGAAAGCTGTCAGAGGGGCTAAGGCAAGAATGGAGGAAGGAACAGCACAGGCTATTGATTAAGAAGGGGGACAAGACCTTCTTCTATTACAGTCGTGGCCAACAATATTGGTGCCCTTGCAGTTTTTTCTAACAATGCACCATTCCCTCCAGAAAACTGTTGAAATTAAAAAATATTTTGGTATCCACATATGTATTTATTTCTTTGGTTTGCAGTGGAATAACACACAAAAAGCAGAAAAATTTACTAAGTCTTAGCTTATTCCACAGAAATCCTTAAATGGCCTGGACAAAATTATTGGCACTTTTTAGAAGTAGTTAGAAATAATTAGATTTCAAGCAGGTGATTCTCCTTCACTTTGGAACTGAACTCACCTGTGGCGAGTTGCAGGTGCCTGCAATATAAAAATCACTCATTCAACCAGTTTGAATAGAGAAAAGGACTCATTCTCCTGTTTTGTGTTGTTGTGTGTACCGCAATGAGCATGGAGAAAAGAAAGACAGCCACAGAATTGTCTGAGGAGGTCAGATAGAAGATTGTAGCCAGTAATGGACAATCTCAAGGCTACAAATCAATCTCCAGAGACCTTGATATTCCTGTTTCCACCGTACGTAATGTTATCAGGATGTTTAAGGCCCATGGCACTGTAGCCAACCTCCTTGGATGTGGCCGCAAGAGAAAAACTTGATCGAAGATTGCAGCACAGGATTGTTCCAATGGTGGAGAAGGCACCTCGATCAACTGCCAAACAGATTCAAGCTGACCTTCAGACACCAGGTACGACAGTTTCAACTCGCACCACCCGTCGCCAACTCAATGAAAGTGAGTTATATGGAAGGAGGCCCAGGAGGACCCCACTGCTGAGAAAGAGACATAAGAAAGCCCGAATGGGATTTGCCAAAACACACCTGAAGAAGCCAAAATCCTTCTGGGAGAATGTCCTGTGGACAGATGAGATCAAATTAGAGCTTTTTTGGTAAAGCACATCATCTCTATGTTTACGGAAAACAAAATGAAGCCTTCAAAGAAAAGAACACCTTCCCTACAGTCAAACATGGAGGAGGTTCAGTTTTGTTTTGGGGTTGCTGTGCTGCCTCTGGCACTGGGTGCCTTGAACGTGTGCATAGCATCATGAAATCTGGAGATTACCAGGCCATTTTGGAGTGCAGTGTTGAACCCAGTGTCAGAAAGCTGGGTCTCCATCGAAGGTCATGGGTCTTCCAGCAGGACAATGACCCCAAACACACTTCAAAAAGCACCCAGGAATGGTTCAAGACAAGATGCTGGACTGTTCTGAAGTGGCCAGCAATAAGTCCAGATCTAAATCCAATTGAAAACCTGTGGAGAGATCTGAAAACAGCAGTTGGGAGAAGGCATCCTTCAAATCTGGGAGAACTGGAGCAGTTTGCATAAGAAGAGTGGACCAAACTGCCAGTAGAGAGGTGCAGGAAGCTCATCCATGGCTATAGGAAGCAGTTGATTGCAGTTATTTTGATCAAAGGCTGTGCTACCAAATATTAAGTCTAGGGTGTCAATAATTTTGTCAATGCCATTCCTTTTCATTTTCTGATTTAAAAGGATATATTAAATTAGGAATCAAAAACAAAGTATTAACAGAGAAATAAAGAATTGTGGAGACCAAATACTGTACTGTTAATTTCAACTTATTTTAGAGGAAACTGTGTTATTTGAAAAAGTGCAAGTGCGCCAATATTTTTGGCCATGACTGTATATTAGTGAGAGAAAGAAGACCAGAAATGGTATTGTTGGGCTAAAGAAGAGAGATGGTGGGTGGGTGGAGGATGACCTTGAAAAAGCTGATACACTGAACAAATATTTTTGCTCAGTATTTACCAAGGGAAGGGCCAAGACTCACGAGGAAAGATGTACAGGGAGGAGATGTGGACACCAGCCCATTTATGGTGGATAGTGTCTTGGAGGAACTAGGATAAGTAAAGACAGACAAGGCAATGGGGCCGGATGGGATTCACCCGAGTGCTGAAGGAACTCAGGGAAGTCCTAGCAGGTCCGCTGACAACCCTCTTCAACCAATCATTAGAGATGGGGGAGGTACCTGGGGACTGGAGGAGGGCAGAGATGCCCCCCCTGCACAAGAATGGAAGTAGGGAGAAGGCAGGCAATTACAGACCTGTAAGCTTGACCTCAGTGGTGGGGATGCTGATGGAGTCCCTGCTTAAAGAGAGGGTAGTGGAGTCAAGCAGTGCAAAAGACCCAAGGCAGCAGAAGTTCAATGAGGGTAGGTCCTGTCAAACTAATCTTATCAATTTCTTTGACTGGGTGACCATGGTGGTGGATCAGGGAGGGGCGGTGGATGTAACCTACTTGGAGTTCAGTAAGGCCTTCAACACCATTCCTTACAGGAGGTTGCTTACCAAATTGGGGAATCTGGGTGTGGGCTCTAAAGTGGTAAAATGGGTTGGAAACTGGTTAAAAAGCAAGACCCAAGTGTGGTAGTAAATGGCATAAAAATCAGTAGAGGGGGAGGTGACCAGTAGGGTACCACAGGGATCGGTGCTGGGTCCAGTTCTATTTAATGTCTTCATAAGTGACATTGCATAAGGACTAGAAGGGAAAGTATGCCTATTCGCAGATGACACCAAGATCTGCAATAGAGTCAACACACAGGAGGGGCTAGATAAAATGAGAAACGACCCAAGACTACTTGAGGAATGGTCAAGGGTTTGGCAGTTGGGTTTCAACGCTAAGAAGTGCAAGATAATGCACCTGGGACACAGAAACCCAAGAAAGGACTGTAGGATTGGGGGGCGGGGGCAGGTTCTAGCCACCACAAGTCAGGAGAAAGACCTGGGGGCTATCATATTCGATTACTTGAAGTCAGCCAAACAATGCAAAAAAGCAATGGGGAAAGCAAACAGAATGCTGGGGTGCATAGGAAGGGGCATAACCAGTAGGAGGAGTGAAGTGGTGATGCCACTGTATAGATCACTGGTGAGGCCTCATCTGGAATACTGTGTCCAATTTTGGAGACCGCATCTCAGGAAGGACATAAACAGAATGGAAGCAGTTCAGAGAAGAGTAACAACAATTTTACAGGGACTGCACCACAAGCCTTATGAGGAAAGACTCGAGGAACTAAACATCTATGCACTGGAAGAGAGAAGGGATAGAGGGAATATGATAGGGAGTAGAGGAATAAACAGGGTGCAATGGGGAGAATATTTCAGAGAAGAACGTGCACAATGACAAGGGGACATAACATGAGGTTGGAGGGAGGCATGGGGGAATGCTTGGAAGTATTATTTTCACTGAGAGGGTGGTGGATCCATGGAACAGCCTACCAGCGGAGGTGGTGGAAGTGAAAACAGTACAGGGATCCAAAAGTGCATGGGATAAGCATAAAGGCACCCTGCTATACAGCAGAGCGGGAGAAAGGCAGTCCAGATAAGAGTAGGGATTGCCAAACCAAGTAGGGAAATGGGCAGACTAGGTGGGCTGTATAGTCCTTATCTGCCAACAGATTCTATGTAAGGGGCACTACTGTGCCCCTATAGTACATTATATTATAAATACAGTATATAAATAAACAGAGAATAAAAAATGGGGTAGTGTGTGGTATGAGAATTTAATGTACACCTGAGGTGTGGGATGCTACATAAACCCCGAGAGCCAAGCTTGAGGAGTTTATTAAAAGCATCCCACACCAAGGGTGTACATTAAATTCTCCTACCATGCTACTCCATCCTTTATTTTTTAGACTTGCTGCTCAGCAGTTTTTCTCCTTCCTAATTTTTTTTTGTCAACCTGACTTTAGCGAAAGAATGAAACACACACACACACACACAGTCTTTCAGGAGAATTAGCACTCTCTTTTTCATTTTTGTTACTTCCAGTTTTTTTTTTTTTTTTGGTTTGTTTTTAGTTTTAAACTTACATTCTGCCAGTGGGGATCGCAATTAACAAGCACTACAGCAGCAGCCGTCACAGTTCCGGTCAAGATCGCGCTGGATACAGTGCATCCCAAGGCGGATAAATGGCAGGATCAACCAGGTACAGCTTTTTTAAGCTGTAATGGGAAGGATCGACCAGATACATTTAACAACAATAATAAAATACCGTGAAACGGGTCATGTTCTGGCGGCTCCTCAATAAGCGAGTGAAGGATCCGCCATGTTTGTGGAATTGTTAATCCCGCCCACACACAAAGCAAGAGTCAATAAGGGAGCGCTATTTGTGAATGCCAGTGTGTGTGAATTCCATAACAACCCACGGGTTATTTATTTATTTATTTATTATATTTTTATTTAGTTTTTGTTGACCGGGTTAGTGCACTAGACAAATCCTGCCTATTTTCAGGCACGATCCGGGGGAAGGGGATACAGATGAATGCCAACTGACCTTGAACCAGATTAAGCTGTTGGTGGTATTTTGAGTGAATGAGGGAAATTTGGCCAGGACACCGGGGAAATTCCCCTACTCTTTTCGATAAGTGCCATGGGATCTTTAACATCCACCTGAACTACCACCAATCCAGGCAGATGGGACCTCGGTTTAACGTCTCATCCGAAAGATGGCACCTCAGAAGTGCAGCACCCCTCTCATGCTGCACTACAGTGTCAGTACCGGGATATTAACCAAAGTGCCAGATGTGGGAACTGAACCCACAGCCCTCTGATCTCCCAGCCTCAGAGGCGAATGTGCTACCTACTGAGCCACTAACACTGTTAAAATGGAAAATATCAACTCGGGCAGCACATATAAAATTAATTACTGGTCAGCAATTTTTGTATGTGTGTGTATGTATATATATATATATATATATATATATATATATATCACATCATATATATATATATATATATATATATATATATACACACACACACACATATACACACATATACATATATACATATACACATACATACACACACGCACACACACACATGGCAAAACACTACATTAATGTATTCATTAGGGTGAGGCACAGAGTCGTAAATCAGGACATTAACAATTACGGTTAGAGGTATCTGAAACCTAGGCAAATCAGTGGAGTGGTGTTTCTCAGGGTTTGGATGATCAGGCAATGCAGGATTGGCATTACCACAATACCAGCACTCGATGTATGTACTGCTGTGTCACTGACTTTGTGTGATAAGACAGTGCCATTATTAGGGAAAAGCCAAACTTGCATCACATGATCATTCAAGCATGGAGAAACACCATGCCACCGACTGGTCAAGGTTCCAAAGACTGCTAACCCTAATTTTTCCTTTCTTGGCTTTTGATGCTTTTTGCTTCAACTAAGTGCATTAATGTACCATTTTTACAATCAATTTCCTTACCTTTTGGAAAAGATATACAAGGTACATCTACTGCTTTCATCGTGGTGGGCCCTGCAGCAGAGGTGTACAAATTCCATTGCCCCTTGTCCAGGGCAAGTAAAATTTCCTTGAAGGGCAAATACAAAGAGAGGGCTAATTTAATTGTAATGAATAGTGGGACAAGTGAAAAATTCAGCTACAGCCATGCCTGGGCAAGTCCTACAAATTTTGATTTGAACACCCCTGCCCTGCAGGTTGTATATGAAGCAGCAGTCCGGTCAGGCCAAGAAAGGACAGACGTTTAGTTTGCTTTGTGCAGCACCCTGTGGGGCCTATGGGAATAAGCAGACTCATGGGGCAAAGCCCTGGACCTGTAGGTTGCATAGCATGAGAGGCCTCGTGAGCCCTATGCCAAACAGCACTTCTGTTCGGCCTGGCCTGTAACTTGCTTTACACAAAGCCCTGCGGGCCTTATACCAAGAAGAATCCCTCGAGCTAGGCACCAAACCTAAAACACCCTTTATGGTACTGTACATGGTGCTGACATGGGCATAGCCTACGTCCTGATAAGATTAGAAGTAGGACAGAACTACAGAGAAGGGTTTCTATGTTAAACCTCAAATTTTGCAATTTAATATTTTTGCAACTGTTCAAAAGATTTGCATGAAATTTTGCATGTGTGGTCTCGGGAGGCAGATTTCTTGACATGTCAAGTTTCATTCTGATCAGATATGAGGATGTCACAATGCGGACAGCAAAAAGTTAAAAAAATAAAATAAATAAATAACTGCTGTTTTTTGGTCATCATCCAACGGGAAAAGGCTTGCCCCATAGATGTGCCTTTTGTTGGTTTGGTGAAAATACATTAAACCATTCCAGAGTTATAACATTTTGAAATGTTGGTTCTGAGCATGCTCAGCAGTCTCTTGGATAGCTGCTTGGAACGAGAAAAGAATTTGTTCCATACATAAAAGGATCCTTTTTCATATGGGGCAATCCTTTTTCGTGAGGAAAAATTATTTTTGTGTGTGGCTGCCATCTTCACAATCACAGAAATCCAACAGCAGAAAAGGACCCCAATGGCCCATCGAGTCTTCCCCTCTCGCGCACACACTCACACACCTCCTTTTCCACAGGCCCGGCCGTCCCCTCCCCCCACTTACCAACCCCATATGTCTGTCCCCTGCCCTCTTGAATCCCTCCACTGTTTAAGCCCCCACCACCTCCTCTGGTAGTTTGTTCCAGGCCTCCACCACCCTCTCCGTGAAGAATCGACCCATTACATTGCCTCTATATCTTCCATCCTCCAATCTTAGGGTATGCCCTCTAGTTTTAGCCCCCTCCTTCCTTTTAAATAAGCTCCCCTCTTCACCTTACTGATAACCTTCATGTACTTAAGTTTCAATCATGTCCCCCCCTTCTCCCTTCTGGTCTCTAATTTAGAGTAGAGATCCAATTCCCTACATCTCTGCTCATGTGGCTTCCCCTTCATGCCATGCACCATCTTGTTTGCCCTTCTCTGAACCCTCTCTATCCCATCTATGTCCTTGGGTAGGTGAAGTCTCCAGAACTGGACCCCGTACTCCAGGTGCGACCTCACCATGGCTTTGTAAAGAGGTACCAGTACCTCCCTCCTTCTGCTAGTTATAACCCTCCCAATGTATGCCAACTTTCCATTTGCCTTCCACACAGCTTTGCTGCACTGACTACCTACCTTAAGGCTGCTTGATATTATGATCCCCAGGTCCCTCTCCTGCTCTGTTTTTTTGATTTCCTCCCCCCCAGAGTGTAAGCTGCTTGTAGGTTTTTACACCCAAAGTGCAACACAGCACACTTTGGCATTGAATTTCAGTTGCTAAGTTTCGACCACCTCACAGAATCTTTCAGGTCCTGTCCTCATGGCCCCACCCCCATATTCGCAGGGTGTCCACCCTATTGCAAATTTTCATATCATCTGCAAATAGGCACACCCTTCCCTCCAGCCCATCCTCTGCATCACTGATGTAGATATTAAAAAGGAGGGGTCCCAGTACCGACCCCTGGGGCACTCCACTCATCACCCCCCTCACCCTGGAGTGCAACCCATTTACCACCATTCTCTGGCTTCCACCCACCAATCAGTTTTCCACCCACCTAATTATTTTCCCTCCCACCCCTAAGCTTTCTATCTTATTGACCAGCCTTCTGTGAGGGACAGTGTTGAAGGCCTTACTTGAAGTCCAGATAGGCTACGTCTATCGCACACCACCCCTCCCTGGTCGACTACCTGTGTCACCTAATTGAAGAACTCTAT